>OY979702.1:14440252-15640252 GCA_963855925.1 Inga laurina | reverse complement strand
CTCCATAGCACAGAAGAGTATGCCGAGATTGCTAGTATATTGTCCAGAGCCGAGGCCGGCGTCCCCAGGAGTAACAGAGGTAGGGGAGACCGGATATGTGCCAGAGGAGTGAGATTCTAACTACGATCCAAAGGAGATTCCGTTGGATGAGACGAGTGACCTGGAGTCTCAGGCATATCCGGTACAGCAGCGAATACTGGATATACTGGAACAACAACAACAAATGATGAATGAAATAAGGGCTGACCTTCAGAGAGTACAGTAAAGACAGGATCATCTGGAGAATCATCTAGATGAATTTATGAGAGTTAATAATAAAGAGATACTGGAGGAATAACAACCAGAGGATATACCACCAGAGCCTGAGGTGGATATTCAAGTTTGGCTTAGCAGATTCAGTAAACAACAACCACCTACGTTCAAGGGGAAGTTTGAGGCGGAAATTTTGACTAGGCTATCCTGACATATTTTTGCCTAAGGAATCCATTTTCGGGCTCAAAATTGCTAAATTCAGTGTCAAATTACAAAATACCCTTGACAGCCCCAATTTAGGGTTTTAGGGGCGTTTTCGTAATTATGCTTTTCCAGCCTTTTCCGAAAAAGTGACCAACTGTAACCCCACCTATATTTGCCCATTGAATATAATGGAACCATCTATTTCATGAAAATCTAGATCCTTCCCCCAAATCTGGTTTTGGCCGAAACTTGGTCAAAAAAATGGAAAAATGAACTTTTGTGTTTTAGCTTCCAAGACTTGTACTTTTCCACTTCTAATCCCTTATTAACTCATTTAAACACATCCTAACCATGTTTCTAAGAAATTTGGGCAGCATAACCCCTTAGGGTTAGGGCTTTTCCAAATTTACAAACTTGACAAAAATCACAAAAACCAACCATGCACTTCAACAACAACTTCATACTTGTATAGATCTAAGATTTATGAAATTACCTCTTGAGATCTTGGACTTTCTCTCTCTAGGCATCTTCTCTCTTTCTCCTTGATCTCAAATGTGTCTTCAAAGTCATGGATTCTATGAAGAGAAAGGTTTAGTGAAGGTTTTCAAGGAAAGATTCAAAGAAAAATGCCTAGGAGATCCATACATACCTTGAACTTCTTCTCTCCAAATCTTCAAGAACTCTTCAAAGCTCTCTCTCTCTCTCTCTCTGTTCTCTTGGATGGCCGAAAATGTGAAGGGAAGAGAAAGGGAAATGTGTTTTAATCAAGTCTCTCTTCTTTCCTTTTAGCCCTTGATTTTCAAGATTAAACCTTGTGTTGACACTTGGCAAATGGGTCTTGTCTTCTTCCAACTATGTCTTTAGGCTTCTAGTTGGCTTTGAACTAATTTCCTCACTCTTGGTTGGCCTCCAAAAACCATCCCCCTTTCATGCTCTAACTAAACAAATTGCTTCTTCCAACTAAACCAACTTTGCACTCCACCATGCACTCAAGTATGTACTATTATCACCATTCCTTGTCTAAGAAGCAATACTCAATTGCAATTAGACATGTGCTCTTGGAAAATAAATTATAAACTAATCCCATTCCATAGGATAATGACACTTGTCATATTTTAATTTCATTAATAAATTTTTCCCTTCATTCTCTTTATTTCACAATTTATACAATCACCATTACATCTTTCTTTTTCAAATTCGCAACAATTAGCAATTTTGGCAGATTTTCTGATCAAACTTTAAAAAATCATAACTAAATTTGTAGACATCATTTCAAAGAGATTTTAAAGGCTATGGAACCCTTATTGAGTCTAGTTTCAAGAAAAAATATGGACTTTAGCTAGTTGGAAGCACATCATTCCCATATTTCATTTCTTTGACCGAAGCACATCATAATTGTTGCTCATAATTTGTTCATCCAAAATTCCAAGACAATTTCACTGCCTCGTAGTAAATTTCAATAGAAGCATAATCACATTCTCCAAAATTAATCATTTCGCTTTCTTTAATACCCCAAAGATATAAGAAATATTAGGGAATAAATTTGGGGCTCATGTTAAACTGAGGCTTAGCAGTCCACTTATTTCAAGCTTATTCACTAGCTCCAATCCCAAAATTTGCGATATTACACATCTCCTTTATTCTTTCACATTATCTTTCCCAATACATTTTCTTCCATCATTTTCTCATTATTACTCTCTCTTCTTTTACTCATTCATAAGTAAGGGCATTTTTTCAAAATAAAAAATAAAAATCCTACATTTTTTTATTTTAAACTATTTTTTTGAAACCACAATTCAATTAAAAAGACCTTATATAAAGGGACGAAGGGAGTAAGCATGTAGATTTTTTTCCCATATAAATTGTTGATGTTAAACATGAAGTTAAAGATTAATAGCCTATTTGGGATCACAGTGGAAAGGAAAAAAGCCAATTTTCCACTTGAAAAGCTACTTTTGATATATAAAGAGTGTTAAAGAGTGTTTGGGTTAGCGGTACACAAATTACGCTTTTATTTGAGAAGCTACCGTAGTTGAGAAGCAACTTTTTGTTGCTTTTTTCATTGCTGCAGTACGATGGGGCATTAAACATTCAATTATGCCTATCTTGTCCCTCACAAGTTAGCATCTTTTGCAAAAAGAAAAAAAAATGAAGGCAATGATTATTCATTCATAGAGGCAGGAGGAAATCAGTAAGTCACTATGATTTTTATCATCTAACAGTTCCCATTTGCTAATTAATAATTGTAGTAACATTTTATTTTCAATTTAATTTTATATTTGATTGATCAAAATCAAAGTTATTAATACTAACATTTTAATTAAAATATGACTAGTATAAATTACCTTACAAAATATAAATTTGGCGATTTGTTTAAGAAATAATAGGGAAAACACAAAAGGCATTAATTAGGAAAAAAAATCTTATATATATTATTGGGTTAAAGGCCAATTTTGCCCCGAAAGTATTCACTTGGGGCCAATTCGGGGCCGGAAGTATTTCGAGGACAATTTTTACTCCGAAAGTTTCAAATTGGGACAATTTTGCCCCGGAAGTTTCAAATTTGGAGCAATTTTGCCCTAACGTTAGTTGACCGTTAGCCTGGGCAAATTTGCTCCAAATTTGATACTTCCGGGGCAAAATTGTCCCAAAACCCAATGACCGTTAGTTGGGCACATCGAACACCAGGCGACGTGCTGTGCTCTTCCAGCCGCTGGACCCTACCTCCGGCTGAGCTAGGATGGGCAGACTGTTAAACAAAAAAGAGAACTCGAGGCCCGTGCCGACGTCTCCAGACTCACTAACGTTCTTGTCAGCTGCCACATCCCGATTCAGGAATTTTGACCTGATTCCCTTTCAAGGTACGCATGCTGAACGCTATCAGATGGGCTTCCCCCATCTCTTAGGGTCGACTAACTCATATGCAAGTACCGTTCACATGGAACATTTCCTCTTTTTGGCCTTCAAAGTTCTTACTTGAATATTTGCTACTACCACCAAGATCTGCATTGACGGCTACTCCACCCAGGTGAGCGCCTCAGGGTTTGCAGCGACTGCCACACCTTTCTACTCATCAAGGCCTAGCACTTATCCCGATGACGGGTATAGGTCACATACTTCAGAGCTCGAGCAGAGTGGTCGTCAATGCAGATCTTAGTGGTAGTAGCAAATATTCAAATAATGACTTTGAAGGTTGAAGAGGGGAAAGGTTCGATGTGAACGGTACTTGCCCACCCTGGCTCAGCCGTATGATAGCATGCAGCACATATAGTTTGAAAGGGAATCGGGTCAAAATTCCTGAACCAGGACGTGGCAGTTGACAGCAATGTTAGTGAGTCCGGAGAAGTCAGTATGGCCCTCAAGAAGAGTTCTCTTTTCTGTTTTACAGCCTGCCCCCTGTTTTAATGAGTCTGGATAAGTCAGCATGGGCCTCGGTGTGGGTTAAGGTGCTATTTTGCCCCGGAAGTATCAAATTTAGAGCAAATTTGCCCAGGTTAACGGTCAACTAACGTTAGGGTAAAATTGCTCCAAATTTGAAACTTCCGGGGCAAAATTGTCCCAATTTGAAACTTTCGGCACAAAAATGGTTCTCGAAATACTTCCGGCCCCGAATTGGCCCCTAGTGAATACTTCCGGGGTAAAATTGGCCTTTAACCCTATATTATTTAATAAGATTCATGCTTTTTTCAATTATTTTTCATCTAAATTTTCTTTTCAAATAATCAAGTTTTGGTTTGAAAAAAGTCACTTCTATTACCATCAATTCAAACTTTTATCCTATCCTAAACTTATAAAAGGAGTATTGAAAAAAAGCCACTTCTACTACCACTAATCCAAAACACCCTAAATAAGTAATTAACTGAAATGAATTGGCACGTAATGCAAAAAGAAGTGTCGGTTAAAAGGAAAGATTACGTAAAAAGGGAAAGGTAATTAGGATCTTATAATTAAGATGACTTTATGAACAATAAAAAAAACGACACAAGTGGTAGATTTGGAGTGGATATAGTTTTATAATACAGCTATTTGATGTCACTTGGCTTCTAGTTAAAAAATAAAAGTGCATTTAATCACTTAAAGAGATCAAACATAAATTTTAATTTGCTGATTAGGCTTATCATCTTTTGGACATGTAAATCTCTTGAGGTGATGTAAAGTTTTTGAAGCTTTTAGCTTTTAAATTTGAAGCCAATTTGTCTCACCTATGATCAATTTATCCAGTTTTTTGTGGAAACCTTTTAATTAATACTAATATTAATGATTTATTTCATTAAAAAAAAAAAACCTTAAGGGACTATCAAGTATGAGGGAAAGTAAAATTTTTATGAGCTGAATTTAAAAAAATTGAATAAGTGAGGTTATAAAATTTTAATAAAAAGAATATATATGATAAGTAGTATGCAAAATTAATTAATTAAAAGTTTTTAACCCCACTTCTCTAATTTTTTTTTTTAAATTCAACTCATAAATTTTTTTTCTCTTGTCCCCTCCCGTTCAAATTCCTCATACCAAACAAACAGTAAAAAATAAAATATCTTAATTTGATGCTTGAAAGAGTGTTCTTGTATTTTCTAATATATTTTAAACTTAAGACACTTTTTTAAAAAATATTAAACTTTTCTTAGCTCATAATCACAAATCTGATGCGAAGAAGACATTTCAGAGCTTATAACTTGAATAAGGCTTGAGACTTGGGACAATTTTGACCATGAAGCTTCATTTTCATATTCGACAACATGAATCCTTCATTTTAGCCTTTAATTATGATTCGGATAAGCTTTTGACTCAGGCATTTTTGACTGGCAAGACTTATTTATCCTCTTATTTGAGTTATAAGCTGCATGTTTTGCTTTCATGCTATGACTCATACAAGGTACCTAGCTCGGGACATTTTGGACTTGCAAGATTTATAGCCATATTCGAGGCATTTTTGACTCGCTATCCTTATCCTCATATTCGAGTTATAAAAGTTATTTCCTCTATTAGATTATAACTAATGGATAATCGGACTTGAGCATTTTTTACTTGATACATTTGTACTCATTTGTAATATTTATTAACTCTTATAACCCGAATAGCCATATTGACCCGAATGATTTTTTTTCTAATTTTAATCTAAATCTTATAATTTCATTTTATTACAAGATTCTTCTATGGGTTAATATAACTTTTGGTCCCTGAAGTTTGAACCGATGTTGTTTTTGGTTCCTCAAGTTTGAAATCAGTGGTTTTGGTCCCTCAAGTTTGAAAAAGACTTGGTTTTTTTGGGTTCCGGTTTGGGTTTCATAACCAGGTCATCAAGTCATTTTCAAACTTGTGGGACTAAAACCAAAATCAGGTCAAACTTCAGAGATTAAAACCACCGATTTCAAACTTGAGAGACCAAAACTAAAATCGGGTCAAACTTCATGGACCAATACCACCGATTTCAAACTTAAGGGACCAAAACCAAAATCGAATCAAATTTTAAAGATCAAAAGTTATATTAACCCTTCCCTTATGAAGCAAAGTCTTCTCTAGTTTTGTTATCATTAAAAATAAAAAGAAATTGAATCTAACAGCCCCACTCATCGTCACCAATGCAAAACAACCACATGAAATTAAGAAACCACATCTTCTATGGCTGACTCACGAATGCGCGTATGTGTAAGAACATTTATCCAACTTATTCTCCAATTAAAGATAATTTTAAATCAGAATCTTCTAAAGTGTGTATATTTAATCGTGATGAAATAAAGAGATAAAGAAAGATAATGATGAATTTTATCTATGTGCTTGCAAATTCCACAAATTAACATAAAACTTACCACTAAAAAAAAAGATAGAAAGAAAGTGGTAATATATATACTCCACTTCAAGCATTTCAAACTAGATAATTACTCTATTTCATTACATTATTGAATGTGCAAAAGGAAGGGGTTAATGGAGTATATATTTGGGGCACTTTGAATTTATTTAATTTAATTCCTAAATTTTGCAGCCATAGAATGAGAATTGGGTTTAGAATTTGAAGTTAATTGGTAGAAAAATGAAACATCCCATCCCACGTGGTGATGTTGTTTTGTCTATGGAATGTAATATAAAGTGAAATGTCACACATTGGTGTTATTGGATATAGAATTTACAGACAACACCAAAATAATTAATCAAAACCTTTTTTTTTTTTTGGCAGCAAAAAGGTATAATCCTTTCCCATCACTAAAAAGTTGTTGTCTCTATATTATTCCTTAGTCAAACCTTCCCTTTCTTGTTTTTTCGTTGATATAATTATATCTATATATGTCGACGTTCTTTGGCCACGTCACCCCATTTATATATGTGTGCGGATGATAAGAAAAAATAATACTCCCTCCGGTTTTAAATATAGAATAAATTTTGTAGTATAAATTGCACTATAAAATTTATCCTATATTTAAGATCGAAGATAATAATATTTAGATTATGGTGATGATTGTGACAGGGATTCTCCATGCCAATTGTTTGGATGTTCAAATATTAACTTTTTTGTGTATGGAGTAACTTAGTTAGGAGATATTTACTTTCTTTATATTCGACACTGAATAGATTATATTGCTCTTGTATTTAAAAAAAACAAGAAAAAAATATGTTACTTTTATTAATTCAGTTTATAAGAAGCGTGGTGAGATGAGGGTGATGATGAAGAATGGGGCAAATTGACAAAATATGCCAACAAAAATTGATTTCATAATAAATAAGCATTTTCTATACACCCCAAAATTCAAATCATCTAAATTTTTGTTTGTAGAAAATATAAAATTTCTATAAAAAGACAAAAAAGGAAAAATATAATCTCATCGCCAATGAATAAAATTGAACCAATTTGGTCATCCCATCTAGCTAGCTAGCTAGTTAACCTTTTGAAATCTAACAAAGTGAAAGCATTTAACGAGTACGTACAAAATTAAATAATAAAGCAATTATGGAAGTGTGTTATGGCTTTTGTCAAAAGGATATATATATATATATATATATATATATATATATTCAGCAATTAATTTGTGTACTTGAAAGTTCATATCTTAATTAATTTTTTAGGGGCAGGTATAAAAAAAATAATTAATTAACTCCTAATTAGTTGATGAAAAGGTCGCATCCCTACTTTCTCTAATTTCGTCCGGGTTATGATGGTTATAAAGAACTTGATAATATGGACCATTTCTTTGTCATATTATTTTAATTATGAATTCCCAAACTAATAAATCCATTATATATCCAATAAAGAAATTAAAAGAAAAATAAAATGAAACTTTTGTACACATAGGCACTACAAAAAGGAGCATACAAGGCATCTAGTTCACAGTGCGGAACACTATATATATATATATATATATAGTTTTATTGTTTTGATTAATGATGAGATGGGAGAAAATAATGGGATATGTATAGTTACCTGTATAGAAGGCACTTTATTTTAATTTCAATGAGTTTTCTAATAGAAAATTAGCAACAACAAGAGATAATGTTTGGTTTCCTTCACTCACACCACCATTCCTTTCCAATTGATTCATTGATCATTATAATAAATCATCCACTTTAATCACTGTTTACACATGTGTATTACACACACACACACACACAATAATAATAATAATAATAATTATTATTATTATTATGAAGGAAAAGGAGACTACGTTAAGTTCTTCACCACTTTAATCTTCCCTAAAATAAAACTATTATGATAACCAACTCAGGGTAACGAGAGCGATAAAAGCTCTCATATCTTAATAAGTAAGTATTTAAATGTTTGATATATTCTACCATGATTGATATAAGAAGAAAGAAGAAAGAAACTTTTACAACAATGGAGGCTATATATAAAAAACCTAGTACCATACATATTATGCTTGCCCTTTCTATTTATGGAAAATAAAGCATGAAGCATACCATACAAGCTTTGGCTTTGATTACTTTTTCTATATACTTCCACTTCCTTAATGTTTGGAGATATTGACTGGTAGGTTTAGGTCTTTTTTTTTTTTTTTTTTTTTGATTAACTATGTGACTGTGTGTGCGTGTGTGGTATTTCTAATTTCATTGTCATATATATATATATATAAGGATACTTTAATGAAATTTGGAGATATATTGTTCTATTTTTAATTAGCATTAATTTAATATAATCAATTTTAATCCAAAATAATGATAATAATTGAATTTAAGGCGAAGTGATAAAACCCTTAAATAAATAAACAATAATAAACTCAAGTTATATGTTTCAACATTAATCACGTAAGCAGTTATATATTCATTTGGAGGCCCATTCGATGTATTGTTGGATTGTTGAATGTTGACATAACATCTAATAGGATTCAAATATTAGTTCGTTATGTTGTGAGTAATTATCTCATTTTAATAAACTCAACCCCATTAGTTATCAATAAGCTTTTTATATAAGAACATATAACTGTTTACGTGATTAATTTTGAAATATAAGTATGAAATCTTATATAATAGATACTCTCTTCTATCCTAATTATAAGGTAAAGTTGATTTTTTTTTTTTTTGGTAGAGATTAAGGAAGCTAATTAATTTACTTTAGAGTATTTATATTTTTATTTTTTTCTCCAAACTAATTAGTTTGACTAATAAACTAATATATAATCTAAGGATATATAACATATAATATAATGAAATAATTTATTTAGCTTCCTTAATCTCTCTAAAAAAAATCAACTTTATCTTATATTTAGAACCGAAAGTAGTAGTTTCAATGTTATTATTTTTTCCGCTCTGACTTTATGACTATTCTCAAGGGGTTGTTCAATTAGAAACGCAAGTCTCAAGTTGAATTTCAAGAGAAGAAACAAATTAAGTGATGAGGTCACGTAAGTCTATCAGTCTATACATGAATTTTATTTTTTTTTAAATGACAATAAAGATATTAAAATTTAAAAGTGCGTCTAAATCTTCATTTTATTTGCAAAAATAGTAAATTAAGTAGTAAAACTAATTAAAAATTGGTAACAAAAAGTAAGGTGGCTCTTCTACATGTAACATCCCAGTATCTCGTTCTTGATATTGTCAGAAGCCCCAAAACAGATAATATTAAGAGTGAGATGCTGAGATGTTATACTAAATGAAGCGTGTTGCACAAAAAGCTTAGTAGAGTCTCATAGCCAATAGCTATTATGGTGTTGACTAATTAATACTAATAGTAGGATCATTAACGTGCATATATTCAAAATGGTTGGGTAAGCACTAATACTCCACGTTTCTTTGTTAATTAAGGTCAATTCCTTTGAGTTTATTTAATTAAGCCAAGTTGTATATCAATAATTATGGCATTGAAACTTTGAAATATACTATATATGATTCATTATATTTAAAATATAAGTCAATTTTAACCATCTTATTGAATCCAATAAATTTTTCTAGAATGTGATTTATATTATGGAAAACAGAATCATCTTTTAGATGACTTATATTTTGACTAGAGAATATATATGTACGTCTAAAATAAAAATAATAATTGAGTTTAGTTGAAGGAGTTTAGTTGCTCTTGTTTTTAATTTAATTTTTTCCATTTAACTTACATAAGTTAGAAAAAAAAATGTTGGGAGAACTATTTTATATTTAAAATAACTAATAGCATTGAGAGTTTATCCATAGAAGTGGGGGAAAATAAATTTGCATTTCTTTTAAGTACTTTTTAGAAAAAAAAAAAATCTCTCAAACAATATCACAATCTTTTTTACCATCCCAATATAGATTCCATCATAATGAAAAAAAATAAAAAATAAATTCAGTCACCAACTCTTGTAAAGTTCAAGCCAAAATAATGACATCAAGCGAAGACTTATGAATAAGCACGTTTCAAAGTATGAAAGTGTTGACACTTTTCTCTAAAAGGATTAGTCTGGATTGGATGTATGTATCTGTGGTTTTGCCATAAAGCTAGTTTATTAAAAAAATTGTTTAAAATAAAAAAATTCAGATTATTTAAGAGTTCAATTGGTTTTATTTTGAATAAGTTTTCTATAAACAGTTAAATTCACCTTGGATAAATTATAAAATAATAATATAAACTAATATAAAATGCTACTTAAAGCTGACTCAGACGGTATATGTTTGAGCTAAGTTGAAGAATTTTTTTTGTCCTAAATTTAATTTTTTTAAATTATCCTTATTTATTGAACATATCACGGCATTTGACCAAGATTATTTACGTTTTAGACTCTAAACTAATTTTTTTATTTATATAAAATTATTTATTTAGCTCAAGAATTTATAATCAAAACACACACACATATAAATAAAGATAAGTTGAGTCAAAGAAGAATTTAAAAAGATATGTAAGTGAAATAGATGACGTGTATAAGTCAGTTTTAGTGTTTATTCTTGATCGTACTTTATCTCTTAATTAAATAAATCTCAAGTTTGGTGACCTTGAAAACCAAGTCGCCCCATTCATATATATAAACACATATTGGAACTTTTAAAGATATAATTTATTATTAAGGCCTTTGAACAGAATCATTCATTTTTTAGTGTGTTTAGTTCTTAATATATTTTTAAATTCCCACTAATAAATATTCTCAAAGTCTAGTAATGGATACAATATACAAATAATTATTATACATATTTAAAAATATAAAAATATTGAATTGGTATTTAAAATTTGGTGCTAATTATTTTTTATATGAAATTTCAAAAGATGTGATCAATTATCATTAGTTCGATAGAGTTTAAATCATCAGACTAAGTGGATGCTTGGAAAATAACGGGGAAAATTTTTTTTTATATTTTCAAGACAAAACTCATCTTGTATATTTATCTTGTTTGCATATATGAGTATTGACTAAGGGCATTCTAAACCAATGTTTCAAATTCAATTAATCCGACTCTAATCATGGTTTAAGTGGACTCAAGGATATATGGGCTTTTCATCCCAAAAACAAAAAGATATATGGGCCTAGGCCCATTTACATGCAGGATATAAGCCCATAGTTAAACCACCTCTTGGATGAGATGAGCCGTGAATAATGCACCGTACTCCCTATCTATATATATACCAACACACACTCAAAATGAAATTATTTTTTAGGAGAAATATTACAAAGTCCAATAGAGTGTATGTAATCATCAAAAAAAATTTACAAGTGACTTGTTATATTCCAACACACATATTGCTCACTTGTTATTAAGTTAATAGTATCCCTAAATCACTTCGAACTTGATATTAATTATTTTTTAGGCTTAAGAGTACAAACGGTTTTTGCCTATCCCCACAAATGCATTTTCCAAAACTTGAATTTGTGTTCTCCTCTTTACGGGGCGAGACAGACTATCACCTCAGCCAATAGCTTATTAGTGATTCTCCCTTATTTTTTTAGGGAAAAGCCCATATAATTTCTTATATGGAAAAGACAAAATAAAGACTGCAATATCACAAATCCCAAGTGAGACATGTAGGAGGAATATGAGATGCCCTTACCTTTGAGTTTTCACTAGTTACCTACGCACCATTGACAACTTATGTATTGAGTGACTATTTAAGAATCACAATTGATAAATTAAGTATTCATATTGACTACTTGGGTGCCTAGAATGTGTATAACCTTATAGAAATTTTTGAAACCACCCTTGCAACACATCATTATAACTTACATATAGATAATGACTATTTAAAAATCACAATTGACAATTTGAATATCAATATTGACTACTTAGGTGCCTCAAATGAAAACAACTTTACAGATTTTTGAAGTCACACCTATAATGCACCATTAAAGACTTACGTAGATAATGACTACTTAAGAATTGTAATTGATAACCTCAGTATCCATATTGACTACTTACTCCATCTGTTTTTATTCATTATTTGCCATATAACTTGGGCAGAACAGCCCTTTGAACACATTTGCTAGTCCCAAATTCCTCTCATAAGCCTAACTTAAGATTTGTGTTATCAGAATCCCTAATTTGTCTTTTCTATATTTTAAAAGATTTTTTTTGGGATTTTCCACATTTTTTATCTTCCTTTTTATGAGGCGTTGCTGAACACAGAAAAACCCACACACACATCATATACCTCATCTGAGATTTGAATACATGAACTTGAATCTACGCTGCAAAGATATGATTCTCCCATGAAATTTAGAAGGGCATTAAGCTTTCCAAACTGGCGAGTCACTTGGGAAATATAAACCTATGACAACTTCATATCATTACTATTAGATCACACCGTCAGCCTGTTCCTTTGTTTGATGGCACTCCTATACAAAATCATACTTCGCCTTCCCAACAAGTGGATACAAGGAAAAGCATTATTTACAGGCATTAGGCATTGAACAACATAAAACAATTGCAAACAAAAAACTAGATTTACACCTTCCAAGGCTTTACACACACACACACACACACACACACACACACACCATCTAGGGAATAGAATAGGCTTGAGCAAGCAAGGCATGCAATGCAATTCTGCTACCTCTTCCTGTAAAAAGTAAAAACACACAATTCCATGAGCTGCTGCTGGAGGCCTAGCGCCTCATATATATGGGACAGAGATCATGAGTTACAAAATGTAAAAATTTCTTCTCCGAGTTAATCGACCTGCTAATGCTCTCCTGTTCGGTCTAGCAGTGGGCTCGCCACGCCCCGGAAATTCCCACCTGACTATGTCACCATCCCAGGAAGAACTGATCAACATTGGGTACACAGGGTGCCAACTGCAATCTCTCACAGGTCCTTCGTGATGTTCAAGTTTTGCAACTTGAGCTCCACTCACCTGCAAAGAATCATCACAATCACAACCAAGCCACCTTTGCCAGGTAATTTATAGGCAGACAACTATATGCTAATATTCTGACACACTGTCATTTCAAAAACAGAATGTGGATCTTCGAAATGGGTATCAGACATAACATAGTTCTACCTCTGGCTCTTTACATAAGATCTATTAAACTAATTAGGATAGATTAAGGAAATTAGTTAAATTATTTATTTGTTAAAAATGTGTGTTAGTTTCTCTAAAATACCCTCTTAAATCATTTGCATTGAAACTACCCTTTGATGTAAGCTCCCTTAACATGTAATTGATAGGGATAATTTAGAAAAAAAATTATAAATATGAGAGACAAAGTGGATTGGTGTTTTATTTTTAGGACTAAATTCAACCCTCAACTAGCTCTTATATTAGAAACTGAAGGTAGTACTATATTTATACTTGAACAAACATAATCTGGCATGCCATTTATGTCATAATACCTTGGTTATACTTGAACATGCATATTTTTGGTATGTTACAATGTTCATAGTAAACCATCTTCATATCAAATGTCCAAGCTTCTTAGGCAGCAAACAATGTACCTGGAGCCTCCCTAACTGGCACTGGTATTACTATTAATCCTCAGTGAAGTTGACTTCCGTATTTTAGTACTACCTCTAGTCCTAAATATAAGACATAACTGACTTTTTTTAGAGAAATTAAGGAAGCTAAATAAGTTACTTAATCATATCATATATTGTGTATCTTTATATTATATATCAGTTTATAAGTTAAACAAAATAGTTTGGAGAAAAAATGACAAATATAAATACTTTAAAGTAATTTAATTAGATTCCTTAATCTCTCCAAAAAAGTCAACTTTGCTTATATTTAGAACCAGAGGGGGTAATTAATATTTATATTAACTCCTATACAGGCCACCTATACATGACAGGGTTTTCCTCGATTAATATATTGCATTAGATTAACCTGGTTATTTCATCCAATGGTCAATGTTACTGCCAATCAGAAAGGATTCTAGTACATTAAGGGTACATGGAATTTTCCCAGTTCTGAACACAAAGTGATAATAAAGTTAGCTTGTAAGAGCATTTTTGCTTTTACCAGGTCATAGATATAGACAGAGCCATCACTGGAGCCGGTGTAAATGTACTTTTGTCCAGTGCTGCAACAAGAATCAGAACACGAAATATTTATTCATACGATTCGCATTATCACATAAAAGAGAGGATACGATATCATGACAAACGAAACCAAATAGCCTAAATTTCATATGAAGGCAGAGCTCATATGCAAATTGATATATTTCAATCAGTTGATAACCAAAACAAAAAAGAATAAAACGGCAAATCTACAATATCATATTGAAAGTTAAAAAGGATAAGCAAGTTTCATCAAAAGTCCAGAACTCGGGTTCTCTCTTCACAACAACACAGCCTTAGTCCCATTAGGTGGGAAATTGGTCCTCTCTTTATTTACCGGAAAAAAAAAAAACCTTTTTATGAAATGTCATACACAATTTAAGAACCAACCAAAATAATTTGGATAATGAAGTAACTTTAAATTACCTATATGATGGTGAGAAGTAGCAGCGGATTAAAGTACGCAACACTGAGTGGCCTTTATATGTTGCCAATGATTGGTCTTGGGGATGTTTTAAAGTTCTTGCATATTGGGGGTAGTCCATCCACCTGTAATCCCAATCTTCATCTTGCACCCTGGGACTGTGTTGAATAAAAGTAACCAGCATCAGCGTGAAGTACACATACACACATATATATATAGACACACACACACACACACACACATCACAGGTTAGGAAAAATAAATGAGACATTATTACTCCAGTGTTTTTTTTTAAACCATAATTGATGCCCTACTTGGTTTCAGTAATATTTCAAATATCCAGCTCCGCTGAAAAAATCAAGATAACAGGGGGCGGATGAGATAAACTTGTTTCACTCTTATAAAGAAGATTTTGATTCTCTAATGGAAAAAAGGATCTTAAAAAAAAATTAAAATTAAAATAATTGGCATCCTTTTTTCAAACTACCGTCAGAGCTAGCTTCAGATTGCCTACAGAAAGAGCCTTATGGCAGTAAGGATATCAGTTTAAGGTCATATTAATTTATACACGATTGGTGAGCAGGTGTGGTTCTCATTTCTCATGTCTCCCACTGAATATCTCAGTCACTCATTTCTTTGTCAAATCCTATTTTTCCAACAACAATAGCATTTCATTACATAGGATATTGAATAGGAAATCCAATTTAATTTGTACAACTCTTATATCTTAACAACTAGAGAAAACACCAAAAAGTTAGGTAGGAAGCATATGAAAGGATAAATGATAATAAGACTTACTTTATAACATCAGAAGACATTTTCCTTATGTCCCATAATTTTGTAGTCTGATCTTTTCCATTAGAAATTAAATAACGACCATCTCCACAGCTATCAATGAATGTGACGCCTTGTAAATGGCCCACTAATGTTCCAGCCGATTGTCCTTTCGAGGCAAAGCAACGCCTATCCCAAACCTAGACAAAATCCAATAGTTCCTTAAGTCGAAAATAGCAAGCTGGAAGGCGCAAACCCAATGGTGGCAATGTGAGGCTTGAAAATTTGCTCAGCTTAGTCTAACTATATTCATAAATAAATAGATTTCCTATGCAATCAAATATGTCATATATCATAACATAATGAATATTCATCAAAGGCATGTGTTAAGCTATGGAAGACACAAAGGAATATAATCAAATCAAAGAAATTTTCAAGAAAAAACACCTTGGGGTTAGGAAGGGAAGGTAAGGTTTTGCTTAGATCTTCCCCTTGTTTAAATCTAAAAATCAAATCTTTCCCTCCGTCTCTCCTCCTCAATCCATACAACCGTTAGAGAATATCAATATACTTCCCCCAAAGATCTGAAATTTCATCATGTATGCATTTGAAAGTAATAATGCGGCATGTTGCATTTAAATTATATTGCCTTCTCTCATAACAAGATCCTAAAAATAAGGGAGGAAGCAATACACTCCTAAAAATGAGGGTGGGAAAAAAAAAAAAAAAACGGACATTGTTCAGCTTTACAATAAGCTGCTGATCAAGCTGCACCTACCAACCCATCTCAGCAGCCAGAAACCATTACTGCCAACACAGACAATTGTGGTTATCACCAAACCAAATTCCGATTACTAGAATAAAAGGTTTACCTTGCAGAAACCATCATCACTTCCAGAATATATAAGATGGCCAGATTCATCAGCAAAGCAGACAGTGTTAACATCAGACTGCAATGTAAAAATTCATCTCAAATGTAAGCTACATGCCGTAATGGGAAGTAGAAAAACCTTAGCTGCTATGCACCACAAGAATGCAATTAAAAAAATGACCATCCACATTCGAATAATCCCTAAACCAGAAATAGAGATTGAGAAGATTTGTAGGCTGGCTCCAAATTTGATTGTATTCAAGTTTCCTCACAAGCTCAATATTATGATCAGACTCGAGTTTTGAAAAATATCAAGACACTGACAACATATTAAGTCAGAGAAGAAAATAAGAGTGTAGGAGAGTTTAATACTTCGAATATATACAATAACATTTGCCTCTTATGGCTAAAACTATTTCACAGTAATTAATTGCACTTTGACGAAAGAATACCATTTGGTCATCATATAATCTATTTACTTTATTTATTTAGTTCCTTTCCAAGGACTTCAGACATTCCAAAGACTTAATTGAAGAAAGTCATTCATTCTGCCAGAATTTAACAAATTAGTAAGCTCTGAGAATGAAATTGTGAACTCAAACAAATATCAGTTAACATCTTTATAAATTAGAAAAGGGTTATTGAATTATTCATTACTAGAAACTAATTATAAGATAATATATATAATACCATGTGGGCGGGAATTCTAAGGCTGAGTTTATCAGCTCGGAGATCATATACACAAATTGAGCAATCACTAGTAGCAGCAACAAGTTCTCGGCCATCTGTTGAAAACTTGACAGAGAAAATCCCAAATTCGTCGTCATCTTCATCAGAAGATAAATCTAAACCACAATGAATTTCCTGCAACAAAAGATAACCTTCTGAGTATAAATAAAATAACTATTCAATGAACAATAGGTATTGTTGAAACAACAAGAAGCCTTATCTTACCAGGTGGGGTCAGCAACAAAGATCACATGAAGCCATTTTATTGTTGAAAATTAAACCAAAAAAATGTACGCTTCTTCATTAAAAGAGGCATTGCAAAACTGCTATAAAAAATATTAAAAATGTTCCCAACTTGTTTAGTTGGACAAGCCTTATCCAATGATCAGTAGTACCAGAGTAAGAGCATGCCCAATTGCCCATAACAAAGCATCCAAACGTTGAACTGAACCATTTCATTTATATTTAAGCTTGAAAAGCTCAAAATGAACAAGGAGCAAAAGATATGGATCTGCTCAGTTCGTTTCCCGCATTACTAGATTTTATTGGCAAACTTCAGCACTTATAAATTCCAAGGACTAAATAGAAAAAACACAACTGGGAAAAATATTGGGGAAGTAGCATCTTCATATGCCTCTATACAAATAAACATAAAACACTAACATTACAAAGCAGAAATCACCAGCTATCACAGTTAGAAGTCAGAAAAATAGCAGTTCCAGAACATACTGTGACATTTGCTATTGATTGTGTTGTAGCAGATCCAACATTCACAATATGGACAATAGGTGACATACTAGCATAAACCTGCAATAATTACATTAGATTTAAATTTAAATTAATACTCACTGTTTGCAATAAAAAAATAATGATAAACAGATGAAACTTCTATACGGTTAGAAAACCAACTCAACATTGGTCATTCATTCCGCTAAGAGGGAATCATCATCCTAATAATGCACATAATCACAATATTTTACGATCAACTCAAACTTACAAGGAAGCATTGATCTGGTGAAAGAGATGTATCAGTAATTGTCCACCTCAGATTTCTAGCAGAGATGTCCTTCAGCACCTTCCAGTCCCTGTCAACATCATAGACCCTAATGTGGCTTCCCTGTTTCAGAAGAATGCATAAAAAACCCCGAAGTTAAGTTTAACATACATTTTTTAGGGAAATTATTTCATTAATCTGACACTGTTTCAAAATAGTAGTCATTTAAGGTTATACATACGGATTAAAAATCTATTAAATAATCTATATTATAACAAAATGTAATGACATTTAACTGAAATATCCTTAAAAATAATTTATTCTTCGTTTAAATTCTAAAGCAACAATTATTTTTAGATAAAATCAAAACTCCTAAGTGACAATAAAAGTACACATCTTCAATCTAACAGAATCATCTCAAGATTCATAATCCATATATGTGAGTCTGGGTACAAAAACTAGTAACTACAACTCTAATAATCACAGTAAAAACCTGAAGCCCAGCAACAAATAGAGATCCTTCAGCAGAAAATTGTGAAACATATGCACGGCTTTTCATCCGATCCACCAACCAAGGACCATTAGTAGGCAAATAGCGGCTTAAAACATGGCAACCATCTCTTGATGAGAATCTCCCAAGTCCAGAATAATTAGCTTCTCTGCCAGCTAACATTCGTACAGTCGATACTGGCAACCTCATCCTACCAGGCTCAACACGCCCCAAAAGTTTATGGGGGCTTGACCTAAGTTTCGTGAGTTGTGCAATTTCATGATCAAGATGAACTGTTCTTTCTCCAGCTGATCCGCTAGCAGAAGATTCATTACTGACATTACCGTCATCACAGGCGCCTATCTCTTTGCCGAACCTACTCATAATTTAGTCTTTATTCCTTACTGTCTATCTCCTGCAACAGAATAATTTAGTCATGTTTTAGACCCTGGCAACAGAATCAAAACACATGAAAACGTGCAGAAGCCACATATGTTGCTTAAAGGGGAAACACGAGGTAATTAGATTTCTTAGTCATTTTGAGTTGTATATACCAAAACACTATAAACTGAAGTTAAAATGCTAATTGAGATCCCCTTATACACTATAACGAAAGGGTTAGCATATACAGTGTGATTCCAACAGTTGTCGCCGACATCCATATTACACAAGAATCACATATTACACAGTCGTCTTGCTACAAATTTGAGATTCGTTTTGGATAATGTGAACAATTTGAGTACAACAGAGATGTAAATTCAATTTCAAGATTGGTTCCGTGCATCAGTCATCCAGCTCGAAAACTCAACTAGCACACTGGTCAGGCGAGATTTTTCGGACGATGAGGGCGCTAAAATAAAATTTAAAAAAAAAAAAAAAAAGTGAGCTTAAACACAATTTTGGGCATTTAAAGCCGACAAAAGATTGGGAACCTAATGAAGCTCAAATCCTCGTCACTCAAGCCTATGAAACAGTTTGAGCAAATAAGTATAATAATTTCAAAACAGGACATGGAGAAATATCAACCGGGTAACAGAAAAGATTAAGGCTTACTTCTGATTCGAACCCAGGCTCCAGCGACGATTCAGATATCTGATTTCCTAGCTTCGTCTCCAGAATGAGTGTGTGAGTATCAGGTTCTCAAATTCCAAAGCGCCTCTTCAGTGTATATGATGAATAACTAGGTGAATGGTCAAAGTCTCTTCATTTCATTCAGTGATCATCTTTCTTCGCAAGGAAATATAATTGAAAAAGTAATGTTTTTCAATAATAACAGAGTTTCTATGACGGGAAGAGAAATCATAAAGCATGGTAGACTAGCACACACGATTTTAAGGCTACCATACGTCCGTACGTCATCGATGATTTCAACAAAACGTGGCAGGCGAAGACCGTGATGGGAACAACAAGAAAAGCACAGTGAATTAATCCTCCCGTCCAGAAAATTGATTTTTTTTAAGAAATTAAGAAAACTAAATAAATTATTTAATTATATCATATATTATATATTAGTTTAATAGTTAAACTAATTAGTTTTGAGAAATAAAAATAAAAATACTCTAAATTAATTTAATTAACTTTCTTAATCTTTTCAAAAAAGTCAACTTTATCTTATATTTAAGATCATATAGGTCATTTTTATGTAAAAATTACATTAAGGTCCTGGATAAAAGAAAAATAAAAAATGATCCCTTAAAATTTTAAAATTGTCAAAGAGACTTTTTTTACAATAAATTTCAATAATATACTTGTCAATGGACGCGCATGGACTTGCCAATAGACTAGATTTATCATGGACACACTCATGGATTTGTCAATGATGCTCCCATGAATTTGTCAATGACAGCCCATAGACTTATCAGCGAATGCAAATGGACTTATCAACGGAATTGAAATTTATTACAAAAAAGTCCCATTAAACTTTTTAATAATTTTAAAATTTTAAGGGATCATCTTTTCATATTTTTTTTCTTATCTGGGAATGTAATTTTCTCAATTTTTATTGATCTGAGATTTTGACGTTGATTTACTTTTCATCCTCAATTTCGTTCTTCATTATTTGTAGGTTGTTCGCTGGACATGTTTCATTTTACAATCGTTTAAATTGGATTTTGGCTGAAAAAATTATTAATAGAGAAAAATTCTAATTCAGTATTGTCAGAATCTTGATAAACAGTGTTGTCATTTGTTCATTACGTATAGTAAATAACTATTAAAGTGCTGTAATGGAAACTGATTTGGGATTTTAATATTTTTAAGAGTGTTTTTTAAAAAAATTTCTCATTATTAAATCCACACCTATCTACATATATTAATGCGTGTGTCTTTGTTTGTTTGTTTTTTTTTTTTTTTGCCAACTATTAATGCGTGTGTCGAAATCACATTATGAGTATGAGATATTCTCCCTCATGCGTTGTACGGACAGATGTACATTATTTGATACTCCATCCTGTCATAATTATAGGACAACATTTGAGAGTTGATCTTAATCCTAATTATAGGACAAAGTTCTAATTTTTGTCAATTTCTTCCCAAAATACCCTATATTGATACTTTCTCAAAAATAATTAAACACAATAATAATTTAATAAAAGTAGATCAGAAGTTGTTGAGGGAGATTGATAACGCCAGATTATATGAGAGCTTGAATAAGTCGTGTGTGAGATAGGAGAGGTACAAGAAAAAACAGAGAATCAATGTAATTGGATGCCATTTTAAATTTTAAATAAGGGTATTTTAGGAAAAATTATATGATTAACTAATTTAACCACTATCCATAATTTCTCCAAAATTAGATAAATATGTCCTATAATTAGGACAAGAGGGAGTAATATATTTAAGATTTGGTTTTGGGGAACTATGTTACTCCCTCCGGTCCTAATTATAAGACAAAGTTGACTTTTTTGGAGAAATTAAGGAAGCAAATTAAATTACTTTAGAGTGTTTATATTTTTAGTATCCATAGATTATATATTACTTTATTAGTCAAATTAATTAGTTTGGAGAAAAAATAAAAATAAAAATACTCTAAAAAATTTAATTGGCTTCCTTAATTTTTCCAAAAAAGTCAACTTTGTCTTATAATTAAGACCGGAGGGAGTATTTATTATAAGGTATTTATGCTATCACCCATAAGTTTAGATGTTTTTGGTAAGTAAATGTAAGCTGTGTGTTGAACCTATATAAGATTATTACATTCAGTTTGAGTAAGGGAACTCTATATAGAGAAAATGACATTAAGGTCTCAATTAAAAAAATAATATCAGAAAAGTTTCAAAACTTGTTAATGGTAATTCCTCCACTTGTCAATAGTTGCTCTTTTGTAACATCCCAAATTTTATTCACCAAAAATATATTGTAATTATTATATAAATCCAATGAAATGGTGAATATTTAAGTTTAAGGCCAACGAAATTAAATATTGAAAATTGAAAGTGGAATAGTGGTTTCAGTGAAATCGCCTGCGAGGCAGTGAGTTTGTCATGTAGTTTTAGAATACCAAATGATGATAAAAAATTATGAAATTTTACAGGGTGAAAGTAGACATCCTAAGCTTTAATTTGATAGGAATTATAAGCCATTTTGACTTGTGTATTGAGGGTTATGAATTTTTGAAGTTTGTCCAGCGAAATTGACTAATTTCTGGAGCAGCGGTCAAAGATTGAAAATCTAGGAATGATATGATCCAATCCAGGAAAATTCCATATTTTTCCTTGAAACTAGACTCAATAAGGGTTCTATAGGCTTTGGAATCGCATCAAAATGATGTCTACCAAATTAGTTATGATTTTTCAAAGTTAAGGCAGAAAATCTGCCAGAATTGGCATTATTCCGAAAATTTAAGAAATAAAGTAATCTTCCTTTTTCTCTTAATTATTTTAGAAATTAAGGGATGAAGAAGGAGAAGACAAGTGTCAAAATCCAATGAGACCAAGTGTCAACACCACATGAAAGATGATGGAAATAATTGTTGTGTCATAAGTCCTTATTTATGTCATAAGGTTAGGTAGCCAACTCTTGTACCAACTGACTTGAGTAAATGGAAGGAACACTTGATTTAGTTGGAGCATAAGAGGGAGCACGTTTTTGGCCTACCAAGGAAGAAGGAAATAATAATCAAGGTTGAGTGGACACAAAAGGGAAGTATGGCAAGGTTGAGTGCACACAAAAGGGAAGTATGGTGCAAGCATGGAGGAGAGTATGGTGGTTACCATGTGTCACTATAACAACCTTAGATGAGATCAATGGTTGGGAATCAAGGGAGCATTTTTATGAAGACTTTCTCTTCCCTTCCCTTCATGCATTTTCGTTCAACATAGAGAGGGAGAGAGTTTGGAGAAACTTTGAAGAGTTAGAGGGAAGAGGAAGAAGAAATCTTAAGATAAGAGTTTATTCTTAAGCTTTCCTTGTAACATTTCCCCTAGATCCTTCTCTAAACCATGTTTCTTCATGAATCTATGATCTTAAAGACTCATTCTTAGCTCAAGGAGAAGAGAGAGAGGATGTCCTAGAGAGAGAGAGACACCAAGGATCAAGAGGTAATCTCCAAAATCTCAACTTCTTTGTGTATTGAAGTTGTTGTTGGTGATTGTTGTTTGGTTTTGTGATTTTTGAGTTGAGTTGTAAAATTAGAAAAGCCATAACCCTAAGGGGTTATGCTGCCCAAAATCCTTTAAATCATGATTATGAAGTGTTTAAATGAGTTAACTAAGGATTAGAAGTGGAAAAGTATAAGTTTTGTAAGCTAAAACACAAAACTCCATTTTTTTATTTTCCCTTCAATATTTCGGCCAGACCAGAACTGGTAGTAGGAGTTTGATTTTCATGAAATAAATGGTTTCATTGGACTCAGTGGGCAAAAATAGGTGGGGTTACAGTTGGGCACTTTTTCGGTAGAGGCCGAAAAAGCATAATTACGAAAACGCCACTGAAATCCCTAAATAGGGGCTGTCAAGGGCATTTTTGTAATTTGGCAATGAATTTGGTATTTTTGAGCCCGGAAATAAATTCCTTGGGCGAAAATAAGTTAGAATAGCCTTAGTCAAAATTTTGGGAAAACGTGTCATCGGGCCGGGTACGGCGGGGTCGGGCCGGGTTCCTAGTGGTATTTTTGTAAATTTTTATCATAGACTAATATAACCACAATAAACACTATGGAAGAGTCTAAAATGATACTTGGATAGGTTATGACCTATTTCTGGTACATTTAATATTTTAGGACCGATTTGGAGGCCGGATCGACACGTTCTTCGAGACACATTTAAAAAGGGGATATTAAAGCTTTGAGGTAGGGACATTATCCTTCATATATTATGCCATAGTTATATGATTGTGTGAATGCCAAAGTTTGTAAATGCGATTTAATAATCAACACGATTTGCCCAAAGAAGGGCCAGAAGTGTCAGAGGCACTTACACTAGAGTTAGTGAAAACCCAACCAGTGTAGAATAGTTGGGCTAGGCCCTACTCATATATACATGCAGATGATATATTTATAATGTTCATTAATTGGTGCATACATGGCATATATCATACTTACTTTTCGCATTTTCTATGAACGATAGCATGTTTCTACTGGGGTTCTCCGGAATCTCACCTTATTTTTAATAAACACCTCAGCGGATACCAGTGGGTCTAAGGAAAAAGATGTAGACGCCGGAAAGTGAGCGGCACGGGTCTCGAGGTGAGGACAAGATCGTGGTCATAATTAGTCTATTTTGTGATATTTTGGTGAAATTTGTAAATATTAAGTTTCCGCTGTATTTTCTGTTTTTCGTTGACGAACGATATCAGAATTGTAAATGAATACTTTTATCAGTATAATTGTACTTTTCTCTATGCCCATTGAATTCCGTCTTTATTACTCTTTGATTATCGAAATGGAAACGGGTGTTGACATCTTTCACTTGTCATTGACAATCTATAGGACTTTTATGATATTATTTCTTTTAATTAGGACCTTGGTATCATTTTCCCTTCTATTTATCCTTTTGTCCTTGTTAGTTTATCATTTAGTTGTTTGATATACATATTTATAATGAAGCATGTAGCATATTTATTCTATTATGAGGATGGAAGTAAAAGTGATGGCAATGCAAAGATTGTGTTTTGATGTAGCAATTGAAGTTTATTGGGTTTATTTTTCTTAATGGAGTTTTTTTTTGTTTACATTTTTTCATATTGTGTACAGTATGACATAACACTATTAAGCTAATAAATGTTACTGTCGCCCCTATGTGAGAGACCATGCCTTGTTAAAATCTTGAAAATATGTTTTGTGATGAAATATATGAGCTTCAAATGTCTTGGGTCACTTTATATTGAGCATTTGTCAAGTATCTAAAAATTTTTTAAATGATAATTTTTTTTTTGTCAAGAATATATGATAGAGTCTTCTTTTAGGAAACAAACTTCATCAAAATACGTGTAATATAATCATCCATATATCATTTTCAGGCATTTATGTTATTGAAATGATCTTAAAGAACATTTGTCATATTGTAATATTTTCTAGAGCAAAAGCAAAATGAATTGAAAGATTGCTTACATATGACCACAAACACAGATCATATCATTTATAGCGTATGACATATAGGTTAATATTTACGATTAACAGAAATATGAAAGGTATACAGTTGAAAATCAAATGTTCTTGTTTCACTTTTTCATTTATTGTTTATAATTAATATTCAACTGTCTTTTCATTTTCTGAACAATTCATAATTAGCATATACTTGACTTTTTAAATATTCAACTGTCTTTTCATTTTCTGAACGATTCATAATTAACATATAATTGACTCTTTAAATATGACATTACTATTCAAGGGAATGTGAAAAGGTGTGGCTAATATAATACCTTTAGGCTTCTCTCAAACCTTTAATTGCCCATACTATGATTCCTTGTGGCATTCATTTCTTGTTGTTTTTATTATTATTAGTGGTCAATTGTTGTTTAGCCTTACTTGAGGAAAACCGCTAATTAATAACGTTGATACTAATTCTTGGGTTAATATAATTTTTGGTCCCTGAAGTTTGATCCAATTTTGGTTTTGGTCCCTCAAGTTTCAAATCGGTGATTTAGGTCCCTGAAGTTTCACCCAATTTTGGTTTTGGTCCCTGAAGTTTCACCTGATTTTGGTTTTAGTCCTTCAAGTTCGAAAAGGACTTGGTGACCCATTTTTGAAACCCGACCCGACTCGGGAAAAAAACCAAGTCCTTTTCAAACTTAAGGGACCAAAACCAAAATCGGGTGAAACTTCAGGGACCAAAACCACCGATTTTAAACTTGAGGGACCAAAACTAAAATTGGATCAAACTTCAGGGACCAAAAGTTATATTAACCCCTAATTCTTTTAGTAACAATATTTCAATGGATGCTATTAGTAGCAAAGTTTCTGCAAGCTTTCTATAGTTATAATAGATTAGATAGATAGATAAAAGATAGATTGTGCATTTTCTAATCACCATATAACTAAAATGCATATATAATGAATTTTTTTTGGCCTGCAAATACCATATTCATTAAAAAAATAAAACCAAATATTACAGGGTCTAAAAACAAGACAATATCTAATACATCATCCTACATATCTAATATTAATAATTCCATCAGATCTGACAAAAGCTACCTTGTTTGCTTCCCTGAGAATCCACTAAAAAACATGGTTCCTAGTCAGTTTCCTCTCTTAAAGGATGTAGTCTAAAATAGGTTCAATTCTCCATTTAGGATAACTCCAATCATCATTCAAACATTAAACAAGAGATAGATTATCTGTTTCAAAAATGACACCATCCAATTGATGGAATTGAACAAATTGAATTGCTTTTAACAAAGCTTTACATTTTGCCATAAAGATAGAATCTGCTTCAACATTCCTCTGTTTACCATCCAGCAGCCAACCATTATACAATGAATCTAAGTACCCTAATTATGCAAAAAGATTTACAGTATACAACAATGTCAATGGTTTTAAGTTTTGCACGGTTTCACGAGATCAAGGATTGCAAACTCAGAATTCGAGTGTTTATGGCACATTTAGGACAAGGAGTTATGCAAGCAGCAGTGACGCCAACATGCAGTTCGGAGGTGTCCCTTACTATGGAAAGCTTCTTGATGTGGTCGAATTTATTTATCAAGGTCATTTCACCGTAACGTTGTTCAAGTGTTTGTGGGCAAATACCACTACTTTTCAGCGATTGACAACTGACGATTTAGGGATCACATCAGTCAATTTCTCACGGCTGATTCATACTGGTATTTCTCAAGATGATGAGCCGTATATTCTTGCTTCAGAGGCACATCAGGTTTATTATGTCGAGGATGAGAGGCACAGGGATTGGCACATGATCGTTCATTTAAAGCCACGAGACCTTTATGACATGGGTGAAGGCGATAACATCGCCTACGAGAGTGACCCATTTCAGCCAGCCGATTTTGAAAACTACTTCCCTGAAGGCGATGATAATTCACCTCTACTGCGGTGAGTTTTTTTAAATCCACATCATTTAAATTAAATTTTTTAAATTTAATAATACATCCCTAACAATAATTTGTCTACATAATTTTTGTAGGGATGGCGAAGATGAGTGATCAAATTCAAATTAAACTTTTGTCTTTAAAAAAAACTGGAAAAAAAATTAAAAAAAAATAAATTAATATTTGTAGCGGTTTAATAACCACTGCAAAAATAAAAAAATAACCGCTACTAATTAAAAACTGCTACAAAAATAAAAATAACCGCTACAAATGGTACGTGGATCCCTATAAATACCTTAACCACAACTCATTTCAAACACTCCCCCATTTCTTTCCACCTTACCTTTCTTTTATTTTCTCTCATTTACAACTTCTTTTGTATGAGTTGAGGAGCTGAACAATATGATCAAATATGGTAACAAGTTTTTTAATTTTTTTTCAATACTTCTTTCCTTTGTATAAAATTTATTCTCATCATTTTTTTCTAGATATTTTACAACTTTATTTTATTTTCGTCTATTTTTCATACACAATTACATTGTAGTAAACAACGTAATAGTTCCTTATTATCTACGTATCCATAATAATATTATCAATACAATTTTTATACTAATCCAATTAAATTAAATTATTCCTTTTAATTTATAAATAAGTTAAACTAATGAATAATAAGCTAATTAAATTAGATAAACTAATAAAAAAAGAAACTATTTAATTTAATATTAAAAAAACAGAAACAAATGATCGTATTTAAAAAAAAATTTAAATTTTAACAACCGCTACTAATTAACGCGCCTTTTTTAAACTAAAATTAATTTTTTGGCTCTAATTTTGAATTTTCATGAAATTAGTAGTGGTTATATAACCGCTACAAATTTCATAATAATACAAAATCAGTAGCGGTTTTTTAACCGCTACAAAATAGAAAAAAAATTTCATTTCTCTTTTCCCCGCTTTCAAAATTTCAGTTTTTTATATTTGTTGCGGTTATATAACTGTTACAAATATCTCTGAAAAAAATTTCACTCATGGAGATGTTGTAAAGGTTTGGTTGAACCGCTACAAATTATGTAGCAGTTATTTTCCTTGAGTAGCGGTTTTACATAACTGCTATAAAACCTCTTGCAACATACGATTTAGTAGCGATTTTGCTAACCGCTAGTAATATTGTTTATAGCGGTTAAAACCGTTACTAATACTCATTTTTAACCGTTACCAAATCTGTAGTGTAACATCATAAAATTGACTATATACAAGGGATTTGGAAAGAGATAACGTTCATTATAAGATTTCTTTTTGGCCAGATATTATAAGGTAAACTTTACACACCATCATATCCTGTTATGTTGATACCTTTTTGAAATCATAAATATTCATCCCCTCCTTTTAGTTATATTTTTTTGACCCGACCTCCTTTTAGTTATCTTAAACACATTTTTATGGGATTGTTTCTGTATTCATATATATATATATATAGAGAGAGAGATGCACAATGAGCTAGCCATGTAAAAAGAATAATCTTAACAATAAACTAATATTACATCAATGAAATAGCTACATTATCTTATTTTCTAGGTTCCTAGGCTAAAAAAAATCTATATGAAGCTCTCCTCCAATCTTTATCATCAAATGAAGCTCAAAGACTTTTGATACATGAAGGTGTGATCATTGGACAGTACACACAACAGTCCTGATGAATTTAGCCATCTTGAATATTTCCTTAATTAATTGTCATTCCCTCTATGAATTGATGCATCCCTGAATTTCTTCTAGAGTTTTCCCTTTGGTTTCTGGGACTACTTTTGCAACAAATAGAATGGTCAAAAGGGAACATCCAGCGTACAGAAATAGAGTACCTGAACAGAGAAAAATGAAGCATAAGCTATAGTGTGTTTGGTTCAGCTTATTGGGTAAAAATAAACTCGTTTTTAGGTAATAAGCCTAAATAAAAATATGTTGCGTTTTTACAGTGTTTGATTCAGCTTATTTTAATTACATTACGGATAGGATAAGCTACTTATTAAATAAACTCCTCACTACGGGTGTGTTTGGTTCAGCTTATTGGGCAAAAATAAACTCGTTTTTTGGTAATAAGCCTAAATAAAAACATGTTGCGTTTTTACAGTATTTGGTTCAACTTATTTTAATTACATCACGGGTAGAATAAACTACTTATATTAAATAAGATCCTTACTACAAATTTTCTATTAAGTCACTTATTATGTAAGTCGAGATAAAACTCCTCTCACATACTTAACCCGTATATCGTAAATCATGATTTATAAGCACTTATTGTCCAAAAATAAATCGTTCATCCAAATATAAATCACATTATAAAAACTGACTTTTCTATTAAGTCATTTTTAATAAGTCAGAATCATAATAAGTCTTTTTTTCTACCGATATCCCAAACACACGCTACAGCTTTTCTATTAAGTCCCTTGTTACGTAAGTCGAGATAAAACTCCTCTCACATACTTATCTCGTATACCGTAAATCACGATTTATAAGCGCTTATTATCCAAAAATAAATCGCCCATCCAAACATAAATCACATTACAAAAATTGATTTTTCTATTAAGTCATTTTTAATAAGTCAAAATCATAATAAGTATTTTTTCCTACCGCTATCCCACACACACAGATAACCTAACTTAAACAAGCCATTCCATGTTTAGTATACTTAAAACTTGTACTCGTTTTTTTCGTGCATTCTCAGAAATGAGTTGCACTATCCATAGATTATTAGCAAAACAACTTGTTGGGTTATATCGACTCTTCATGAATTAGAACTCAAGCCCAGTTGAGTAAATGGGTTGGGAAGTTTTTCCTTAATTATTAATTAATTGCTTAAATAAAGAAAAAGAATTTATAATTCAAATTCTAAGTAACCAACAGGGGATTCAGTTTTACATATAGAATGATCACTCCCAAAAGAACTTCTCTCCCAGGTCTCTCCTCCTCTCTTCCTTCATTGTGACTTAGTCTCGTGTGGGCAATTCAAATATTCAATCGGAATTCAGGTATGCCCAGAAAACTCTTTATAGCTTATTATAGATTTTATTTATTTTACATTGAATAAACTAATGTGTGATCGATAACACTACACAAATCTCATAAGATAAAAAGGGCAATTCAACTGAGTTTGCAGTTTGTGCTTACCAGGAGAACTCCAACTCATGAGGAAGTTAAATGTGTATGAAACCATCCAAGCTCCTAACCAGTTCACTAAAACCACCAAGCTTCCAGCACTTCCCTTCACATGTATGGGAAAGATCTGCCGCATGATTAAAAAAAAAAAAAAAACTGGTATTAGAATATTTTTTTTGCTGTTTATATTTTCCTCATTGTGATTTATAAAATAAAAGGCTTTCAAAGTGCTTGTGTCAAGCAAGAGATACATGCCTCAGACATTATCACCCAAGGAACTGGTCCCAAGCCAATTGAGAATGCTGCTATATACATCTGATTACAGGCAGAGCCAAGAAGATAAGATAAAGTTTCAGATCAAAGTGGCCATTAAGCTCATAGATTCATTTCATAGTTCACTGGGTACAGTAAGTAATTATCAGTAGCTGCAGAAGTAGACTTACCAGTATGCCGGCGACAGCTAATACTGGGACCCACCCAAGCAGTAAGCTATGACCCTGTTCAATGAAATCAGATAGCACAAGTTTAGATTTGAGACATATACACTAATCCTGCTCCTCTGGGCCTATTTATAAGGCATTTCTAGTATGTTTTACACAGATCAAGAAAAACCTTAAACTTCATTAACTGTCATAAAATTTAACAACTTTCCAACTTTATCCCTATTCAATGTACATTATACCCGATAAGAATAAAGTCAACACCATAATAAATAATGGGTAAAATTGTATATTCATATGAAAAATTTAATAAGGTGCCTTATAAATAGGACCACAAAATTTCTTCTCTCTGTCTTATAAATAGGACCAAAGGAATATATGATAATATAATGATCAGAATTTGGTAAAGTTTCACAAGTGTTTGCTGTTAGATTCACTAATGAACATATGGAAAAGTTTTTGGAAACTCATAAAAGTGGTTCATAATCTAATTCTTTTAGACTTGCCTTGAGAAAGAAAGCAGCTCCTGTCATAAGGGAGCCTAATAGTGTCCCAGCTGCAGAAATCTGCACATATAATGCATGAACATGAGCACCTCCTACTCCACTTTGCTTTTTATAAGATGATGGATGGAAAAAGAAAAAGACAAAACTTGAAATCAGATTTACCATGATCAGTGGTCTTCTACCAGATTTATCCATCAAAATGGCTCCTAAAACAGTCAATGGAACCTGTCATCCACTCACAAAAAGATGTTAAGCTTATGCAGAACCATAGTTATATGATTGATATGTCTGTCTAAAAAGATTAGTAGAGCAAGTGATCAACCACCTGAGTAAAAGCATAAGCTATGGTGCCAATTTTTCCTGAAGAAAACCCTGCAAATCAAGTTATACATGGAAAGTATTAATTTTTCTTCTCGCTCTCTTATATTCCCACTTTTATTATGGGTATTAAAATCAGCTTATATGTTTTCGTTTACCGGCTGCTACGAAAGTCTCTGCCGTGTAGAATCCGATACCATTGATTCCAACAAGTTGTTGACATACCATTAGCCCTACCCCAATCTGAAATTGTAAAACATAGTTAGAATCCTTTAAATTGTTGCACACCCTGTAATTAAATATCTTTGAAAAAAGAGAGAGTTCCTTACAACTACAGAGCGCACGTGTTTGCCTTGGAACAAATCTAGAAACTTGGCTTTGGGAAGGCTTTGAAGAGTTTCAATATATTCCTGTTAGAGAAGAGAACACAGATCAGTGAATCAACTCAATGAATGTCTCGGATTCATTAAAAAGTGCTGTTAACAAATGTGTTGAGGAGCTTGGAAATGACCAGAATTTCAGAAGTTTCATGAGTGATATCAACATCTTTTCCCCTAAGTCTCCTTAAAGCTGCTTGAAATTCTTTTTCTTGGCCAACTTTTGCCTGGAAACAATGATATTCAGTTTATTAATTAGATTTTCATCTTCCTTTCTTAAAAGACAAAGCTCTTTGGATCATATAAATACACACTAGTTTAATGCTTACCAGCCATCTGGGTGACTCAGGTATAAAGCACAGACCAATCAGCAAACAAAAGCATGGCACAAGCCCTTCAAAGTTTAAAGCCAAGCAGAAAAGTTCAGACTTGTTTCTTATAACTTGAACGCTTTTTATAAGTGACAATCGGAAGGTAATTATGAAACTTACCAGCAAGAGCTAGTGTTCTCCAAGTTATAACGCTTCCTAATAAGAAGGAGACTGAAGCTCCAATAACAATCATAAGCTGAACAGAAATGATTGCAGAGGCCAAAATTAAAACCCAAACTTACTCTAAGAAACAACAGAAAGATAGCAATCATCACTTCTCCTCTCTTACCTGATTTGTTGTTGCAAGTCCTCCTCGCAGGTTCTTCGGTGCTATTTCTGCTATATATACTGGGACCTGTTTCATGCAGCTAATAATTGTTAAAAAGAATTTGTAAGATTGTCATCAAAAGTCAACATATGCATTATGTTAATTAGCAGGAGCTTAGCGTCATGGTTTATCTTTTTTGCTTCTTTTGGTAAAGCCCTAGCGGTTACTTACCGCGTATGAGATTACTCCAATTCCATATCCTGAGAATAATCTTCCCATATCAAGAATGCTAGAACACTGAAACACATAAAATCATGAGTCTTTTAACATTCTGCAACAATTCCATAGTGACAGAAAAGAAAAAGGGTTAATACAATTTTCAACCACATAAGTTTGCTCTCATTTTGGTTCTGATCCTTCAAGTTTCATTCTGTTTAAAACATTGGTCCCTCTTATTTAATAAAAATAGAGACCAAAACCAAAATGAGGGCAAATTTGAGGGACCAAATATTATATTAATCTAAATGAAAAACTTCATATGGATTTGAATTGTGCAGAAAATCATACCTTGGAGAAGAAGATAGCTAGCCATCCTATAGTGCAAAAGCCTGAAGACATTCTCATTGCCTGTTCCCCAAGAAAGATCAGACTTAGCATAGTGAAGAAGAGGCTAAAAGCATTTAGAGGGTGTTTTTAGATTTAGCATATAAATCATACCCCTTTACGTCCAATTAAATCAGTGATCCTGCCACTTGTTATAGCTCCAAGCATTGCACCGATAGTGACTAAAGATCCAAACATGGAAAACTACCATCCCATAAAAGAGGAAAAGAAAACAAGTATTAATAAGACTATAAGAAAACACCACCTCCAGTCTTGAATATAAGATCTCATTCTTAGTGAAAATTACAGTAGAATGAGATCTTATATTATATTAATGACCAGAGGTAGGATGAAGAAAGTTTCAGTAAAGAGTGGAAAACAGAATACAAACCTCAGCAAGAGACAAATTTAGATCTGCTCTGATAGCTCCTTGAGTGGGTGCTGAATAGCCCACCTGCCAAAAATATCATAACTTAAGCTAAAAGCATACAGACCATTTTGTTTGTTACAGTTGTGTGATTTTTCTGGTTTGGTTCCTAACCCAGAACACAAAAACAAAAAGGGAAGATGACACTTTAGTAACTTCCATTTTTCAGAACATTACTCAAGCCATGCACCAAGTTTTCGAAGGCAGAAGAACAAGAAGAAGAAACAGTGTGCAGTTCTTTTCTTTTGTGTTAGTTTCTATAATAAAAACCACTGAGAGAGAAAGAGAAGTATATAAAGATACTTACACAAGTTCCAAAAACGAAGGAACCACAGACAGCAACAAATGTACTGAACAGGACCATTCCAATGGAACCATTTTCGACCATATCATGATCAGAATCAGACTCATCAACATCCTTCACTGATGATACAACCAAGGGCACCTCCAAATCCTGAAGCCCATTAATGGCTTCTCCACTCTCAACATCCTTGCACTGTTCAATCGTCATCTTCTTCCTCCAATAAAACAGTACTGATGAAGAACAGAGAAAAAAATGCTCTCTAGGAATATACTACAAACAGATGGAGAGCACAAGAAAATGATGTGTAATGGGGGGTGGTATTTATAGTATAATGTTTCACAGCAGGATTCAATTAATTAATCATATGGGTGACTAGATATTTCGTAGAGAGTGTGCTGTGTCTGTGTAAATGGAAAGAGAGGAAGTTGCAAATGGATTTGAGAATTTTGGATTGGGGTGAGAACGAAGCTGTCACTGACGTGTTAGCATAGCTGCTGCCAGAGAAAGAGGGAGAGTTGGTTATAATAGAAGGTTGATGATGAGGATCAGCGTCAGCCCATTTGATATTGGTATTTTAGTCCTTCACTTGCATTACATATATTTATTTATATATTATGGCCCGAGAATATGTATATTGTTCAACAAAAAAATATACTGACTCTGAACGCCTAATACGAGGCCTAATTCACTAATTCGGGGAGAGCAAGGAAGCTATATAAATGAGGAAAAATTCCATAAATATATAATTAAAAATGAGAAAAGATAAATTGATGTCACATATTTATAAAATTTCAAGTCAAAATTAAAATAGAAATATGGGATTTTCAATTCCAACCAAATTGTCTTAAGTTAAGTTGTAAAACATGAAAGTAAAGTTGTTAATGTAAAATATGATGTTATTAATACAGATAAGGATGTTATTATTAACCTCTAAAACTTGTACCCTCAAGTCAGGGCATTTTATTCATTTGGTCAGAGTTGGAAATCCCAAATTCCTACTTCAATTCTGATTTGAAATTTGATAAATTTGCAGTATCGATATGTCTTTTCCCATTTTTAATTGTATGTTTCTAGAATTTTTCCTATAAATTACTTTAAAGTATTTATATTTGTTATTAGTTTTTTTTTCAAACTAATTTATCTAATTCATATATATATATATATATATATATATATAATGTAATATAATTATACACATAGGCATTTTAGACTGATTATGTAACATATACTATAATTAAGTAATTTACTTAACTTATTTAATCTCCTCAAATAAGTTTAATATTTAAGGATTGTAAGTAGTATATTATAACTAATGGTGGTTCCATAAGTATTTGATTTTTCTCTGCTATCCTTAATCATTGTCCTTCCTCTTCACTATTTTTTAAAACCATTTTGAGTGTAATTTTAAACTATCATAACTAATATTTAACAGTTTTGAATTTATTTATTTTATAAATAATTTAATATTTTATTAATGAACAGCTCGAATTTTAATTTAAAAGTTAAATAAGAAGAAATGGAAGTAGAGAGGAAGTGAGAAGAAATGAAAATGGAATGAATTTCGTTGGGTAAAGTGGAAGGACTCCATGGCCTTGACTTGCTCAATTGCATCAATATCAATATATATATAAAATCTCTTCCCCCAAGCTATTCACAAAAACGGCTTACTTGCAGCTCCTCTCACATTTTACTGTTCCTAAGCCAGATTAAATTTTATCGGTCTGCGTACAAAAACGGCTTACTTGCAGCTCCTCTCACATTTTACTGTTCCTAAGCCAGATTAAATTTTATCGGTCTGCGTGCATGCATAAGCTGTTTTTCATTTGCAATCCCCGCCCTTATTTGAAATTCAAATGAATCATCCCTTAATACATGCGCCACAGGTTATTGACGTCAAATAAAAACACTTTTTGACAGCTCTTTCCATTTATCTAGCAGTATATCCTACTTGCAAGACATCGTTTGGAGTGTGTCATCTACAGAATCACTGGAAGGAAACAAAGCAAGAACTGCTCTAATAATGTTCAAATATCGTATGTGTCTTAGTATCATCATCCATTTGCAATTCAAATATTTTGTGCTTCTTATTCTTCCCTTACTTTCACATCTCATGCTTCCTCTGTCAGGTAGCCCTTCGTCTCTGTTTCATGTTTTAGCTCAACCTGAGATGGAGGAGAAGCAATTTTCAGAGGAAGGAATTGCATAAACAAACCGTAAAGCAAAGAAACTCACCGGAAATTGCAGGAGCTAGCTGGAAAGATCAAAGGAAGGACGAAACCATGCTCTGGAAAAATTCCAAGCTCTTCAAAGTCGCCGGACAAGCTCAGAAGAAAGAAGAAATACTCACCGGAATATTCACAACACCACGAAATCGTTGTACGGTCCACAATTAATCCAGATCTCTCTTTCTTGATCTCTCTTTTTGCTGTGGACTACCCAAAAAAAAAAGAGTTTGTGGAGATGAGGTTTGATTGTAGATCTTTCATATTATACAATCAAAAGCTTCCATTTTTTTTTTTCCAAACAAAAGCTTCCATTGAATACCCAGAAAAAAGAATCGAATCAAGCACTCTGTTTGTTGTCCATTCTCGATCTCTCTTTTTCTCTCTTTGTTCTGTTCATTCTCATTCTCGATCCAAGGACCCATCTTTGGTGCTAGCTTCCACAGGTCGCCATCGTTGGTGCTAGCTTCCACAGGTCGCCATCGTGAAGTGTCTCATGCAATGATAGAAACACTTTCCCATTTTGAAAAAGTTGTGTGTGTGCTGTGTCTTTCATTTTGTTTTAACATCATCATCATTTTGTTCTTCTTCTTTCTTGAATTAATTTATTTTTTTTTATATATAAATAACTATTTCCTAATTATAATTATATATTATAAGTAAAAATCAAGATGTTACATAAAGTGTGGAAATCAGAAGGTGAATCCGGATATATTGATGTTTTAATTAAGTAAAAAATATCGGTTGGAAACATAATGATATGGTTCACAATTCCACATTATTTATCGAATTAAAAATAAAAAAAATTTTAAGCCAAGTGGGAAAGGTGTGTTGCTTCACCATATTTTCTTGAACAAATTCTAATAAAAATATGTTATAAGGCTATTATATGCATAAAAATATGTTATAAGGCTATTGTAAAACATGCATATGTACATATTAAATCATGTCATGTTTGGTATGGTGGAATTGAAGGCATGGAATTGGAATTGGAATTGGAATTCAATTCCATGAGTTGTGCATGTTTGGTACAAAGAAATGCTCATAGAATTTAATTCCATATAGAAGCCAAATGGGGCCAATTCCATCAAACTCAATTCCACCTAAATAGCTAAGATTTGCAATTCCATATCTTCAATTTCAACCTTGCCCTTTCTGTGATGAGACCCAGGTTCAGGAACCCGGACCGGACCGGCCGGTCCGGCCCGGAAACCGGTGAACCGATCCAGGTTCCAATTTTTTTAAAAAAATTTTTATATTTTTCCTTTAAAATTTCCTACTATAAGCCTAAAATTTTCAATTTCTTACAAAGGAGAGAGATTTTTTTTTTTTTTTAATTATAAAGGCATTTTGGTCTTTTCACATATAAATTAGGACTCATTTTCATGACATACTAAACATACTTTTAAACCTCATTTTCATTTCCATTTTCATATCCATATCCATTTTTATTTCCATCAAAATCAATTCTATTGTACCAAACGGGCCCTACGTATCTCATAACTGACTGGAATTGAATCTAATAGAAGAGGCTAATCTTTCACAGTATAGTTAACGAAAATTTGAATTTTCATTAAGAAAAATTCTCATATAACTAAAAATTTTAATTAGTGCACATAGTTTTAGTTAGTGAAGCTACAATACCTTTTTTTTTTTCTCTTGCCAACTAGGAGTAATTTTTCCATGTTATGTAAGCATCATGTCTATATGTACATGCACATGTACATATTAAATACATATATGATAATGATAAGGAATCGGTCAGTTTAGCAGGAGGTTTAGTCCCTCACTACAAAATTATAAGATTCCACATTTTTTCAGGGGGAAAAAAGAATAGATGTAGTTAGCTGTACTGTGTGTTGAATAATTCGGCAATTAGATAATGCAATATTTGAATCACATGGTTTATTAAATAAATAAATGTTGGAAGCATATTGTTGACTTCTCATTGAACATCCATAATTGTGTTCATGTTTTGTCATCAATATATTCATGTTTACTTTGATAGCTTATCACCCACTAAGAATCCATGATTAAATTTTTGTAACATCTATATATATATATATTGAAAAAAAAAACCTTTTTCTATGTATATATTTGATCTTTTTTTTATTGGCAAAATATATGTTACCTTTATATAATAAAAAATCGGTGAAAAATCCATACAAACAAATTTAATTAGTTAGAAATACCTGAATTCAAATGCCGATACCTTTTAGGTATGAAATCCCACAAAACACCCGTACCTTTTGTTGTGTGTAAAAACATATCATATCCTTATGACTAAAAAAATTTTAAAGCTAAAACTTTTCATTAATTTTCCCTTTTATAATTGGACTAAAATCTACAAATCTTTTGCCGTTAATTTTACTACCTTTTTAAGTTATTGATGGAAATTGTCACGTCAAATTAATTAGAATCATGTGGCATTTTATAGTTAAGATAATTTATAATTTGTCTAATAATATTTGAATCTTGTTAATAAGAGATAGTAATACAAAATTTTAATGCCATTTGAACCCATTTTCAGAAGTAGTTTATCTTGTTAATTATTTGTTATTATCTTTACAGAGAAAATTGTCAATAACCATATAGTATAGTGATAAGAAAGTTTCCTCATTCGTTGAAAGGTAGATTTGTTCATGTTCATTATTTCAAGCCACCAATGATTGCCCCTTAAATTAAAAGAAAATTGAGAGAGAAACCTATATAATATCCAATTATATATATATATATATATATATATGAGAGTGGAAGGAGGATGATGATAATTTATCGGGTAGGTGGATTTTGTTTTGTAAGGCAGAGTTGTCCCAGTTGAGAGAGGGAAGGCGTGGAATTAAAAAACAAAAAACAAAATCTTAGTGAATCATGCATGTTGGCGCGTGGAATTAAAAAAAAAAAAACAATATCTTAGTGAATCATGCATGTTGGCGCGTAAAGACATTTATGTGTATGATTGGAACAACGCTAAAAATACTTAAAATTAATTTTTTAATCATGATTTATGATATACAAGATAAATATATGAGAAAAGTTTTATCTCAATTTACATAAAAAATAACTTATAAGCTATCATAACGTCAATCCAAACATACACATATTTTATAATTAAGGTATCAAACACACCTCTCCTTCTTTTTATATTTATATTTTAATCATTATATAGCTGCGTATATACATCACTCAATTCAACTCCAACATGCGTCATTATACTATATCAAATATATATTTTAATAAATAAGTTTTATTATTCATAATTTATAAATAATATATTTTATTATAAATTTTATGTTTTATATGAATTAATTTATAAAATAATTAGGAGCCAAGTAGCCTAGAATGAAATTTGCACATTGATATATTTGCATACGAGCCTAATTTAGATGTTTGTCTTTGATTTATAAGTGAAGACAAAGACAGAATGAAATTTTTAAAAGAATTGTATGATACATCTCGTATATTCTTGATAATAAGATAGAAGATAACAATTAATAAAATTATTAAAATAGAACTTTTAGTCAACAATTTATCTAAAATTTAGTTATTGATAGAACGTAATAGTATCATACAACCTATATAGTTGACCCTAAAAAAGATAAGACTTTGTTCTCCTTTCCCCTTCTCATTCTCTTCCCTCCTTTTTTTTTTTAGCTATTAGATCAATATTTGAATCGTTTAAATTTAATATTTAATAAAATTATTGTTAAAATGTTAAATTATAAAAGAAAAATAACTAATTAAATATAAATTATTAAATTTTGATATGAATAATTTAATACTATAATAAAAATAATAAAAAAATTTATATAAAACTAAATCTAAACCATTCAAATAGATCTAATTATTAAAAAAAGAAAGGGAGGAAAGACGATGAGAATGAAATAGGAGGGGTTGAGACGGAACCTTAAGTTTCGTACCACACAGCAACAAGCAATTGTTTTCTTTGTTTTATTGTTTTCGTCTTAGTTTGGGCATCCTAAACTCTACAACAAATTTATCAACACGAAATTGATTTTAAAAGAAAAATGAGTAGACAGAGCTTATTAATTAATTCCTAATAACAACAACAATAAAAAGAGTAAAATAAAAGTCCAAAAATCAAACTTAACAATCAACTAATGGTTTGGGCGGATGAAAATAGAATATCAAAATATAAGAAATGTTTATGTAACATATATTTTAATTTCAAGGACAGTCTATATGGATTTTCAAAATAGAAGGAATCTCTGTGTAATTAATATAAAACAAATGAATGGTTAAGGTATTTTACTCTACAAACAACAATAATAAACCCAACAGCATCCTACATTTAAATTAGACTTAATCATATCCCTCCATATAAGCAAATTTGGTATTTGACTTTGTTGCTAAAACTTCTTTAAAGACGCCTAACCGGAAAATTGTGCTAATACTCCCTCATTTTCTTAATATAAATATATTTAGAAAGTTGATTTTGATCTTAAATAAGACAATTTTTTTAAAATTCTTGTCATTGTTTTCTTAATTTATCCATATGATGCCCCCCTCAACAATAATCAAGGAGGAGGGAGAATAAGAGAATTAAGAAGGGAGAATTACACTGTAGTCCCATGGAAGACAATATACGAAGAAATGGTCCCAGGAAATTCTGAAATTACTCTCAAGTCCCATGGGACCATTTTGTAATAAATTCAACTTGGGAAAAGACATAAACACCCTTAAGAATTGGGCAAAAAATTCCTCATTTGAAATTGAACCCGAAAGGCGACATAGCTCTGGGCAACGGAAGCTAGCATGGTGTGCGGCAGTATTCGTGGGTTTTCTTGAGTGAGGTTTGGCGGCCAGCTGTGGCGAGGTTTGTGGGCAAGTTTGATCTTCCATCATTCGTGGGCAGGCTGCTGTGAGGCTCATCTTGCATTTGCAGTGAGGTTTAGAGTAGGGTTTGTTGTGTTTAATTTCATCATCGCCGGAGGAGCGTTAGCGCTGCGTTGCTCCTGCGGTGGAATTATTGAAGGTTCGTGTAGTTTTTCTGCCATTAGATATTTCTAGAGTTTAAGCCATAATGGATTGTTTATAAATTCATGTTTTTCTCATTGACATTAACCGAGAGGTAGGAATGCTAATGTCGAAGCCTTTCTGCCTTGGAAGATCATGATTAGATGTATTGATCTATTGTAGGCTGCACCAAAGAAATACTGTAATTTTCATTTTCAGCCTTACTTTTGTAGATCCCTATAACTTTGATCCTGTGTGTCAAATTGTAATCCCATACATTCATGTCTTCGATAAAAGATAACATGTGTTGTATATACAAAAGGAAACTTGTGGTGAAGGTGTGCAAGGATAAAACACTACAGACATCCCGAAGTAAAGAAAAAAGTAGATGTTTAGTTAATTTCTTTAAGAATGAAAAATTTATGGGTAGAATGAAGGACTAGACATCTAAGGTAGTTTGTTATGGTTGCTACTTGACAAGTGCCCCAAGCATTTATTATGATCAACCTATTTTAGAAGTGATTTCGATCAATACTAATCTTTAATGATATCATCTAAACACATCATATTTTGGAAATGATAATGTGAAAGAAATTTGTTTCTTAATGTATTTCATCTGATTTCCTTACTGTAGATTTGTTTTGTTGGGTGTTGCTCATGATTTGATGACATCTGATAGGTTTACCTCTATTACATGCTGAGTTATGCCATTGTGTGCCATTTTGCCCCGCTTTCTTAATAGTAATGTTAATCATAAGGATGTATTAAAATAAATTAAGTTTTTTACCATATGAGAAATTACATCTTGTAATTTTACTGTGGAGTGTTTATTCCTAAAGCTTAAACGTGACAAATAATACTAGCTATTCACCGAGGCTAGGAATTGAGCTAATTTAACAGAAGTAGATGCTAGCTTATGTGCAAAAGGTTATTTGTGTGTGGATTACTCAGCATAATCCTCCTTTGTAATACCCCAAAATTTGAGACTTGAGGTTAGAGAATAAGCCTGAAATAAGTGGATTGCTAAGCCCTGGTTTAGCAAGATCCCAAATTGCGATTAAGGGATGATGACTCCAAAAGCAGATGTGATTAGTGATAAATGGACCCTTTTAGAGATTATGATGTGAACTGTGATGCGTATGCGTTGTGAGTAGTGCCAAAACCTAATATTTAAGTTCAATTATGAATTAATATCTAAATTGATTTAAAATAGAGGGAGGGCGCATATTGTGGCTAAATGGAAAAGTATGATGTGTTTAGTGGTGATTCAAGAGGAATTGCCATAATCAGGGGCAAAACGGTAAAGTTAGCGACCAATTGGTCAGTTACCAAAGAGGAAACTCATTGGTAACTTGAAGATCAATGGTTAGGATTGATTTGTTGTGAGATTGAGTGGGTGGAATCCCATGTATGTGAGTTCATTGGAATTGGTTTGGAACTTTGGAAAGTAAAGAATTGCAATGTGAGTTTGAATTGTGACTTGTGTTGACATGTTGTGATTATTGGTGAAACATGTCAATGGAATGTAAATTTGATTGATTTGGTGTTTCCAATGAATTCCTTGTGAAAATTTATGTGGGAATGATGTTTGGTATGAAAATGGGACCATTGGAAGCAAAGATGCAAAATCTGAAATTTTGTCCAATGAAACTCTGTTCTGGGCAGTCTGTTTGTATTGATGTTTTGAGTGGGCAAATGGTCTCTACAAATTCTGAAACTTTTCAGTCTTAAATTTCACATTCCAAGCTTCAAAATGGACATATAATTTATGTCATTTCATTTTTTAAACTGCGAGTTATGGTTTTCTAAAGTTTGATGTTAAAACTGGGTGCAAATCTGGAACAACAAGGGAATTTCGTGTAATTCTGAAATTTTGTGGTGATTTATGGTAATGGCTCATATTTTTCCTATGAATAGGACTTAAATATATTTTAATGGGCTTTGGGATTAACTCATTTCGATTTTTCTAGAATTAGTTATGATTTTTCAAAGTTTGGGCAGAAAATCTGCCAGAAAATCCGAAAATGGGAATTATGACATCATCAAAATAAAAGATGACATCAGCATGGAATTAAAATATTTCCCATCTTCTTCTTCCTCCCATTTCTGTCGTGAGTTTCAGCATCCAAGGAGAGAGAGAGTGTGTGTTGAGAGCTCTTAGAGAGAGAAAGAGGAGAAATCTCATAAGATAAGCCGATTTCTCCGACGATCTAGCTCCTAACACATATAACCTCGCTACTAAGCTTCTCTTTCATGTTCTTTAAGGTGTTGGAAGCTCAAGTTTCATGGTTAAGAAGGGCTAGGGTTTCAGACACTCTTGAGAAAAGCTAGTGGGAGCTTGAGGTAACTTCCAAACTCTTATGTATTGACTATTCTGGCTGCTGTGGACAATTTAATCGGTGAAATTTCGCCGGATTGTCATTGGTTTCAAAAATGGAAAATGGGTGTGTGGGGGCTGTTATGCTGCCAAAATTGGTACTAAATGGTAGTTGTAACCTAATGGAATAGTCAATAATGTGGTTAAGAGTAGAAAGGAACGTGTTTTTGGAGCCGAAACCGAAAAACCCTAATTTTTCCCGGAGTACTTGTATATTTCGACCAAGGCTATAAATGAGCCTTAGAGATGGATTTTCAATGATTTGATGATTCTATTGAGTTCATGAGTGAAAATTAGGTGGGGTTACAGTTGGTCACTTTTTCAGGAAAGGCCAAAAAAACATAATTACGAAAATGCCCCTAAAACCCTTAAAGTGGGGCTGCCAAGGATAATTTTGTAATTGACATTGGATTTGATAATTCCGAGTTTGGAAATGGATTCCTTGAGTGGAAATATGGTAGAATAGCCCATGTCAAAATTTCGGGAAAAGAATAGCCGGGCCGGGTACGGCGGGGCAAGGCCGGGTCCCCAGGGGCATTTTAGTAATTTTTTAATATAGCCTCATCTAACCCCTAGAAATACTATGGAAGTGTCTAAATGGTACATTTGGAATTGTAGGACCCAGTTGAGGGCCCGAATTGCTGGCACGCAAATTAAGGAGAAAAGACTGGAGGTAGGGAACTTACCTCTCCTGCATGTATTTGATATTTGTGTTGGTGTATTGATGCATGTTATTGCTTTGCTTGATTATGTGAAACATATATGAACTATTGAAGCTCTGTTTTCTGTTATGCTTTGGCCATAAGTATATTGTTTGAAGTATTGAGTTTGCAGATATGTCATTATGTGAGCATGAGTTATGTAATGCAAGCATGTCATACATTAAACACATATCTTGTATGCATATTGGTATCTGTTTTCTACTGAGATTCTCTCGAATCTCACTCTCCCCTACCAACAATTTAGACAGGGCAAGTGGCTCGTGGAAGGAGCGGCCAGGACTCCTTCAAGATGAGAGTTGGTAGTTGGTTATCAATATGTGTTGGGATGACTGTATATGATTTGGATGAGGATTTGTTATGTATTTGAGATGGATTTGTGTAATCCCCATATGAGGGCTTGTAAAGGGCGAATGTGCCCTATAAAGCTTGAGTTAATAAATGGAATCCGGAATTGCCGAAATTATTATATTGCGTACTCTGATATATTAAATATGATTTATCTTCATGTAGTAATTGTATTCAGAATGTGAATGTGAGACCAGGTTATAAATGATTTCGAAAGGTATTTTTGAAAACCCCGTCTGGTAGATGGGTTTATAAATGTTATTTGATTGTTATTGGTGTCTATTTTACTTTAATTGCGTATTTCGAATATTAATTACGGAAGGGGGTTACATCCTTAGACGCAGTTCTCTTTATGGCTTTCAGCTTCTCATGCCCAGGACATGGAGTCATTGGACAGGATCAAATTTTGTACTGTACTTGTAATATCCCAATTTTTGATTAAGGGCAAATCATGATTATTGTGGATAATTATGAATTTAATTTGAATTATTATGTGTTTTATGGCAATATTAATTAATATCTCATAATTATTGAAAAATTGGAAGAATGGAATTATTGGCCATGAGTTGGTAATTAATGGAGAAATTAATTACTAACTATGAGAGAAATGAGAAATGTAATTAGAATTGCTAATGGAGGGATTAGATAAGCTAATTGGGTGCTTATTGTGTGAGAGCTAAAGAGAAGAAGACATGTGGCAAGTTGGCTTGTGTGTGTGAGAGAGAGAAAAGTCAAAGGGTTTTTTTTAAGCAACTCTCTCTCCTCTATTTCCCTCTTTTTTGCTGGAAAAACTAAAATGGGAAGGGAGTATGATTATTTCCCTTCTTCATCACTCTTCCCTCTCATCTCTCTCTTCTCCCTCTCTTCGTCAGCCATTGAAGACCAAGGGAAGGAAGAAAAGTTGGAAAAGGTAAGGGAAAATGATCTCTAATGCCAAAACTTCATTCATTAATGTTGTTCCTTGCATTAAGAGCTTTTATTTGATGGTCATAGTTTGGCATTTGGGGATGGATTGAGCTCTAGAGAAATTGTGAAAGTTGGAGAATCAAAGACACCCTTTGAGAAAGTTGATAAGGTGAGTGAAACCTATCTATTTATTTATATTTTGTGTCAAATGGATTAGTTTGTAATTTCTGGAAATTTGGCCTTGAATCCAAAAATGAGTGCCACTATTCATTTGGTATGTTTTGGCATGAGAATGGTATTTTGGGATGAATTTAGGATAGATAGATTGATTGGTGATTGGAATTTGATGTTTAGATGAGATTAGAATTTTGATGTTTGTGTTGCCCAAAATCAAAGCATGATAAAGGAGTAGGATTTTGGTCATTTTGAGATTTCCATTGTGTTCCTTGTGGAAAATTGTGTGGGAGAAGTGTTGAATATGAATTTTGAACCATTGAGAACTTAGTTTTAAAAGTGGCAAGTTTTGGTTAGTAAGAAACTCTGTTCTGGCAATGATCTTGCATGGACGTTTTAAAATAGAAAATGGTGTTGGAAAATTATGAAACTTTCCAGTCTTAAAGTTCATTTGCCAAGCTTCAAAATGGATATATATTTCATGTGATTTCGATTTTTGGGCTAGGAGTTATGACTGTCCAAAGCCTGATGTTAAATCTGGGATCAATTCTGAAGCAAGGTGGACTTTTCTTGAAATCTGTATTTTTGTGGTGATTTTCAGTAATGTCCCATATTTTTCTAGTAAATATGACTTAAAAAGATTTCATTAGGCTTTGGGATCACCTCATTTTGATTTTTCTAGAATTAGTTATAATTTTTGGAACTTCACCTGCAAAACAGAATTTTCTTGGCCGTAGCCAGAAGATTCTTGGGCTGCAGCTAGAACACTTCTAGGCTGTTTTTGGCCGCAGCCAGAAACTTTTTGTGCTGTTTTTGGCCGCAGCCAGAGTTTTTTTTGGCTGCAGCCAACCCCTATTTTCAGCACCTTGTGATTTTGAAAAGTGGTTTCCAACCCGATGTTTCCCAATCCTTTAGGGCTTTTATTAGAGCCAATTATAACTACTTAAAGGACATAAATGATAACCAAATCTAAGTATTGTGAAGTCAATTGAGTATTGGAATAGAGAATAACTCTTCGTCCCTAATTATAATTATAGGATACGATATTTGCCCTCCTCGGGAGAGACCTACGACAAAGCACGCACGGAATGAACTAGGCAGTGACTTTTCTCTCATGTTGTGTGTGATGTTTTGGTATGCATAACTTATCATTGAACTATGAACTACATGTACCATGGTCCATTACAGCGCGAGCAGGTCAGAGTGAGCCGTGTAGGGATTGACGTTGGTCATCTCTAGGTCGGCCGTTGAACTGCCATTGTAATCGACATGGAACTTTGTGAATCCGACCCGTGGGGCGGCGTTTGTTAATCTAGCCGTGGGCTATGAGTTTTGAATCTTGCCTGTATGGCTTGTGTGATAAAATGCTTTATATGAATCCTAGCTGTGGTGAAATATATTGTGTGGATTGTGTTGTGCAATGCAGCGTAAGCAATTCAGCATGAGCAATCGTAAGGGATGACATGTGTCATACTAACCATTTCCGTTGTAGTTGCTTTGTGTGGATAATGATTTGATTTCATGCCTTACTGTTATGCATATTATGAGTGATTTGACACTACGGGGATTCCTTAGAATCTCGCTCTCCCAAAATTAAACATTTAAGACAAGGCAGAAGGATCGAAGGGAAAGAGGGTGACGAAGAGCAGGTAGAGCTCATTGCTAGGAGTCTATTTTGGAAAAAAATTGGTTATCATTTTGTAAATCATTTGGATATATTTTGTTGGGAATTATATGTATATATTGGATAGTAATTATGTAATCCCCTCGTATGGGAAACTACTTGGGCTTTGTGCCTTGTATAGACCCTGAATTAGTAATTGAACCTCGAGTGTATCCGGAATTTACTGAGTACTCTGATATTTATAAATGGAATCAAATTGCTCAGGCTATTTGTGTATTGAAATGTGAATAGGAGACCATTATTAACAGGTTTTAGAAAAGGTTTTATAAAAGCATGTTTTGGGCAAAACTTGTTGTCTTAATTCCCAAATCATTTACGGTCTCTAATTCCACATTAATTACGTGTTTATGAACTTAATCTTGGCCTAAGCATGAAGGGGGTTACAGTACTGATAAAGACTTAGTTGAGCAAGAGTTTGAGGCTAGTGATTGGGACAAAAGATTCAGGGATCTTGAGAGATGTGATTGAGCAGGGCCAACTATTGGATTGGTAAATTCTTGATTTATTTCCTTATTTTAGTACATTGAATAGCCAAATTTCATCAGATAAATGGATAGCTTTGCATGCAATATTTTGACATCCCCCTTAGTTTAGCATTAACTATATGGACCTTCTTTCTATGTATCTGAAAAATATAGTGAATAAATCCTTTAATGAAGTAAATGATATTTTGGAAATGATAATATGAAAGAAATTTGTTTCTTAACGCATTCCATTTGATTTCCTTACTGTGGATTTGTTTTGTTGGTTGTAAGATGGAAACCTACTCAGTGTCAGTGTACATTAATGTGTGCATATATATTTTTTCAACCATATTGTTCAGCTGTGCCATTGTATTATGCAAGCATCTTCTATACCAGCTTTTAAAAAGCTTATACTTTATAGCATTAAACTTAGTGTCATGGACTATGTTGTAGATTTCTCTCTCATTCTCGCAGGCGATTTGGATCAAAGGCGCAAAGCCATCCAAGACCTTTGCCAAGCTTGTGAAGATTGGGGTTGCTTCTTAGTAAGAAATCTATGTCTGCTATTGGCTTAGGGCTATCTATATATGCTTTCACAAAAACATAATTCTTCTCTCTTTTGTAGTGAATTAATACCAAAATATCAAATGGATTGACTTTGATTTTATTTTCTTTTGGCCAAAATGTTGATTTAATCAAAATCTTTTTTTTTTTTGGGTTCAAAATCACAGGTTCTGTCACACCTTCATTTTATTTTCACCTATTTCAGAGTATTTACGGAAAACGATACACAGTTCAGTGGGCAACACAGGAATAGCTTAAATACACTGATATTATGTGTACGATTACGGAAATTCCCCATAGGGGTTCATACTTGATAATTATAATTAACGTAGCCTCGCAATGTTACCTGGGTGTCTAAATCCATCCCAGTGAAACGGAGACATCTTCCTGTCTTCGTTCCACCACTGCAATCCCCTCGTACGGTTTTCTTCTTTATTATCAGCATACGTTATGTCTTCTCCTATCTAAATTGTTGGTAGGGGAGGGTGAGATTCTGGGGAATCTCAGTAGGAAAGCAATACCAATATGCATGTAAGATAAGTGCTTAATGCATGACTTACTTGCATTACATAACTCATGCTCACACAATGACATATCTGCGTGCTTAATGTTTCAAACAATATACGTATGGCCATAGCATAAACAGAAATAGAGCTTCAATTATTCATATATGTTTCACAAAATCAAGCAAAGCAATAACATGCATCAATACACCAACACAAATATCAAATACATGCAGGAGAGGTAAGTTCCCTACCTTAATCACCCTTCCCTGATCTTCAAATCATGCCTCGATTTGTGTGCCAATCCCTCGAGCTCTCTACTCGGTCCTAGAACGTCAAATGTATAGTTTAGACACTTCCATAGTGTTTCTGGTGGTTATATTAGTCTATGGTGAAAATTTACCAAAATTTCCCTAGGACCCCGACCCGGCCCCGTCATACCCAGGCCGATGGCACGTTTCTCTAAAATTTTGACTAAGGCTATTCTGACATATTTTCACCCAAGGAATCCATTTCAGGGCTCAAAATCACCAAATTCAGTGTCAAATTACAAGAATACCCTTGACAGCCCCTATTTAGGGATTTCAGTGGCGTTTTCATAATTTTGTTATTTCAGCCTCTACTGAAAAAGTGCCCAACTGTAACCCCACCTATTTTTACCCACCGAATCCAATGGAACCATTTATTTTATGAAAATCCAACTCCTTCTACCAGATCTGTTCTGGCCGAAATATTGGTCAAAATTGGAAAAATGGAGTTTTGTGTTTTAGCTTCTAAAACTTGTACTTTTCCACTTCTAATCCCTTATTAACTTATTTAATCACATTCTAATCATGATTTAAAGAAATTTGAGCAGCATAACCCCTTAGGATTAGGACTTTCCAAATTTACAAACTTGACAAAAATCACCAAAACCAAACACAAACCTCAACAACAACACCATACTAGTTTAGATTTAAGGTTTGTGAGGTTTCTTGAGATCTTGAATCTTCTCTCTCTAGACATCTCCTCTTTCTCTTCTTGAGCTAAGAATGTGTCTTCAAATTCATGGATTCCATGAAGAAGAAAGGTTTAGAGAAGGTTTCTAAGCAAAATCACAAGAAAACTCTTAAGAAATTACATTTACCTTAAACTTCTTCTTCTCCCTTCTCTCTAGAACTTGAGATCTCTCCCGCCCCCCCTTCTTCTTGTGTTGGATGAAAATGAGGAAGGGAAGGGAATAGAAAAGCTTCATAAAAATGCTCCCTTGATCCGACACCATTGATCTCATCAAGGGTTGAGATTTCAACATTTGTCAAATACACCATCCCTCTTCCCATACCTCCAACCATGCCTTCTACTTCATGTCCATACTCTTACACCCTTTTATGTAATCATGTTTGTCTCTTCCTTCACTCAAGCTTACCATCATGCAATCAAGTATCTCCCTTCCTTTACTCAAGCTATCCCTCCATCATGCACTCAACATTAAATCTAACACATCACTCAACCATTATCATCATTGCAATGTTTATGTAGCATTTGACTTGTGCTTCTTGGAAATTAATCATCATTATCTCTTCATGTAGCCTTTTGGACATGTGTCCATGAAATTAAATTTTCTCCTCATTCTTAGGTGTTTGGACGAAATTTCAAGAGGGAAGGAAAGGGAAAAAAATGATTTTAACAATTCCATAATTGATATAAATGAATTATGTATAATTCCCCCTAATTTCCCAATTCTTGATGTTATTCCACCAAGAATAATCCCTTTTATGCATTTTCCTTTATTTTTCTTGATTAATTGAAATTAACTCCAATTAATTGGAAAATAATAAATCTTGGGCTAATTTGAAAAATTATGATTTTGCTATCACCTTTCTAATTTAATTAATTTCTTGAATTTATTTTCCCATTTCCTTGTGAATATGAATATTTCAAAATTCACAAGATCTAAATTCATGAATATTCACTATTTTAGTGAATCTCTCAATTAATTATAATATATTTTTGGTGAATATAAAATTTGGGGTGTTACAGGTTCAATATTTTGTGAAAATAATTTAGGACATTTGGTGAATGACGAATATTTTACTTCCAATGATATTTTTTTGTCATTATTATTGTGTATTATATGAAGTAAGTTAATTTAGTTTGATATATTTAGTTTAATTGTAAACTTATGTATTTTGACACAGAGTATGGATATTTTAATCATTTAGATATTACTCATTCTTTTGCCCAATTTGTTTTCTCTCCTCCATTTAAACAAGATGAGTGATAACTTTTTTTTTCAAGTTTTCTCCTCTCTATTTTCACTCCTCTCTTTTACTTTTCTCCAAATGTTTTCTTCTCATTCAAAAGAATGAAAAATTTTTAATTGTTATGCTATAAAGAGTGGGAAGAAACATTAAAATGCTACCCATTAAAAATCATTTATCCAAATGCTACATTGCAAGAATATATCAGGCTCCTTTAGAGCCTTTATCTGAAAATGGAGTATGAGGCATCTTTTTTACATCAAAATATTAGTAAAAATACACTTTGCTACTTGAATTTTGAAATAAAATGAAAACATTATTTTGGCTTGTGTTCATGTGCATGCCTTAGTTTAGGAGAGTAAATAGTTTTTCCTTTGTTTTTATCCAACTGTTTTTTGTCAATCATTAATTAGTTGTGCATTTGTGTTACTTTTGAGCTCTCATTTGGGTGATGTTTTTAGTTTTACTAGACTGAGAGAATAATAATATGCAGGTTGTTGCTACCATATGGTATCCTGCACCCGAGTTCCTTCTTAGGGCAAAACATTCTACCAGTGCTGTTGGTATCCTTTTAGTTTAACTTTCTCATTTTTTAATATTCCAGGTGGTCAAGGAGCCAGCAGGGAAGTTGTATGCTTTTATAATGTTTTCTATTTGAATTATTAAACTGTCATACTGTTGCATCTCATGGTTAACTTAAGAGTGTTACCATAACGAAATTATCATGTTCTCTATGTCAAAATAAAATCATTATTTTCTCGTTGATGTACATCAAGGGTTTTTAAATCTATTTGTTGTTGACAAGGTACCTAGTTTCATCTACCCCTAGATCGACTTAAGATAGTTGCTTGAATTTTAAATGGATTTTACTAAATCTTAGATTTAAGGAAGTATTGCGGGTCTACAAGAAAGATAAACAATCATGAGGCATTTGAATATCTTTTATGTTGTTGACAAGGTACCTGGTTTCATCTACCCCTAGATTGACTTAAGATAGTTGCTTGAATTTTAAATGGATTTTACTAAATCTTATATTTGAGGAAGTATTGAGGGTCTACAAGAAAGATAAACAATCATGAGGCATTTGAATATCTTTTATGTGCTTACAGATCTAATTTAAAAAGTGACCACACCTAATCTATTTTAGGTTGTCATTAAGTAACCTTTAGCTTTCTGATTCTATTTTTTGGTGGTTGCTGCTGTCATGCTGTGGTATTTAATGTTTGTATTGGTATTACCTTATCCATTTTGGATTCTAATTCTATATTGGGGATTTGAAGGTTAGAATTCTACTTTACTCAATACATTGTTTATTCCATTTAACTTCATTATCATGTTACTTAAGAAGTTGATTCAACAGATTGATGAATCACCACTAGATGGTAAAGTTTTTTATGAATCACCACAAGGAGGAGAAGCAGAAGGAAAAGAAGAAGGAGAAACAAAAGGGGAAGCTGCCACTCATTGTAAATGTGATTGTATGGATAGCATATTAGGGGATTATAATGACCATGTGCACACTCATTGTAAATATGGCTACTTTTTTGTAATGATCAAGGGCAGTGACATTATATAGATGTGATGTCTTTGGTTATGATCAACTTTAAACAAGTTGCACTAAAGACGTTTGTTGTAATTATGAATTACGGAGTCATTTTCATGAGTTAACGTTAGTACTAAAGTTATGTAATGCACATATGATGCTTTTCCTTGCACATTGTTTGACTCCATTGACAACTGCAAGAGACTCCATTAACAAGTCAAGGAGACTCCGTTGACAACTCTAGGAGCCTCCGGTGACAAGTCATTGGGCCTGAATGTAGTTGTCAATGGACATCCATTGATAAGTGGAAGAGCCTCCATTGACAAGTCAATAGGCCTCAACTGACAACTCTAAGGGCCTTCTTTGATAAGTCCAAAAACCTTCATTGACAATTCATAGGGTCTCCATTGACAACTCAATGGGTATTCATTGACAAGTCAATGAGCCTCTGTTAACAAGCCATAGGGCTTCCACTAACAACTCCATGGGCCTCCAGTGACAACTCAAAAGGCATCTATTGACAAGTCAAAGAGCATCCACTGAGAATTCCATAGGCCTCCACTGACAACTCAATAGCCTTCCACTGACAACTCATAGGGCCTCCACTGACAACTCAATGACCTTCCATTGACAAGTCAAGGAGCCTTCATTGACAAGTCATAGGACCTCCACTGACAACTCTATAGACCTCTATTGATAACTTAATGACCGTCCATTGACAAGTACATGAACCTTTATTGACAAGTCATTCGGCCTCCACTGACAACTTAATGGCCTTCCATTGACAAGTCAACGAGCCTTCATTGACAAGTCATAGGACCTCTACTGACAACTTAATAGCCTTCCACTGACAAGTCAAGGAGCCTTTATTGACAAGTCATAGGGCATCTACTGACAACTCTAGGGACCTCTATTGGTAACTCAATGGCCGTCCGTTGACAAGTGCAGGAGCCTTCATTGACAAGTCATAGGGCCTCTACTGACAACTCAATGGCCTTCTATTAACAAGTCAAGAAGCCTTCATTGACAAGTCATAGGGTCTCCACTGACAACTCCAGGGACCTCTATTGATAATTCAATGACCGTCCATTGACATGTGCAGGAGCCTTCACTGATAACTCAATGGGCCTCCACTAATAACCTAATGGGCCTTCGTTAACATGTCATAGGGTCTCCACAAACAATTCCATGGGTCTCCAATGACAACTCAATGGGCATCCATTGACAAGTCATATAATATGACCACCTAATTAGTATCGAATATCAACCACATAGATAATCTATAAATATATACACATAAACTATCATTTTCTAATGTGATCATAACTGTGTGTGTGTGTGTGTGTGTGTGTGTGTATTAACAACTTCATAGGCGTACATTGACAACTCCAAGGGCCTCCACTGACAACTCCAGGTCTATACATTGACAATAGAATTTACATCAGATTATAACTTTCCATAAATGACAGTGGGATGTATATATGTTAACATAACTACATATATATATTAACAACTGCATGAGCATTCATTGACAAGTCAATGAGCGTCCACTGACAACTATAGGTCCATACATTGATAACTGAATTTACAGCAAATTGCTAATTTTCATAAATGAAAGTGGGATACAAAACCATATTATATCCAACATTTATTTACATATGAAAATGCATGTACAAGGAACTAACAACAAATTCATAGATCATTGCCAAAAATCAAGTGGTCTAGCTTTCGATCTAATTAGATTTACAAAAATAGTATGACATGAACTTTTCAAAATCAAAAGTTCACCGCTCTCTTTTCCCTTAATGGAGGATATCATTGTTTTAAACTCTTCTAAACTTGTCTTTGACAACTTTTCCTTTGTCTATATTGCTACCTTAGAAAAAACAATTCTCACCATTTTAGCATTACATCCCAGTTTCAGCTTGTCATAAAGCTTCAACTGCTGAAAAAAGATGACTCGTACTCTATTTTCATATAAAGGCTCTAAAGGAGCCTGATATATTCTTGCAAGTCTAAAGTAAGCAATTTTAACAACTCAATGTTCCTTTCCTTCACCTATAACCTGGTCATAGAAAGTTCAAGTATAGAAATAGTAGACTTAGATATTTACACACCAAAAGAACAAAATGAACAAGTGTACTAAACACAAGGGGACCAAAAAGGAGGTTGAAATGAAAATGCCTATATATAACAATAAAAGAATATATAAGTATACAATGGTAAGGCAGTTGGAGGCATACCAATATATTCGATGGCTTAAGGTCTTGATGAATTATCCAATTACCACAGCATAAATGAAATATGTTGAGCCCATTTATGTAAAAAAAAATTGAAAAGGAATCATTTTCAATGTCATAAAAGAATACTCACCTATGCAGATAGTTTAGTCCGTTGAGCAACTGCCAAAGTAATGATTTAACAGTATAGTGATTAATAGAATGGTTGACTTTGTCCCTATGATGTCGAATGATTTACTAGCAATCATAATAGAAAGTTTTACATTCAATTTGTCCAACAAGAAAAATAGATTTCTTTCCAACTATACATTTATTCCCAGATTGACTTAAAAAACCAGGGCTATGATAAAAATATAAAATCCATAGTAGAGCTACAACTTTAAGCATTAGTGTGATATAGGAAAATGAGCAATTGATTTATTTGTAAAAAATAAAATCTAAGTGAGACTAGAAAGTAAAACACATGTCTTTAAAAGTAAAATCTACATCTAGTTTACAGGGAACATCAGAATGTGAGGAGACAGACATCATGTCAAATATCAAAGAATACATATTTCATCAGATCTTTTTACAGAGTTCCATGTGAGATTACATTTTTAATTTAAATGCTTAAATTTGAATTTTCTCTAAATCATAGGTGTCAACACCCGTTTCCATTTTGATATGCGCAGGGCAATAATGAACAAGTTCCATAGGCAAACAGAAAAGTATAGTTATACTGATAATAAGTTTTTGTTTACAGACAGTCATTAACAGAGCAGAAGTCGATAATATTGACAAATATATACAAAATGTCCCAAAACTATTTCACATACAGACTATATACAACCACTGTATTTATCTTGGGAAACGTGCCGGTCAGTTTCCCTTCTATGCATCCTTGGCTTTCGAGCCACTGGCACCCGCTGAGACATTTTGATTAGAAAAAGGGGTGAGATTCCAAGGAATCTCAGTAGAAACATACCATCAATATATAAAATGCGAAAATTAAATATGCAATGCACCGTATCAAGTAAAATGAAAATTCATATCATCCGTGTGTGTACACAAAATTCAGGGCCAACTAACCCGTTGAAACCCCTACATGTACCTCAGCCGAGTCCTTGACTACAGCTAGGTAAGACTAGTGTACCTCAGCTAGGTCCTAGACCACAGCTAGGTAATATGCCTCCAGCACGTGTTCATATCACAAAAATACAGTAACACGCATCATACAAATAGTCACATAGTATATGAGAGATAGTAGTCCCTACCTTAACCTCTTTCCTGTCTCAAAGGGCCCGCCTCGTAAGACGTGTCAACTATAGGCGTCCAACTCAGTCCTAAAACATCAAATGTACAAGAAATAGGTCATAACCTATCCAAGTATCATTTTAGACACTTCCATAGTTTTTCTTGTGGTTATATTAGCCTATGGTGAAAATTTACCAAAATGCCCCCGGGACCCCGGCCCCGCCGTACCCGGCCCGATGGCACGTTTTTCCAAATTTTTGACTAGGCCTATCCTGACGTATTTTCATCCAAGGAATCCATTTCCAGACTCAAAACTACCAAATTCAATGTCAAATTACGAAATTACCCTTGGCAGCCCTACTTTTAGGGTTTTAGGGGCGTTTCCGTAATTATGCTTTCTCAGCCTTTTCTGAAAAAGTGCCCAACTGTAACCCCACCTATTTTTGCCCACTGAATCCAATGGAATCATCAAATCATTGAAAATCCAACTCTAATGCCCTCAAACATCCCTGGCCGAAATAATTGGGTTCTCCGGGAAAAATCGGGGTTTTACGATTTCGGCTCCGTCAACACGTTCCTTTATACTCCTAACCACTTTATTAACAATCTAATTGAGTTATAACAGCCATTTGAACTAAAATTGGGCAGCATAACCCTTAGATATACACTTTTCCAAAATTTAAAACCAATGGCAATCCGGCGAAATTTCACCGATTAAATTGCCCACAGCAGCCAGAATAGTTAATATACGAAGGTTTGGAAGTTACCTCAAGCTCCAACTAGCTTTTCTCAAAGATGGCTGAAAACCCTAACTTTCAAAACACCAAATTTGAGCTTTCCAAATCTTAAAGAACAAAGAGGAGTAGTTTAGAGTCGGAGTTATACGCGTTAGGAGTGAAATCGTCGGAAAAATCGGCTTACCTTGTGAGATTTCTTCTCTTTCTCTCTCTAAACTCTCTCAACTTTCTCACACTTGGTTTCAGGCTGCTGAGCACGAAAATGGCTGAAGAAGATGATGATATATTTATTTATCATATGTTTTACAATATTTTATTTATTTGTTTTATTTTCCAAAATTTCAAAAATGAACTTATGTACATAAATCCTTATGTACATATAACCATGCTCATTAAGCCCAATAAATATTTCCTTATTTATGCCACATGTAGGAGACACCTAGGGGTCCCTCCCTATGGTCTCAATTGGCTTCACAACTTGTCCAGGTTACGTATACACGTAAAGTCGCAATTTTGGTCAAAATTGCACTTTTTGCTCAAATTTTCCATAAATTCATATTAAATTGACCAAAATATTATAAATATATTTTTAACCTTTATTTTCCTTAATTAATTGAAATTAACTTCAATTAATTGGAAAATAATTTATTTTGTGCTATTTTGGCAAAATTACGATTTTGCCATTACCTTTCTAATCCAATTTCTTCTCTTATTTTTCTTTCACCAATTTTCATCTATTTTTGGACCAAATATTTTCTCTAATATTCCTTCATTTTTGGACCTTAATATTGGGCTTTTTAAATTACCCAAATTAATTCCATAATTATTTTTGCCCAATTTCCCATGAAATTGAACATTTATAAATTCATAAATTCCAAATTCATGAATATTCACCATTTTATTGAATTTCCCAAATAATTACAATATATTTGGTGAATATAAAATTTGGGGTGTTACAATAGGCACCCTTTACAATTATACTTACATAAAGGTCATGTTCAGCATAATAAAAAGCTAAGTACAGAGACATATCCGCATGATTGATGTGAACATTTACAAGCTCTACGACATTTTCATGCGTAATCTCCCTGAGTAACTGCAACATAAAAGAAATTACTCAAAATGAACGCTCAAGGCACCAGATGATCAAAAGTGATAACGATAAGGAGAATTGAAAGATTCTTAAATTATGTCTTCCTGTTGCATTCTGAATATTTGATTTGTCAAATGAGGTTGCATCCATTTGCTGACGATTTCACATGTCGATTATCAGAGAACTGACACCTTCCGTTTGTAGACGATTTGGTTTACTCAAGCAATACCCACCAAACCTCGACGGTGATAACCTGCGACCAACTCCGCTCACGATGACAACTTCCATTTGCCAAGATTATCTCCTGTTGGGAACCAAAGAGCAAAGCGAATTTTGTCTGACTGCAACAAGTGAGGTTTAATGAAGGGAAATTGGATGTCTATTTTTTTGCCCAATTTTTAAGGGTGTTTATGTCTTTTCCCAACTTGAATTTATTACAAAATGGTCCCATGGGACTTGAGAGTAATTTCAAAATTTCCTGAGACCATTTCTTCATATATTGTCTTTCACGGGACTACAGTGTAATTCTCCTAATTAAGAAAGTGACTAGTGTGTTTTTTTAGAAAATACATGTCATATTAACTAACTTCCTTCATCTAATCAAATTAAGTAAATATATATTATATTAAAGACCAAAAGAAGTAATTTTATATGATCGATATTGGTTTGAGTTCTTTAGCTATGTTTTTAGCGTTTTTGGTTTACATCTGTTTTCTGCTAGACCTCTTTGTATTTATGGGTATTATTTCAATGGGAGTTCTTCTTGACCAACGGGTGTAGAATATAGCAAAAAAGGCTAGTCCCTTATAACGTGACAAATTAATATTTAAATCCACATTGGGAGAGATATCTACCTTTTAATATCCGACAATACCTTAAATATGATTATTTTCAATTAGAAGATATCTATGCTTAGGGAAAAAATGATAGTTTCTTCTTGAAGGGAAAAAAAATCGTGGATTGGAGATTTTGTAGGTTTTTTCTCAATTTATGTCCATATTCAATTTTACTTTTTCATATACCTTTTTATATTTTGCTGGTCATATCTAGTTTTACAAAATCAACATTGGATGGAAACAATTAGTGTTGTAGTTGGAAAACTAAGTGTGTGTTTGGAACAATGATAGGAATGCTTAAAATCAGCTTTTTAATTGTGATTTACAGTATACGATGCAATTATGTAAAAGGAGTTTTATCTCGATTTATGTGAAAAGCAGCTTATAAGCTATCGTGACGCCAATCGAAATATACACTTAGTATGTGTGATGTGTAACACGCCCAAGTCCCATGTTGGAGAGAACAAGTTTGTAAGGATTTTGTAATCAGGTAACAACGCACTCAGGGTAAAATAGATTTGACAACAAATGGGGGCATTGAACTAATGGGATGTATTCAACATTTTAAAATATTTTCTTAGAAGTTTTTGTCTAATTAATTTTTTGGTACAATTTTATCTTTCAAGTATTTTTTTGGAGCAATTTCATGCTTCTCTTTTTTTTTTTTTTTTTTAAATACTTTTAGCCTCATCGTTAACTCACTTAAAAAACCCATTAAGTTAACTTGCATTCATCACATTAAAATATTTTTTTTAGTAACATCCATTATTCTAAAATACTCTTTGAGTGCAATTTTTTTCTCAAAGCATTTCTTGAGTTAACTTTTTAATCACTCTTTTTTTTTCATATTTGTAATACTCATCTTTCATATTTTTAATGTTTATCTTTAACATTTTCAATAATCATTTTCTCAATGACCATCTTAAATATTTTTTAAGACTTATCCTCCATGTTTTCAACCCTAATATTTAATTATTTGTAGTACTGAAAATATGAAAGATAAGTAATAAATACTGAAAACATTTAAGATGACTGCCAAAAGTAAGAAGCTAAATAATGAAAATGTGGTTGTTATGGGAAAAAAGAAAATATTTTAGGTTATAGCATGCAACCTAATTTAACATACTTTTTCGTAAAGTTAATAGCAAGGTTAAATTTGCAGTGTTTTTGAAAGGAGGAGGGTGAAATTGCTCTTAGACAATATACTTCAAGGGTAAATTTACCAAATAAAAAATAAAAAAATGGAAACAAAGTCCTTTATTATTATAATATAAACAATCATTAAAAATAAAAGATAGGCCTATGCATTTATAAGAAAATCAGAAGAGGTCATATTTATTGATACTGCTGATTGGTACAAAATCTTCGTACTCCTTCCTGGGTTCTAATTAGAAAACCTCAGGCTTGAAATTTGATTAATATACTTAATCAAACCACACTAACCATTCGACCAAAAAATATCACTAACTGGCTTGCTTTTTTTTTTTGGGGCTAAGCCTATTCTTTTTTTTCTTGTGTTTTTGTGAATTATGCATAGATATCCTCTTATTTGAGACAATTATGTTTGACAAACTATTGAGTACTAAATGTGAGCACTTCCTCTAATGGGGATTTGAATCTTGAGTCACCACGTTATGAGAGACTAATCCTTTCTGCTAGATTCAATCCCGTTGGTTGCGGGACTGTTCTAATATATCATCGTCATAGTTACAATTGCTTGGGCTGTCATATGCTTTTTTTAATTTTTGGTTTAGGGCCAAGACCAATTAGCTTCTCTTAGTTTTTTGGGAAAATTATAGTGAGGTTCCAAAGACTATAAAAAATTATAAAAAAGTCTCATAGTAAATTCTCCTATCAAAACAGTTTCTAGAGACTGCATTGTGATTAATTCTGAATGTCAAATTACTTTGTTGCCCCCATTGAATAAAAAAGGAAATGAGCAGCAAGAGGAGTTGGCGCGCTTGTCAAAGTAGGCAAATAAGGTTGTCAAAATAGGTAGATAAACTTATCAAAATTGGCAAAGAGGCTTGTTAAAATAGCCACATTAACTTGCCATTTTATAACTTGTGGAAGTAGGAAAATGAATTTGTCAAAGTAAGCAAATAACATTGTTAAAATAGGCTGACAAACTTGTCAAAATTAACACAAAAGCTTGTGCAAATAGCACATGTGGGCAATAAAGTAAATTATAATTCAGAATTAATCATAATGCAGTCCCTAAGAACCTTTTTGATAGGGAAACTTGCTATGGACTTCTGTCACACCCTTACTTATTTTGACTTACAGCGGAATATTAATACGTGGTTTGGTGGCCAATGTAGGAATAACATGAATATACTGATAATAAGTACATGATTACAGAAATTCCCCTATAGGGTTTCGTGCATGAGAATTATAATCAATGTAGTCGCACAGGGCTACCAGGGTGTCTAAACCCATCCCAGTAAAACGCAGGCACCTTCCCGTCTTTATTCCACCACTGCATTCCCCTTATGCGGTTCTCTTCTCTGTTCTCTGCATACCTTCTGTCTTCGCCTGCCTAAATTGTTGGTAAAGGAGTGTGAGATTTGAGAGAATCTCAGTAGGAACAAATACCATATTCATGCATGATAGATGTGATATGTATGACATGTTAGCTTTAACTAGACATATGCTCCATAATGACATTTCTGCATGCTCAATGTTTCATGCAACAAAACTATGGCCACAACAAAAACAGAAACAGAGTTTCATTTATTCAAATATGCTCTACACAATCAAGTAAAGAAATCACATACATCAGTACACAAGCAAAGATATCATATACATGTAAATAAGGTAAGTCCCCTACTTTTAAGTATTTTCTCCTCGGTTTGTGTGCCTCGTAATGCGTGCTGACACCTCAAGCTCTCAACTTAGCCCTACAATTCCAAATGTATCATTTAGACACTTCCATAGTGTTTTTGGTGGTAATATTAGCCTATGATGAAAATTTATCAAAATGCCCCCGGGACCCCGGCCTGGCCCTACCGTATTTTGTTCGACTATACTTTTCTCGAAATTTAGTCTGGGGCTATTCTGATATATTTTCGCTCAAGAAATCCAAATCCGGACTAGGAATTACTAAATTCACTGCCAAAAGACAGATATGCCCTTGGCAGCCCCACTTTAAGAGTTTCAGGGGCTTTTTTTAATTATGTGTTTTTGGGCTTTTCCGAAAAAGTGACCAACTATAACCTCACATAATTTCCCCCCTGAATTCAAAGGAATTATCAAATCATTAAAAATCCTTTATATGGCTGAACCCTAGCCCTTCCTAACAAAGAAAATTGAGCTTCAACAACCTTCAAATACATGAAAGAGAAGCTTAGGAGCAAAGTTGTACGCGTTAGGAGCTAAATCATCAGAGAAATCGGCATACCGTACATGACCTCTTCTCCTTCTCTCTCTGAGAGCTCTCAAAACTCTCTCTCACTTTTGGCTGCTGGTTCACGTCGGAAATAAGAAGAATATGAAGATAGAAATGTTTAATACTCCATGCTGATGTCATCTTTTAGTATGCTTATGTCATAATTTCACTAGAAACATAATCACTTTCTTCAAAATTCATCATTTTATTTTCTTTAATACCCCAAAGATATAAGAAACATTAGGGAATAGATTTAGGACACCTACTAAATTGGGGCTCAGCAATCCACTTAATTCAGGACTACTCCCAAGCTTCCGATCCCAAAATTCAAGATATTACAACTTCTTTATAATTTTTTATGGTCTTTGGGACCTCACTGTGATTTTCCCTAATTTTTTGTGTCGGGATTATTAAAAATGGTTAAAAGTTATTTTCGCTTCGGAAGTATTCTTAGGGTCAATTTTGCCTTGGAAGTTTTTCGAGGCCCAATTTTTCCCCGGAAGTTTCAAATTTGGAGCAATTTTTCCCTTGAGTTAATTGACCGTTAGTTGACTGTTAGCCGGGGCAAATTTGCTCTATATTTAAAACTTCCGGGGCAAAATTGCACCTTAACCCAATGACTGTTAGTCGAGCGCATCGAACACCACACGACGTGTTGTGCTCTTCCAGCCGCTGGACCCTACCTCCAACTGAGCCAGGGTGGGCAGGCTGTTAAACATAAAAGAGAACTCTTCCCAAGGCCCCTGCCGATGTCTCCAGATTCACTAACTTTGTTGTTAGCTGCCACGTCCCAATTCAGGAATTTTGACCCAATTCCCTTTTGAAGTACGCGTGCTTCATTCTATCAGATGGGCCCTAGGTTTTGCAGCGACCGCCGCACCCTCCTACTCATATAGGCTGGCACTTGCCCCAACCACTGCTTCGCCCTGACTCGCGCTCCAGGTTTTGCAACGACCGCCGCGCCTTCCTACTTATCAGGGCCTTACACTTTCCCCGACGGCCAGGTATAAGTCGCACACTTTAGCACTCGGGCGAAGCAGCCGTCAATGCAAATATTGGTGGTAGTAGCAAATATTCATATGAGAACTTTGAAGGCCGAAGAGGGAAAATGTTCCATATGAACGGTACTTGCACATGAGTTAGTCGATCCTAAGAGACGCAAGAAGCCCGTCTGATAGCGTGCAGCACGCGTACTTTAAAAGGGAATCGAGTCAAAATTTCTGAATTGGGACTTGGCAACTGGCAGTAACGTTAGTGAGTCTGGAGACGTTGACAAAGGCCTCAAGAAGAGTTCTCTTTTCTGTTTAATAGTCTGCCCTTCTTGGCTCAGCCGGAGGTAGGGTCCAGCGGCTGGAAGAGCACAGCACGTCATGTGGTATTCGATGTGCCTGACTAATAGTCATTGGGTTAAGGTGCAATTTTGCCCTGAAAGTGTCAAATTTGAAGCAAATTTGCCCTAGCTAACAGTCAACTAACGCAAGGGCAAAATTGATTCAAATTTGAAACTTTCGGGGCAAAATTGGGCCTCAAAAATCTTTTGGGGCAAATTGGCCCCAAGCAAATACTTCCGAGGCAAAAAAGACCGTTAACCCTATTAAAAATCATAGAGGACTCCTTTCATGCTGAGTTTTGGGGATGGGGGCACCATATTTGCATAAACTCTGGGCATGTCTTCTTGGCTTGAGATCGACGAGGGATGGAGCCTACCAAATGGTTTTGCTTTGCCAGTGACTCCGTAAAGACCATCAGCTTATTGAAGAGGACAAGAATGTACTCCCTTCGGTCCATAAATAGGTAGGGTATTTTAACTAATTCATGAGAAATAAGAAGTGACAGTTAATTCATTAAATATGTTATAAATTAATTTTTTTTAATATTTACCCTTATTAAAAAATTTGTTTGAAAATTTAATGAGTGGATAAAATTAAAAATAAACATTAATTATGTAGGCAAAACTGAAAAGGAGTATTAATTATCTTACAATTGACTTATATTTTAGACTAAGCATGCTCTGACGCTACCTACAACTCCACCTGAGGATTCTAGCCTTATTTTGAGGTCTTATGTATTACCTCTGGTCCTATTTATAAGAGTTTAATAATTGAATTACACGATTTAAGGAAACAGTTAAAATTGGTTAACAATAATAAATATGTCTAGAATAAATTTTTTTATCAAGATGTCCATATTTATAAGAGACAAGTAAGAGAGAAAAATAGAGTAAATATAAGCATCACTAACTTTCCAATTATTGCCATACATATAATTAATGGGGGTAAAAAAGGAAAAAAATAAATTAATTGCTCTCGACAACTTTTGTCGTACTCTCTTTTGGTACAACTTGTCACATTTTTATACAAAAACTTGAGATAATTTAAGTTTGGGTTAATATAATTTTTGACCCCTGAAATTTGATCCAATTTTGGTTTTGGTCCCTCAAGTTTACTTCATTTATAATTGTTGGTCCCTCAAGTTTGAGAAGGATTTGGTGGAAAACTGAATCAAACCAGGAAAAAACCAAGTCCTTTTCAAACTTGAGGGACAAATGATCAAACTTCATGGACTAAAATTATCAATTTTAAATTTGAAGGATCAAAATCAAAATTAAATCAAACTTCAAGGATAAAAAATTATATTAACTCTTTAAATTTTGAATTTTTATAAAAAGAATAAAAGGGAATAGTTTGTTCTCTATTGTGGGCTTTCTGTTGTTATCCAAAAAAATTAAAAAAAAAAAAATCAGACCAATTCTTACCCGATACATGGAATGGTTGCAGAGGGATGCATGAAGGACGCGTGGCCCATGCGGAGGCGGTTTAGTGGGCGGTGATGATGATGTGCCTTGGGAGGCCACGTGATGATTTTTTCAAAAAGTGTTATTAATTCTTCAAATTAATAAATCCTGTCAAACTTAAACTTGTACACATTTGATAAATCATATATTTATTTCATAAATGTAAAAATTATTTTTTAAAAAACTAATCTAAACATACGTTAAAATAGTTTTAACATACGTAATATTTTATTAAGATAGTTAAAAGGAAAAAAGCCACTTAAATATTATTTAAACTTTAAAATTTTAAATTGGTTTTGTTGTCAATATGAATAATGAGATTGACAAAAAAAGTATAGCAATTAATAATTCAGGTTTTAGAAAAATCAATGATTTGATATTTTAAAGTTTAAGTGATATTCATTTATCTTTTTCTCTAATTAAAATCCATAATTGTATTTAACAGATATCAAATCCCTTTTATTCACCCTAAACATTATTGTCATTTATATATATTATACTAAGACAATGAATAGAATTGTATTTCAAAAGTTGTTAAAAAAAGCGGCAAAAAACGAGGTCAATTTTTTTTACAAAAAGTACTGTCCATGAATTAATAGACATTCTTTTTTTTTTTTTTTCCTTCTCCCTAGATCTAATACATAGACAAAAGGGAAGGAAACATTATTTTATTGGTGAAGTCACTTTAAAATCCAAATAAAAGAATAGCAATCACACAACAAATTTAAAATAAATAAATAGCATACAATAACAGATTTTGATTATGGAAATAACAATAAGTCCATATTATCTATTTGTTATTGAAATTTTTTAATAATTACGTTTATTTTTGATACCTCTAAATAGCCCTAATATTTATAGAATGTGATTTTTGAGAAGTATGCACGCAGGCCAATAGGTAGGTTTAGGTTGACACATGAGAGCTTAGTCCTAATGCTCCACTTAATTATAGTTTACTCTATAAACCCAATTCAAACCTTTTTTTATTGTTTTTATTTACCCACCATCAGTATTTCTTTTATATTTGACCAACCTTTTATTTTATGGCCAGATTTTACCAACCTTTTGGACCAAACGACCTACCCCTGTAGTCTAGTCAAATTAGGTCTTTTATGCCGTATATAATACTGTATTTTTGGTGCTACACTGATTTGGGTAAATCAATAAAGTTGGTTGCGTTAATTATTTATAATAAATATATATAGATTTTTCTAGAATACTATTTTTTATTACGACTATCATTAAATACAATATTTTCATTACGTGTGATCAATAGTGAAATTTTAAAAATATATATAAATTTATGAGATAAAATGGATTAAAATCATATATTAAGAACTTAGGTCAATCCTCATTTAACTCTTATATTAAGCATTAAAGGTAGTGCTAGACTTGACTAGCTAAATTTTATTAAAATAGAATCTGAGAACTATCCATTGGATGAAATATGACCTCCTATAAATTTTAAGCGCGCGCGCGCACATATATATATAAATTATTCTCACAACTAAATGAGTACTAGTGTACCTATACGTATGAACTTAACATTATTTGTTCAGCTCTTAAGAAAAATATACAACTTAAATTATTATTTCCTCTGGTTCTTAATATAGAATATATTTAGAGAGTTGATTTTGGTCTTAAATATAAGATATAATTTTCATATTTATCATTCTTTTTCTAATTTATTCTTGATGCTCCCTCAACAATAGTTAATTGGAAGAGAGTTTGAGAGAATTAAATAATATGATTTAAGTGTTTTAGAAAATACATGTTAGATCAACTAGCTTTTTTAATCTAATTAACTTAATTAAATATGTCTCAATTTAAAGCCTTGAGGGGAGTATTTGCTTAAAATCAATACGCAGTGTTGATCAATGGTCGCACGCGGCAAGACAACACGAGGTCTTGATTCTTTTTTCACCCCCCAATAACACGAGGTCTTGATTTGAGTATATGTGTGAATATTAATATACAAAAATATGGTAGATATAATATATTAAAGTTATAGTGTCCGTTTGAGTTAGCGGTATAAATTGTTTTTCCAACTTGATTTATGATATACAATATAATTAAATATGTGAAAGAAATTTTGTTTTAACTTATATGAACATACTTCTGAAATGCCAACTCAAACAGGTCTATAGTTAATCATAGTATCCATAAATTATATAGCTAGATTAAATTACATAAAATTTCCCTAAACTTGAAATCATGTACAAGTAACATCTTTAACTTTTAAAACTTAACAATAAGCTCCCTTAAATTTTTTAAATTTATGCCAATAACTTCCAACTAATCAATTTAAAGACACTTGAGATAAATAATGAACAAAACTAATAGTGGAAGGTTATCAATATTATATGAGTGTAAAAGTTCAGAAAATTTTATTGTGAAATTCCAAAAGTTAAAATAGTGTTTTTTTACAAAAAAAAAAAAAAGCATATAATGTCCAGAAAAAACTTTCAATTAAATTAAATAACTTCAGAATTTGAAAACATCAATTTAGGAATATGAAATCATGAATTCCTACTAAAATTTATGGGAAAAAGATAGAAAAAGAATTTTGAAATTGTAAAATTTTAAATCAAGTATTTCCTAAAAATTGAGTTGTGAACTGCTTATCAAGTTTTGGCATTCCCTTATCAACCCTTGTAACAAATCTTAATTGAGATTTTATAATTTCAAAGTTCATTTTCTATCTTTTTTCCAAAATTTATTATTACTTGCTCATAATGAAGTGTAGTAGTGTACTCCCCCCTGTCCTTAATGTATGAACAATTAGGGAGCTGATCTTGGTCCTAAATGTAAGACGCATTTTTCTTATTTATCAATATTTTCCTAATTTACCTTTAATTATACCGCCTCATCAATAATCAAGTAAAAGAGAGATAGAGGGAATAAAGAAAGACAATTGATACTATTTAGAAAAAAACATGTTATATTAAATAAATTAATTAACTTCCTTAATTTTTTTTTTTTTTGAATTACAATGACAAGAGTAAGAAACTCTTGAGGGTACAATAGACCATTACATTAAGGCCAACCAGCAAGAAAATAAACCAAATCTTAGTTCATATCAGCTAACATTTGGATCGAACAAAAATCTGGAGGATGCTGCAATAAAGATATACCGTTGTTCGAATCAAGAGCCATTTTGCCAAAAAATCAGCACATCTAAGAGCTTCTATGTGGGAATGATGAATCTCTAAGTCCCAGTCCCAGTAGATTAACTGCCTAACTTCCTCTAACTCAGATTGTTGAGGATGGAATTGACCGATTGGGTGAAATAGCAAATGTACTGCTTCCGTTGAGTCAGTATATAACTTAATGTTAGCAAAGTTCATGGATTTGCATAGTTTTAGTCCGATTCTAATAGCTTGTACCTCAGCAACTGTTAAGCCAAATGTGAAACCTGTATTATGTTGGAACCCGCAGATCCAAGCTCCTAAACTATCACGAACCACTCCTCCAACTGTAGATTGTCTGTGCTCGTCCACTGCAGCATCGACGTCAATATGAACGAAACCATCAGGTGGGGCAATCCATCTTTCTGAAGCTCTATCGAGTACTCTGAAAATTTTGTGTCTGAGTTGTCCCTCTTCTATACCTTCATGAAGAAAGTGTAAACCTCTGTGAAGTAGTTGCTGTGGGCGGTCACTGGTCCCTTCAAATGCTCTTTTGCACCTATTTTTCCAAATTAGCCAGCAAAGTGAACCAAAGACCCTTAACCAGGGCCACGGGGTCACTTTACGGCCATCAGGTGAATGGTGCATATTCTATCTGATCCAAACCTGCAAATTACCAGAGAAAAAAGCAGAGCAATAAAGAGGGTTAATACAAGAAAGCCACACATTTCTTGCGAACTCACAGTCTCTCATGATATGAATAGATGTTTCCTCACAAGTACACTCAAAAGGACACAGAGTGTTTATCCTCACATCCCTCTTTGCTCGGACTGAATTTATGGGAATTCTCTCTTGAAACAACTGCCACATAAAGAATTTGACTTTCTCTGGAAGATGTCATCTCCAGATATACTGCCAGAGAGGGTCCGGAGGGTCCGAAAGCGATGAACAGATCATGGAGTAGGTGGATTTTATGCTGAAATTGCCATCCGAGGATTTCCTCCACCAAAATGTGTCATCACCTGGAAGTGAAGGAGGATTGATTTTCTAGATCTTTTCTATTACTCACCTGAGCAGGAACATACCCCATTTAAGCAAATTCCATCTTCCATCTGGGCCAACAAAATGACTAACCATTTCTTCCGGATCTAATGAGTCCTGATTTCGGTCAACATAGTGCATCAACGGTTGATCAAGACTAGTCCATAAATCCCACCAAGCATTTGTTGTACTGCTGCTACAAAGTTTGCTCCTAACAGCTTTCCTAAAGGAATCCCATACAGATGTAATTGCGCTTCACACTGCTGATTGGTTTCTTTTCCTTTCCACTTTGGGAAGGTTGCTATCTCCACAGTTGTATTTTGATCTAAGTACTTGCACCCATAAGGCATTGGGCCTGGTAATTAGATTCCAGCATAATTTCATAATGAGAGCTTTGTTATGACTAGGTAAATCTTTAATGCCCAGACCTCCTTCTTTCTTGTCCATCTTGATTTTCTCCCAAGCCACTAGGTGCATTTTCTTGCCTTCCCGTCCTTGATTCCAGAAGAAGTTTCTATTTGTCTTCTCAAGATCTTGCAGAACCCCTTTAGGGAGTATGGTGGTTTGCATCTGGTAGGATGAAAGCGTTGAGAGAACAGAATTTATCAAGACTGTTCTCCCAGCCATACTTAGAAATTTCCCCTTCCAGTTAGAAAGCTTCTTTTGCACTTTAGAAAGTAGAGGCGCGTATGTAAGTTTAGTGATTCTCTTGTGGAGTAAAGGAACTCCCAAGTACTTGCCCAGATCAGCTGAGATACCAATTCCTAAGGTTTGGCCAAGATCCACTGCTGTATGGAACTAAACGTTGCGCGAGGCAAAAATTTTGGATTTTTGAAGACTAATTCGATGCCCTGACACTCTGCAAAAATATTCCATCAAATCTCTTATCAATTCCATCTAGCTTGAGGATGTCTCGCTGAATAGAAAAAGATCATCCACAAAGAAAAGGTTAATACATCTTACCTAAAGAATGTGATGGATTAATAAATAGGTAATTAAGTGTATAATAAATAAAACTGGCATGAGAATTTGATTTTTCAGGGCATTTTCCTAGAAAGTGCCTATGCTCCTGCATTTATCCGTGAATCTATCCGTTAGTGATCTCGCGTGACGTGGTCCAATGGCTGAACGCCTCTCGCACAAACAGCGATTCATTCCCTGTAAGAAGATCGTCCCTGTAACAAACACACTGTCCCTACCACAAATCATTCTCCATCTCCTTCGCTCCACTTCTGCTTCTTTATTTATTCATCTCTCTTCCTCATTGTTCACTATCCTCTCTCGCTTTCTAACTTCCCTCCATTTCCACACTCTCCTTCTCTTTTTCTTTCTCTGTTTCTCTTCATTAAGCCGGATTTATACTCTGGTTTATCTTCTTGTTTTATCTCGTTTCTTCCTTTGATTCTTTTTCTCTCATCTTCAATATCTTTCTTGGTGTGCTTTTTCTGCTGATTTTGTTTTTCATGGCCCTCTCTACATTCTCATTTCCTCAAAGATCGCTTCTAGGTTCGAGTTCCACTCACTCTCAACGCGGAGTAGATCTGCTATCGCAATCTTTACACAGGCACATTCAGGTTTGCTTAACCTTCTGCAAAGTTCATTACAAGCGAAATGACTCGTCTGTGCATCAATGAAGGAATGCGAGCTTGAGTTTTGCTCGTTTCTTTCTCGCTTCGATTTCTGTTTCGAAGTTTGAATTTGAATAATCTCGCTCGGTCTTTTTCTGTTTCTTTTGGTTTACGTAATTTTGGTCATCATTTTTTGTTTTTCTTTAGTGTGGAAATTGATATGTGACTTGGTTTTTGTCCTGATTCAACATGTATAGGTCAAGAAAAGGCCAGCTCGGGTTTATGCTTCGCTATCAGAAAGAGAAGAGTATGCTTCCCAGAGACCACCAACTCCACTACTGGACACCATAAACTATCCAATACACATGAAAAATCTCTCTACCAAGGTACGTCAATACTAAAATGAAAGCTTATAGGAATACTATGACAGATAGATACTTAAAAATAAAATTAAAGATTATGTTTCTTTCGGATTCTGATCTCAGTATTGGTGCAGGAGCTAAAACAACTTGCTGATGAGGTGCGTTCTGATGTTATTTTCAACGTTTCCAAAACTGGGGGCCATCTGGGTTCAAGCCTTGGGGTTGTAGAGCTCACTGTTGCTCTCCACTATGTCTTCAATGCTCCAAGAGACAAAATCTTGTGGGATGTTGGTCATCAGGTTGGGTTTGATATATTGTTTGGTTGCTTTCCTTGGCGGTGAAGATGATGGCCTTTGTTCTGAACAAGTTAATTTTTGTAAATTTCGCAGTCGTATCCACACAAGATACTCACTGGTAGGAGGAATATGATGCACACGATGAGACAGACGGACGGATTATGTGGGTTTACTAAACGTTCTGAGAGTGAATATGATTGCTTTGGCACCGGTCACAGCTCAACTACTATATCAGCAGGACTAGGTAGCTCTTTCTCTGCTATGAGTTTGGGAGCTTTATGTATTGATTTATTTTTTGTCACAGGTTGATTCATGAACTCTAACAATATTTTTGTGTTGGAATCAAAAGACTTGTGGGCTCTATTGTTCCCGTTTATAGCATGTTTATATCAATTAAAGGCTGTGCTTATCATCATGTTTACGGAATTAAACCTGTTCTAAGTTTCCTAAAACATTTATAAATACTGCCATACCTTTGTAATTATCTAGAGGAATGAAAATGTTTGATTCTGAAATTCAATTCAACTCATTCATGTCTAGGTGTCTCCTGGATATAACTAGCAATTATAGGTATAGGTCCAGAAATTGAAATTGCAATTTTTATTTAATCATCTATGTTGCTGCAATTCCTCTTTCTCTTTTGTGGTTTGGCTTATTGAATTCTCATTAATCAACCAGGAATGGCTGTTGGGAGGGACCTGAAGGGAGGGAAAAATCGTGTGGTTTCCGTAATAGGAGATGGTGCTATGACAGCAGGGCAAGCCTATGAAGCCATGAACAATGCTGGATATCTCGATTCTGACATGATTGTTATTCTTAATGACAACAAACAGGTCTCTTTACCAACTGCTACTCTTGATGGTCCCATCCCACCAGTTGGGGCTTTAAGTAGTGCTCTCAGTAGGTTGCAGTCAAACAGGCCTCTGAGAGAATTGAGAGAGGTTGCCAAGGTGAGTATTAGATTTTGAGTTTGAGTATATTGATGATGGGTAAACACTTCTTTGAATTCTAATTAAAATTAATTCTGTACAAAATGACATTATTGCAGGGAGTAACTAAACAAATTGGTGGCCCTATGCATGAGTTGGCTGCAAAAGTTGATGAGTACGCTCGGGGTATGATCAGTGGTTCTGGATCAACACTATTTGAAGAGCTTGGACTCTACTATATTGGTCCTGTTGATGGTCATAATATAGATGATCTTGTTGCCATTCTCAAAGAAGTTAAGAGTACTAAAACAAGTGGTCCTGTCCTGATCCATGTGGTCACTGAGAAAGGCCGTGGATACCCATATGCAGAAAAAGCAGCAGACAAATACCATGGTAAAAAGTGGCCTCACAAATTTCTTTACAATTTCATTTACATCGAATTATTGAATATATCTATCATTTAATGGTCATTTAGTCATTTGAGTGCACCAAATACCTTACTCCTATACTTTGCATCTGTAAAAACTTCACCTGTTATGTTGCGTAACTACTGCCCATCACTACACTCTGAGAAGCAGGAAAAAAAAAAGTAAAAATAAATGGTTGCCACAATTATTTCACAGCACATATTTAAGTATTGGCTTACTAAATATATCTCCGGTGTCTGACTTGGTTTGGTTTTGATTTTCGCAGGAGTTGCTAAGTTTGATCCAGCTACTGGCAAGCAATTCAAAGCTCAGGCTACCACCCAGGCTTACACAACATACTTTGCAGAGGCTTTGATTGCAGAAGCAGAAGCTGACAAAAACATTGTCGCAATCCATGCTGCAATGGGAGGTGGAACTGGCATGAATCTCTTCCTTCGCCGTTTCCCAACAAGGTGCTTTGATGTGGGAATTGCAGAACAGCATGCTGTTACTTTTGCTGCAGGTCTGGCTTGTGAAGGCCTCAAGCCTTTCTGCGCAATTTACTCATCATTCATGCAAAGGGCTTATGACCAGGTAGGATTACAAATTATCTATTTCTTGTCTTTCTATAACTACATCACCTTCACCAATTCTTGCGAATTACCTATCACCAAGTGTAAGTATGTGTTCCATTCCATAGGTGGTCCATGATGTGGATTTGCAGAAACTGCCAGTAAGATTTGCAATGGACAGAGCTGGACTAGTTGGAGCAGATGGTCCCACACATTGTGGTGCTTTTGATGTAACTTTTATGGCCTGCCTCCCTAATATGGTGGTGATGGCCCCTTCTGATGAAGCTGAGCTTTTCCACATGGTTGCCACCGCTGCTGCGATCGACGATCGCCCTAGTTGCTTCCGATACCCAAGGGGAAATGGCATTGGTGTTGCTTTGCCACCAGGGGACAAAGGCATTCCTTTAGAGGCAAGTTAGAGTGATGGCTTTATTTCATAACATTTAGGAAAACATGAGGAATAATCATGCAAATCAACTTAGTGTTTATGTCATGATACCTTGACAGATTGGAAGAGGAAGGGTACTGGTTGATGGGGAAAGAGTGGCCCTACTAGGCTATGGAAATGCTGTTCAGAACTGCTTAGCTGCAGCTTCCTTAGTGGAGCACCATGGCTTGCAAGTAACAGTCGCCGATGCACGATTCTGCAAGCCACTGGATCACTCCCTTATTCGCAGGCTAGCGAAATCACACGAGGTCTTGATCACCGTAGAAGAAGGGTCTATCGGAGGATTTGGGTCCCATGTTGCTCAGTTCATGGCCCTTGATGGCCTCCTTGATGGGAAATTGAAGGTAAAACAAAAAAAATCCAAAATCTAAACTTTCTGTGAAGAACTTTGTTTACTAAATGATGAAAAAACTTACTTGCATTGTATGTGATATTTGTGCAGTGGAGGCCAATGGTTCTTCCAGATCAGTATATAGACCATGGATCACCTTCTGACCAATTGGCTTTAGCTGGTCTCACACCATCTCACATAGCAGCAACAATATTCAATATACTTGGACAGAAAAGAGAGGCTCTACAGGTCATGTCAATGTCATAAAAGAAATTACAGAAAATTATTGTAGTTCTCAATATTACTCCCCCACAATGTAAAGAACTTGGTAATATGGTAATCTTGTGAAGTAACGTAGACATGTGAGTTGTGCAAGTTGAAAATGGAGTTTTATCAATAGGAATACCAGTTTATACAGATATCAATATCAATATATGCGACGAAATATATTTGTATGTTTTTTCCCCATATCGTATTCAAGCCTTAAGTTTTGTCATCAGAACCCAGGTGAATGAATATTCAGTACCAATCAGCATTATCTACAAATTTGACCTCTTGTGATGTTCTTATTAAATATTTAAATGCATAGGCCTGTCTTCTATTTTTAATGGTTGTATATATGATGAAAATAAAGAACTTCGTACAATTTTATAATGACTCGAGAGGTTTTTACAATTTATTGTTTTAAGTGACGTTTAAAATTTAAAAATAAATTAGATATTGATATATTTCAATAAAATTTAAATCTTATATTAGTTCTAAGAATGAAATGGATATCATCAATATAAAAATTATAAGAAAAAATGGATATCATCAATATACAATATAAAAATATTGGTTTATTCATTTATTGGTCTGACTGGCCGACTAGTTTGAATTTTAATGCTATGGAAATTTCATCAAGTCATGGGTATAAAACTAGTTTGTATTTTGTAAGTCATGGCCGACTAGTTTATTATTTAGAAGCAATTTATGGTTGAGGGATTTGTTCTCACCATTAATTTGGTTGGAGTTGACAAATGAAGCATTATGCACCACAGAATAAGGAAAGTGAGAAATGAGTCAATAACTCAAGTTAGATTGTTGCCAAATGCACTTTGTGCTTTGGTGTTTTTCAAGTGTCATTTCAAGCTGGTATGGCTTCCACACGTAGTATTAAGCATATGTGATGTTGACAACTAAACATAATTCAGTGCTTCCACTTTTATCTTATAAATGATCCTATTAAATTAGATTTGAGTATTTTGATTAAAAAAGGATTGATTCCAACTTTTTAGGATTAATTAAAAGTGGGTTTTAAAATATATGTATATATATATATAGTTATCTAACTGGATGATATTCGAGCATGTCAGACTTCCTTAAAAGCAAACTCTTTCAAAATTATTTTTTGCATTTACAAAGTTTCAAACTTGAGATATCTTACTTAAGGGACTAAAACTCCTTCTGTTAGAAGCATAGGATCAACACCCGTTGGCCCAATGATTTTATTTTTAATAATGTAATATTCAAGGTATTAAAACCCGGATCAGGTATTGAACTGGTTGGGGTACTGGGTTAAGGGTCAATGAGTCAGACCGGGGTCAAACCGGAGCTAAACCGGGACCAAACCGGTAAGAAATTGAAAATTTTAGGCTTATAGTATAAAATTCTAAAGGAAAAATAAATTTTTTTTTTTTAAATTAGTAACCCAGACCGGTCTACCAACTGGTTCGCCGGTTTCCAGCCGGACCGGCCAGTCCGGTCCGGGTTAATGAACACTGGTAATATTAGAAATAAATGATTCATTAAAAATTAGCCTTAATATAAAGTGGAAGTTAGGATGAAGCTGGACCACTAATGGTCTTCTGGTTTGGGTCCAATCAAACAAAGCCGACCAAAATAAGTGGAGTTATCTTATCATGATTCCGAAAGGGTCAAAGCATTTACATTTTCAGTAATTTTAGTAGTTGGGAGACGTCTATGGAAAAGAAGAAAATTGTTTAATTGATGTGACAATGTGAAAATGCTCCTTTTGATTGAGATCACTGTATATTCCCACGTATAAGGACAAATTAGTGGTATACTATTGATCCAAAAAAAAAAATTAGTGGTATAAATTTATTTTAATTAAAAAATTAGAATCTTTTAACAAAATATTTAATTGAATTGAAAATAAGGCTAAAATACAGAGAATAAGAGATCTCTATAATTATTTCTGCTAAGTTAAAGGAAAATCTATATATTTTACTCAATTTGATTTAAATAATGCAGATTTTTATTATTTTTCAATTAAATATTATTTTTCCCCTAAAAAAGTAGGATGTGAAATAATTGCAAGCGTTAAACCATTAAATTATCAAATTATCATGATTCAAATTAAAAATATAAATATTAAAAATTATTCACATTAAATTTAAATCATTAAAATGAAAAGTATGTCTATGTCGGACACAAATGTTCAAACATGTGTGCCAGAAAAACAAAATAGATTACGCTGATTTTTTTCCCCAAGCATTTTCTTCTTTGGACTAGAAATTTTGATCATGCCTATTATTTTTCTTTTTTTAAAAGTTCTATTCTTTTACTGGAAATCTGAGTTATATGTCTATTTTTCTTAAACCAAATTGTAAGAAATATTAGGATGCACGCCCTTAAGAACCTGTTAAAGAAATCACAAAAAACATAATAAAGCTGCACATCCCAATCTAAATTTCAAAGTATTGGAATTATAAAGTTAATCAAAACTTTAATTTAAGACGCAAAAGAAACGGCAGGAACCAAAGTGGCTGAACGGAGGAACATTTTCTGTACAACTAAAACATACGTGGAGAACACAAATGGCAGGCGCATCTATCTATCAAAAAAGATATAATAAAAGAGACCTAAAAACTTGAACAGATCACAAAGGAAAATTTGGGGGAGAAAAGGAAACAGACAAGTTTATTTGCATTTATTCACAGCACGGTATGTTCCACCATCTTTTAACCATATGGTGGAACGGGTTTTCTTCACATTGTCTGTGAAAAGACGATGCCTGCAACACAAAAATGCTCATCACTGAAACACCATCTTATCAAACAATTATATTTCAATCCCAATCACAAGGATGCCTACATTTGTGTTTGCCATGAAGTTTTGTAATAGAAAAAAACATGACAAGCGAAAAACGTTATTGGGGCATGGTCCTTAAAGGAAACAGATCGGTTAAAACCATTATGTGGGGTATATGACACTAAAGAGGATTATAGAAGAATAATTTACTATGAAGAGACCAGAAATCTCCTCTGTAATGAATTGTCTACACAAGGTAAAGGAAATATCATTAGAAGATGAAAAGAAAATCTAACCTTTCAAACTCCAGCTTCTGAGTAACTATTCCATTTAATAATAGCTCTGAACTATATACCGCTATCCCTGTAGGTTATAAACATGGTGTTCTTAAGTATTGTGGACACGAATCACACGATAATGATATATTTTAAGATTAAGAAGAGAGACTCTAACCTTTTTCAAGAAAAGGCACACATAAGGCATAATCATCTTCACAAGACAGGATCAGTAGATCATCTTGAGTCTTGTCATCTTTCACCAAAGATCTGCCAATTCTCTCTATAGCCTAAGGGCATGTTTACAAGTAATCAGCTTTTCAAAATCAATATTAACAAATATATGACGAGATGGATTTAGCAAAATGGATGTATCTTTACTGAAATGAATTTATTTTCCACCACATGTACATAGAGTACATCTTGGGGCTTAGAAAACCAAAGAATTTCCCTCTCATTTTTTTCCTTTTCCTTTTATTTTTTATTATTATTATTATTATTTTGCCACGCGGGGGGTCAAGCTCCCAATTTCAAGATTACAAATCACCAATCCCCTCAACATTGATAGTAAAAACTTTTCCATTTTGAAATACCCATCACACATGGAGCATATATGAGGAAATGCACAGCAAGAGAGTTGCATACCTGGCCCTGAACTGCCTTGACTAAATGTGAAACAGTCTCTTTACTAGGTTTAGTATTGGGGGTGATCAATACTCTGCGACCCTACACACAGTATCATTCTTGATCATAAGCCAGACAGAAAATTAACGAGTTTGTGTTCACACACACACACAAAAACCCGAGTGTATATATATACCGCTAAAAGTGGATGCCGGGTTGCACGTGCCAATGACACTGGCATACTGAAGCCAAACTCCTTTTCCTTTTTGGCATCCCTCAATATGTAATTTTTCTCATCAATTAAACAACTAGTTTGTCCACAGCTCTCAATCCATAAATGGGTAACCACTGGTTTGCCAGAAGCAATAGCCTCTAGCATATTCCTTGTACGCACAAACTGATCAGCAATGAAGTGAGTCGCATCTAGAATGGAAGTTACCACAGAAACTCCAAGTCGTGCTAAAATCTGTAATAAGGTCATGAATCAAGATATAACTAAAATCAGATTTAGGGTTGCCTGTATTTGCTCAGGAGATTTTATGAAAAGGCAGACATTACCTTCTTTTGCTGCTTAATTATATCTACATCCAGGTGTTGGCTGTAGAGAATTAGAACATCAGTCATATCCCTTCTCTTCCTTGAATCCTTAGGTGGTGTAAATTCAAGTCCGGTAGCACTTAAGCTGCAGAGCTCCCTACGGAGTTCCCTATTGCATGACTGCTTGTAATAATTATCACCCATACAAACAGGTGATGCATCATTTACTGGAGTTCTGCATTTATCTGGTGTTGCAGATGTCAAGTCAGATGACTTAGAACTCCCTCTTGGTGAATCATCTGTCCTCATTTTTCTCGTCTTAGTAGCTGATCGCCCAACATCTTCAGACCGCACAGTCGAATTAGAGGAACCAACTAATCTCTCTGATCCTTCATGACTGGACAACTTCCTAAGAGATCTCCTTGGATGGTCCAAGGCATCCCTTTTAGACTTAGGATCTGAAGTCTTAGATGTCTGGAAGCCAGCACTATTTTTTCCCTCTGGGGAATCAACCCTCCCATCCTCTTCTGTATGACTTCCAGATGGTCTATCAGGCTTCAGTTTATTTGAAACCAAGGATCGTCTAGTTCTACGAGCAACTGGTGAAAAATTAAAAACTAGATCCTGTAAATTCCTTTTGTTGACCAAGCTCCCTCCATTTTCTCCCTTACTGCCATTGGAATCAAGTAATTGATTACCCTTGTGTCGTTTAGAAGTCCTTCCAGACTTTCTTTGACCTTTACTAATGATTTCACTAGCATCAGAGATTAGGTTGTCTTCCACATTTATCATGCTTCTCTTTGATCTTTTCACCAAACTGTTCGTTTTGCATTGCTCCCTGGATTCTTCATTATGTGCTTTCAATAAACTTGAGTTTTGCAAATCTGATTTAACACGTTTCCGAGTCCTGACATTTGTTTCTGAACATTTCTTTGAAGTAATTGCCCTCCTTGTTCCTGGACAAGAGTTATTGGGTTGATCTGCTAGACTACTTCTAGCGGCTTCATTAGCAACATGATCATCACTGCCCTCACAGTTACCCAAGGTTTCCATTGCTTCAGCAGCCATTTGAGTATCTAAACCTACATCTAACATTCCCTGTGCATCTGCTGCAGTAGCATTAGGTTCCAACTGTGGTCCTGAGTAATTGATGTTAAGCAGTTCACCCAGGTCACTGATAATATTTCTTTTTGATTCTTTTGCAGCATTTTTTACAGTGTCATCCCTTACTTTTCGATGATGCAACACTACTCTTGAATCAGATTGAACTTCCCTCGTTCTTTTATTATAGCTGTCATCTGGTCTGCTAGCTTTAATTTTCTGGACTGCTGGCAAGGATTTCCGCCTGGGCATCGCACCCTCCAAAAACTCATCCTTTCTCCTGAGAAATATATCTCCCCCACGATCATCCTCACGGCTGTCATCCCAGTCATAAACACCAGCTTTTCCCACATTGCCCCTACCATTGACTCTCTTGGCCAAGCTTTGTTGACCTTTTAAACTGGGAAGACTTTTTTTGCTTTCCTGAACACTATTAACTAAGTTATCTTCTTGATCAAACTCCAGAACATCATTGTCTTTAAGTAACTTATCAACAACATCAAGAGCAGCAGCCTGTGTTAACTCTCCGGGTTCTTGAGAGTTAACATAGCTTAGTCCAGCCAACTCATCATCACAAATAGACAGCTTAGTCAAGCTTTCTTCTCTATCAACATCATTGCTGTTATTAGGACATCCTTCCTTTTCAGCAGGCACATCATCGTTGAATAGCTTTCTCACTACTGAGCTGGCAATTCTGGATTTATCTTTATGAAAATCTCCATTTGCTTTCCCTCCGTGTTCCCCATGATCATATTCCCTAGTTTTCTCAGTGCATCCAAGAAAAGGTTCCTCATTGTTCTTAACAGAAAGCGGCTCCTGGGCCTGACTCGTACCCGTGACAGGATTGGTCCCATCCTTGTTTTGTTTCAGATCCATTTTCCGAGCAGCTTCACGCAAAGATTCAATACGGATGGAAGTAAACCGCGGTTCCTCATTGTTCTTCACAGAAAGTGGCTCCTGGGCCTGACTCGGACACATGACAGGATTGGTCCCATCCTTGTTTTGTTTCAAATTCATATTGCGAGCAGCTTCCCGCAAAGATTCAATACGGACAGAAGTAAACCGTGGAGGCATTGAACCTAAGCACCATGGAACAAAATTTTACAAGAAACAAAAGAAAAAGAAAGGGAGAAAACAAGAAGGAGGAGGAGGAGAATATGTGCATGATTATTGTAAAGAATTATGGACTAGATTCACCATATTATTCCAACCTCAAATTACAATTCATCCTATAATCAAAATGATGAAAGACGCACACCAGTCAAGTATAAATAAAATACCTTTAGAAAAGGATCAATCAAGGACAATACTCTCCCATGAAAATAGTCACAAACAAATGAAGAAAAATGAAGAATAGAGATATCATAATCATCAATTCAGTTGCAACTTGGTAAAAAATGCACAAGAAAACAGGAACACTTGTCTTACTCCTTTCTCCTCTTTGCAAAATTCTATTGAAGCCTCAAACTAAAAGCCATGATAAATCAAGTAGAATACGTCTCAGGATTTAACATATAAACTATTTAATGCCCAAATAACATTACAGCCACACAGTCAATAAATGAATCACCTGAACTGATCTGTTGATTGATGACGGGATCAATCTTCTCCAATAGTTTCTTCTCTCTACTAAGAGGTTCACATGAAATCGGCTTGGAATCTGCTGATTGTGCCCCATCTATGCATGGAGGATGATCAGACGAGGGTTCATTTACGTTCTCTAAAATGCCAGTTCCATCTGTTCTGTCACTATGACTGTCAATGGAAACTTCGTCATTGACGTCATCCAATAACTGGGTGTTATTATCCTCCTCGTCATCAATGTCATCCAAGGCTTGAGTTTCACCAGCAGTACTCAAGGCTTGAGTTTCGCCAGCAAGATTTACTGGCTGGGTTTCTAATGCATCATCATCAACTGGAGCGTCATCATCAAAAACAACTATGTTTTCAAGAGACCGCCAGTCGTTATCCATCCCAATATCATCGTTCTCCCCTAAAGTTTCAATAATCAAACAACCCAGTTAAAAAGTGAGTCTAATTTGACAAAGCTAGAAACTTATCTAAATCACTAATCAGTGAGTCAAGACAAAGCATAACAGCAAAAATGAGAACCATTGGAACAAACAGACACTGAGGAGCTTGATATGAAACAATCAAAGCATTAGAAGACCTCAAAACCGTGATAACAAAAAACCAATACCAAGACTTAACTGAAATAATTACTTCATACGGGAAAAAAAAACGCACTTTAATAGCATCCCGACCATAGAATGCAAGATTATGAATAGGGAAAGTGTAAAGACAGGAAAACACTCACCAGAGACAGAAGACGGCGATAATTGGCTCTCAAAAGGCACAGTATCATCAAGATTAACATTTGCAACTTCGTTCGTGTAGATTGACGTGGTTATAGTATCAGTATCACCACTGCCACAAGAACCCATTGTGATTTATTGGCGGATAAACGCACACATGTGATTTTAGCAGTAACCCTAACAAAGAAGTGAACCTTGTTACACTGAATGAACTAAAAAAAAGCACATAATCAAGAATCGAAGATGACAGACGAGTTAGGGTAATCCAGCGCAGAATGATCGTGGCGAGGCGGAGGGGAAGGGGGGCGCGTGGACTTCGGAGAGCCAAAAACCTGGGCTGGCCTACGGGACCCGACGTCTCATTTTTGGAGGGAAAATTGATGCATCATCCCTCGTTTCGTACGAAATTCTTTCGAAGAATGAATACTTAATTACTTTTACAGTGCGCTTACCCGCCACTTTCGTTGGATGCTTTCCTGTTTTTCCCCCCCTAAATCATTAATTAATTAATAATTAATTACCGACTAAAAACGAGTTCTACCTTCTCTGACCGTTTATTTTCTAAATTGGCTTTTTAAACCCAACAAAATATAATTTTGAAAAAAGGATAAATAAAAGGGGCATTCCGAGAATCGAACTCGGGACCTCTCGCACCCAAAGCGAGAATCATACCACTAGACCAAATGCCCTCACTGACACAGATGTCAAGCATATTTATTCTGACTATCTAGCAGTGTGTAATGAATTTAAGAATTTTGCATATCTAAGTTGGGAAATTTTTTAATACTCGTATATTTTACTTTTCTTCTCCTTAAATTTATGGAGTACTGACATTTTTTAAAATGTTCATTAAAAAGTGAATAAAAACTTGGGAAAATTAGAGCAAATGGCTTGGGAAAAATAATATCAATTAGGAAGGACCATAATTAAGAAGACCAAATTGCCCCTACATTATCTCTTACGCCTCTTCCTCCTTTGTCGTTGCCAATTTCAAGTGAAGTCATCTTTCGTTGATGGCGTTTTCTCTGCTACGGAGCAATCACCAAAGAGAATCAATTATTAAAATATCATCCAAGGAATTTTTATTTAAGTGTGGTTCAAACGATATTTAGGTATTTCCTTTATGCTTCGTTGATTTATAGTTTTGGATTTAGTTCAACTGATGAGTATTATTTAGTCTCAACAATCTAAATGTATAATTATGCTTATATGGTTGAGAGAATAGTTATGAAAACAAAACTTATTACCATCAATTAGTATTTCAGTAACATAAAGCGATTTCATCACTTTTCAATTGATATGATAATATAGAAGTTAATGTAAACATATTAGATGAAGAGCTTTTTAGCCCCTTGAAAAATCCTTACCCTTTATTTCCCTAGAGGAAGCATGAGGTGAATATAAAAGTTGGGCAAAATTGGGGATGATTTTCATACGGGGAAACTCAGAAACAAACATGTGAATTCTTAACCAATTTCTTGAAGAATGAATTTCAAAAACAATAATATTAAATAAGTTCCAAAAGCAAAACTCTACTAACAAATGAACTTTTAATTAACCAAGAAAATATTTATGAGATAATTGTCATATGATCATATTATTAAACTAATTTCTTAATGAATAAATTCCAAATATAATAATATTAAATAAGTTCTAAAAACAAAGAAGTTATAAAAAAAAAAGAGTTTCTATTTCAATTTATGATTATTGCTAGTTTTGTTTCTCCTGTAATCTAGGTTTTCTATTCCAACTTATATAAAAGAGTGTGTTTTTCTTCAATCCTTTGTCTTAACGAGTCTACAGCAACTGATTTAGCTTGGATTCTTTGATCCTCTATTGCTTATGGAGAATGAGGTAATTTGAATTGATATCTATCTATTATTAATCATTGAATACTTCAGATGCAAATGCCAATTAGAGAGAAGATAGAAAATTTGGTTGGGGACAATTTAGTCTTTTTAATTTAATATTTCAATTGGTCCTTCCTCATAACTATTATTTTTCTTAGGTCTTTTTTTCTAATTTTCCCTAAAACATTATTTTATCTCTTAAAACGTAAAATGATCTCATTTTAAATTTTGTCTTGCAACCTATCAAAATATGAATATCAAACTGAATGTGATAATTTAGAATTTAGAAGACAGTTTGATAGCATATGGATGGTAATGACTAATGAAGATTGTATTACATTCCAACCATCTTTAAGGACTTGGTAATTAAACCAAACGGAGCCTTAAGCTTCTAAGTAAGTAAATGGGTTGGAGAAAAATCTAGGAAAATTGTAGGTGTTGAATAGGATGCATTGAATTTTATGTAGTTCAACTCTTGAGTAACAAACAATTTAAATTCAAGTTAAAGTACAATTTTAGCAATAAAGTTTTTCGCTATGAGTATCTGATACAATTAAGTTTGTAAGGATGCAAAGATAGACCTAATCTTTAAAAAAATGAAGTAATTTTAACAATTCCGTTAAATTAGCTCAAACATCTCTCTTTTTTTCTATGGGACCCACTTGTTCTCTTTCAAGCTTTGTAGCGAACGTTTGAATCAATTCAACGGAATTGCTAAAACTGCACTCTTTTAAAATACTTACTTTTACACCCTTCAAAACTTAATTGTACCATATATAATTGGAAGCAAATAGACGTCATGAAATTGTACGTAATGAAATACTAACAAATATGTATTCCTGACTTTACCTGCTATGTGGCATAACTCATCCAAGACAACAACTGTCTTAATACAAAATAATGTCACCTTGAACAGTATCTGGTACCACCACACACGCACGCACCCGATTAATAATCTCGTTTAACTCTTATTATACACTAGTATTATTCTGAAGACAACTGTCAATTGCCATACCAACCACAAGTGTCTTGAGCAGCATGAATATGCTTTCATATATGGTAACATGGCAAATACTAAAGAGCATGAATAACAAATGTACATTCAAATTTACACTGGAAAACTGGATTTGGATGGGTGCAGAAACTAAACAAACAGCAAAGATCCAGCAAAACAAACTTCATTAAAGAAAGCAGTTAGAGTAATAGCAAAATGTAAACATTTCAAGTGTAGCCAGAACAAGTTAAATAGAATTTATACAGGACCTACCACTGAATAGACAAAGATATTGTATTAATCTGTCTGTCTAATTACAAAAAGGTGTTGAGTCCAGGCATACCGCAAGGTTTGAGTCGATATTTTTGCTCGCTGGCCACACAGTGAATCAATCAATCTACTGGGAAGTCCAAAAGTGGACGGGTACAGCCCCTGGATCAAGCTCCCAGAAGCCTTTCAGATCGCCATGCTTCTCTGTTAGTTTGAATTCTGGGATTTGGTGGGAGAACCTCAGCAACTGTGCCTGGGGAACTCTCATGGTGATGGGTGATCCATCAAATGTTTTCGGCTTGAAAACTGAATTATATCCACCAACTATCTCCATGAATAAAACTTCAAACCAAGCGGCATTTTCTTCGAGAATTTCCACTACGTCATACTCCCAGTTTACCAGATCGGAGCATTTGATTTTAGGTGACCATTTCCTATATAATGCCCAAACCTCACCTTTCCTTGGAAAGACGGAATATTCGTTGCTCCCTACGTCAAAATTAACACTTACCTGATGTGAAAGGCAGAGGGTGTCCTTATAAACATTTGAATTCCCAATTTTAGTTTTAAACCTGCCACAAGAGATAAGCATGTTGTTGTCTTCCCATCTGATAGTGTTATCTGGTAGCCAGCAGGAAGCAAGCCACATAACATGCAATTCAAGACCTGGGCTCCTTCTGATTTCCGTAATCTCACCATAGTATCTTGGCAGGCCATCTTCATCACTATAAAGTGCCCAAATCTGACCAACCTGAAACTTCTCTGGGGACTTCCCATCATCAAAATTGTAGAATTGAGGATCTGGAACTTCCATAGGATCTGGGGTCGAAGGCAAAGGAGCCCTACAATCTTCAACAGACTTAACTGAACCATTGTTCTTTGCCAAATTGCTTGTTTCAGAATTAGCCTGGAAAGCATGTAAATCTCCATCAGGTGCCATCATGGGCTTCAATCTATCTGAAGATCTTCTACTCACACCATCGGATGGAGAATGACCAACCTTCACTTTCAAATCATTTGGAACAGCAACCTCTTCGAGACTCGAAGGCAAAGCCGCAGGATCAAGTTCCCAAGACCCTACAGGAACACCAACTCTTTCCTGACCAGTCATTTTAAAAGATGGAACCCTGTGAGAGAATCTGAATAACTCTGCTGATGAAATTTTAATTGGGTAGGCGCCTTCCTTCTTAACTCTAGAGAAGAGACTCACAAAGCCTGTCAATTTAGCCAAGTATGCAATAAATACACCCTCACCTTCAACAAAATCAGTCAAGATTTCAACGAACTCAAATTCATACTCCTGATGAGATTCCACATCCATGTACCATTTGATATCCCAATTTTTATAGAGAGCCCAGGTTTCTCCCTTTCTAGGATAAACTTTAAAAGTGTTGCTTCCAATTTTTTCACACAGAACTCGGTGAGAAAACATGGGATGATCTTCTGTGATTTCAGAGTGTCTAAGCCCATACGTTCCACAAGCAACTGGCAATTGCTTGTTTACCCAAGTAATTTCATCCTCATCACTCGGTTCTGGTTCAAACCATGTTATCCGCAGCTTGAACCCAGAGGAGAAAACTCTTTTAATTACAGCATAGAATCTAGGCATGCCATCATGTGTATCATAAACAGCCCAAACCTGCCCAGCTGCAAAACAATCTTTCTTCTTGTCCTTATCAAAGTCATTAAACTCTGCATCAGGACAGACTATAATATTAGGCTGCTCCATTACATTGCAGGCTGAAGTGGGTTTAAAATGCTCACTAACTTCAGCAGTTGTCTTTGAACCTTCTACTGCTTTTCCCAGCATCTCCTTAGTTTCCCCCTTTCTATTCAGTAATATTTCTTCAGGATAAAGACCATGCTTCTGCTTCTGCTTTACCTCTTTCTCGTGATGTTCTGGATCATCAGCCAAGCCGTTCTCCCTCTTTGAAATGTCTATGTCATCATTGTCATCATCACTCGCATTTTCCTTGTAGGAAACCTGCTGTTTTTTCCGTGCAGATCTACGTGTATTCTCTTCTCTAAAAGTGGCACGCTTTCTTTCACTAGTAACAACATCATCATCAGAAATGATATCATCAGAAGCCATATCACTTTCAGAATCAGAGTGTATGGAGTCAGAGCTTTCACTAATTTCCACTACTTTCTCCCTCTGCCGTTTTCCATTAAGCTTCCTAGAGACATGGGAAGTACGGATTTTCTTATCAAAAGGCTTTGTGTTGACATTCCTACCACGTGACTTACCTAGAGATCCAATGTCCACCTCCACCTTAAATGATTGATGATTTGGACCATCTTTTGGCTGCACAAAAGGTTGCGCATTTGAATAGGCTGGTGGAACTGTACCTTGCGCACTCATGTCATATGCAACAAAGGGCCTGTTGCAACTTTGACAACGCAGAGATCTATTTAGAACTTCTAAATAATATTGAAATCTGATAGAACAAAATGGGCAAACAGTCCAAAATGTAGAGGAACCATCATTAGATCCCTGCTGAGATACTGACTGACTAGACTGATGCTGCTGAGGATTTGAGTTTGGGAAATTGGTCCTGATATGGTTTTGCACCCCAGTATCAACTTTCACATAAATATTCCGTGACGGATAATACGAATTTCTGCTTCTATCATGTGCAGCACGTTTCTGTCTATCCAAAAGCACTGCCTGAGCTTCACCTATCAGCTTAAATGCAGCTTCAGCACCAGCAAACTTGTTTTTATCAGGATGAAGTAGGAGAGCAAACTTCCTGTATTGCTTCCTTATAGTTGCATCATCAGCTGTCTGCTCTACTTGAAGAATTCCATACCAGTCCTTTTCATTGCAAAATTTCTTCTCTGCAGAGCAGTGGACATCACAAACAATAAGCATCTGAGCTATATTCTCCAGATCAGGAAATAGTTGCTGAGCCTTAAGAGCAGTTTTACGGGCCCCAGTGAAATCTTTGTTCTCCATCTTTTTTTCTGCAACATTCTTGGCCCTTAAGGCCTCTTCTCTATTGCAGTCCATCAGAAATCAAGATTCTTAAACCTAATGGTGAGTGCTCAGGACAAGTGCATTGAGAAGAGAGCTACATTTAATTTGTAATTGCTCCGAGAAAAACTTGTCCAAATTAAAAAGCAGGGTACACTTATAACTTAGCTCCCCACCAATCCCCCCAGGATGTACAATGCTCACATTCAGATTGAGCATGCAGACTCAGTATAGCCTGCAGTTAAGACATCCTGCACTTGCCAAAATAATAAAAGAATGTAAATGACATAGGCAAATTGATAAACAAACACTTTTTCGAACGCAAAAGTTTTCATAATATGTAGGTTGAATCTTTCATATTATTACACTAGCAGCACAATTGTAGAGTTAGTAATGAACACCACCTTCCCCTCTCTCTGCGCACAAAAACCAAATATCAACTGTTTTAAGCAATCAGAAACTCTAAAGCATATAATAAATGCGTAGAAAACATGAGCGAAATCCACTACACACACAAAAAAAAACACACAAACACTCACGCACACGCACACACACAGTGACGACCATTTAAAAGTCTCCATCAACGAGAAACAAACCCCGGAAGCTTATCTTGAATAGCTAGCTAGAGGTAGCAAAAGTTTATAATCAATTGTTGGTTGCTACCAAACAGAATAATAACTTCATTTACTATCCTCCCCATCGTCGCTTCCAAGTAATCTCATCGCAGTACCCGATCACCGCATTCAACATTCGAACCAACATAGAAATTATATCCAGCGTATGACTATACATTTATCAGAAATAACCCTAAAAAACAATAATCAAATGGCAGGGGGAAAAAACTAATTGTTTTCTATGCCCCAAATAAACGGCAGAAGAAAGAAGATACCAGAATTTATGAATCTCTAAGTCAATATATTTGAAAAAAAAGAAGGTAAACAGGTGAAATTAATAATTATAGCATCATAATGAAGGAACGAGCACAACCCGAACATTAATTTCCTCTTGCAGAGGAAAAAGCAGCATTAGCAATATGAATTTACAAATGCAGTAATCATTTCTTAACGATAAAAACATTTTGCTAAACCCTAAAACCAGTTCAGTAAGAAATTCCAAATAAGTGAAGAGATGAATCAACTTTAGGAGCTCAAGAGGAAGAGAATATGAACTGTACGGACCTGAGGAACCGTAGAAGGAGGAGGAGCGGCGCGCAAATCGTAGAGGCAGAGAGGGAATCATACTGAGTGCTCTGCAAGGGACACGCAAAAAATACTGTTTTGACTTGATTGCAGAATTAGCCCCTCTAGCTGCTGCTTTTCATAGTTAAGATATTAATTTTTTATTTTTTTATTGTTTCCCAACATATAAAAAAGGGAAAATCACCTTTATGTCTCAAGCAAACAAAATGTTATCAGAAAGATCCCTAATTACACCCTTCAAAACATATATTCACAATATATTGAGTGTGTTTTATAAACCCCAGGAATATTTCTGATAATATCTTCCTTAATAGGAACCTAGGAGTGATTTTCCCTATAAAAAACCATTTATCACATTCCAAACCAAGTGGTGTGGCGTGCTCACCTGTAAGTACACACATTCATTGTTCCCTTCTTCCTCACTTTTCGTCTCAACTGTTAGGTTAAAATTTTAATAATTTAGATTTAATATTTTTAAAAATATTTTGTTAGGGTTATTTCTGAAATACTTTAATACTTTTGGTCTCAACTTTTAGGTTAAAACTTCAATAATTGGAATTCCACTTGGATAAGAATGAGTCTTAGCCATGTAATGAAATTTATGAATGAGTTTTAGTGTTCGTTTGAGATAGCTTATTTTTAACTTATAAATGCTTATAAATCGTGATTTACGGTATACGAAATAAATATGTGAGAGGAGTTTTATTTCAACTTACGTAATAAGAACTTATTGCCTAAAAATAAGTGATGTCAAACATAGGCTTAGCTATATAATGGAATTTATAAATTAAGTCATATTATTTTATGATTAATTAAAAAAGATAAGTGATATACTTTTATAACTTTATAAATAATGTGATTTTATATAATTTTTTATGTAAAAACTAATTACCTTATAAGCACGTTTTCTGCTCTTTCTTGTGGTGGAATGGAATTCAAAACTATTTTGATAATATAGGTTTCCAATTGGTTACTGCCTATAGGGGAAAAAATAATTGCTTTGAATTTTATTGGACTACTAATTACTACCTCCAGTCTTAAATATAGGACAAAATTTATAATGCAAATTGCACTACAAACTTTATCCTATATTTAGGACTGGAGAGAGTATTAAGTTTCCAACCCCATTATTTTAGTGGCAACAGTTGACAAAATTTTATTGCAACTTGCAATTGTTGTTTCAACTCAACAAATAAACTAATACTAGTAATAATTTAGTTTCTGAATTATCTAGGTAAAAAAATTGAAGCAAATAACTCTTTTATTTTGTTCTGAAAAGTAAAATAACTCCGACAACTGACAAATTTGTTAATATCTTTCTATCATGACTCTGACAAGGTTGTTAGAATCTTCAATAAAAAAAACGTGAACAGGCCAGGGAGGGGTGTCTCATTTCTAATTCAAGAAGATAAAGCATCTCATAAATGTCAACCATATGAGGATATGAATTATTATTATTTCCAGAAACAAAAGCAGCAACCTCCTTTTTCACTTCAATCCAACTACTTCCAGGCACTTTCTTCTTCACTCTTTGATCCACCATTTCCTTCCTCAATTTCTCTGCTTCCTTCCATTTCCCACTTGCACAGTACAAATTTGACAGTAACACATAAGCATCTTCTTTTAATGGCTCCAACTTCTTCAAATCTTCTCCCACTGTACTCCCAGTTCCTATATCTCCATGAAAACAGCAAGCACCAAGCAGAACTTCCTGTGAGTTGGTCCTATCTGCGATGGTTTTCGAATACTTGTTGGCAATTTTTCTGGCTTCTGCAACATACCCACTTCTTCCAAGCATGTCTATTATGCAAGCTACATGATCTGTTCCATGAGGAAACCCATAATCTAATCTCATTGATTCGAAAAACTTGAGGCCCTGATCTACAAGTCCCATGTGGCTGCAAGTCATTAGAATCCCTATGAAGGTCACTTCATCTGGTTTTACACCAGATGCTACCATTTTGTGATAAATTTGAAGAGCTTCACTAGCTCTCCCATGGAGTCCCAGTGCAAACAACATTGTGTTCCAAGAAATCAGATCCTTCTCAATGATGCTGTGAAATGCAAGCCTTGAACTTTCTAAGTCCCCACATTTAGCATACATGTTAACCAGGCTGTTACCGACATATACATAGTCATGTGAGCCGGATCGGATTATTTGACTATGGACCATTTTCCCGTGTTCTAGCATTGCTAAGTTAGCACAAGCATGAAGGACTGCTCCAGCTACTAGATCATCAAGCTGGATTGATGAGTCTCGCACCATGTCTACAAACATATGAAGAGCTTGTTCCCCATTACCGTTTCTTGTATAACCTGCAATCATAGAAGTCCAAGAAACAATATTCCTTTCTGGAGCTTTCTGGAAAGCAAGAACAGCTTCCTGGGTATTGCCCATTTTCATATGGGCATCGATGATGGCATTCCAGGATACTTGATTGAAAGCACCAATGTCAAAGGATTCAAATACTCTAATAGCATCATCATGACAACCTAATTTAGAGTAAAAGCTTAAAATTGAGTTCATTACCTCTATAGCTGAGGTCCAACCAGACTTAACAATGAAACTATGACTCATGCATCCATATAAAGTATGTGATGAATGAGCACAAGCGTTCATGAGAGCACTGAATGTACATTGGTCAGGATGATAAAAATTCTCACACATTTCTTTAAATATATGTAGACATGCTTCAACTTTTCCAACCTGAGCATATCCGACAATCATTATATTCCAAGCAATTTCAACCTTTATAGGCATCTTATGAAACAGTTCATTGGCCACACTGAACATACCAGAATTTACATACGCAAAGAGAAGTGAACACCATGTCACTTCATTCCTACAACTCATCGCATCAAAAACTTTTCTTGCATCGTCAGGACTCGAACACTTCCCATACATATCAACCAGAGAATTACGCACAGGAAGATACCATAAGTACCCTGAAACAACAACCAAAGCATGAACTCTTGTTCCAGTTTGAAGATGGCAAGCACCTGCACAAGCATTCAGCGTTGCAGAGAATGAGAAGTCATCGGGTCTAGAATGGGAGACTCTCATGTCACCGAAGAGAGACAAAGCTTCGTGGTAAAGTCCCAATTGAGAATAGCCACTTATCATGGCATTCCAAGCAACAGAGTCTCTATGTGGCATTTCATCAAACAATTTGCGTGCATGAGAGATTCTTCCACTCCTGGCTAAGCCCACCACCATAGACGTAGTCTTGAACAACAAATCAGAACGCATGATAAAATCAGTAGAGAGTACATTTTTCATTAACAGTCATGAACCTTGGCCTGAATTCTCCCGATGACATCAGTACCTAACGGGGAAACCAAGTCTGTAACTGCTTGAGCAAGAACATTAGATACAAAGCAGAAAATTGATATCTCTATGAAATGTCAGTTCAGGGGAGTCCTGTACGCAATGAGAAATGCCTGTTCGTTGTTGCTCATGATTCTGCAATACGGCTGGGTGTCTTGCGGGCCTGATTCCTCGGATTTCATCCTATGAAGTGAATACAAGGGACGCTTGTTCCTGGGATCGGCGTTCATGAATTCGGCGGCGATGAGGTTGAGTTTGGTGAAGAGGTGGATCGGCGAATGGAAGCAGAGGACCTCGTCGTTGGAGATGGTGCTGCCTGAGATTTTCCCCCCCTTAATTCTGCACAAAGACGAAGACAGGTCACAGTCCATGTGGATGTCCACGTGTGTGCATTGTCAGCCGCCAACTCATCATTATGTCAGCCACCTCAGTTAATATTAGTTGTAATAAAGCCCCAAGAACTAATGGGTTTTGGGATACCGGATATCCTTCATACACTTCCGATCAAAAAAAAAAAGATATCCTTCATACACACGCACACACTTGGATTTAGAGGAAGCATGATATTATTGCTCGGACTTCGGCGGTTAGATCCAACTTGCTAAAGTAGCCTACTGGTCCAAAAAAAATTGCTAAAATAGTCATATTTTTTTTATTTTTTGCCAAAAATAGTCATATAAATTTTATATACTCATCATACTTCATGCGTCAAAAAGATTTTATATAGGGTCTATCAAAAAAAAAAAAAAGATTTTATATAGGTAGTCATAAAAATAGTAATGCTTTGACGGGATTTGCAATAACCTTAATTGTCAATTTTATTTTAAAAAATTTATAATAGCCGGTTCCATAAGAAATTGATGGGATACATCCATCATTAAATACACCGTTCTAATCATTATTTCATAATATTTCTAAATTTTATTTATTTATATTTTTCATATTTGATTGGGTAATCAATTTTATTTGGAAATGATTTGATACTTTTAAATTCCCTAATTTTCTTTATTTTATAACCTTCTCCATTTGAATCAAAATAAAACTTTCTAAAAACGGCAACATAGGTGCAGAAATTATCTCCCTATCAATGGCATATCAATGAGGATTCTGTTTTTTTCACCCTCATAAATTATGTCCTAATTATAATAATTTAATTCAAAAATAGTAATTTTGTTTTTTCCCAAGCTTACATTTCAGTTCTTGACATCAAATATTTTCTAATCATAATGATTCGTAATACATAATTATAACATTCAAAATTTCTAGCTGAAAAATTATGAGATTATTAAGGACAATTATCAAACTTTTAATGGATTGCTAAAAATTTATAGAGACATCTTAGAAATTCATCAAACTTCTAACACTAATTAATGGATTGATAAAATTATGCATATATTTTTCAATATCATGTTTAATGATATTTAATTGATTAATGGCAATATGCAATATAGACAGAAATTGTCACGCCCTTATCTCATTTTCTACTTTTTCAGAGTATTCGCGAAAAACGATATGCGGTTCGGTAAGTAACACAGGAATAGCACAACTATACTGATAATATGTGCATGATTACATAAATTTCCCATAGGGGTTTGTACATGATACTTACGATTAAGGTATCCGCACAAGGCTACTAGGGTGTCTAAACTCATCCCAGTGAAATGGAGACTTCTTCCCGTCTTCGTTCCACTACTGTAATCCCCTTGTACAGTACTCTGCATTGTTGTTTGCATATCTTTTGTCGTCTCCTGTCTAAATTGTTGGTAGGGGAGGGTGAGATTCGAGAGAATCTCAGTAGGAAACAGATACCATAATGCATGCATGATTGATGCTATGTGTATAACATGTTAGCTTTATCTGGATGTATGCCCCATAATGACATTTCTGCATGCTCAATGTTTCATACAACAAGACTATGGCCACAGTGAAAACTGAAACAGAGCTTCATTTATTCAAATATGCTCTACACAATCAAGTAAAGCAATCACATACATCATTACACAAGCAAAGATATCAAATACATGCAAGTAAGGTAAGTCCCCTACCTTAACCCTTTTTCCGCCTCGAAATATGTGCCTCGATCTACGTGCAAACAGCTTAGGGCTCCATATTCGATCCTACATGTTAAATGTACTATTTATACACTTCCATAGTGTTTCTGGGGGTTATATGAGTCTATCTTGAAAAATTACTAAAATACCCCCAGGGACCCCGCCCCATCGTACCCGGTCCGACCATACTTTTCTCGAAATTCTAACCTGGGCTGTCCTGACATATTTTCCCCAAGGAATCCATTTCCAAACTCCGAATTATCAAATTCAATGTCAAATTACAAAATTGCCCTTGGCAGCCCTACTTTTAGGGTTTTAGGGGGGTTTCCGTAATTATGCTTTCTCGGCCTTTTCCGAAAAAGTGCCCAACTGTAACCCCACCTAATTTTCCCTCCTGAACTCAATGGAACTATGAAATCATTGAAAATCCAACTCTAAGACCCATTTACAATGCTGACCAAAATATATAGGTTTTAAGGGGAAAATTGGGGTTTTTCGGTTCCGGCTCCGTAAACGTGTTCTTTTCTACTCCTAACCACTTTATTGACTATTCCATTAGGTTACAACTACCATTTAGTACCAATTTGGGCAGCATAACAGCCCCACATACCCATTTCCAAAAATTAAAACCAATGGCAATCCGACGAAATTTCACCGATTAAATTGCCCACTGCAGCTAGAATAGTCAATACACAAGAGTTTGGAAGTTACCTCAAGCTCCCACTAGCTTTTCTCAAAGTGGCTGAAAACCCTAACTTCAAAACACTAAGATTTGTGCTTGAAATACCTTACACCACATAGAAGAGAGGCTTAGGAGAAGGATTATACACGTTAGGTACGAATTCACCGAAGAAATCAACCTATCTCGTGAGTTTTCTCCTCTCCTTCTCTCTCTAAACTCTCTCTATGTTCAGCTGATATTTGCGTCAGTCTAAGCTGAAGGAAGAAGAAGGAATATGCTTATATCATATTATATATTCTATTTTATTCATTTACTAATTTTCCAAAAATTTCGGATTTTACAAAATTCTGGCAGATTTCTGCCCAAACTTTAAAAACTCATAACTAATTCTAGAAAAATCGAAATGAGGTGATTCCAAAGCCTATAGAACCCTTATTGAGTCTAGTTTCAAGGAAAAATATAGAATTTTGCTTTCTGGAATCAAAAAATTCCCAAAATTTCAATATTTTCATATTGTTCCAGAAATTTCACAGTTTATCTGTGATGACTTCAAAAATTCATATCTTTTTGTGTATAGCTCTAATTGAGTCAAATGACCTATCAAATTAAATTTTAGGATGTCTAATTTCATCCTGTAAAATTTCATAATTTTTTATCATCATTTGGTCATTTAAATGAACATGACAAGCTTACTACCTCATAGGTGATTTCACCAAAAACATAATTACTTTCTCCAAAATTCATCATTTTACTTTCTTAATACCCCAAAGATATTAGAATCATTAGGGGATAAATTTGAGACACCTGTTAAATTGGGGCTTAGCAGTCTATTTAATTTAAGCTTATTCCCAAGCCTTCAATCCCAAATTTTGGGGTATTACATAAATTGTATTTCCAAAATGCATTCAAAGTCATTAAATATCATTATTCTCTTATTTCCTTTATTTATATGCCATAATCATGAATAATCCCCTTTCATGTCAATAGTGATAATGATAGTAAGTTCCCTTTTATTTTCTCAGGCATTATTTTATCAAGGTCTGACAGCATGTATCATTGTGCCGGGCTCAATGTGGTTCATGGTGCATTATTGATCGTTCACCCATTTCCTTATTAAATCATTTTGTGAAGATTTCAAGCTCAGTTGAAATGGAAAAGGCAAACCAGTTGATGGAAAAGAGCCGGGGAAGAAGAGGAAGCGAATGGATAGTGGTTTCAGGCAATCTTCTTCTTTTGCACTAGATTAGTATAATACTCAATGGTACTTCAACCTAAAGATGAAGAATATATCAGTTCGAGGGTCTCGTCATGTGGCATTTATCTATTTATCACTTTTCATGTGCATATATATAAATAAAAAATTTAGTTATTTTAATTAAACAATATTGAAAAATCACTATATAGTAAAAAATGAGTTGGTTGCATCAGTAGATAGTAAAAGCAAGTAGACTTATGGTGAAGAGCATTGGAATGTGGTTGTCAGTGAGAGCACTAGCAAAAGGGTGCAATTACCTAGTGGGGTTGGTTATATTTGCACTAGTTGCAATGTTTGCTTGGTTCCCATTTGTGCCAGGCTTTTATACAACTGATTATTCAACAGAGAGGGCTTCAGATACAACAAATTCTTCAATGTGGCAAGAATAAGCAACACGAAACTGAATTGGACGGATTGAAGATAAAAGTAAAACATTATACAATATAAGTTTATGGATAGGCTATAGTTGTAAAGTGTCTAGTTTTTTTAAAATTTTATGTAATATTATAATATAATTTCATAAGATATTAAATATTAATAGTTCAATTTTTAAACTAAATGTGAAGATAGGATGAGGAGAAGAAGAGGCGAAAAAGATGAGGAGGGTATCCAAATATAGATTTAAACTAAGTTTTGAAGCTTTTTTTTTTCTTTTGTGGGGCGGGGTCTAATTTGATATTTAAGTTGTCCAAGTTGAGATTATGTGTTGCTATCTAATCCTTAGTATAAGATATATTTTATAAGCTTTTTCTTAAACTTCAATGCTACATGTTGATTATCTTCTCAACACATTTTCATCAATTATGCCACCTAAATTTTGTTCTTACATACCCAATTCAAATAGGTAACATCATCATATCTATACTATTATTATACTTGTGGGAAAACACTTCTCATGCAACGCACGCGAATATATAGCTTGTTCACTTAAATAGAAGATTTCCAAGGAGGAAAAACTGAAACATGAAAGATAGAATTTACCCTTTTTGCTTTTCATTACTTTAACTTTTTTTTTTGGATAAAGAACATTACTTTAAGTTTAACCTATGGTGATAAATATGCTAATTATGATTAATTGATGTGCAATCGATTTCATCATGATTTAGGATAGAAAGTTTTGTGCCCAAAAAAAAAAAAGGGATTTAGGATAGAAAGCATGAAAATGATATCATTGAGATCAGCATCGATATAAAATATAAAAAGCGTGGGAAGCTATATTCTTTAAATATAACAAAAAATAGGTGTGTTGGATTTTTTATTTTTTTTTACCTGAAGGTGTGTCGGAAAGATGAATTAATTAGTTGTGATGTTAATTTCCTAGTTAGTTAATGGTGATTTGTATGTAAAAGTCTTAAAATGTGATTTAAGCGTGAAAGGAGATTATTGCGAAATGTGATTTCTACGTACAATTTTATAGCAATAGATATAACATTTAAACCATAAATAATACCCCTCTTTATCAATTCATATATGTCCATATTTACATAATGATCTCTCTTGATTTGGATGTGGGTCCTAATCCACTAAGCGCAGGCTAATATATTCCAACAATCCTATTATCAGGTATCTGAACAACCGACCAATCTAGATTGAGGTTTTGCAACCAGGATACCTCTCCCTAAAGATCTTTTTAAACAATGTGGGATTGAACTTAGTTTGTCTATTTTGTAGTCTAACTTATCCACCACTTAATCAAGTACTCTTGAGTAGGGGTTCTTGTTAATATATATATATATATATATATTGGTGTTCATGTTCTTATTAATATTGATTGTTTATTAATAAGAGTTGATTAGGTTTACTCTCATAATTGTTTGCTCAGTTTCTTACTTTACAATTGAAGTTCTGTTAAGGGCAGATATATTTTATAAGAGTTTCTAACTCGCATGACACCCTATACATTCTCTTGGAAAGGAGATTGTGGGTTCTACACCCCAAATGGCCCAAATAAATGTATTTGTGTGTGAGATGGGTGTGTTAAAAAAATAATTTGACCAACTAAAACTTCTTTATATGATAATTGAAAAGCAAGTTTAGGTGTAAAATGAATGAAAAACACTATATAAGTTTTATAATATACATCTACTCATAATTTGATAATGTACAGAGAAACATTAGAATTACACCAATGAAAGGGAAGAAAAACTAGTTTTATCCCGAACAAGACTTTTGGGTAACTTTTTTACCAGAAGTTCTTATTTTTAAAGGCTATATCCCAAATAAAAATAAATGGCCCAAATTGACTTTTGAAAATACAAGTCACTTTTGAAGAGACGCATCGTAGTATGCTATTTAACGAATCATAAACCGATCATAACACAACTAATTAAGTTCAAACCTCTTGGGGTTATACATTGAATTAACTTTGGAGGATGATAGTGATGACATATGCCATAAGGCTAGAGTTGTCCCAATTGGAATGTCTAAAAGGAAATATAAGGTGTATGTTTAGCAAATCATAAAAACATGGTTTTATAAGTCTTTTTCAGTAAATCGAGACAATATTTTTTTTATATAATTATCTCATAAATCATAAAAATTATTATTCTTAAAAATTAATTCAAATATATTGAAAATGATACTATCGGAGGGACTCCAAAATCAAAGAGGGGTGTGTATGGCGAGGCATCAATTATATCTCATGCCAAACAAAAATATATCACATGAAAACATATAACCCACTTCCTCTTTTGCACCTCCTCCCAAACAAACAATTACGAGCCCCTTGTCACCATCCAATACACACCTGCCACGTGGTGATTCCTCTGACCCCCACCGACTCCGTAATTTTTTATTTTTTTTCACCATTCATTCATTCATGTTCATTGTTGCCCAATAATAATGTATAACGTCATTTCCCTTACAATTATATTATTGGACGTAAATATAAGATAAAGTTAATTTTTTTTAGAGAGATTAAGGAAATTAAATAAATTACTTAATCATATCATATGTTATATATTTTTAGATTATATATTAGTTTATTAGTCAAACTAATTAGTTTAGAAAAAAAAATAAAAATAAAAATACTTTTAAATAATTTAATTAACTTCTTTAATCTGTTAAAAAAATTAATTTTATCTTATATTTAAGATAAAAAATTATAACATATTTTAACTTTTTCCCTCTCACCGTCATCATCACAAAATTACCTGCAGGTCAACAAATAATACTCCGGTGCGAATCTCAAGGATATAACATCATCTTAGAAAAAGTCTCTTCAAAAACTCTACCTAACCTATTCTTTATTTGAAAAGGGGCTAAACCAATACCAACTAGAGCAATGCACTAATTACACTCTTTTCAATTTTTTTACATAGATATCTGCCTGAGTGGGATTAGAGGACTACGAGGTCTAGTTGTGAGTAGTTATTTTAAAGACTTTTTTTTTGTATTTGCGTGGACTTAAACTTAAATATTCTATGTTTAAGTGGTTAAAGCTCCTTCTATTAAGACTAACGCATATTAATCATTTACCTCAATTTTTTCATCATTACTCACAAACCTAGGGGTGTTCATTAATTTCTTGTCCCGGTCTTCCCGTCCTGATCTCAAGTAAATCGGGATGGGAAAATCTCGTCTCGAAAATTTCGGAATCGGGAAAAAGTCGGGATCGGGATCGGGATCGGGATCGGGAATGGGACTTCCCGATCCCGACTTTTTCCTAATCCCGAATTTATATATATATGTACATTTTTTAAAAATATTTAAGAAAAAAAGACCAAATGTAAAATAAAATATGAAAATCTCTAACACTCTTAATGTAATATCTATTCTTTTAGTTAATTTCGTTTATTCTTTATTAAATAATTCTAATTTTTTGTTCTTATCTTTGTTCTTTTTGTAACTGAATCGACAACTTTAAGCATATATTGAACTAATTGTATATTTGTATTAGACTTATTTGGTACAATATGATATTAGACAAATTATGTATTTATATTAGACTAAAAGAAACACAACAAAAAATTCAATATAGATATTTTAAAAAAAGAAAAAAAAAGAAATCCATGATCGGGAATCCCCAAAAATTTCCCGATTTTAGGGATCAGGAATGAAACTTCTTCCCGAACCCTTTTCGGGATAAGAATTGGAAATGGCGTTTCCCGATTCTATCCCGATCTCGAACAGCCCTATACAAACCTATTATTATTGATGTCATATGCAAAACTTAAAAAAGAAATTAAAAAAAATAATGTCCTTATAATTCAGCTCAATGTTCAATCAGTATCTATAACTTATTTTGTTTGAATATGAGCCCTCATTGTTTCATCTAATAATTTTAATTTATAGCATTTATGAAATTATATTAAGAGAAACGCACTCATGTTAAAATAGTGTTAAATGAAACCAAAAAAACAAACAAAGTTCATGTAAATTTATAAATTAAAATTAACGGTTTTTACCTAAAGGATGAATGCGTGTAACAAATCAAAATACAGGGGTCCAATTCAAACAAAATAAACTACATGAATTTAAATAAAAACTGAAGTAAATTTGAACATTTTGGGATGTTTGCGGCGCGAGTGGATTAATCACTATTATCAATAATGGATACCTTAAGTCTACAAAAAAAATTGAGATAACCTATAATCACTACTATAAAAAAGGGTTTTAATGTCCCTATTTTGACACTTTTAACGTCCAAAAACTGGAGGATGTCTATGCAGGGGGCGTAATGGGATGTCTAAAGTGAGACTTTAGACGTCTCAATTCTTAATTTGGGACATTAAAAAGTTTTATTTTTTTAAAATTATTATTTATATTCTTCATTACCCAGCAAATTAAAATTGTAGAAACAGAAATGAAGATGGATTCATAAACCACAAAATATCCCTTACAAAATGGTAAAGACATCTAGCACTGCAATCTTTTTACTATATATATATATATATATGTATAATAACAACAACTCATACAACCTAATATTATATATGTATAACAACAACCAGAAAGTGTCAAAATGTTTGTCACTACACAACTACAAACTAATTGTTGTTCATTTCATTAAAATAAATGTACATATGTATTTCCCTCTATTTCTAAGTTCCAAACGTATAAAACAAAAACATTATTAGTATTGCATAACTACTAACAACTAGTTTATGATTCTGGAAAAAAAAAACAATCAAGGGAAAAATACTCCAATAACTAGAATAATGTAAATAAATTGAAAGCATTATAATAATTTTACATTGCAAGTTTAACTTAATTCTTCATGTAAATTTATATTTAAAAAAAAAAACAAACCTGATGAAAGTAGGGGAGAGAGCAGCCAACGGTATCTATGTGCTTCCAAGGTGGAGAGAAGACGTTGGAGGAGTTGTGTATGCACAGTGGAGAGGAGAGGTACGCCGGAGGGTGGAGGGGGCAAAAAAGGTGGAGGAGGCGTACGCTGGAGGGTGAGAGCAAAGAAGGTGCTATAAGAATGGAAGGAGGTGGAGGAAAAGGGAATGAAGAAAAGGAAGAGAGGAAGACGAAGTGTAATGAAGAAAAGAAAATAATGAAAAATCATACCCATAGTGTAGATAGAGAAGACGAAGTCACGGGAATGAAAGAAAAAAGGAAATGTAGAAAAAAGGAAAGAGAAGTCATGGAGGATGGAAAAGATGGAAAATGAGTGATGAGTTTTTGACATGGGAATGAAGAAAATGAAAGAAAAGTTTTACACATGTCAGAATTTCTAACAAGACTTTAGGAATCCCAAAAATAATGGGATTTGGGATGTCTAAAGTCCTAAATTAGGATTCCCAACGCTTAAAGTCTTACTTTAGGCGTCCCAAATCTCATTTGGGACGTCTAAAATAAGTTAAATTTTTTAATTTACTTTTTTGGTGTCAGTAGAAATCTTTAGACGTCCCAAATAAAATTTGGGACGTCTAAACTCTACTTTAGGCGTTCCAAATTCAAATTTAGGACATCTAAAGGTACATAATTACGAGAATGTCACTATCTTCCTTTTTAACCACCCAATTTTAAAATTGGATGTCCATTAAGGTGGTTATATTATAATTCTGTAGCAGTGAATCACTCCCAAATTATTTTTTTAATAAAAAATTACATTGATTTATATATATATCCCTCTCTCTTCGGATAGCAAGTAATCAAAAGCCATAACTCCAGTCACTCTAAAACTCTCTCATAAGTTCATCATTGGCGAATCAAATGGCTTCATCGCTCACTACTGTTCATCATCTTCATCATCATCATCAACCTCTTCTCTTCATATCCTTCATCCTCCTCACATTCTCTCTCCTCTCTCCTTCTTCTTCTTCTTCTACTCCTTTCACAGAACTATCACCAGACATTGCTCCTCTCTTGCCTTCCCCAGGTGGTGTCTTGTCCACCCCAACCGCCGGTTCAGACATCCCCACCATTCCTTCAAGCCCAAGCCCTCCTAACCCGGACGACGATCTCACCGCCGCCCCCAGTCCACTCTCCACGCTTTCGCCGTCCGGCCCTGTTCAGCCGGCTTCCAAGGCTCCTCCTGCATTAACCCTACCTTCTTCATCCATGGCTGCTGCTCTGGCAGGTTCCCTAGCTTACTGCTTCATTATTATATGCAGAATCTGACAAATTTTGAAGAATCTCACTATGTGGAACATTATTCAATTTGATCTGGTTAGATTGATTGTTGTTGTTCTCTTTTACTATGTCTTATAATTAATTACATATGATATGTTATTATATGTATAATAATATTTGATATATGGACTTCATTAATAGTGGTTTTACTTAATGTGGCTCTAGGGAATCTTGTATTTTTTTAAAAAATTTTCCTTTGGCTGACTGTTCTACTGTACATTTTTCTTAGCTAGCGAGCTATAATTATGTGGGGTTTGCCTTTTTGTGTTTGTGTTTATCTATGAAAGGCACAAAGATACCTTTTTTTTTTTTTTTTTTTTTTTTATCTTTACAATCAGATGCCCATGATTGAACCTTTTTGCCGTCATTTTAGCATCTCCAGCTTCCCTTCCTCTTAGCTGGAATCCCGCATTCACAGTTATAAATTTATATCATAACTGGGTAGCTTTTGTTTTTTTGGTATAATTAACTGGGTACGTGTTTCATGGGGAAAATTCCAGAAAAAAAACATTTAAAAATAGGAAAAGACAAATTGGTGCTGCAAATTTATAAAATCTCAAGTCAGAATTAAAATACGAATATGAGATTTCCAATTTTAATCAAATTGCCCTTAGTTCAATTGTGAAACATGAAAATTAAGTCGTTAATCAAAAAATAAGATGTTGTTAATATAGATACAGATTAGATATTATTATTGACCTTTGAAATTTGTGCCCCCATAATTATCCCTAGTTTTTGGGATATGAAGTTGTAAAACATAAAAATAAAGTCGTTAATGTAAAATCTGGTGTTGTTAATATAGATGCAGATGTTGTTATTGACTCATAAAACTTATAAACTGAACTAAGAGCATTTTGGTTATTTGATCAGAATTGTATATCCCAGATTCCTACTTCAGTTTTAATTTGGGATTTGATAAATTTGCAGCTCTAATTTGCTTTTCCTATTTTTAATTATATTTTTCTGAAATTTTCCCTATTTCATGGTCGCATTTCTCAATCTCTCTCTTTTTGTTTTTCATTTGGGATATAACCACTTTTGAGAGTTAGAGTTCGGCAAAGTTGTCAGCCTTACTAGTTTAAGGAAACTCGTAACACTAACAGTGATGTAAAATTATACTATTGACTCGAATTTTAAAATTATAAGAGTTTCTTTTTATTGCTTTTATCAATAAATATATACTAATTGTGTATGATTAAATAATTAAAATATTAAATTACAACAATTTGATTTAAATATATTATAAATTTAAATAATTGAAATTAAATTCATCAACATTCATAATTTATCATACTCAACAAAAAAAATTCTAAAAAATTCATATATAAATGCACTGAGCATAATTAAATCAGAAAAGTTAACACGAGTTTAATAGCGAGTTAACATGATTTTATAATATAGAAACATAAAAACAGTAAACTCGGTGTATGAACTCACAAGTTTAACTGGCTTTACAATTAGAAAGTGTTAAAGAGTGGCTCCGTGTGATTTTATCAGCTAGAAATGTAAAAATAGTAAACATCACAAAGTTATACAGACTCCCTTGAGGCATATCATTTGGTCATGAGAGATGGAGGTTCTAATCATCTATTGAGGTCATAGATTAATGCAGTTAGAGATTTGCTTTACTCTGAATAGGACATTGAACTTCGGTATGCACCACGGGATACAATCAGGTGTACTGATTTATTAGCAAAGGATACCCATCACTTAGTTCAAAGTCTGGTAGTTTTACCAATTCCCCTTTCTAGGTGTGATCATATCCTCAGGAGAGATTTTCTTCAACCTTTTTTATGTTTCTTTTGCATCATAGTATGTAATATCCAAGCCATCTTGGACTTCATATGAGAGAGAGAGAGAGAGAGAGAGAGAGAGAGAGAGAGAGAGAGAGAGAGAGAGAGAGAGAGAGAGAGAGAGAGAGAGAGAGAGAGAGAGAGAGAGAGAGAGTATGTGTGTGTGTGTGTTTTGACAATAATGATTTTTACTTCTTCCAACAAATACATTGATAAGAAATATCTACCATATTTCATGGTCGGTAAGAAAAACTTTAAATCTCATTAACTCTGTCCTATAATTTTTCAACTTTATATATATCTACTATATATACTTTAATGAGACGTCTAAAAAAATAACAGCCAACATACTAATAAATTAGAAGTAAAATTGTATAATAATATGTTTCATCGATTCAGAACATCAACAAACATAACTAAAACATTCACTTAACTCTTACGGACAAAGTCTTACTTCTTTATCAAAAAGTTTCTAAAGAGTTAAACATTGAGTTTAAACCATTGAATTTAGATTCAAAGTAAAGTAGTTATGGATTTTCAGGTTCATCAGAAAATTTCATTCTTAAAAAAAGGGTACTCTAAATTATTTATAAGTATTAAAAAGTTCGGTTCTTTAGGGAACTAATTAAATTATTATTGGTTCAAAATCGGTTAAACATCTCTAAGAAGTGCTCCTAGAGTGAGGTGTGACATTTTTTGTACAAGAGCTATGGCTAAACGACTAGATCATGTAGGGTGACTTATATGAAGAACAAAAAAAACAAAAAACAAAAAAAAAACTCTCTCCCCCATGAATAAAACCTGATGAGTACTAACACTTGAGGATGAGCAATAGTTCTAATATAGGTTATTATTTTTCATTTGTTTTGAGTCAGCTATTGTTATTAGTGGATTAGATTGGAGTATTATCAAATTTAAACAAGTGCATAGCTACTAATTTGATTTTTTTTTTTCCAATTTAAGGGACATGAAGTAAAAATTTTATTACACATATGTACACATTGCACGTTTAGACTTTAGAGTGAGACCCTTAGTTATCTTTTATTAATCGAATTTGACCAAAACATTTTTGACATTTTCAAGAGTTGATTGAAAAGTAATAAACAAGCAAGGGAATAAAAAGCAATGAGATGTGAAAAATAGAGTGAACTTTTGGACAATAATGCGTTAATTTAGAGACATGAAGAAAAGAAGTCGTATGATTCCAGGACTGTCATGTTTACAAATAGTGTAATGAGATGTGATGGAACATTATTTTAGACCCATAATGATCGTGAATTTTTATCTGTTTTTTTATTTAAAAAAATTATATTATTATTATTAATTTAATAATAATCCAATAATATGGATCACATGCTGCCCTATCAAATCAAATTTTCAAATTGATTCATTAGCAACAGTGTTTAGGTAAACATGTCTTTTGTCTGTTTTTGGTGTCCTCTTCTCTCTCACAAACCTTGGATTCCATAACTCTCACTAGTGACTTGTCCCCCCTTCTAATAATTTTTGGTTGAGAATTTTACCCTACAATGTTAGGATATTATATGAATAATAAATAATAAATTTCTATCTATTATGTTGTTATTTTATATGATTTATATAATTAAATCTTATATCATCTATCAAATGAACATAAATAGAATTCATTGTGGAAAGGGCAATATAAGTGAATTAAGCCACAGTAGGTATCATGGATATTTCGGAATAAATAATAATAATAATAATATCTTGAACATAAACTCTTTCATAAAAAAATATTTTTTTTTCACGGAATGTCCTTGAGAATATTGAAAGAGGCATTCCTAAAATATATTGAGTAGCACACCAATTTTTGATGATCTGGTTTTGTAATTTTAAATTTTTTAGGTGACTACATTATTTTTTTATCATGGGAAAATAATATTTTGAATATTATATTTTTTTTTACATTTTGTGTATATATATATAACAATAAATTAAATATAGAGTGTGCAATTTTTTTTTTTTTTGGTAACTAGAGTGTGCAATTTTCATTATAGGCATTGAAAAGAGATAGTCACTTACAACATGACGAATCAATGTTTAATTTCTCATTAAAAAAGATACTCATATTTAATATTCCATAATATTAAAGAAGAATTAGGACGAAATATTCAAAATAAAAAATTTCAAGAGATGATCACATGAAACGAAATGAGCTGTGAGGTTAGTAAAATAGTCAAGAGTTTGTTTTCTTCTACAAGAGACCCTCACAAAGATTTGACTTTGTGTGCCCCTGCTTGATTTTGGACCACTACCTTTTTCTTTTGATGAAAGGGGTAAATTCATTTAAGACAGGTTAATAAACAGCATAACATGTCTCCAAGTTACAAAGAGAACTATTTTGAAGGTACATATACTTTTTCTCAATTTTTAATTTGGTACCCATATATTTTTTTTCCTTTAATTAAATGCTTAACGTTGTTCTGTTAGCACAATTATCTCTTGTACAAAGACTAAGTGTTGGGGGGGGGGGGGGGTTGGTTTGTTTTGTTTTTGACCCCAAACGCTCAATTGGGTAGAGAAGCTCAATTGGTAATTTGAAAAAAAAAAATTGAGTGTTTGGTTTCCAAAGTGATCAATTGAGCTTTATTTCATCTTAATAGTTTTTGCCATAAGTTCCATTTCTCAGCTTTTACTGATTAAGTGTTTGGGGAGAGTGTGAATAATTAAAATATTTTTTCAGTTGTGTCTAGTGTACTATCAAACTGATTGCAATTTTACCCTTAATGTACTTTTTTGGCTACAAAAATTATTTTAAACTATTTTTTGGTGTTTTTAACCCTTAAAATATTTTTTCAACTGTACCCAATGTATTATCAGACTGATTACAATTTTATCCTTAATGTGCTTTTTCAGTTCCAAAAATTATTTTAAAATATTTTTTGGTGTTTATAACCCTTTAAAATATTTTCCCACCCACTCTCTCTTACTATTATCACAAAAGTCACTTGTGCTTAAGTCAATCCAAACAAGTTTTACTTTTGCAAAAATCATTTATACAATCATTGTTCCAATCATAAATCACATTACATAATCGGGCTTTTACCAAAACTAAAATGACCAAAAGCTAAATTGAGAAACTCCATTTTTCCAATCGCTGTTCTAAATACACTCTAACAATACCAACAAAGCAAAGTTACATGGGTTGACGGTGCTAACACTCCAAAATTAAAGGATTTAATTAAAAAAGAAAAACAAATGGGCACCAAATCAAAAATTGAGTGGAATTTTATATATATATAATAGGGAGAATTGTCCAAAAATACTTTGGAGGCAAATTAATTGCTGATTGCTACCAAGTGTGCAAGAGATCTTCCGGTGTACAAGCGATCTTCCGTTTTGTGCAAACCATCTTCCGTGTGTGTAAAAATCTTCCATATAAATGTGTAAACAATCTTCCGTTGTATACAAAATATCTTCCGTTATGTGCAACATATCTTCTATGGTGGTAATCAGCAATTAATTTTCCTTCAGGGTATTTTTGGACAATTCTCCCTATATAACATGAGAAGTTATACAAATAAAGTTGGTGTACTAGGTGCCATGAAATACGAATAAAAGTTAAGTTGTTCAATCACATGCTTAGGCAGCATGAAAAATTAAAAGCTTCAATATAAAATGGGGGAGAAATAGTCAAAAGGGTAAATGTTAAAATCTTTACTTATTTAACAAACTCAACAGAGGCTAATTATCCCGTTAGCTTCAAACCTTAGTATAAGTTGTGGCAATAGCAATCCAGAAATAAATGTGTTCCCCAAACGTAGGAGGCAAATCCATCACATATCCTGAAAAAATCATTCCGAAGATCTCATAAAAAAAAAAAAACCTAATATAGCTTGTATAATGAGAAAGAACTACTCCTCTAATCCTTTTTTTTTTTATGTTAGAATACTCCTCAAATTCTATTTAAAAGGCACTTTCGACGTATTTCATGTCACGCCCTTATCTCAATTTCAACCTTTTTCAAAGTATTTGCGGAAAACGATATGCGGTTTAGTAGGCAACACAAGAATAACATAACTATGCTGATAATATGTGCATGATTACATAAATTCCCCATAGGGGTTTGTACATGATACTTATGATTAAGGTAGCCGCACAAGGCTACTAGGGTTTCTAAACCCATCCCAGTAAAACAAAGACTTCTTTTCATCTTCGTTCCAGCAATGCAATCCCCTCATATGGTTCTCTGCATTGTTCTCAGCATATCTTCTGTCTTCTCCTGTCTAAATTGTTGGTAGGGGAGGGTGAGATTCGAGAGAATCTCAGTAGGAAACAGATACCATAATGCATGCATGATTGATGCTATGTGTATGACATGTTAGCTTTATCTAGATGTATGCCCCATAATGACAATTCTGCATGCTCAATGTTTCATACAACAAGACTATGGCCACAGCGAAAACAGAAACAGAGCTTCATTTATTCAAATATGCTCTACACAATCAAGTAGAGCAATCACATACATCATTACACAAGCAAAGATATCAAATACATGCAAGTAAGGTAAGTCCCCTACCTTAACTCTTTTCCGCCTCGAAACGTGTGCCTCGTAAAGTGTGCCAACAGCTCGACCTCCATATTCCATCCTATAATGTCAAATATACTATTTAGATACTTCCATGATGTTTCTGGGGGTTATATGAGTCTATCTTGAAAAATTACTAAATTACCCCGGGGACCTGGTCCATCATACCCGGTCCGGCTGTACTTTTCTCGAAATTCTAACCTGGGCTATCCTGACATATTTTTACCCAAAGAATCCATTTCCGGACTCGGAATTACCAAAGTCACTTCCAAAAGACGAAATTGCCCTTGGCAGCCTTTATTTCAGTGTTTTAGGGGCATTTTTGTAATTATGCTTTCTCGACCTTTTCTGAAAAAGTGCCCAACTGTAACCCCACCTATTTTCGCCCACTGAATCCAATGGAATCATCAAATCATTGAAAATCCAAATCTAAGACCCATTTACAATGCTGACTGAAATATATAGGTTTTAAAGGGAAAATTAGAGTTTTTCGGTTTCGGCTCCGTAAACATGTTCCTTTCTACTCCTAACCACTTTACTGACTATTCCATTAGGTTACAACTACCATTTAGTACCAATTTGGGTAGCATAACAGCCCCACATACCCATTTCCAAAAATTAAAACCAATGGCAATCTGGCAAAATTTCACCGATTAAATTGCTCACAGCAGCTAGAATAGTCAATACACAAGAGTTTAGAAGTTACCTCAAGCTCCCACTAGCTTTTCTCAAAGTGGCTGAAAACCCTAACTTCAAAACACCAAGATTTGTGCTTCAAATACCTTACATCACATAGAAGAGAGGCTTAGGAGAAGGATTATACACGTTAGGTACGAATTCATTGGAGAAATCGACCTATCTCGTAAGTTTTCTCCTCTCCTTCTCTCTATTTTTCTCTCAACTCCTCTCTCTATTTTCTGCATAAAGCACGTCAGTTTTGGTGCTGAGGGAAGAAGAATATGATTTTAATGATATGTCCCCATTTAATTAACTAATTTTCCAAAAATTTCGGATTTTACAAAATTCTGGCAGATTTTTGCCCAAACTTTGAAAAATCATAACTAATTCTAGAAAAATCGAAATGAGGTGATTCCAAAGCCTATAAAACCCTTATTGAGTCTAGTTTCAAGGAAAAATATAGAATTTTGCTTTTTGGAATCACAAAAGTCCCAGAATTTAAATCTTTGCATATTGTTCCAGAAATTTCACAGTTTTTCTGTGCTGACTTCAAAAATTCATATCTTTTTGTGTATAGCTCTTATTGATTCATATGACCTATCAAATTAAAGCTTAGGATGTCTACTTCCATCCTGTAAAATATCATAATTTTTTCTCATTATTTGATCATTCAAATAAATATGACAAGCTTACTATCTCATAGGCGATTTCACCAAAAACATAATTACTTTTTCCAAAATTAACCATTTTATTTTCTTTAATGCCCCAAAGATATAAGGAACATTAGAGAATAGATTTGGGACATCTACTAAATCGGGGCTTAGTAGTCTACTCAATTTAGGCTTATTCCAAAGCCTCCAATCCCAAACTTCGGGGTATTACATTTCACATAAATCAAGAAAAATCTTAAACTTGATTTATTTTGTCATAAAATTCAACAACTTTCTAACTTTATCCCTATAATATACATTATACCACATATGAACAAATCCAACTCAATAATAAATGAAGGGCAAAATTGTACATTTATATGAAAAATATAATAAAGTGCCTTATAAATAGGACAAAAAAATTCTTTTCTCACTACTTTATAAATAGAACCAAAGGAATACCAACTTCTAATATGTAAATCAGTTCACAAAAACTGATTTATTCACTCTGGTCCTTATCATAAAGTATATCAACTCCTAATTCTCTCACAAACCTATAAAAACATTTAAAAGTATTAAATTTGTCTTAAAATTCAAGTGATTTTCAATATGACTTTTACTAACTACGCTAAACTCTAATATCATATTAATTATTACTCTCTCCAACCACCCTTATTAAATAAGGTATACATGAAAAAAAATATTTAGTGCTATTAGAAACTAGTAAGGGCCTTATAAAAAAGATAAAAAATACTTGATAGTTGATATCTTATAATAAAAAGCAAAACGAGTCCTTCTTAAATTGGCAATCAGTTGAGCACACCGTGGCCAAGTGATGTCAATCAAAACATTAATGTTTATCTTCACCATTGGATACTTTTCCACCTTAGATGATTCTGTTCAGCTCATCAATATATACATGTGTATTATGTATGTAGAAAGACGTTCAATACCATAAAAATTATTGCAGCCAGTGAAGTTTTAAACATCAAGTAAGAGAAGCTCGATTATTTATGAAGTGGCAGGGACTTTGTGCAACATGACATCCTCCACCAAAAGCCTACATTTGATGCTTAAACTAAAAACATTCATATAAAACATCTTAATTTTGACCCATCAAAGAGAAATAAAAAGGAAATTATGGGTATAATTGGGCTAACAACATGCATCTCTCTCTCCATAATCCACGTTTCATCCTTAGTAGAAGGAAGAAATGAAATGATTTCAAGTAAGAAAAATAGGCAGAAATTCATTTTTCCAAATGAAAACTAAAAAAAATTGTAATGAAGATATAGATAAAACCATACATACATGACTGATTTACTTACATTCCAGCTTTCTTGAAGATATTTGACAAAAATGAAAATATAGACAATAAAATGGTTCAAAAATCGAAAGGTGAAAGAAAGATCAGACAAAGACACAAAGTTAGGAACCCAACTTAGTAAGATAAACTTATACTACCCACCTCGTTTCTCTTTTTTTGGGGCAATCTGAAAGTAGAGAAAAGAAATAGAAATCTATCTCATCTTGTTTGATTGTTTAACAAATGCAACTAAGGAAGACAAATATCAAATACGAACAATAGTACTCAGTAGAAATTAAATCGAATTAATTTAAGGGTTAAGAAACAACGTACGTTTGATAAAGAATATGGAAACCAATAACAGGATTTAAGCTAATTTTACATGGTATATAGAGCCTCTAATTCTCATTTAAAGCAGAGAAAACAAAAAGGAGACTGAAGAAAAAGCCATAATACAAAGTGTTAATACTTTTACTGTTGAATTCCATGACTTCCAATACTTACTTGCTGACAAGAGAGCATCACACCACCCAATATTTGACCTTACAGGAACCTTCATTTCCAAACAGAGGAAATTGAGAAACTAATACAGAGATGGTATCAGCTGGAATTATAAGACTTAGTAGAAGTCTTTTTTCTAGTCCAGCATGGTTACTAAAGGGGGAAAAAAAGGAAGAAATTGGCGTTTTCGTGTAGACTATGGGATAGTAGAAGTCCTTTGGTTAATAATTTATCTAGAGATCTAGTTTTGGATAAAGCACAATGACTTCGTACGATCAATCTAGCTGATCCTATCTAGTGGGGTAAGGCTTTGTTATTGTTTTTGTTGTCCTCGCCGTGTAGACTATGGGGCTTTAAACAAAATCACAAAGCGAGAAAAAATTTTCTATACACGAGTTATTAGATGAACCTGGGGAGTGTGTGTAACCCCCTTCCCACCTTAAGGCCGAGATTTATGTTCATAAACATATAATTAAGTTTGAATTAGAGACTGTAAGAGGATTTGAGACTTCTTCAAATTAAACTTCCCAAAATCAGGGTTTTCAAAAACTTTTACAAAACCTTATCACAGCAGTCTCATATTCATCTTTCAACACTTAAATGACCTGTACATGTTGGTTTCATTCATATATATCAGAGTATAGCATAAATTCCCGACACACTCGGGTTCCATTAATTACATAAGGGTTTACACAAAGGCACAAGGCCTACAATTCATATCCTTTACTTGGGGATGACACAAAACTACACTATACTTCCAAAATATACAACTATTTACCACAAAATATCCAATGAATTTTACATTGATAACCATTAACCAAAATAAACTCCTAAACTGGAGCTCTAACTGCTTTTCGTAGCCCGCTTTCTCTTGGATCCTTCAGCCCTGTCTAAAAATTGTGTTTTTGGGAGAGTGAGATTCTAAAGAATCCCCGTAGTAACAAATCACTCATAATATGCACAACGTCAAAGCATGAAAGTAAATCATCCATACAACACATAGCAATCCAAACAACAGTTGCAACGGCCGGGGTAGGTATCATGGGCATCGCCCCCCTACAATGGCTCACGCTGAACTACTTGTTGTATTGCACATCGACATGAACATTTCACATATATCACCATAGCTGGGATCCATATAAAATATTTCACAACACACAGCCCCACGGGCTGGATCTCAAATAGGAATCCACGATTCCATAACGCAGCCTCGACACTTACAGTGGTAGATACAATGGCTGGGGTAGGTATCATGAGCATTACCCCTACGACGGCTTACACTGAACTGCTCGCATTGTAATACCCTATGGCTGATAACAAATTCACAATGATAAACATGCATACCAAGTATCATACACAACATGAGAGAAAAGTCACTACCTGAATCCTTCCGGGCGTTCCTTGGCACCGGTCTCTCCCGCGTCGGGCAAATATCGTATCCTAGAATCATAATTAGGGACGAAGAGTTATTTCTCTATTCCAATTTTCAATATCTTCATAACACTTAATTGGTTATCATTATTGCTCTTTTAGTACTCAAGAATACCTCTAACCATAGCCCTAAGGGGTTGGAAGAACTATCCCAAAGATCCCCTTTTTGAAAACATAAATTGACATTTTCTATTGAGGCACTCGAGTGAAGATGGCCTTACTCGAGTGAGATTGTACATATACTCAAGTGAAGGAAACTTCACTCGAGTGATGGTACGATCTGCACTCGGGCACCAGAGGGTGAGAGATAGCGAGTGCATACCCGAGAGCACAAAGAAGTTTTTCAGAGACAGGATCACTTGAGCACACTGGACCTCACCCGAGTGAAAGCCAAATGCCTTACTCGAGCACCTGAGAGTGAAGTCCAGAAAGTGAGAACCCGAGAGCACAAGAGAAATGGAAGTAGCCCAAATGGCTCACTGTACTCGAGCACAACACAGCTCACTCGAGCGGATACCCCATACTCATGAGTGAGAAGGCACACTCTTGCACCATGCCTGCGAGTGACAACCCGAGAGGTAAGTCCTTGGTGCCAAATACACCAGTCACTCTAGCACAAGGAAGCTCACTCGAGTGATATTCATTTCTCACTCGCGAGTAAGACTATGCACTCTTGGATTTTTCAGAAAGTACAACAGAAAAACTGAAGAGAAACAAAAGATACGCACAGCACTCGAGCATTGTTCAACCCTACCCGAGTGATCATCATCCCTCACTCGAGTGAATCCCGAATCACTCGAGTGATTCTATCAGAACCAGCAAATGCAGAAACAAATCAAACTTCCTCACACTTGCCCAATTGATCCCTATGGACATAAAACTTTACCTAAAGCCATCCCTACAGAAAAACACTCAATAAACTTAATGGCATAATCAGAATCATCAAAATCCTACTCAATTATCATACTTTAGGTTTTGGGCAACTAAATCAACAAAATACCAATCTCATCCAAACATCACATTTTAATCACCAATCAATCTATCTATCCTAAACTCATTCCAAGATATCATTCTCATGCCAAAAACATACCAAATGAACAGTGGCTCTCATTTTCGGATTCAAGCCAAAATTTCCAGAAATTATAAACTATTTCAAATGGCATGAAACTTAGATAGATAGATTGGTTTCACATACCTCTTCAACTTCTCTAAAAACACTCTTCGATTCTCCAACAACCAGACTTTCGTGTGATCACAAACCACACCCAATGGACAAGCTACAACCATCAAAATAAAGCTTATCACTCATGGAACAACTTTAATGAATGGTGTTTGAGTAATGGAGGGCATTTACTTACCCAAATCACCAGCTTTTCTTCCTCTCTCTTGCCCACAATGGCTGTCGAAAATGGAAGAAAGAAGAGAGAGAAGAGAGATGGAGTGTGGAGATGAAATGATGATCATGCTTCCCTATGCTTCCTCATGTCAGCCGAACAAGAGAGGAGAGGAGGAGAGAGAAACAATTGTTTAATCAATTTGACCTTCACACCCACACCCTCTTTTGCCACATTTCACAATGTTATTGGTTCTCACCAAATAAGTCACCAATTAGCTTCTCTAATCTCTCCATTAGCCAATTAATTTCACATATCATTTTCTCTTGGTTAGTGATTACTTTCCCCATTAATTACTAACTTATGACCAATATTCCCATTCTTCCAATTTTTCACTAATTATGACATATTAATTAATATTGCCATAAAACACATAATAATTCCAATTAAATTCATAATTATCCACAATAATCATGATTAGCCCTTAATAAAAAAATTGGGATATTACAGTGTGCGGATCTTTTCCGAGTCAAACCTTAAATCTGGTCATCACTAGATCCATATGAAGAAAGGGGATGAAAACAAGAAAGCTTTCTAAACACATAGGGGCACTATGAACTTTTAGTGATGCCTTTTGGACAAAAGAATTCTCCCTCCGCTTTTCAATCTTCAATGAATAAAATTTCCAGAGATTACTTAAATAAGTTTATTTTGGTACGATCTCTGATCCTAAATGTAGGACCCAGTTTGTAGGGCAATAGGTCTTACATTTATGACTGGAGGAGGGTGTCCAGCAAAAACTTGATTATTTAGAACAATTTATTTCTAAAGAGGGGGGGAGAGAGAATAACTATATTATGCACTAATAGCTATCAACCCCTTTCACATCATTGATTAACTTTGCTTTACAGACTTTTATGAGAGTTAATTAAGAATGAAACTAGATTGAGAGTATGCTCACCCGGCTAGTACCTAAACATCTTAATATCTTAGAGTTTTATGGGTTTAACTGGCTATCACCGCAAGTTTGTGCAACATTATGGTAGGACTGCAACACTATTAGTTGCTCTTCTAAAGAAGGATGATTTTCATTGGAATAATGAAAGCCAAAAGGCATTTGAGGCCCTCGATATTGCAATGACTAGCACCATTTTTTTTGGTGAACCGCTTAAATCCTAAGGCATATACTCTAACAACAAAGGGCTTTGTAAAATCAAAAAGTGCCAAAACATCAATATTGTTCTATATGAGTGTGAACCCATGGAAAATATCTTTGTTGTTAAGGAATGACACTAATATATAATGGTATGTCCCAAGCGCAACACTAAGGATTTTATTCAGCAAGCATGAGTATCAAACCTAAAAGTTTTGCAGCTGATGGCCTAGCTAGGCCAGCCATTTCAGCTGAGTTGATTTTTCGCTCTATGAAACAAATGATTGAAATGAATCAAAAAAAGTTCAGCAAGATCCCAAAGTGGCCCTTGTTAGCCAAACAATGAGTTCCAGATTCTAGGACCAGCTTATGTCCTTGGGGTGGTACTCTTTTTCTCAAAGATTGCTTGGTGTTGCCTAAAACTTCTAGAATACCTCTTTTACTTGGATTTCCATGATTTATTGGGAGCCATTTCGGTTATTTGCATACCTATAAAAGATTAGGTCCTCCTTTTTACTGGGAAGGATGTTCAGAAGGAGAACTATGCAGCAGCATAATCGCAAGTGAAAAAAAAATCTAGTTAGGAAAAGAAGAAAACCGAGTGCTCTCTCTTGGAATACGTGTCCGCTAACCTTACTCACATGGATGATCCCGACGTCCGGAAAACACCGCCGGACAAAGCGTTGGAGGCAGTGCTACTGCCGAAAGGGTAAAGAATCTAAGAAGGAGTTGAAAGAAGACTCCCTAATTTAGTAATGTCTGATAGAATGTTAGAGGCTGATGAACATGAAGAGGAACTGGAAGTGATGGCCAACAATACATCATCAAGGAACCCTGGTCATGCTCCTTCATACAAGGAATCACTTTGATGTAAAACTCACTCACACACATTAATTTTCACCCAAACATATCTATCTAAGAGGGAAAAGTGGAAACAAGGAAGGGAGAAGGGGAAAAATATGGAACAGAAACAGAGTATATGGGAGGGATATGAGAACAAAATTTTGCAAGGGGAAGGAGACAACACTTAAGGAGAGGGAGAGAGCAACTAAACCATCATAATTTTCATTCATTCAAGTGTGCCTTTATAAAAGAGGAGCACTCCTGTTTATAGGCTAACAAGAAACTAACTTTGCAACCCACTTGCTACAAAAAGTGCCCATTTGTATGCTGTAGACAACTAGCAATCCATTTGCTTCTAGCTAATGGACAATTTGCCCCACTTGCAATTACAATCAGAAAAGTAATCCACTTGTTCTTAATTAAATAAAGCAAAATAAAATAAAATAAAATAAAATAAAATATTAATTCTTAATTCTTCCTTTTATAGGTCTTTCTATATTTCCTATCAATCCCCCCGGCTTCAAAGAACTCTCCTCCAAGAGGTAGAGTGTTTATACTTTTCCAGCAAGGTAGAGTGACCTTTCCAACGAACTAAATAGTGGTGAAGGGGTCCATCTAGTGTGAAAACAATCTAGTCATCCATAATGGTCTCGATTTCTTCAACATGTGGAGCACTAGATGGAACTGGTACATGACAAGGCTAAATACCTGTAAAATCATTAGAAGGCAGAGGGGGAGGTTCAAAAGTTCCCTAATAAGGCATAAGATTCTCCACATTAAAAATTAGACTGATAATCATGTTGGGAGGTAGTTCTAACAAATAAGCATTAGGGCTTGATTTCTTAGATATGCGAAAAGGTCCAGAAGCTCAAGCATGCAATTTTTTAAAAGTGTGTTTAGGATAACGCTCTAGACGTATACATGCCATCACATAATCCCCCACGTTAAAATTTTGAAAATGACTATGTGTATTAGTAGATTATTTATATTGTTCATTGCTCATTGCTAGTTTGCGCCTAATTTCAGCATGTAATTCATGTAGGTGGTGGCCAAAAGATTTTACAGATTCAGAAGTACCGGATGTCAAAGGGATTGACATAAGATCAATGGGATGTCGAGGATTAAAACCTTGAACAATTTGAAAGGGGCACATGCTTGTGGACCTATTTATTGAATTGTTGTAGGCAAACTCGGTAGTTGGTAGAACTAAATCTCAATTTTTAGGCTTATCCTCAACTAAACACCTAAGTAAATTTCCCAGACTATGATTAATAACCTCAATTTACCCATTAGTCTGAGGGTGAAAAGCAGAAGAAAACTTTAACTGTGTGCCAAATTGTTTCCAAAGGGTTCTCCAAAAGTAACTGACAAACTCAAAATCCCTATAAAAAACTATTATAGTTGGTAATCTATGTAGACAATCTCTTTAAAAAAAACAATTTTTCTAGGTGATAGGCACCTGTAGTCTTACTATAAGAAATAAAATGAGCCATTAGGAGAATCTATCAACTACAACCAGAATAGAATCATGTCCTCAACTTGTTCAAGGAAAACCCAACATAAAGCCCATACTCAAATCTTTCAAGGTGCTTCAGGAACATGTAGAAGAGTATTCTACCCAGTGTTTTGTCGTTTTGCTTTAGACATTTGGCAAGTATGACACTGGGACACAATTTTAGCTAGATCATGTTTGAGAGATGGCTAGTAAAATCTATCCTCCATTAGAGCCACATTCTTGTTTACCCCAAAATGACCAGCTAACCTACCTGCATGCAATTCCTAGATAAGGAAGTTTTACATAGATATACGAGGAATGTATAAGTGGGTTCCATAAAAGAGATAATCGTCATTAACAGTGAAGTCAACGTATTCTTGATAGTTCCTATTACTAACTTCCTGGTATATGACTCCAAAATAAGGACAAGAAGCATATTCATCTTTTAACTTTTCACAACTTGTTATGTTGACACTCATGGTGTTCAATAAATGAACTCTACGGCTTAGAGCATCGGCTACTTTGTTCTCGACCTCAAAACGATGATTGACAACAAAAGTGAAGCTTTGCATGAACTCTACCCATTTCGCATGCTTGGAACTTAAGTGCCGTTGAGAGTTGATAAACTTAATTGCTTGATGATCGAAATATAGGACAAATTGTTGGGGAACGAGGTAATACTTCCAATGTTCAAGGGATCTTACAATTGCATAAAGTTCCTTATCGTATGTGGAGTATTTTTGCTGAGCATCATTCAATTTCTCACTAAAAAGGGCCATTGGTTGACCTTCTTGGCTCAGGACACCTCCTATTCCTACTCCTGAGGCATCACAAGCTACTTCAAAGCACTTGGCAAAGTCTGGTAAGGATAAAACTAGGACTTTTGAAAGTTTCTTCTTTATATCCTGAAAGGCAAGTGATTTAGCAAAAGTTCACTTGAACTTATCTTGCTTTAATAGTTAGCGATAAGAGCCATGATATTATTGAAGTTTCTAATAAAGTGTTTATAAAAAGATGCTAAACCATGGAAACTTCGAACGTCATGAAAAGACTTAGGTTCGAGCCATTCTAGTTTAGAAACTATAAACCCAAAGAAATTAACTTGATTCTGAGTGAATGAACACTTAGGTAAGTTCACATAAAACTGTTCTTGACTCAAGGTGAGGAAAACCGTCCTAAGGTAATCTAAATGTTCTTCCTTAGACTTTCTAAAGATCAAAATGTCATCAGATTATACTATCAGAAACTTTCCTAGGTAGGTTCGAAAGATGTGGGTCATGAATCTCATGAATGTGCTTGGGGCATTTGATAACCCAATTGGCATGACAAGCCATTTGTACAATCCAACTTGTCCATCTCCAGATCTAATCCTGATTTGGTGATAACCACTTCGAAGGTCGATCTTTAAAAACCAACTAGATCTAGATACTAGGTCAATCATGCCTTCAAGTCTAGGGATAGGAAACCTATATTTGATGGTAATCTTGTTGATAGCCCTACTGTCCACACACATCCTCCAAGAACCATCTTTCTTGGGAGTTAAAAGAGCTAGTACTGCACACAGGCTAAGACTATACTGAATGTGACATTTCTCTATAAACTTATTGGCTTGTTGATTAAGTTCTTCCCTATCTTTTGGGATCTAGTAGTGAGGTAGATTAGGGAGTTACGAACCAAAGATGAAGTCAATTGCGTGCTGAATATCTGTCATTGGCGGTAGCTCTAGTGGAAGCTCTTTTGGGGTTACATCTTGAAATTCTTTTAGAGGTTGCTTTATTTCTTCAAGCGTTTCCAAAGTTGTAACAGATGCAACCTGTTGTCCTTTAGATTGTGTGCCCTTTAACTTGCATGGCTTTTTTACGTTCAATGTCAGGTTTAGCTGGACATAGCAAGATAGTCTTTCCATTGTACTTAAATGAATATATACTTTCCCGTCTAGAATGGGAAGTTTAGACTCTAAACGCAGCGTTTAATTGTGTTGGACTCGGTTTCATTCGCGAGAGTGCACCACCCACAAACCCTCAGTAGCCGCGCACACCCAATTTCCTCCGTGGCCGCCGCCGGCGACAGCTTGGCTGCAGCATCACAGCGATCGACGGTACGAGATTTTTTATTCTTTTCTTCTCTTGATTCTTCAAATCTAAGCTGTGCGATGCTTTCCTTCATATGAAAAACTTTAGCTCCTACTAAACATCGTATTTGAATAGCTTCATTTATTCGTGCAGAATAAAAGTTGTGAATTGAACTTAAGTTCTCAAGAGTAGGAAGAATGAAGAGCAACGAAGACTGATGTATACCTTCATTAGATGTGCATTCTCCTATAGAAGCCTTCTTCTTCGAAGCTCTTCCCTCTTACAGTCGGGATCTCTCACGCACTATCGAAAATCCTATCAACATATAATTCTAATGTTGAGAGGGTATTCAGTCTCCCAGCAGCTAATTTTGTCATATAAAGTCGCAGAGGCTTTGCCAAAGGACGAAAGTCAAGTATGCCTTTTTGTCTCTTCTCCAACGTGAACATCTAGACAGACTATTTCTTCTCCAGTTTTGTTAATATCAGGATAGAATTTATGTTGATTTAGGGAGACAAATTAAATGTGCTTACTCTTTTGGGTTTTCATGTTTTCCAAGTGAATGGACTTATCTGCATAGGTTATTCAATCATATTTGTGCAAAAATAAAAGTGGCTGCATGCGTTTTAGCATTAGGACTAACTTGTTTTACTGTAGTAAATTTGATGTTTCCTTTAAACCAAACAATAAGCACTTGACAAAAATTCAGGAGCATTCAATACAGAAGGTTTTCAGAAAGGTTGTAAAGTTTTTGAACTGGGTGCATCCTGTTTTTTAAAGTCTGATTGTCGCATGTTATGTGCTAATTGAATAGGGTTAGGGTCTGCACTGGAAACATAAAGGTTTTAGCATCAGGGGTTATAGGCCCAAGATCAGAGCAAGGTTGACAGGGTCAGAAAGAATCATTTCTCTGGTCACAATCAACTAACTCCAAACACTCACAATATAAAGTTGATATGAGATTTTTCTGTAAAATTTTGCCAATGACTTTCCTAATGAAACTAGCTTCTATGCAAAGAATAGTCTTTAGGTAAGTTAATGGTGAAATTTTTTTTGTTAATTATTTGATTTATATAATTTAGAGGATGGAGCTGGTGTTGGTACAATTGAAGTTCCTCCAGATGTGGGGCCTACTATTAAGGCAAATGCTATTTCACAGATGGAGGCAGCAATGGCTGCATTATCAACAAAACTAAACAAGCTACGCACAGGAAGGGCATCTCTAGGTATATCTTAGGGCATCATTATTGTTTCTATATGAATGATGAAATGTTTCTATAGGAATGCTTGACCATATTATTGTAGAAACTGGAGGGGTAAAGACCTTATCTGTAAATCCATATGATCCTCAGGTAGTCTCCTGAAAAGCGCGCGCGCGCGCACACACACACTTATTGTCTGAATCAGTTCTTATTCTAGGTTTCTATGGTTTACCTCTAGGCTCCAGCAGTCTGGATCTTATTCAAAGTTTAATTTCTTAAATTTGTTTTCTTTATTGTGGCCTTCAAGGCAACAAAATTGACTATATAATTTTATAACTGGTTCATTTACTTAAGGAATAAATTTATTTTCTCTTGTAGTTCACAACCATGAGAGAGCAAGTTTATGTTTCTGGTGAGATTTAATTGCTAAACTAGTATGATAGTTGAATCCCAATTACTTCTACAGGCGCTTAAACAATTAGAGAATGCCATTGTTTCCTCTCCGTTGGGGTTAAATCCTAAGGTGGATGGTGAAAGACTGATTGCTGTTATTCCACCGTAAGTTCTAAATCTATATATTCTCACTGAAGTCTGTCAGAATGAAGTTCATTTGGATATTTTGGCTAATAAATAACTATAAAATATTTGCTCATTGTAACTGACTAATTTACTTCTCCATCTAACGATCAGATTGACCAAAGAGCATGTACTGGTAAACTAAGATCTTTTCAAATTATATGTGATTTCAATTTTCTCCCCTTCAGCCAGAATTTATGGCTGGCGCACATAATTGCTGTTATATCTCTGTGTTGATCATTTATTCAGGCCATGAATAAGTTGGTAACCAAGTCATGTGAAGATGCCCGACAAAGCGTTAGAGAGGCCTGACAAAAGGTATGGTAGGAAGCTGTTCCATTTCCTTGATCTATATGTTTATGATGTTGAGAAAAAGTGACATAAACAACTATGTCTTCGCAATAAAACATCTAAAGAGCAATGCCCTTCTAAACTTCACAGTACCTGGAAATGGGTAGATGACTGTACTAGACTATGGACTGTACTTGACTATGGGTTGGGCTGGCCAATAGCTTTGGTCTCCATGTGGCTTTGTGAGGGCCTAATTCAGATTAGTGCAGGAAGCCCAGGTCTTCATCTTATGTCATGCTTAATAAAGTTGAAAAATAAACTGAACCTTTTGTCTGAGTTTCCAGTGCTGACAAATTTCTGCAATGAGTTTTTAACGCTTGATTTTCACTTTTAAGTTGTAATTGTATACTATTGAAAATTTTTAGCTTTAAGTAATTCAAGGAAAGGCCTTAGCTCAAGTTTTCCAGAATTCTGACTCTTGCTAAATGTTTTCATCAGTTTTTCACCTAGTTCAACTTTGGTTGTGTTATGAACACCACCAACCCCCCCCCCCCCCCCCCCCCCCCTAAAAAAAAAGAAAAAGAAAAAAGACAAATATTTTATGCTACTCTTTTCATTCTTAAGATTGAGAAGTTCTCAAATAGCGTCATAGTGATTACTTTTTCCTTTCATACGCTCTACACACAAAGCCCTGTATATTGTTGTCCTAAATTATTACATCTGATGTTTTGCCTTTTAAGTTGTTAGAACAGAGAGTTTTCATAATTTCTTAAACAATGCAATTAGATCGCTAGCCAGTGTCAGTTATAATGGTTGTCCCCCTTACCATATATATAGAGTGGAGATGTACCATAATTTACTGCATCTTGTGTCTAAGGATGTTATTCTGCAGGCAATGGATGCAATCAAAAAGCTGTATTCAAGTCTCCCTAAGGATGACATAAAAAGATTGGAGAAAGAAGTAAGTTATAAGCCCATTGCAGGTTAGTGACCAACAAGATTGCATAAACTGACCAAAAGATTTGTCAAAAACGCGGAAGATACATGCAAGGCAAAGGAGAAGGAAATTAGTTAGGGTTGAGCTCTACTGGCTTTCTGAATTTGTGCAGAGATTTCGGCATTTCCCTTCACCTCTCATTTGTTGGGGCCTGGGATACATCTGACTTTATTTAAGTGTTATTTGATTATTAGTCCTGTGATAGAAGATGAGTTCCCTAAATACCTTCCTCCACTTTGACCTTATTTAAGGGTTGGAAATGCTGCATTGGCACTTGCTTCCTTTGTTGCTGTTAATTTTCATGTTGTTTTTCTTATGGTAGCCCCCTTGTTTAGTCCAAACCACATAAGATTCTATTTGTTTATTTGATTTTTAGTTTCCAGAGACTTTAGTTGTGGGGAAAATGGACAGATGACAATCCTGTTAAATGATGCACATTGGCTGCTTTTAAATTTGATTGTCACTTCTGGCTGGTGCTAGAATTTCGGATACAACGAATATAATTTTAGACGTGTATTATTAAATTTTAATAATTTTAATTAATAATGTTAATCAACTTCATTCAACTTTACAAGGCTATAAATACGATTAAATCGAATTAACTACTAAGTCAACTAAATAATAGCTTTGACATAACATACGGCAGAACATAGAAAACTTTACTCTTTTCCATGCACATTTACTTACCATGTTTTGAAATAATAGTCATTCTGAGATTTTTCTTTTCTTTTCAAGCAATTATCACTTTAAAATTTTAATAAAACGTTAATAATTTTTTTTATCATTTTACCCTTTGATAGTTAAAGTAATACTTATTGAAAAGTAGGAGTAAAATGTTGCAATACAATAATTATTTATGATCGACAACCTAAAAGTTGTTTTCATTTTAAATTTGCCTTTTATTATTTACAATTGATCCTTTTAACATCTAATCCGACCATTAATTATTAGCAGTATTTTAGGTGGAACAACATTAAAACACTTGATTATTGTTTGTATCATCTGAAAAATAAAAGAGTTTTTAATTGTTAAAACATTTATGGGACAACGCTTCAAATTTTTCTTTTCAAAAGTATTTTTACAATTTACGAGGTAAGCATGTGAAATGAGTTTTGTCTTGGCTTATAAAAAAAAAGCTTCTGAAATTACAGTTTGGTTGTTTCTTAAACAAGCAAAAAGTTGCGCACGATTCCTCTTTCCTCAAGCTAAGTAACCTTCATTGCTCTATCAAATAATGCATGAAGTTCAAGACATGATAAGTCTAAAAGTAACCACACTAGTTTAAATACATTTCAATTTACTTACCAAAAAAAAAAAATTACTAACCCAAAAAAAAAAAAATTTCAATTACTTCCTATATGGAATCTCAACGCTACCTATATCTCACATATGCATGATTAAATCGCAATATGATAACATAGATTTTTGCACTGTGTATTTAATTTTGGATATCTAGCATTGACTCCACAGAAAATCTGCAATGCATAAAAAATTAAAGAACATCAGTAACAAATAAAAAAGGCATTCATAATAATTAGAACTTATTGCATCAAAGAAAATAAGCACATAACAGTGCGCTTTAAGTCTTTGAAGTTTGAATGAAACAGCATAATTTCTCCAAGGTATTAAAACTCGGACCGGTCATTGAACCGGTCGGGGTACTGGGTTAAGGGTCAGTGGGTCAAACCGGGACCAAACCGGTGAGAAATTGAAAATTTTAGACTTATAGTATGAAATTCTAAAGGAAAAATTAAAATTTTTTTTTTCTTTTTTAAAAACCCAACCCGGACCGGTTCACCGGCCGGTTCGCCGGTTCCCGGGCCGGACCGGCCGATCCGGTCCGGGTTTTAAAAACCCTGAATTTCTCTCATATGATACTAGAATGCTTCATATAATACATATATGTTTATATATATACAACCTCAGCTATTTATCTATGCCCTTTTAGAAACCATCCACTCCAAAAGTTTCATCCCATTTTAGGAGCTTCCTGATTAAAATATCACCATAAGCTTCTTCCTACTTCGCATCCATAAAATCTGTAGTTTTCAAAACCTGCAAAATTGTGATACAGATAACAACATTAACATCTTTTTCGAAAAGTGACAATCAAATATATCAATATTCTATCTCCTATTCTTAGTATAACATTTCTTTTGTAGTGCAATTTACACTACAAAATACAAATTAGGTCCTGTATTTAGTGTCACACCCTCATCTTATTTTCACCTATTTAAGAGTATTTGTGAAAAATGATACGTAATTCGGTGGGCAACATAGGAATAGTATAAATATACTGATATTATGTGCATGATTACAGAAATTCCCCATAGGGGTTCGTACTTGATAATTACAATTAATGTAGCCTCGCAGCGCTATGTGGGTGTCTAAATCCATCCCAGTGAAACGGAGACATCTTCCCGTCTTCGTTCCACCATTGCAATCCCTTTCGTACGGTTCTCTTCATTGTTCTCAGCATATCTTCTGTCTTCTCCTGTTTAAATTGTTGGTAGGGGAGGGTGAGATCCTGGGGAATCTCAGTAGGAAAACAATACCAATATGCATGCAAAATAAGTGCTTAATGCATGACGTGCTTGCATTACATAACTTATGCTCACACAATGACATAACTCATGCTCACACAATGACATATTTGTGTGCTCAATGTTTCAAATAATATACGTATGGCCATAACAAAAACAGAAACAGAGCTTCAATTATTCATATATATTTCACAAAATCAAGCAAAGTAATAACATGCACCAATACACTAGCACAGATATCAAATATGTGTAGAAAAAGTAAGTTCCCTACCTTAATCGCCCTTCCTTGATCCTTGAATAACGTACCTCGATTTGTGTGCCAATCCCTCGGGCTCTTTATTTGGTCCTAAAACGTCAAATGTATAGTTGAGACATTTCCATAGTGCTTCGGGTGATTATATTAGTCTATAGTGAAAATTTACCAAAATGCCCCCGAGACCCCTGCTCGGCCCTGCAATACCCGACCTAATGGCACGTTTTCCCAAAAATTTGACTAGGGCTACTCTAACTTATTTTTGCCCAAGGAATCCATTTCTGGGCTCGAAATCACCAAATTCACTGTCAAATTACGAAAATACCATGGTATTAAAACCCAAACTGGACCGGCCAAGTTAGGCCAGAAACCGGCAATCCGAGCATTAGTTCGGTCCGGTTGACCCGCGAGCTAAATGGGTCAGCTGGGTCACTTCTTTATTTGCCTAAAAATGGCATCACTCCGGGAAAAAAAGGTTTTTGAGAGGGAAGAATAGGGAAAGAATAAATGATGAGATATTTTAAAAAACTTACTGAAATCCTGAAAAATCACGATATAAAAGTGGCAGGAAGGAACTTTTTAGAATAGAATACACATAAACCAGAAGAAGAAGGCATTGTGCGAGACGGTAACGGAAAAGTGGAAAACACAGAGAGAGGGAGTGAGAGAGAGGGAGGCCCGATTGTAATTGCCAAGATTCATAATGGGGGACAGGGAAGGAAAAAGTCTAACTCATTTAGTGTGTGTTTGGAATGGCTTATTTTTGTCCAAAACGAGCTTATAATTCGTGATTCACGGTATACGAGGTAAGTATGTGAGAGGAGTTTTTTCTCGGCTTGCGTAATAAATGCGTTTTTACTGTGCAAAAAGCTTAAACAAACACGCACTTAATGCTCCTTGCCTATGACATGACATTGCGTGTACACAATATTTCTTTCTTTCCATCTTTCAAAGCTTTTGCTCAGATTCCCTCATTCACGTGATGGTTTTTAGTCTTCCACATAAAAAACATAATATAATATTATAATTGCTTTATTGATTATTATAATATGCAATATGTTTATTAATTTTTTTTATAATGGAATATTTTTAAAAATTAATTGTATTTAAATATTTTATAATTCAGTTAAAATATTTTATAATTAAAATATGAATATTTTTATATATTTTAAGTAAATTATGATATTTTAATTATAACCGGTTTGACTCCGGTCTAACCCATTAACCCTTGAACCATTACCTCATTCGGTTCAATCACCGGTCCGAGTTTTAATACCTTGGAAAATACCCTTGACAACCCCGATTTAGGGATTCTAGGGGCGTTTTTATAATTATACTTTTTCGGCCTTTTCCGAAAAAGTGACCAACTGTAACCCTACCTATTTTCGCCTACTAAATCCAATGGAACCATCTATTTTATGAAAATCCAGCTCCTTCCCCCAGATCTGGTCTTGGCCGAAATATTGGTAAAAAAATGGAAAAATGGAGCTTTTGAGTTTTAGCTTCTAAAACTTGTACTTTTCCACTTCTAATCCCTTATTAATTTATTTAGTCACATTCTAATCATAATTTAAAGAAATTTGGTCAGCATAACCCCTTAGGGTTACAGCTTTTCCAATTTTCCAACTCAACCAAAAAAATCATCAACTAACAACAAACTTCAACAACAACACCATACTAGTTTAGATCTAAGGTTTGTGAGGTTACCTCTTGAGATCTTGATCCTTTCTCTCTAGGTGTCTCATCTCTTTCTCCTTGAGCTAAGAATGTGTCTTCAAATTCATGGATTCCATGAAAAAGAAAGGTTTAGAGAAGGATCTAGGACAAAATCACAAGAAACCTTAAGAGTTTAGCTTCTTACCTTAAGATATCTTCTTCCTCTTCTCTCTAGCTCTCAAAGTCTTCAAGGCACTTTCTCTCTCTCTCTCTCTCTCTCTCTCTTGTGGCTTGGACGAAATGAATGAAGGGAAGGGAAGAGAAAAACTTCATAAAAATGCTCCCTTGATTCTACACCATTGATCTCATCAAGGGTTGTTATGGTGACATATATTTCCCACCATACCCCTCCATACCTTCACCCATACTTTGACTCACTTTATGCCTTATTTGTCTCCATGCTTCCACCATAATTTGACCTACTTGCTCCATTAGCTTTCACTTAGGATTGAACCAAATTCTCCACTTGATTTGGTCCACAAAACCGTCCCCTTCTCCCTTACTCTAACAACCAATTTTCTCTCCTAACCAACCAACTAACACTCATTTTCACCCCTCATTTTATATGTTGGATGAAAATTATGGAAGAGAAAGGGAATAATATGTGTTTTAATAATTCCATAATTTAATTAAATAAATTATGTATAATTCCCTCTAATTTCAAAATTCTTGATTTATTCCATCAAGAATAATCTAATTATACATTTTCCTTGATTAATTGAAGTTAACTCCTATTAATTGGAAAATAATTAATCTTGGGCTAAATTGGCAAAATTATGATTTTGCTATCACCTTTGCAATTTAATGCCTTTCATGAATTAGTTTACTCATTTCCTCATGAATATAAATATTTCAAAATTCACAAGATCCAAATTCATGAATATTCACAATTTTATTGAATTTCTCAATTAATTATAATACATTTTTTGTGAATATAAAATTTAGGGTGTTACATTTAGAACTAGAGACAATACTAAAATATGTATCAATATGCATTATTTACAAGTTATGAATGATATAGTATATTTCTTGAACTCTATACAATACATGAGTAACATGTCTTGTTTTACTATAATCATGATAATTCTTTTAACCCCGCAAACTTTTTCTGCTTTGAATCCCAATCAAATATTAATGTGGTGTTTTCAATGGCGCAACTTAACAAAAAGAGTTAATTGCTCTTTTGGTCCATGAAAGATGTCAATTTTCTCAATTTGGTCCTCCATTTTCTGAGGCATTTCATTGTGATTCTCCAATGTGGTGTTCATTACCAATACAGTACTCACATCAACAAATTAAAATGAGGATCGCATAAGTAACAAAAGCCATTTTAGAGGACTACAAAGAGACAAGCTCACAGAGGAGTAAATTAAGAACATTGATATCTTTCTAAGAACCAAAATATTATTTTGAAAGACTAAATAAGCATACCAATGTTTCATAAAATAGCCTTGTAGATTCTTTTCTGGTTTTAAAACCAAAAACTTGTGAGAAGTTAACAACTTCCCCCTCCTTTTGATTCCTGATACTCAAAAACCTTCTTTGCAAGTCCATGGCAACCTCCCTGCACATTGTCATAGACAATCACAATCCAATATCACAAAATGATACTGAACTAAATTTCATGAATCAACCATAGTCTCAACTAGTTTTTCCAGTCCAACCACCTGCATCAAATAAATATATCAAGAAACCCATATTAAGTTTTCACAAAAAAAGTTAAAAAAAAGGATGTGGAACAGGTTAAAAATGTTGGTTTGCAAGAGTTCTTACAAGATCGAGAATTCTCTGTTTCATATGAGTATGAATCCTGGTACAAAAGTATACAACATATATTGATGTTAGCTCACAGAATTTTAGTTTCAACCAATAAGTAATCATGTCTAAGATATTGAACAATTATATCACAAAGGTAATAAAAGCACATTGGTTCAATATAGCTTATTTAAACAGATCATGTACAGGTTCAGGATATTTTCATTAAAGGTTATTTGCTCAAGTACAAGGTTCACTAAGACAAATCTCAAAGCATCAAACAAATGGAATAAATATTTCTGACATGATTATATGTTTAACACTACAAGGTGAATTGTAAATGATTGCTAGTACAAACTGAATAAGACCACCCTCTGTCCTTAATATAACATCTCCTTTGTAGTGTAAATTACACTATGAATGAGATCTTATATATTAATTACTAGAGGTAGTAGTACAAATGAAATAAATTTTAACATGTACCTCATTCATCTGGCTATATTCTTCATCCTTTCCCAAAGATTGATCTGCCTCTAAGCTTTCATATAAGCTTAATGTCTCTGTTGTAAATATTGTGTGTGAGTGTATCAAAGGAAAAATGCTCATATAACTCAAGATTGGGAACGCCCTAGTATATAATTAATTTTGAGCTTCATTTAGTAAAAAAGCTGAGAAGAGAAGCCTTTGAACTAACCGTTGGAATTTTAATTGAATGATTTTATTGACATTTAAAAGGTTTTATTACATTAAATTGTCATTAATACTAGTTTTATAATTGTCATTTTAATTGTTATTAAACTGTCTTTAATGGCTATTATTGCTGCTCAATAGTCACATGATTTCTGCCTATAAAAGGCAATGCACAAAGTAAGTTCAGAGCACGGAGGTGAGAGCAATGAGGTTTGGTGACATCGAAGTCCTTGAGATCCTCTCCTCTCCCTTTTCTTCTAAGTTACAATGATATCTTTTTGCAGTTCTGTCACCCTGATTTCTATAGGATGGGTTTGTTTTATCATAGGGAGTGCTGCTTCCTAATCTTTTGGGGGGTTGTGGAATATCTCCTAAGGACAACGTTCTTAGACTTGACTTGAACTATTTGTTTGTTGTGTTTCAAGAGGTGCTGACGCCAACAGTCTCCACATTACATTGCAAGGTTATTCATAAGGTTATCTGTGATATCAAGTTGTCTACAACACATTATATGAGCATACTTTTAAAGATTACATGACTATTATTATTTTCCACATTCATTAGGTTAAGTTGTTCATCATTTCTCAGAGGTTGCTCTCTCCTCAAGCCTTGATGTGGACTTAAAGGTGTTATATCATTTCAGCCTTCAACCGATTGAATAGTTGAGAGCAGGGGAGGAGTTTTTGGAGAAGCTACTTTATCATATTTCAATTCATTTAGCTTTCTTGGAGTTTTTGTAGTTTGAAAGGGCTCTGATATCTTCACTTTCTTTTTTTGGCTACAAATCTTCACTTTCTTTTCAGTGAACAATGATTTGAGCTCTAATGAATGACTTGTAGAAAAACAATGTGACCAATGATAGCCAAATTAAAACAACAAATTCAAAAAAAAAAAGGAAAAATTAGTGAAAAGTCCCTGATTAAAATTTTTATTGACGAGAAGAACCTAAGTCAGAAAACCGGTATTTTGTTGGAAAATTTGCGGAGTACCGGTAATTTCTATATATAAAAATTTATCTGGTCCTTCTAACTAATAAAATTTTCAAACTTTCACCAATTTGACAATTGCTAACTCACAAGGCAGAAAAGAGTCATGGAAGCCCTTAGGAAGATTAAAAATATGATATGATTTCCACACTTTGTGCGAAGTGTGGTGACTTTTCCTTTGTTTGGAAATTATATCTCTAGCATTAGATGTGTTTTGTTTAACTTCCCTGAAATGGCTTAAGATGCAAAGTGTTCAATGAGTGTAAATTTGGAGGATTTTAAGGTACTATTATATTTAGACAACGCTTAGATAATTGACAGTCAAAATCCAACCTATAGAATTTTCCATCACATGTTGACTAGTTGCTAGGTTACCAACAAAATTGGCACATACCATAGGAGTTGATAGATTGAAGAAAGTAAAAATAGAAAAGATGTAACATCCCAAATTTTATTCACCAAAAATATATTGTAATTATTTGAATAATTCAATGAAATGGTGAATATTTAAGGCCAGAAGAATTAAATATTGAAAATTGAAGGTTGAATAGTGTTTTCAGTGAAATCGCCTGCGAGGCAGTGAGATTGTCATATAGTTTTGGAAGACCAAATGATGACCAAAAATTATGAAATTTTATAGAGTTAAAGTAGACATCCTAAGCTTTAATTTGATAGGTCATATGACTCAATTGAAGCTATGTACAAAAAGATATGAATTTTTGAAGTTGATCCAGAAAATCTGGAAAGTTTCTGGAGCAGCGATCAAAGATTGAAAATCTGGGAATAATATGATCCTATTAAGTAAAATCTCATATTTTTCCTTGGAACTAGACTCAACAAGGGTTCCATAGGCTTTGGAATCACATTAAAATGATGTCTACAAAATTAGTTATGAGTTTTCAAAGTTAAGGCAGAAAATCTGTCAGAATTGGCATTATTCCGAAAATTTGAGAAATAAAGTAATCTTTCTTTTTCTCTTAATTATTTTAGAAATTTAGGGATGAAGGAGGAGAAGACAAGTGTCAAAATCCAATGAGACCAAGTGTCAACACCACATGAAAGATGATGGAGATAATTGTTGTGTCATAAGTCCTTACTTATGTCATAAGGTTAGGTAGCCAACTTTTGCACCAATTGACTTGAGTAAATGGAAGGAACACTTGATTTAGTTGGAGCATAAGAGGGAGCACGTTTTTGGCCAACCAAGGGAGAGGGAAATGATAATTAAGGTTGAGTGTACACAAAAGGGAAGCATGACAAGGTTGAGTGCACACAAAAGGGAAGTATGGTGCAAGCATGGAGGCAAGTATGGTGGTTGACATGTGTCACCATAACAACCTTAGATGAGATCAATGGTGTTAGAACAAGCGTTTCACCCAAGAGGGGGGGTGAATTGGGTGATACTAAAATTTCGTCGGAAATATAAAACTTTAGCAGAGGAATTAAAAACAGTAATGAGTAAGGAGAAATATCACCGAAGTGTGCACCAGGAGTTATACTGGTTCAGTCACAACCACTTTGACCTACGTCCAGTCCTCAGATCTTCTCTGAGAGTTTCGCTATAACTTCCAAGATTCAGTGGGTTCTTGGCACCTCAGTACAAGCAAGTTCCTATACCTGGACACTCGCTCCCCCTTACAAGTTGCAATTCAATCCCAACTCAAGGTTCCACAACCTTAAGTTATCTCAATAACAAATATTGAGTTTGAATGAAATATCTCTCTTACAGAGTGAATAAGGATCACTGAAGCATAGAAATATGATTTCAATGTGAAAACAGAGCAATAAGCTTGATAATACGTTTGTGTGTGTGCTTGTTGTTTTTCCTCTGTTTGGATGTTCCCATATATATAGATATGTTGGTGATGACCGTTGGAACATTTTCTTTCGTCCGTTGGAGAGTGCGCAGCCACTATTGACTTTTCAAGTTTTTGAAAAATATCCGTTGGCGGTGGTTGGCATTTGAACGTTTCTTTTGACTTCAATCTCTTGAAGTGTTTTCTTCATTGTTTATCTGTAAATAGACTAAGAATACTAATACAATGAAAGGTTAATCATATAGGAAACAAATCTATGAACGTTTGAATGATTTCAGAATTTCTGGGCAAGCTTACTCGAGTACCTCCTCGAGTATTGCTTGAATGTTACTCGAGTATCTACTCGAGTATCTTCGGGAATTCTGAAAGTCAATGAATAAAAATAAGAACACTCGGGTAGTGCATGGAATAACTTAATTTTAAACCTTTGGAAAAATCATTTACTCGGATACACACTCGAGTAATGTACTGTCAACTTTATATATTACTCGGGTACCTACTCGAGTAATTCACTCACAACTTTATGAGTTACTCGGGTACCTACTCGAGTAATGTTGCAGAATTTCAAAGCCGAGAGTACTTACCATGTTATTCGAGTACTGACTTGAGTAATTGATTCATTTTTGCATGGGTTACTCGGGTAGCACCTCGAGTAACTGTACTTTCTGAACATGGCTTACCCGGGTAGTGACTTGAGGTTTACCTTCCAAATAACTTATCATACTCGGGTACCAACTTCAAGTTTTTCACTTACCTTAGTGAGTTACTCGAGTACATACTCGAGTAAATTGTTGCAGTGGTACAAAGTGCCGAGAGCTCCATCTTTTCAGAAACAGAGTTACTCGAGTAGCTCCTCGAGTATCAATGGCATCCTGAAAACTTTTACACGGTTACTCGAGTATCTCCTCGAGTAAAGTTGCCTGGTTACTGGAAGTTGTCTCTGGTTACTTCAAGTTTTGTCTCATTACTCGAGTACATACTCGAGTAATGCCTTAGGAAACTTGAAGTTAATCAAGTTTCTCAGCATTATCTCTTGGCCTCTCTTCATTACTTCCATGCTTACCTTAAGTAAAACTCATTCCTGTCATTTCTAGTTCAAGCTTGATTATTAAACATTTCCTTTTCAAACCATTCTTTTGTTATCATCAAAACATGGGATCTAACATTCTCCCCCTTTTTGATGATGACAAAAATTGGTGATTTTGAACATGATTTTTCAAATTGAATTTTCAAATATAAATATGTCATATTAAGTTTGAATTCATATCATATACCTTGCATACATAATAACTTCATTAGTCCAAAACATGTATTATAATTCAAAGCTAAAAAAAATGAACTTAAAATCATAACACACTTGCATTAATCTTAGAAACTTTCAAATTACAAGATAAAATAAAATGAGAACAAAATGATCCCTAAAGTCCCATGTACACCCAAATATCCCAAAATGAGTTAGGACACTTTCACAAAATCACTTCAAGGTTAGGACACTTTCACAAAATCACTTCAAGCTCTTCTCCCCCTTTTTGGCGTCATCAATGAGGTGGAGGGCTAGGAGGTTTGACCACGGAAATGGGTTTTACTGGAAAGACCAACCCACCACCATCTGAACTATCAAAAGAACTAGATGACACAGGTTCAGGAAGATTGAGAGGTGGGATAACAAGGTCATCTCTAGGCTGGAGAGGAGAAGGTTGGAAGACAACCATAGTAGTGTCAGCTTCTGGAGTGGTCTGGTTCTCTGGGGTGGTCTCAGCCATGGGAGTAAGATGTTCAGAGGAGGATGTGGAAGAAGAAATTTCCTCTGTGGGAGCAGGTGATGGAGTTGGTTTAGGATCAGTTTCTGGTTGAGGTTTGGGAGGTGAATCATCAATGGTAATGTGAGTGGTCTCATGAGTTTCAGGATCATCCACTGAGAATAGAAATTCTTTGCCTTGGGGCTCAAGTGGATCAGAACCCAGAGGGGTAGATGGTTCAGCCTCAGGAATGGGATCAATAATAGGAGGGTTCTCTGGAGGTGGTGGTGGTGCAGATGAGGAAGGACCAACAGAAGGTCCAGGGCCCAAAGAATCCAACCGTGCCAGAATTAATCTCAAAGTCTCTCCCTGGGCACGTTGCTCTGCTAGTAACTCCTCATGCCTTCTATCCATCCTTTCAACCATTTCCTCATGCCTTTTGTCGATTTTCTCAACCAGCTCTCCCATTTTGAAGTTCGTATTGGTGATTAACTCAGCGTTTGTATTGGCTATGTCCACATGGAAGCCTCTGAGCATATTCTCCATAAAGTGCTGGAGAGTGGCATTGAGGAAGGATGGTGATGATGTGGTACCAGCTGGAGCCGATGACTGAGTGTCATCCATCCTACTGGTTTCAGCCTCAGTAGCCTTCAAGAGCTTGAAATTTAGAGGGCCAACTATCTCACCGGGTTTGAGAATTGTGAAAATTTGGTTTGGCTCAAGCTCTGAATAGATATCATCAGGGGGGTTCTCTATCCCTAACCACAAGTTAATTCTGGAAGGTGAAATTAAGATCTCTTGACCTCTTACAAATGTGGTCATTTCTTCCTCTACTGAGGTTCGGTTAGGCTTACTTATAATTTCTAGGTTGCAATAGAAATGGGTAATTACTTTAGTACAAAATGGTAACCTAATAGAAAGCCAGGGCATAAAGGGTTCTAGATAAGAGCTTAGGTCATACTTCACTACCTCTTGAAGCAACTTCAGATCAACATAGTGTGTTTTGCACACTTTCCTTCTGGAGAATTGAGTTGAGTACTTCAGAGACTCCACCAATTTGCTCACATTGTATTCCTTTGGTGGGGAAGTGATCTCTGCTTCCGGAATCTTGGACTTCTTAGAAGATTGACCCTTCTCCATTTGGTCAATGATCCCAGCCATAGCACTTGCCACTTTCTTGTCATATTTTGGCTTTTTGAGTGGCTTAGGAGTGAAAGAAGGGGTAGAGGAATCAGAGTGAGGAGGTGAGGGAGATTTGGTACTCTTCCCTCTTCCGGTAGAGGTACTCTTCTTGGATTGAGCCCTAGTGACAATAGGCTCATTGATTACAACCCCTTTTGCTTTCGGTGGTGATTGAGGTTTAAGAGAGATTTTGGCTTTTGATCTTGGAACTAACTTCCTTCTCTTTGTTGGAGGAGGAGGAGGAAGAGGATCGGGGTTTTGTTGTGAATCAGAGGAATCAGTGAAGTTGAGATTTTTGGTTCTAACCATCTTGAAACACAGAAAATCAAAAATCACAGAAGAACAGAGTAGCTGACGCGAGTTTAGGGCAGAAGGATTTTGAACAAAATAGGAAGTTTTTGGACTTGAAATCAGTTGGGTTTTGACGGAAATGAGGCAAGGAAACAATTGGGAAAAGTTTTTGAAAGAGTGTATAGTGATTTACTCGAGGTGATTTTGTGAAAATGACCGAGTTCGCGCAAGATAAAGACCTAACTCCCGACTTTACTCGAGGCCGTACTCGAGTAATATTCAAGGATACTCGAGGCCTTCCTCGAGTGATCATACAGAAAACTTTAAAAATAATTCATTTAAATTGCGTACCTGGCATGAATAATATAGTAATTATCCATGGATGTTCCCTCGATCATTTATAACCCATTTCGAACAGATTTGAGTCATTTTTCATTAATTTGAAAATCTGGACTCCGAATTTACTCGAGGCCTTACTCGAGTAACATTCAAGTGTACTCGAGGCACGCCTCGGGTAACCATCTTTTTAACTTCTGACTCTTCATTTCTTCGAAATCTGAGCCGTTATGTTTGAAAATCAAGTAACTTGATCCGTTACTTCCAGTTTTGGTATCCATTACTCGAGTACATACTCGAGTAACATGCTCCTTTACTTCAAGTTACTCCTCGGGTAATGTTTCTCAGATAGCCAAAACTTCAAGTTGGTACTCCAGTAAATATGTCCTCTGATCACCTCTGTTTTTATTTCACAAAACAGAGTTTCAATCTTCCTGCAAAACAAATTTCTATATACTCCGATGCTTAAGTTAGTAATCATCAAAACTTTAACAAGTGACTTCATCTAATATTATGAAATGCTGAAATTACTTATAACTCATTGGGATTTACCATTCCCAATTCTCTTCTAATGTATAGAAATTGATCTTTTGCAAGGGGTTTTGTGAAGATATCTGCTAGTTGAAGATGAGTAGGAATGAATATTACTTTCACATCTTTCTTCTGTACATGGTCTCTGATGAAGTGATGCCTGACATCGATATGCTTGGTTCTAGAGTGTTGAACTGGATTCTTTGCCAAGCTTATCGTACTTGTATTGTCACAATAGATTGGTATTTCCTTGAGATAAGTACCAAGATCTTGTAGTTGTTGTTTTAACCATATCACTTGTGCACAACAACTTGAGACTACAACATATTCGGCTTCCGTTGACGAAAGAGACACTGTATTTTGTTTCTTGCTGAACCACGATACAAGAGATCCCCCAAGAAATTGTCCTTGTCCACTGGTGCTCTTTCTGTCTGTTTTGTATCCTCCATGATCTGAATCTGAATATGCAACAAGATATTCACTTCTTCCTTTGGGATACCACAGACCCAGTTCGGGTGTGTCAGCAAGGTATCTAAAGATTCGTTTGACTGTTTCAGCATGTGATTCTTTTGGTGCTGATTGATATCTTGCACATATGCCAACACTAAATTGGATGTCCGGTCTACTTGCCGTGAGGTAGAGTAATGATCCAATCATTCCTCTATACTTTGTTATGTTGTAGTCTTTACCTTTGACATCAGCATCAAGCAATGTAGTTGAACTCATAGGCGTATCTGTCCCATTTGCTTCATCCATTCCATACTTCTTCAATAGCTCTTTTAAATACTTTGTTTGAGATATGAAGATTCCATTCTTTCTTTGTTTGATTTGTAAACCAAGAAAGAAATTCAATTCTCCCATCATTGACATCTCAAATTCTCCCTGCATTATCTCAGAAAATTCCTTACATAGAGATTCATTAGTAGCACCGAAAACAATGTCATCAACATATATTTGAACAATTAAAATATCATTGTGTTTTCGTTTTATAAAGAGTGTTGTATCAACTTTTCCTCGTACAAAACCTTGATCGATGAGAAACTTACTGAGCCTTTCATACCATGCTCTAGGAGCTTGTTTTAAACCGTATAAATCCTTTTTGAGTTTGAAAACATGGTCAGGTTTAGTAACATCCTCAAAGCCTGGAGGTTGTTCTACATACACTTCTTCCATGATGTAACCATTTAGAAAAGCACTCTTTACATCCATTTGATAGAGTTTGAATCCCTTGATGCATGCAAAGGCTAAGAGTACACGTATAGCTTCCAATCTAGCCACTGGAGCATACGTTTCCTCATAATCAATTCCTTCTTCCTGATTATAGCCTTTGGCCACCAATCTAGCCTTGTTTCTGACAATAATTGCAGATTCATCAAGTTTGTTCTTGAATACCCATTTAGTACCAATGATCGGATGATCTTTGGGTCGGGGCACCAAATCCCAAACTTGATTTCTTTCAAATTGATTTAGTTCTTCTTGCATTGCTATAACCCAATCATTGTCTGATAAGGCTTCATCAATGTTAGAAGGTTCAATCTCAGAAATGAATGCAGAAAAACTTACTTCATTGAAAATTTTATTTCTAGTTTTGATCCCTTCATTCACATCTCCTATGACTTGATCTAGGGGATGACTTTTATTGTATCTCCAAGCTCTAGGTTGACCTAGGGATTGCTCTTCTTCCTTAGTTTCATCAACCTCTGGAATAAGAGACTTAGAAATAGATTTTTCTTGATTTAAAACAATTTCCTGTTCTTCATCAATGGTTTTGTCAGAGGATTCAAATTCATCAAATACAATATGAATTGATTCTTCAACAACACATGTTCGTTTATTGAAAACTCTATATGCTTTACTTCGGTTAGAGTATCCTAGGAAAATTCCTTCATCAGTTTTAGAATCAAATTTTCCTAAGTTATCTTTACCATTATTATGAATGAAACACTTACAGCCGAAGATGTGTAGATGAGCAATGTTTGGCTTTCTTCCTTTGTACAGCTCGTATGGTGTCTTACCAAGTTTTGTTCTGATATAGGCTCTATTTGAAATGTAGCATGCTGTACACATGGCATCAGCCCAAAATACTTGAGACACGTTCTTTTCGTTCAACATTGCTCTAGCCATTTCTGTAAGCACTCTATTCTTGCGTTCTACAACTCCATTTTGTTGAGGCGTCCTAGGAGCAGAGAAATTGTGATCAATCCCATTAGTGTCACAATACTCTTCAAATGCTTGATTTTCAAATTCTCCGCCATGGTCGGTCCTAATACCTGCAATGGACATACCTTTCTCATTTTGCACTTTCTTAGCAAAGACAATAAATTCTTCAAACGTTTCATCTTTTGATGATAGAAAGATAACCCATGTAAATCTAGAGAAATCATCAACAATGACCAATGAATATAAGTTGCCACCAAGACTCTTTACTCTTGCTGGACCAACTAAATCCATATGCAATAGTTGAAGTGGTCTATTTGTTGAAATCTCATTTTTCAATTTAAAAGATGATTTAGTTTGTTTACCCTTTTGACATGCATCACAAATCAAATCATTTTTGAAAATCACTTTGGGCAATCCAAGAACTAAATCCTTTTTGAGTAGTTTGCCTAATTGATGCATATTAACATGTGCCAATCTCTTATGCCATAACCAACTTTCATCAGTATTACTCAGGAAACAATTTTCAGATTCATTTCTACTAATATCTAGAGTATAGCAGTTACCTTCCCTTTTTGCTCTGAGCTTAGCCTTGATATTCTTCTTATCAAGTTGTAAGTCATTTTTGTTGATAATTAAGCATTCTTCTGAGTCAAATATTACCCAGTTGTCTTTATCTGCACTTTGACTTACGCTCAGCAAATTATGACACAAGCCTTCAACATAATATACATCTTTGACTTGTATTCCTTTGTCATTTTGGATTTCACCAATTCCTGCTATTCTTCCGGTTTGATTTCCTCCAAATTTTACCTCTCCACCTTCTTTAGGTTGCAATTTGGTAAAACTTTCGAAATCACCGGTCATATGTCTAGAGCATCCACTATCAATATACCACTTGTTATTTTTGGATGCTTTGAGACATTCCTGCAATCGAATGACTAAGTCTTAGGTACCCACATCTTTTTGGGTCCTTTTGGATTAGTACAAATAATTTTCTGGATATATGAACCTTTAGGTACCCATTTGTAGGTTCCTATCGTTCCTTTCTTCTTATGAATGCATGAAGAAGTATAATGGCCTTTTCTATTACAGTAGTTACAAAATGCAAAAGGATTTGATGTATGCACAGAATGCTGGAAATAATTCAAATATGACTTACCCCCTGCTTTCTTTCTACCTTTCCTTTTATCTGATTTTGGATCGTATCCAATTCCAGATCGATCATTTACAAATCGTTGAGCTTTTAAAATAACATTTAGCATCTCACTACCTTGTGTAAATTTTTCAAGAGTTTTTGTGAGATCAATGTTTTTCTTTTTCAAAGATGAACAATTTTCACAATCCTTTTCTTTAAGTTCAGTTTCAAGAGCTTTGTTTTTCTTTTTGTAAACAATCAATTCTTTAACTACTTTGATGAATTCAGAATGCAAAGCATTATATTCGGAAAATAATTCATCATAGGTAGGTTCAGAATCATTTACCTCTCTTTCTGTTTCTTCTTGAGCAACGAGGCATATATTAGCTACTTCTTCCTCATCACTTTCTTCGTCAGAAGAGCTATCACCCCATATAGCGGATACGAAGGCCTTCTTTTTGTTGAAGAATTTGCCTTTTCTCTTTTCTTTGCTCTTTTGATTTAGTTCTGGACATTCTGATTTGATATGTCCTGGTTTTCCACATTCGTAGCAAATGATGTGATCTTTGTTGCTAGTTCCACCTTTTTGAAAGTGTTTGAATCCTTGTCCTTTCTTGTAGAACTTTCTGAATCGTTTTATGATTAGGCCCATTTCGTCATCGTCGAACTCTTCATTCTCATCTTGATTTTCTTCTTTTGCTTTTAGTGCTAGACCCTTCTTTTTCTTGTCACCGATGTCATCTAGTTCCCGTTTGAACTTTAGTTTGCTTTCATATTCAGAAAGACTTCCAAATAGAGAAGCAACTGATCTCATTGATTCTCCTTTTGCTTCTTCTATCGCAGTGACTTTGGCCTCCCATTCTTTAGAAAGAATATTCAAAATCTTTCGTACTTGGGTATGTTGATCATAAGATTTCCCAAGTGCTGCAAGTTGATTAACAAGATGAGTATATCTAAGTTCAAATTCAGAAATTGATTCACCTGATTTCATTCGAAGTAGATCGAATTCAGTGACCAAGGTGTTGATGCGATTCTCCTTTATTCCCGAAGTCCCTTCATGAGCTATTTCCAGAGCTTCCCACATTTCCTTTGCTGTTGGAAGTGTGCAGATTCTGAAGTATTCACTTTGGCTTAAGGCACTTTGTAACATCAGAATTGCCTTGCTGTTAAGAGTGATAAGTTTCTTGTCATTCTCATCATATTCCGCTGGTGTCTTGGGAATTTTCTGAGAATCTACAATCTTTGTAGGTTGATAATTTCCACTCTCAATTACATCCCATAGCCCATATTCGGTAGCCATCACGAACACTCTGAATTTTGCTTTCCAAAATGAAAAATGTTCTCCACTGAAACCGGGAGGTCTAGTGATGGATGCTCCGTCGGGAAGAATTCCTTCACCCATGCTTGCCATTGGATCCTTCTTAGGTTGTTATACCTTAACAAGAAGACCTACGCTCTGATACCAAATGTTAGAACAAGCGTTTCACCCAAGAGGGGGGGTGAATTGGGTGATACTAAAATTTCGTCGGAAATATAAAACTTTAGCAGAGGAATTAAAAACAGTAATGAGTAAGGAGAAATATCACCGAAGTGTGCACCAGGAGTTATACTGGTTCAGTCACAACCACTTTGACCTACGTCCAGTCCTCAGATCTTCTCTGAGAGTTTCGCTATAACTTCCAAGATTCAGTGGGTTCTTGGCACCTCAGTACAAGCAAGTTCCTATACCTGGACACTCGCTCCCCCTTACAAGTTGCAATTCAATCCCAACTCAAGGTTCCACAACCTTAAGTTATCTCAATAACAAATATTGAGTTTGAATGAAATATCTCTCTTACAGAGTGAATAAGGATCACTGAAGCATAGAAATATGATTTCAATGTGAAAACAGAGCAATAAGCTTGATAATACGTTTGTGTGTGTGCTTGTTGTTTTTCCTCTGTTTGGATGTTCCCATATATATAGATATGTTGGTGATGACCGTTGGAACATTTTCTTTCGTCCGTTGGAGAGTGCGCAGCCACTATTGACTTTTCAAGTTTTTGAAAAATATCCGTTGGCGGTGGTTGGCATTTGAACGTTTCTTTTGACTTCAATCTCTTGAAGTGTTTTCTTCATTGTTTATCTGTAAATAGACTAAGAATACTAATACAATGAAAGGTTAATCATATAGGAAACAAATCTATGAACGTTTGAATGATTTCAGAATTTCTGGGCAAGCTTACTCGAGTACCTCCTCGAGTATTGCTTGAATGTTACTCGAGTATCTACTCGAGTATCTTCGGGAATTCTGAAAGTCAATGAATAAAAATAAGAACACTCGGGTAGTGCATGGAATAACTTAATTTTAAACCTTTGGAAAAATCATTTACTCGGATACACACTCGAGTAATGTACTGTCAACTTTATATATTACTCGGGTACCTACTCGAGTAATTCACTCACAACTTTATGAGTTACTCGGGTACCTACTCGAGTAATGTTGCAGAATTTCAAAGCCGAGAGCACTTACCATGTTATTCGAGTACTGACTTGAGTAATTGATTCATTTTTGCATGGGTTACTCGGGTAGCACCTCGAGTAACTGTACTTTCTGAACATGGCTTACCCGGGTAGTGACTTGAGGTTTACCTTCCAAATAACTTATCATACTCGGGTACCAACTTCAAGTTTTTCACTTACCTTAGTGAGTTACTCGAGTACATACTCGAGTAAATTGTTGCAGTGGTACAAAGTGCCGAGAGCTCCATCTTTTCAGAAACAGAGTTACTCGAGTAGCTCCTCGAGTATCAATGGCATCCTGAAAACTTTTACACGGTTACTCGAGTATCTCCTCGAGTAAAGTTGCCTGGTTACTGGAAGTTGTCTCTGGTTACTTCAAGTTTTGTCTCATTACTCGAGTACATACTCGAGTAATGCCTTAGGAAACTTGAAGTTAATCAAGTTTCTCAGCATTATCTCTTGGCCTCTCTTCATTACTTCCATGCTTACCTTAAGTAAAACTCATTCCTGTCATTTCTAGTTCAAGCTTGATTATTAAACATTTCCTTTTCAAACCATTCTTTTGTTATCATCAAAACATGGGATCTAACAAATGGTTGGGAATCAAGGGAGCATTTTTATGAAGGCTTTCTCTTCCCTTCCCTTCATGCATTTTCGTTCAACATAGAGAGGGAGAGAGTTTGGAGAAACTTTGAAGAGTTATAGAGGGAAGAGGAAGAAGAAATCTTAAGGTAAGAGTTGATTCTTAAGCTTTCCTTGTAACATTTCCCCTAGATCATTCTCTAAACCATGTTTCTTCATGAATCTATGATCTTGAAGACTCATTCTTAGCTCAAGGAGAAGATAGAGAGGACGTCCTAGAGAGAGAAACACCAAGGATCAAGAGGTAATCTCCAAAATTTCAACTTCTTTGTGTATTGAAGTTGTTGTTGGTGATTGTTGTTTGGTTTATGTGATTTTTGGTTAAGTTGTAAATTGGAAAAGCCATAATCCTAAGGGGTTATGCTGCCCAAAATCCTTTAAATCATAATTATGAAGTGTTTAAATGAATTAATCTAGGATTAGAAGTGGAAAAGTACAAGTTTTAGAAGTTAAAACACAAAACTCCATTTTTCCAATTTTTGACCAATATTTTGGCCAGCACAGATCTGAGGGAAGGAGTTGGATTTTAATAAAATAAATGGTTCTATTGGATTCAGTGGGTAAAAATAGGTGGGGTTACAGTTGGTCACTTTTTCGGTAGAGGCCGAAAAAGCATAATTACGAAAACGCCACTGAAATCCCTAAATAGGGGCTGTCAAGGGTATTTTCGTAATTTGACAGTGAATTTGGTGATTTCGAGCCCGAAAATGAATTCCTTGGGCGAAAATAAGTTAGAATAGCCTTAGTCAAAATTTTGGGAAAACGTGCCATTGGGCCGGGTACGGCGGGGTCGGGCCGGGTTCCCCGGGGGCATTTTTGTAAATTTTCACCATAGACTAATATAACCACAATAAATACTATGGAAGAGTATAAAATGATACTTGGATAGGTTATGACCTATTTCTGGTACATTTAATATTTTAGGACTGATTTGGAGGCCGGATACGACACGTTCTTCGAGGCACATTTAAAAGAGGATTATAAAGCTTTGAGGTAGGGACATTATCCTTCATATACTATGCCATAAGTTATGTGATTGTGTGGATGCCATTGTTTTGTAAATGCACTTTATTAATAACATGATTTGCCTAGAGAGAGGCTGTTAGTGCCAGAGGTGCACTTACACTGGGAGTTGGCAGAAGTCCAACCGGTGTAAATTGTGGGGCTGGGCCCTACTCATGTATACATGACTATGATGTGTTTATTTTGTTCATTAATTTGTGCATACCTTGGCGCATGACATATTTACTTTTCGCATTTTCTATGAACGATATTATGTCTCTACGGGGATTCTTTGGAATCTCACCCTATTTTTAAACAAATACCTCAGCGAGTACCAGTGGGCCAAAGGGCAAAGATGTTGACGCCGAAAAGTGAGTGGCACGTGTCTCGAGGCGAGGATATGAACGTGGTTATGCCTTAGTCTATGCCTTAATATTTTGGATAATTTGTAAATATTAAAACTTCCGCTGTATTTTCTGTTTCCGTCGACGAACAATATCGGAATTGTAAACGAACAACGTTGGGATCGTAAGCGAATATTTTTATCAGTATAATTATACTTTTCTGTATGCCCATTGAATTCCGTATTTATTACTCTTTGATTATCGAAATGGAAACGGGTGTTGACAAAAGACACAAAGGAAGTTTGAGACAGAGAACTGCAGATATTTTTTGCTAATCCAAAAAGTACAATATTTTACTATCAATTTGTTAAGCCTTTCAATGCAAAAAATGATATAGTAGCTCAAACTCCAAAATACAAACTAGCCTTTGTCCACAAGGAACCATGAGAAATAACCATATCAAAACTAATTATGCATATCATGGTAGAACAAAACTAACAAAATACAAAGATATTGCAAGAAACAGAAGTCAATAAAAGTTCTGCAATTAATCTAAACCATCACATACTCATTTGATAACACTATTGTAATATCCCGAATTTTGGAATTGGAGGTTGGGGAATAAGCTTGAATTAAGTGGATTCCTAAGCCCCAATTTAGCAGGTGCCCCAAATTTATTCCCTAATGTTTCTTATATTTTTGGGGTATTAAAGAAAAAATAGTGAATTTTGGAGAATATGATTATGCTTCCAGTGAAATTTTCTGTGAGGCAGTGATATTGTCATATGATTTTGAATGACCAAATAATGAGTAAAAATTATGAACTTTTACAGAGTGAAATTAGACATCCTAAGCTTTAAATTGATAGGTCATATGAATCATTTAAAGCTATATACAAAAAGTTATGAATTTTTGAAGTTAGCCCAAAAAAACTGGAAGTTTCTGGAACAATATTCGAAGAAATTAATTTTCGGAATTTTGTGCTTCCAATTGGAAAAATTTTATATTTTTTCTTGAATCTAGACTTAATAAGGGTTCTAAAACTTTTGGAATCACTCTAATTCGATTTTTTTTAGAATTAGTTATGATTTTTTAAAGTTGATGCATAAATCTACCAAAATTTTGTAAAAATCTGAAATTGGGAAAATTAATTAATTAAATTGGGATATATTATTAAAATCATCATCCTCCTTCTTCAGCCCATATCTAACGTGAAGTGCAGCTTGGAAGAGAGAGGAAGATAAAAATTCTAGAGAGAGAAAAGGAGAAGGAAAAGCTTACAAAGGTGAGTGATTTCTTCGGTAAATCGGTTCCTAATGCGTATAACTCCGTTTCTAAGCTTCCTTTTCATATGATTTAAGGTTTGGAGGCTCAAATTTGGATTTTGAACACCTAGGGTTTAGCCACTTTGAGAAAAAACTAGAAGGAGTTTGATGTAACTTCCAAACTTTTGTATATTGACTATTCTGGCTGTTGTGGACAATTTAATCCGTGAAATTTTGTCGGATTGTCTTTGTATGTAAAAATGGAAAATGGGTTGTGGGGGCAGTTATGTTGCGTAAATTGGTACTAAATAGTAGTTGTAACCTAATGGAATAGTCAATAAAGTGGTTAGGAGTAGATAGAAATGTGTTTACAGAACTAAAATCGCAAAACCCCGATTTTCCCTGGAAAACCCATATATTTTGGCCAGGGCTGTAAATGGGCCGTAGAGTTGGATTTTCAAAGATTTGATGGTTCCATTGAGTTTAGAAGGAAAAATTAGGCGGGGTTACAGTTGGTCACTTTTTCGGAAAACCCCGAAAAAGCATAATTATAAAAAGGTCCCTGAAACCCTTAAAGTGGGCTGCCTAGGGCAATTTCATCTTTTGGAAGTGAATTTGGTAATTCAGAGTCCGGAAATGGATTCTTTGGGCAAAAATATGTTAGATTAGCCTATGTAAAAATTTCAGAAAAAGTATAGTCGGACCGGGTACAGCGGGGTTGGGCTGAGTCCCCGGGGGCATTTTAGTAATGTTTCAATATAGACTCATATAACCCCTAGAAATGCTATGGAGTGTCTATAGTGTACATTTGGAATTGTAGGACCAAGTTGAGAACCCGAGTCATTGGAACGCCTATCGAGGAGCTGTTTTCAAGTAGCAAAAAGGGTTAAGGTAGGGAACTTACCTCTCTTGAATGTATTAGATATTTGTGCTGGTGTGTTGATGCATGTTATTGCTTTGCTTGATTATGTAAAACATGTATGAATGATGGAAGCTCTGTTTCTATTTATGCTATGGCCATAACTATTTTGTTTGAAACATTGAGCACGCAGATATGTCATTGTGTGAATATGAGTTATATAATGCAAGCATGTCATACATTAAGCACTTATCTTACATGCATATTGGTACTATTTTTCTCTTGAGATTCTCTTGAATCTCACCCTCCCTTACCAACAATTTAGACAGGTGAAAACAAAAGATATGCTGAGAACAAAGAAGAGAACCGTATGAGGAGATTGCAGTAGTGAAATGATGACGAGAAGATGTCTCCATTTCATTGGGATGAGTTTAGATACCCTAGAGCCCTATGCGACTACAAGGTTTGTAAATATTCTGTGCGAACCCTTATGGGGAATTTTTGTAATTATGCTCATATTATCAGTATATTTATGCTATTTCTGTGTTGTCCACCGAACCACATATCATTTTCCACAAATATCTTGATATAGGTGAAATTAAAATAAGGACGTGACAATTATCACACCATCAATAATAGTTTTTCTTTTCCTCTTAAAACGAGCTCCCTCTCTTGCAGCCGGTGTTGGAATATGCATATCCTTTGGCATAGTGGCACCTGCTATTATCTACCCCACAAAGGGGAGGTACAATAAAACAATAAGAAAATTGATAATTGAAAATTGAGAATTAAAAAAATTATTAGTGGATCCAACAGAATAATGAACCCGGTATTCCATGAGTGTATGAAACAAATTGAGATAGATTGTCACTTTATACAAGAAAAGTTGTGGACCAGATTAATCAAGCTTCACCATGTGAGATCGGCTGATCAAGAAGCAGATTTATTAACTAAAGCAATTAGCAAAGAAGCTCAATGGCATTTGTTGAGCAAGTTCAGAACTGTAAATCTGTTCCAGCTCCCAACTTAAGGGGGAGTATTGGAAGGTTGTCTAGTGGCTACTGTTATGTTTTGTGTTTTGGTAATTTTGTTTGTAATATATTTGTTATAACTTGTAAATAGAGTTGGGAAATTGGGTCGGCCCAAGCTTGTTATGGGCTGGGCTTATGATTTAGGGAATTTTTTTGGAAGTGGGCCTAAACGGGTTAGCCTTATAGGGTCATGGGCTTAAACGGGCTGGCCCTGCAGCCTTATAGGGCCGGCTCATTTATTTTTTTTAAAAAAATTGTATATTATTGTACCATAATATGGTCATATATGATATGTTTATGACTTTAATTTGAGGGGATTATCTTTTTTTCCTGCCACAACAAATTCTCTTATTCTTCACCACTTTATTTTCAATATCTTTATTACCAAACAGAATTTATAATTTGAGATAATTTGCAATTCTTAAGCTTACCTAATGTTAACCTCTTCGAAATATTGTTTAGTATTTAGTTTATGATTATGACTTTATCTAGTTATTTATTTGATTGTGGTTATTGACATTAGTTTTTAACATTTTAGACTTAGTGTTTGTGTTTTGTTAAACATGGATAATTTTTGATGTTTTAAGTTAGATTTGATAACATTTTTATTTTAAATTAGGTATTTTATTCTTCAAGGACGTTAAAAAAAAGTGACAAAAGGGTCTAAAGCCCATGGGCCGGGCCTAAAAAATAAGACACTTTTTTAGAATCAGGCCTAAACGGGCCGGTCCATTTAGGGCCAAGCCTGTGACGGGCTGGCCCGTATTCCCAGTTGTACTTGTAAATATAGGTATTAGGCTATTAGGTTAGTTGGGCCTTAAACCCATTAAGGCCTATTAGGGTGTGTATAAGAGTCTATAAGTATAAGACGCCTGGTGGTCAGAAAACACTGTTGGTTATTTGCCAAAACATTATTTTGATTGATCAATAAAGTTAAGGTCTTAAGGATTTTTCTGGGCCATATGTGCGAATTTCACATGTTTCATAAATGATATTACATAACATGATGAAACAGAATTATAGTTACCTAGAAAAAAAAATTCTGAAGCAAGCATGTAGAGTACCTTTAAGTGTAATTTCTTCCAGTGGAGCAATATTGCCCCTACAATTTTGTCAAAGCAAGATTATAAGATGTTCAGCAAATGTAAGTACTATGAATAACCAATTAAGCTTCAAAACCCATGAACAGCTTGCCCGCCAACATCTTCTGATACTTCCAGATCAAAAGCATCGAGCTCGAATCTCTCTGGTATAGTGATTGTTGCACACAAAGTTTCCATAGGTCCTTTCCCATTTGTTTTGATCATAAATTTCTTGATTTTCAAAGGAACCTCAATGCAATCATGAACAAGATAGTCAACCTTTTTTAATATACTCTGACCAATCTGAGGAGAAGAGTATCCAGAACTCGATATGTTTGATCGTTAATTTCATCTTGCAAAATCTTGTCTGCAGAAAGGCAGAAAAATAAAATAAAACAGTAGGAAATGGTATACTTAAACTTATTATTACAAAGGTAATTTATGACTGAGATGAATTAGACTCGCTATTAGTTTCTCTTTGCTAAAAACGATTAATCATTCACTGAACAAAAGTAACATTAATTTCCTTCAATGCTAAATTTTAGAAGATTCATCATGTAACAGAGTCATTTAGTAGATAAAATACAAAAATTGATGGGTAATGATAATAATAGAACACTTGTTAGATAAGAAGCTTTCTATAATAGACATGGGACAACCTTGTTTTGTTCACACAGACAATAATTTATGAATCACCAATATCATTAACAAAGCTAATTAACCATCTTAATTACTGCTAGAAGTTGAAACCAATATTATTACACTGACCACCAGGGATCATATATCTGATAGATTTTCAACTACTCAATATAGGCTAAATGAATTCACATAATTAATGCTCCCATTAAGTATAAGTGAGGCATCAAATGATCAAGAAAGCTATCTTAAGAAGCAACTCATAAATATGAAAAAAAGAATATTAGGTTTATACCAGAACTTGTTACAAATTATATTAGACCATTAATTATTTAGTATCCCACACCCACCACACACCAAGAACTGAATATGGTGAAGCCTTCCATGGCTGATATTTAAAGTGAGGAACAAAACCAGATTAGCAGGTCACAAAGGTGAAAATGAAGGCCAAACAAGCAATATTTGAAAACCAGACGAAGATCAAATTTTAAGCAATATCTGTTAAAAGAAAATTTCAGCTTCAAATTTTAAGCTTGAGTCAAGGCTCAATTTTAATTAGAAAAACAGAGACTAATTGGTCAGATAAGCTTCAATACCATTTTAAGGATCATTTTAGTTATACCATCTCAAGGATTCAACACAATACACAATAGATAAGGCCAATGAATATTATCAGAATCTCAGTATCTCATAAACAAACAAAAAAAATGTCTGTATACTGTTCTTAGAAAACAGGAACAAACACATGAGCTTGCTAATTTCTCAATGGACAGAGAGAAGAACGAATAATGATAGAAACGGTGAATCGTCATTAGAAATGAACCCCATATTGAAAAAGCTTTGATTTTTGAGAGTGAAAATTTCATTTGATTTCATTTTCTGCAAAAAGCCATTTGATGAATAACATTAAAAGTAAAAAGGGTATGAAAGTTATTTAATAAGACTAACCAACGGAAAAGCAAATGTCAGTTTCATTCACTTGTACTTTCTTCAGCTTTTTAAAGCAATAAGCTGCCACTCTAATGGCTCCTAAAGGAGCTTTTTGAGAAAGAAGACACTGTGAGAAGAACATGTCTTCTTCTTCTTCAAAGTTTGAATTCTGAGATTGGAATTAGAGAAGAAAAGTTGAAAGTTCTATGACAGGCAATACATGAAGAGGCAATGGGAATGGCATGTATTAATTAAACGGTCAGATAGAGTTCCCAGCAAACCTCGGGTATAAAAAACAAGAACAAAATTAATAATCATACTGATATATTTATTTCAAATTTTAATATATATTAATTATTAATATGTACGAAATGTTGATTGTTAAATATTGTATTCATTAAATTTACAACAAACTTTATTGTTTATTTCTGTGTAGTGAATAATGTGACTGTTTTATTGGAGTGTGTGATTTTTTGTTACTACTAATATAATATGAAACCAACTTTAAGTTACAAGCCAATATTTTCATTTTATAATAAATTTTAAAAAAACCAATTTCGGAGAATTAATTCCGTTTTTGTCATTTATTTTGAATTTTTTTTATTAACAATTCAAAGTAGAAGGCAACATGGAATACATTGTATAATAATTTTTCATATCACAAAAATGAGAGGCGCAATAAAATTTTTTTAATAAAGAGATACACATTTGATTGAGTGGTGCATCAAAAGTATACATTTGATTGATTAAGCTAATTTGATAATACCCCATTTACATAAAATGATTATTGCATTCAACATATAAATATATGATTATAAATATTTGACCAAAAATATTTGTGAAAAGTGGCAAGTCCATTACCTTATTACTAAATTCGTATATTGAATCACCTAACCCATAAGAGAGAAATGGTAATCAACAGTAAAAAATGGTCATTAATTGAAAGACAATGGAATGCAAATTCAAAATTTTTTCACTTATTAAATATAATTATAGGGAGAATTACAACTAGATCCTAAATAAAGAACTTAATTACCAATAAATTCTAATAACAAATAAGTCAGTAAGATATTGTCGTTTCTTACTTTGAAACTTATTATTGCCTCATCTTTAGTTATCATTAGCACTTGTGGGTAGTTAAGCTCCTCCTTGAGATGTTTTTAACATTTTAGATTATAGTGTACCTCTTACTTAACAATACACTATAATATAATCTGGCGTTCAATTCTCCTTCAAACACAAAAAGACAAACCTTCTAACCCTTCTTGCTCTCATTCTCTGTCTTGTTTCAATTCTTCTCTCTCTATCTTGGTTACCCTGCCTCTCTCCCTACCCTCCTTTAGTGGCAAAATATGGCGAAGGTAGGTGACAAAGAAAGGTTTATACCATTGGACATAATCCGAAACATTTGCAAAAAGGTTGGCAGTCAAATGCACCGTGAAATTCCAACAGGTTTGCAAAGAATGGAACAATCTCTTGAAGACACAATCTTTCATCAACGAACAGTTTTGTCATTCTTCTCAAGATAATCCATTCCACTTAATACATGGGTCCGGTGACAGCCACGGATAGATTTTGAGTTTGCTTAATGATGAGATGAAGATTACAGAAATTATAGGTACACACGAAATTGGATCGTTACTGGGTCCTGCAATGGGGTTCTGTGCATAGAACTTGAAACTAGTAAAGTTTCGTACCCTTTTTCAACTATATTAATAATGAGGTAAGAGAAGTGTGTCATGCAGGAGATGACAACAGGTTTTTGTATTGCGTGGGCTTTGGATTCATTGATGTGACTAAAAATTACAGGCTTTGGATTCATTGATGTGACTAAAAATTACAAGTTAGTGCGGATTTGGATCATTGGGATTAAGAGGCCAATCTTAATGTTGCCTATGCTCAAGTATATACATTGAGCACTAATACATGGAAGCGTTAGGAATTACAGGGTTTAGAAAACACTCGTATAACATCTAAAGAGACTATTTATGCCAATGGAAAACTTTCCTGGTGTGGTGTTTCAGGTATCACTGTCATAGTTTGTTTTGATATTGTGGTCAAATTTTTTTACCTCTATGCCATTCTATGAGTTACCATATGATGATTTACCACTAGATGAGGATGATGTATGTCCCTTTTCCCTTTTTACATATGGTGATAAAGTGGTTGCATGTGACGGTTTTATACTATGACTGGATACTACATTGATGTCTGAGTTTTCTCTAAGGTAGCGTATTCCTTTAGATGAATCGACAAGAAACGATAGGTACAACCTCCAAAATTCTTTTCCCTTGTGTTTTTGGAGGTATGAAATATGACAATACTCACACCCCTAAGCCTTAAGTATATAATTTTTCTAATGCTTATAAATAAATATATTTACAATATATAAAATGAAGTTCATAAATATATTTCATCTAATAAAAAAATTAACTTCTATAAGAAATTTTGGGCAAAGCCTCACTTGAAAGTGAGACCTCACAAGAATTCTTGTAACAGCCCAATATAGTCAAGAGGAGCTTTGCTCCTTACCAACAAATAAACATAATGTAGATAAGGCGAGGATCCTATTTACAACATACGTTGAGCACCTGATTCACAAATATAAATATGTAAGTTTAGATTTTACATTAATTGGGAACCAACAACATGACGCTTCAACTTCAAACAGCAGTATGGTTCATCAGCGACCAACAATAGGAACATAGTAGCTAGCTATACTATCAGAGGCCAAGAATACATTCCAGTGAATAACGTCCCATTGTAGAAACTAATAAAATACTATAAGAAATAATTCGAACATATTTAACCTTGAATAATAACATGACAATCTATTTCAATTTCTACAGTTCACGATCATAAACACAAATAAAACTATAGAAAATATCATTTATTGAATAAAGAAAGTACATGATAAAATAAATTGTTTAACAAAATCAGCTTAAAACAGTAGTTCTCAAATCTTTTTTTTATAACAGGACTTCAACAGAACGAAGTAACAAGCGCGGACACACAATCCATAAGGGTAACTAACCAAGTGCAACTTGAGGCCACGAACACAAGCATGGACACACAGTCCACAAGGGTAAGTAACCAATCAAGTGCAGCATGAGGCCTTGAAAACAAGCGTAGGTGCAAGACCCACGAATAACAATGTGAGAAGTGAGAACGAATCCCATGAATATCAAACTTGAGTATTGTGATAACAAATGTCAAGTGAGCTCGATTTTAACCATGTCACACCAAAGATTAACAATACTGCTGTTAGTAACCAGTGTTCTATATTTAGTACTCTCAAAAACACATTCAACTTTGCTTGGGATCTATTTCAAATTAGCAAACTAGAAAGATCTTTTCCCAATAATGAAAGCTCATAAATAATATTTCACAACATAAGATTCCAGCATAAACATTCACAAAACATCTCTAAATGTTTCCTTTCAAATTCTATTTGCTATTTCTGTATGTTGTATTGTTTGCATCTTTATTGTTGAAAAGCTTCAATTCCTCAGGGGAGGGGGACAGAACCTTCCTTGTCTGTTATGTAATTTCATATTCAGTTTGTTGCTTTTGCGGTGTGATTGTTGTATTTACTGTGATTTCTCCCGTTCCCCTTGTATTTTCATTTTTTGCATTTTGCATCCCTCTTAATTTTCTTGTTTACTGTTTTTTGGGTGTGATTGCTGCCACATTGTTGTATTTACTGTGATTTCTCCTATTCCCTTTTATTTTCGTCTTGCATTTTGCATCTTTAGTAATTTTCTTGTTTGCTATAATTGTTGTATCGTCAAAGCTTTGATTCATTAGGGGGAGGGGGACAGAGCCTTCCTTGTGTTCCTTGTGTTTTACTTGTCCCTTGTGTAATTTGTAACACCCCAAATTTTATTTCTCAATATGCCTTGTAAATATTTGTGGCATGTAATAAAATGGAAGGGTGAATTTTGAAGGATGTGATTATGTTGCTAGTGAAAATTCTCTGCGTAACACCCCAAATTTTATATTCACCAAATATATTATAATTATTCAGAAAATTCAATAAAATGGTGAGTATTCATGAGAAAGGGAATTAGATTACATAGTTAATAGCAAAATCATAATTTTGCCAATTTACCTCAAGATTAATTATTTTCAATTAATTAAGGAAAATAAAGGAGAATGTATATTTGGAATAAATCAAGAATTGTGAAATTGGGAGGAATTATGCATAAATGCCTTTAATTGAATTATGGAATATTGAAACAATTTTATTTCCCTTCTCTTCCAAATTTTCGCCTAGCACAAGAAAAATGGAGGGAAAAATGATTTTTGGGATTAAACATGTCGAGTGTCATTATCATATGAAGAGGGGATTAGTTTATAATTGATTTAGATGAGCACATGTCTAATTGCATTAAAATATTGCTACATGGACATAGTAATCATGATTAATCATGATAATGGTACACTACTTGAGTGCATAGTTGGATTGGTTGGAGGAAAGCAATTCGGTTAGTGGAGCATAAGAGGGGGACAATTTTTAGCTAATCAAAGGGAGAAGAAAACTAGTTCCCTTCTAATAGAAGCCTAATGGAGTAATTATGACATAAATGTGAAGGAGGTGTGGATTGTGACAAGTGTCACCATAATATCCCTTGATGAAATCAAAATGGTGTAGGATGAAGGGAGATATTTTATGAAGCACTCTTCCTTCCTCTTCCCTTGCTCATTTTGGCCAAAACAAGAGAAAGAAGAGAGAGAGAGAGAGAGAGAGAGAGAGAGAGGGAGGGAGGGAGCTTGGAGAACACTTGAGAGCTAGAGAGAAGAAGAAGGAGAAGTTCAAGGTAAGATTGATCTCTTAAGCATTTCTCTTGTCATTTTGCTTAGAAACATTCTCTAAACTCCTCTTCTTCACGGAATCCGTAATTTAGAAAACAAATTTTGAGCTCAAGAAGAGAGAGAGCAGGACACCTAGAGAGAGAGGATTCAAGAAACTCAAGAGATAACCTCACAAACCTTAAGCCCTATTTGGTACGCGACATTGGGGGTTAGGGACTAGGATTGAGTCAGGGATTGAGCTAAGTTATATTGTTTGGTATGAGAGACTGGAGATGACCTAGGCTTAGGAGTATCCTGAAAGTGGGATTGTTGCAAAACCACCTCCCTCCTGGTATTGCGTTTTCGATTCCGGGATTGCAAATGTTAGAGACAAAAATATTCTCATTTATAATATTTTTCGGACAAAAATGCCCACTATCAATTTTAATAATAAGGATATTTTAGTCTTTTCATAATTTATGAAGGATTATAAAATAAAATCAATTCAAGTATTCTATCTAAATATTACCGCATACTAAACGTAATTTAAACCTTCAGCCCCAATCCCAATACCTGTCCCTATCCCAATACCATTCCTAATCCCAATCCATCAAAATCAGTGCCTCGTACCAAACAGGGCCTTAGATCTATTCTTGTATGATGTTGTTATTGAGGTTTGTGGTTGGTTTGGTGATTTTTAGTCAAATTGTAAATTTGGAAAGCCCTAACCCTAAGGGTTTATGCTACCCAAATTTCTTTGAATCATGATTAGAATGTGTTTAAATGAGTTAATAAGGGATTAGAAGTGAAAAGGTACAAGCTTTGGAAGCTAAAACACAAAAGAGCATTTTTCCTTTTATTTGACCTATGTTTTGGCCAAGGTTAGAACTGAGGGTAGGAGTTGGATTTTAATGAAATCGATAGTTCCATTGGATTCAGGATACAAAAATAGGTGGGGTTACAGTTGGTCACTTTTTCAGAAAAGCCTGAAAAAGCATAATTTTTTTGAAAACGCCCCTAAAATTCCTAAATTGGGGCTGTCAAGGGCAATTTCATAATTTGACACTGAATTTGGTAATTTCAAGCCCAGAAATGGATTCCTTGGGTGAAAATACGTCTGGATAGCTCTAGTCAAAAGTTTTGGAAAATGTGTTGTCAGGCCGGGTAAGGCGGGGCGGGGTCCTAGGGGCATTTTGGTAAATTTTCATCATAGACTAATATAAACACAAGAAACACCATAGAAGAGTCTAAAATGATACTTGGATAGGTTATGACCTATTTCTTGTACATTTAATATTTTAGGAACGAGTCGGAAGCCAGAAATGACACGTTTTACGAGGCACATAAGAAAGGGGTTAAAAGAACTTTGAGGTAGGGACATTATCCTTCATATATCATACCATAGTTATATGATTGGGTAGATGCCATTGTTGTAAATGAACTTTACTAATCAACATGTTATGCTTAGAGAGGGGCAATTAGTGCCAAGGGCACTTACACTGGGAGTTGGTGAGAATCCAACCGGTGGAGATTAATGGGGCTGGGTGCTACTCATGTATACATGTAGATGATGTGTTTATATTGTTCATTAATTAGTACATACATGACGCATATCATATTTACTTTCGCATTTTCTATGAACGATAACATGTTTCTACTGGGATTTCTTGGAATCTCACCGCTTTTTCTAAACAAACATCTCAGCAGGAGCCAGTGGGATGAAAGGCAAAGGCGTAGATGCCGTGAAGTGATTTGCACGTGTCTTGAGGCAAGGTTAAAGATAGTGGTTATAGTTAGTTTATGCTTAAGATATTTTGGGGAATCTTGTATATATTGAAGTTTCCGCTGTATTTTGTATTTCGTCTAAGAACAACTTTGGGATTGTAAACGAATACTGTTATCAGTATACATATACCTTTTTGTATGCCCACGGAATCTAGTATTTATTAATCTTCGTATATCGAAATGGAAACAGGTGTTAACATTTTTGGTATCAGAGCTAATAAGCGGTTCTAGCATTATTAGATGATATACTGATATGGTTTTGTTTGCATGGCTCTAGGACATCACGAGCAGTTTGAGTGAGCCCGTGATTGTGATCAGCGGTGCGAGTGAGTCGGCAAGGAGTAAGATGACATTAAACCAGTGTGTTTCTGACAGAGGGTCGATGATAGATTTTTCAGGCACGGTGGCATGCGTATGAGATATATGGCACAGAAGAGCGTGCTAGGGCTACCTGTGTACGGACCAGAGTAGAGGCCAACGTCCCCAGGAGTGACCCAGAGGAGATGCCAAAGGACGCGTTGAGTGATAACGAGTCTCAGGCAGAGCCGGTACCTGTGCTGTATGATTTACAGCTAGACATAGAGTTGTTCTACCTTCTCAAGGCCAAGTATCACAGAGCATTGCAGGAGCATGATACAGGGAGAGGCTGGTATTTCACATACCTTGACAGTATAGAGACACTGTATTGACCGTAGATACCGTTAGGGGTTACAGTGATGAGTGCTGGGTTTGTTCCATGATGTACATCTTCCCAGATTCAGCATTCTGGAATAGGCAGAAGAACTCATCGTTGAGCGGGGCTCGAAGGAGAATTTTTGGACTTTCTGGAGGCATATCAGAGGGCCAGTATGGGATTTCATGTATACTGAGCTGTGATGTGGGACTTACATGAGATATTTTGGTGATCGGAGTTGATCGACATGTATTACGAGTTTGGGGCAATCAGGTGGAACTGGCAAACAGAGAAAGATTTAGCCAAAGTCGGTGTTTTGGGAGGGTACCAGGATAGTTAAGCGTGGTCGATCAGGGGTAGTCTAGGACGGGTGACCCCTGGGGAGTTGCATATTTTGGTTATGTAAAAGACTAATATGTCATGTACAGTAGTAGTATGTAGGATATGTGATATTTCTAGTTCCCTGTAACTACTGTAAATAGTTGTGGTGTGCTATGTATGACATATCAATGTACCTTGATTTTTATGAAATGACAAAAATGCCCTTGCTCTTGTATCAACATTTACTCTTCTCTAAATTTCATGTAGAGTGAATTATGGAAATGGTACAACCAGAAGAAGGTAGTAGAGGTTGAGGTAGAGGTTGAGGCCGAGGGCACAGTAGACATGGTAAAAACAAGGAAGATCTAAGGCATGACCCTACCCAGTAACGAATACTGGATATGTTGGAATAGCAACAACAAACAATGAATGAAATAAGAGGTGACCTTCAGGGAGTATAGCAAAGGCAAGATCACCTGGAGAATCATATGGATGAGTTTATGTGGGGAAATTACGAAGAAATACATGAGGATCCTCCACCAAAGGATTTACCAGTAGGGCCTGAGGTGGATATTCAGACTTGGCTAAGCAGATTTAGTAAACAGTAGCCACCTATGTTCAAGGGGAAGTTTGATCCTCAACTAGCGGAAGACTGGTTAGCTCGTCTGGACAAGATTTTTGATATGCTGCAATGCCTAGATGAAATGAAAGCCCGGTTAGCTATATACAAGCTGGAGGGTGATGCGGATCACTAGTGGAAGGGTATAGATCTTATCCTAAAGGGGAGGAATGTTCCTATTACATGGGAACTATTCTAGGAGAAGTTCAATGAGAAAATATTTTCCCCTGACTGTCAAAAGAGAAGGAGAAAGAATTCCTATGCATCAAACAATAAGACTGAGAGAGCTTTGTTGATTATTTGGCCCAATATATTCGACTGTCACAATACTCGTCATATCACAAGCTGAATGACAATGAAGAATAGAATGCGGACATGATGATTGAAGGGTTGAGACTTGACTTCAAAGAGAAGCTGATTTCTCAATATTTACCCAGTTCAGTAAAGCAGTAGAAGAGTGCTGATACATTGAAAAGCGTATGTCAAACTTGGCTGCACAGACTGGGAATCAAGGTGTTTCTGGAAGTGGTAGCTCAGCACAGAAGAGGAAAGAACAGGGTGAACCTTTATGAGGAAATACGAAGAGGTTGAATCAAATGGGAGGCCGTGGAGGCCAAGGATCCTTGAGAAGTCAAAGGTGTTGGTTTTGTCGTAAACTATTCTGTAATACCTCGAATTTTGAGAGTTGAGACTAGAGAATAAGCCTGAAATAAGTGGGCTGCTAAGCCCCAGTTTAGCAGGATCCCAAACTTTGATTAAGGGCTAATGACTCCAAAAGTAAGTATGATTATTGTTAATTCGACACTTTTAGAGAATGCAACATGAGCTGTGATTCGTAAGTGTGTAGCTAGTGCCCAAACCCTGCATTTAAGCTTATTTGTGTGTCAAAGCTTAAGATGCATTGAATGTGAAGGGGAGTGCTTATGGTATGAAGAAATGTGATATAAAATGTGTTTAGTGGTGATTCAAGAGGAATTTCCATAATTAGGGGAATAATGGTAAAGTTACTGACTAATTGGTCAGTTACAAAAGAGGAAACTCATTGGTAACTTCAAGATCAATGGTTGAGATTGATTTGTACAATAAATCAAAGGGTGGAATCGTGTGTGTGTGCCTATATGAGCTCATGGAAGATGGAATAAGAGTGTGACACTTGGCACAATACGAACCCTTGGATTTGGGTCAAATGTTCAAACTCTTCCCTCTTTTCTCTCTCCCTTATTTGGACATTTTTGGGCTCTCCAAAATCTTCCTTAATATTTTTCATCTCCATTCTCTTTCCCTATTTCTCCATTTTCGTCCATGGCAAGGAGGAAAAAGAAAGCTATAGATTTGTGAAAGGAGGTGTTTGGTGGCTTGAGGAAAAGTTGAAAGATGAAGAATCAAAGAATTGGTTTGGGAAAGAGGAAGAGGGTTTGGTATTCATTCTGATCGTGAGTAGCAGAGCAGAATGAATACCAGAGCAGAACTAGTTGGAATTAGGGTGTGGTTGTGTAGTAGAGCAGAACTACATGCCTTCCCGACTGTAAAAGGGGATGAGGGTGAAGTGTGACAACTGTGAACAAGTTGGAATTAGGGTGTGGTTGTGTAGCAGAGCAGAACTAGTTCAGTTGATGGCTAATTCGACTATATGATCGGGAATTCTCTATTCTGATGGCACTAACTCGACATGGCTAGCATGGCTAGCCACCACATTAGTTGTATCGGTGTTGACCTAAGGCCGAAAGGCAGTTAGAATTTGTGATGTGTGTTACTGTGAAAGCTATGTGAAGTGTATATAGCATAAGCTGGTAACTTGATTATACGGCGTAAGCTGATGGCTTGATTATACAGCTGTGAGTGTTGTGTCTTGTGACTAATGAGTCACACATCATTTGTGGTAGCTGAATACAGCTTTGGAGCTGTCGTCTTGTAACAATCATCATGCATCATTGTGTATACAGCTAGGAGCGCTGTCTTCTTGTGACTTGTGAGTCACACATCTATGTGAAATCATCTGTGGATATTGTTTTGATGCCGTGAAATTTGATACGGTAATGTTATATTGTTGTGTTAGCACCCAAAAGTTCCAGTTACCACTAGTGGAGTCATTGGTAGATGTACGGGTGAGGGTAATGCTGTGAAATTTGATACGGCAATGGTATATTGTTGTGTTAGCACCTAAAAGTTCTGGTTACCACTAGCGGAGTCACTAGTGGATGTACGGGTGAGGGTAATGATGTGAAATTTGATCGGTAATGTGATATTGTTATTGAGACCCAAAAGTATTATTACTATTAGCAGAGTCACTGGTAGGTATATGGGTGAGGGTAATGCTGTAAAAGTGAATACAGCAAAAGCTGAAGTATTTATGAGTACAGCAGAAGCTATCATTTGATGTATTGAGGTTGTGGTGTTTTGGGGTTAGTCCCGGAAGGGGTAACTAGATTGAGTTGAGTAGAGTGGTGGCCTATGCCACCCAACTATCGAGATCTAATGATATGGCTCATGATTTAGAGCCTTCGAATATTGTGATATGTGATGATAGTGTGTTGTGGCAAACGTACATGGAGACGATTGCATTTACTTGGCAAATGTATGGTGATTGTGTTTTTCTAGCAATCGTGAAATAAACCGATTGTAGTTTGTGGCAACTGGGTTGCATTTGTTGTTTAGGATTCTTACGAGAATCAAATTTGTGGCATATTGTTTGTGTGGGTGGTCTAGAAGGGACCGCCCTAATGTGAAATGATTCGTGAAATGAAAGCTGTCGTGAAGAAGCATATGTAGTTTGTGAATAAATGGTGTGACAAATTTTGAGGACCAAATTTATTGAACGGGGGGAGAAATATAATTCCTCGAATTTTGAGAGTTGAGGCTAGTGAATAAGCCTGAAATAAGTGGACTGGTAAGCCCCGGTTTAGCAGGATCCCAAACTTCGATTAAGGGTTAAAGACCCCAAAAGTGAGTATGATTATCGTTAATTCGACACTTTTGGAGAATGCGACATGAGTTGTGATTCTTAAGTGTCTAGCCAGTGCCTAAACCCTGCAGTTAAGCTTATTTGTATGTCAAAGCTTAAGATACATTGAATGTGAATGGGAGGGCGCATGGTATGAAGAAATATGATATAAAATGTGTTTGCTGGTGATTTAAGAGGAATTACCATAATAGGGGAAAGATGGTAAAGTTATTGACAATTGGTCAGTTATAAAAGAGGAAACTCATTGGTAACTTCAAGATCAATGGTTGAGATTGATTTGTGCAATAGATCAAGGGGTAGAATTGTGTGTGTGTGCTTATGTGAGCTCATGGAAGATGGAATAAGAGTGTGACACTTGGTCAGTTATAAAAGAGGAAACTCATTGGTAACTTCAAGATCAATGGTTGAGATTGATTTGTGCAATAGATCAAGGGGTAGAATTGTGTGTGTGTGTGCTTATGTGAGCTTATGGAAGATGGAATAAGAGTGTGACACTTGGCACAATACAGACCCTTAGATTTGGGTCAAATGTTCAAACTCTTCCCTCTTTTCTCCCTCCCTTATTTGGACGTTTTTGGGCTCTCCAAAATCTTCCTTCATCTTCTTCATCTATATTCTCTCCTTATTTCTCTATTTTCGTCCATGACAAGGAGGAAAGAGAAAGCTATAGATTTGTGAAAGAAGGTGTTTGGTGGCTTGAGGAAAAGTTAAAAGATGAAGAATCAAAGAATTGGTTTGGGAAAGAGGAAGAGGGTTTGGTATTCGTTCTGATCGTGAGTAGCCGGTGCTAAAGCACATGTGGAAAGAAGGTTAGACAAGGCAAGCGGATCGAGGAGGGAGCAAGCAGCCTAAGGTGGTAAGGACTCCTTCGGGATGTGATTTTGGTTGTTGGTTATCATAGTTGGGTAGTATTCTATATTTGGTATCTGTATTTGGATTTGAATTTGGGAATGTATATTCGGATATGTATTTGAAAGGATATTGTGTAATCCCTGTATGAGAATTTGTAAAAGGGCGTTTGCGCCCTGTAAGGCTATGATTTATGTATAAAACCCGGGGTTGCCGGGATTATTATTGTGCACTCTGATGTATATATTCAAATGTGATTTTTTTTCGTATAGTAATTGTATTTGAAATGTGAATCTGAGACCAGGTGAATTGGATTTGGAAAAGTATTTGTGAAACCCTATCTTATTGATGGGTTTAAAAATGTTATTTGATAATTATTGGTCTTTATTTCACTTTAATCACGTATTTCGGATATAATTATGAATTGAAGGGGGTTACATTTATGGTATCAGAGCTGCAGTTCCTGGCAAAGATAGGATTTTCTAGGATAGTGATAGCAGTTGCTGCCTTAAGTTATAGGGGATGATTTTGCTTGGTTGTGGTATACACTTTAATGTCCCTGCTAATTGTGGATTTATGAGTTTAAGGGTTATGTGTATACATTATTTGTGATACTGATGTGGTGAATCATTGTGGGGATAAAGAACCCAATGGTCCACCAGAGAATTTGAAGAGTAGTCTTTATTTCACTTTAATCGCGTATTCGGTATAATTACGAAGGGGGTTACATATTCCATCCTTGCAGGGCATGGTGCGCTACAGAAAGCTGATCCCAATAAATCACTTGTCTGTTATGTTTGCAACAAACCGAGATATATGGCCAGGGATTATCCATAAAAAGCAGCAGCTGGAGCAGACTAGACCCAGGGTTTCAGGAAGGGTCTATACACTGACACAGGAAGAAGCCAGAAAGTCTCTAGAGCTGATTCAAGTTATGATTTCTCTTAATGGTAGTTTAGTGCATGTTGTGTATGATTCTAGTGCAAGCTATTCATTTATTGCATATGACTGCGTAAGGCGGTTATGTTTACCTGTGCATAAATCCCCATATGATTTGGTTGTATCTACACCTATGGGCACACGAATCGTGATGGCCGACGTTTGTCTAAATTGCGTGGTTAATACTGAGGGGCACGAATCGAACATAGATCTGATTTGTTTGCCACTGCAAGAGTAAGAAGTAATTTTGGGGATTGACTGGTTGACAGTGAACAATGTGTTGTTAGATTGTAAGCAGAAAAGAGTCATATATCTGAATCCATAACCGCAAGCTGACACATAAATCACTCTTAACCTTCTCTTCGCGGCTAAGGTTGAGAGATATCTATAGAAAGGTTGTCAGGAGTATATGGTATTTTTCTCTATGCAATCGGAGGCTAGTGTAGCACTAGAAAGTATCCCTGTAGTAAGTGAGTTTCCTCATGTTTTTTCGGAGGATGTCGGTGGATTACCTCCAGATAGGGAAGCAGAGTTCTCAATTGATTTAAGGCCTGGAGCAAGTCCAATTTCCAAAACCCCATACCGTATGGCTCCAAGTGAAATGGCAAAGCTAAAGAAGTAGATCAAGGGACTACTTGAGAAAGGGTTCATACGACCTAGCGTGTCACCCTGGGGTGCTCCAATGCTCTTTGTAAAGAAGAAAGATAGAAGCCTGCGACTCTGTATTGATTACCGACAGCTAAACAAGGTAACCGTTAAGAATAAGTATCTACTCCCTAGAATTGGCAATTTGCTCGATCAATTGTCTAGTTCCTGTGTATTCTCAAAGATCGATTTGTGATTGGGATACCATTAGTTGAGGGTAAAAGTAAAAGATGTATCGAAAACTGCTTTTAGAACCAAATATGGGTATTATGAGTTCCTAGTGATGCCATTTGGGCTGACCAATACACCTGCTGTGTTCATGGACTACATAAATCGAATCTTTTGTCTGTACTTAGACCAATTTATAGTAGTCTTTATAAACGATATACTGGTGTATTCTCGAAGTATAGCTGAACATGAATAGCATCTGAGAACTGTGTTAAACGAATACGAGATAGGCAACTCTATGCCAAGCTAAGAAAGTGTGAATTCTGGCTTTAAGAGGTAAGATTTCTGGGCCACATTGTCTCACTGTAAGGGATCTCTGTTGATCCTAGTAAGGTGGAAGTAGTACTAAACTGGAAGAGATCAGAGACTGTATTTGAAGTACATAGTTTTCTAGGTCTAGCTGGTTATTATTGAAGATTTATACAGAATTTCTCCAGAATTGCATTGCCGTTGACTAAGTTGATGCGGAAAGATCAACATTTTGTGTGGGATGAGAATTGTGAGAAGAGCTTCCAGAAGTTGAAGCAGAGGTTAACTACATCACCAGTGTGAACGATCCCAGATCTATAGTTTTCGTATGTTGTTTATATGGATGCCAGTGGGCACGGATTGGGATGCATATTGATATAGCATAGTCGAGTGGTGGCATATGCATCTAGACAGCTGAAACCTCATGAACTGAATTATCCCACCCACTATCTTGAGGTAGCGGCAATTGTGTTTGCTTTGAAGATCTGGAGATACTATCTCTATAGTGAGACTGTAGAGTTGTATTGCCACCACAAGAGCTTGAAGTACTTTTATGATTCGAAAGAGCTTAATATGAGATAGCACAGATGGATGGAGTTGCTGAAAGACTATAATCAAGAGATCAAGTATCATCCTGGTAAGGCTAATATCGTCGCTGATGCATTAAGCCAGAAATCCCTAAACTGAGGTTGTCAAGGGCAATTTCATAATTTGACATTGAATTTGGTAATTTCAAGCTCGTAAATGGATTCCTTGGGCAAAAATACATCTGGATAGCCCTAGTCAAAATTTTTGAAAAATGTGCTGTCAGGCCGGGTACAGCGGAGCCAGGGTCCCGGGGGCATTTTAGTAAAATTTCACTATAGACTAATATAACCACAAGAAACACTATAGAAGAGTGTAAAATGATACTTGGATAGGTTATGACCAATTTCTTTTACATTTAATATTTTAGGACTAAGTCGGAAGTCGAAAGCAACACATTTTACGAAGCACATCAAAAAAGGATTAAAAGAACTTTGAGGTAGGGACATTATCCTTCATACATCATGCCATAGTTATATGATTGTGTAGATGTCATTGTTGTAAATGTACTTTATTAATCAACATGTTATGCCTAGAGAGGGGCAATTAATGTCAGGGGCACTTACACTGGGAGTTGGTGAGAATCCAACTGGTGCAGATTAGTGGGGCTGGGCCCTACTTATGTATACATGCAGATGATGTGTTTATATTGTTCATTAATTGGTGTATACATGGCTCATATCATTTTTACTTTTCGCATTTTCTATGAACGATAGCATGTTTTTACTGGGATTCCTTGGAATCTCACCCATTTTCTAAACAAACATCTTAACAGGTGCCAGTGGGAAGAAAGGCAAAGGCATAGACGCCGTGAAGTGATATGCACGTGTCTTGAGGCAAGGTTAAAGATTGTGGTTAAAGTTAGTCTATGCTTAAGATATTTTGGGGATCATGTATATATTGAAGTTTTCGTTGTATCCTGTATTTCATCTAAAAATGACTTTGGGATTATAAATGAATACTGTTATCAGTATATATGTACTTTTCTATTTGCCCACAGAATCTAGTCTTTATTACTCTTCATATATCGAAATGAAAATGGATGTTGACACTCAGTGAGGCAGTAAGTTTGTCATGTAGTTTTGGATAAACTTATGATTACTAAAAATTATGAAATTTTACAGGGTGAAAGTAAACATCCTAAGTTTTAAATTGATAGGTCATATGAATCATTTGAAGCTATATACAATGAATTATGAATTTTTGAATTTCGCCTAGAAAAACTGCCTATCTCTTATAGCAGTGTCCAAAGAATTAAATTATGAGAATTTTGTGCTTTCAATTGGTAAAAGGCTATATTTTTTCTTGAAACTAGACTCAATAAGAGTTTTATAGCCTTTGAAATTACTGCAATTTGATATCTACAAATTTAGTTATGATTTTTCATAGTTTGGGCAGAAAACTTGCCAGGATTGCCAAAAAAATCAGAAAATAAAGAAATAATGTGATGTCAATTTTTGAAATTATGAGATAAATGAAAAATTCATTTAGGCTAATGACAGGACCTCCTAGGTGTCTTTTGGTGGGCCAAGAAGAGGAGGAGATTAATTGAACTTCAATTGGGCTTAGGACACACTTTCATGTAGATAGGAATTTGTGTACATAAAGTCAACAATTTGGAATTTTGGAAACTATGGAAAATTAGAGAAAATCAAGATATTGTTACAAAATCAATTTTCCTTCATCTTTCCCTTCTAAACTAACGCCTTGAGCTCTCAAAAGAGAGAGGGAGTGCTATATTTTCTAGAGAGAGAAGGAGGAGTAAACTTATAAAGGTAAGATGATTTCTTTGGTGATTTGGCTCCTAACTTGTGTAATCCTTCCTCTAAGCTTCTCTTTTATGTGATTCAAGGTATTTGAAGCAAGAATTTTAGTCTTGTTGGAGCTAGGGTTTCGGCCAACAAGGGAAAAGCCAGAAGGAAGCTAAGGTTGTTAGATCCCAAGTTTTGATGATAACAATAACTCAATTATGTGCAAAACATGTTTTTAGAAGGTTAAGAAAAGTTTCCAAGTTACCAAATGCATATTTGATATTTTGCTGATATCTGCTGTGAATTTGCACTTGAGTGCTCGAGCAGGATGTTTGTGCTCGAGCAGAGATCTCCTTTGCACTCGAGCAGGTGTGAGAGAAAGCTAGAAAGTATGTACCCGAGAGGCATTCTCCCTTTGTGAACACTAGATCACTCGAGCACATATGCGAGTGAGGGTCTGCGAGCACTTGGCCGAGAGCAAGTAATGGCATGCTTCCTTTGTTCACTCGAGCAGGGTGCTGCGAGCACTTGGCCGAGAGCAAGTAATGGCATGCTTCCTTTATTCACTCGAGCAGGGTGCTGCGAGCACTTGGCCGAGAGTCATGAAGTTCAGAGTAGAAGCAAGTGTGCTCTAGCACACTCATATATGCTCGAAGTGACACACCTATGCTTGCGAGTAAAAATTCCATCCCTCTCCAAATCTGTTGCGAGTGCTTGTTCAAAAGGTATAATTCTTGGGAATATTCTTCTCACTCGAGAAAAAGTCTTTGTGCTCGAGTGAGGGCCCACATCACTCGCGAGTGAAAATTCTATCCCTCTGAAATTCTGGTGCGAGTGATGATATTGAGAGCATATTCTTTGAGAATATGCTTCTCACTCGAGCAAAGGTTTTGTGCTCGAGTGAGGGTCCATTTCACCCGCAAGTACAAATTCTCACTCTTGTCAAAATGGTGTGCGAGTGACAACCCGAGAAGACATTCCATGTGGAAATTGCAAGATCACTCGAAGCAGAGATTTTGTGCTCGAGTGAAACCCCTCTTCACCCGCGAGTGAAGATTTTGTCTCTCTGATTTTCTATGCGAGCACAACCCGATAACAGAGGCATATGAAGGAAAATAGGAGATCACTCGAAGTGAGACTTTCATGCTCGAGTGATACCCTGTCTGACCACCGAAACGCTAAGTATCACAACGTTCATTACGAATATAATTTATTGTTATCTATTCATATCATCATTGCTTATTATCATTGTTTAACCTTATTTTGAATGAATTATGAGTGTGATACAGGAACATGAACGTTTGAAAATAGTTGTTACGGAGAAAGTCAAACAACGGCAGACAACATGATTACAAACACGTTCACACCTACCACATTTAGAATATTCAAACATGCGCGTGTTCTTCTACAGTTGCAAAAGTTCAGCTCCTCAAATGAAGAATTTCCAAACGGGCAAAAACTGAAGCAACTATATATACAGAGATTCAAGGATAATCAAACAGAGAACGTAGCACAAGAATTCACAAGCTTATACCAAGTTTCTGCTATTCATCATTTTTCTCTGTATACACATTGATCTTCAGTGTTTATTCATTTGCTCTGTAAGAGAGTCTTCACACAATTCAAAATTATCTGTTTATGAGATCTCAAGGTATTGGGACCTTGAGAGGGTAGTTTTCCTTACGAGAGAAGCAGTTGAGAGAATTCCTTGTTGAACCTTCCATTCATAAGTCTTATAAGATACAAGCGGAAGAGAACGTTGCTGCTCGTAAGTCTTACAGTGGTGTAAGCAGGAGAGAACGTTGCTGCTCATAAGCCTTGTATACATAAGCAAGTGAGAAAGGTCATAGGTTGTTTTTCTGCACGTAAGACTTGTCGTAAGGGGGAGAGAAATTTCTTAGTGAGAGAATATTTCTGCTCGTAGTCCGTTCAAGGATGATTGTTGTTTTGTGGCGTTCTGAGAGCCCATTGAATCTTGAGTATAGTGAAAATCTCAGTAGGTCTTGATCTCTGAGGACTGGACGTAGGCCTTGTTGTTAGGCCGAACCAGTATAACTCTCTGTGTTCAAATCTTCTCAACTCTACTCTATCTACTATATTCTTCATATCACCACATCAAGCGAAAAATTTATAACATCACCCAATTCACCCCCCTCTTGGGTGAAGCTTGCCTCTTACAAAGGTGACTTCCTAAACTATAATCTTTGGTTATTCTGGTTGTTGTAGTTAGTTTAATCGGTGAATTTCGATTGGATTTACTGTGATTATAAAATTGGCAAAATGTTGAACCCTAAATGTTATGCTTCCCAAATTGATTCTAAATAGTGTTCATAATGTAATTAAATAGTTAATAAAGTGATTAAAAGTAGAAAGGATCAAGTCTGCGGAGTCAAAATTGGAAAACCTCAATTTTTCCTAGAGAATCTTGGGTGTCGGCCAACTCTAGTTTACGAGGTTAGAGTTATATTTTTGATGATATGATGATTCCATTGCGTTCAGAAGGGAAAATTAGGTGGGGTTATACTTGAACACTTTTCCAAAAAAGCCTTAAAAAGCATAATGACCAAAATGCCCTTGAGACTCTAAAGTAGGGGCTGCCAAGGGCAATTTTGTCTTTTGACAGTGAATTTGGTAATTCCAAGGATGGAAATAGATTCCTTGGGTGAAAATAAGTTAGAATAACCTGGGTTAAAATTTCAAGAACGGTACAGTCAAACCAGATACAGTAGGGCCGGCCCGAATCCCCAGGGACATTTTGGTTATTTTTCACTATAGACTCATATAACCACCAAAAACACTATCGAAGTGTCTAAACTAGTGCATAAATAGGTTTTAACCTAATTCTTGTACACTTAGAATTTTAGGACTGAAGTAAGTGTGGAGTTGCGACACGAAGTTCGAGGAGCGTATTGACGAATTGAAAAGGGGTTAAGGTAGTAACTCTTTCTTTCCACTACTACAAAAAGGTAAAGCTGTGGCGCTTATAATTGCATTAACTGTGGCGCTAGAGAAGTGCCACATATCTGAATGCCACTAAAAAAAGCTGTGGCGCTTCCAAGCGCCACAACATTTAAATTTTTTTTTTAAAAAATACCCTTCTGTGGCGCTTGTTTGAGGAAGTGCCACAGGAGGGGGGCCTCCTGTGGCGCTTGCGTCAGCAAGCACCACAAGAGGGGGGTCCTATTGTGGCGCTTGCTTCAGCAAGCGCCACAGGAGGCCCCCCTCCTGTGGCACTTCCTCAAACAAGCGCTACAATAGGGTCCTTTTTTTTTCTTTTTTTTCTTTTTTCTTCTTCTTCTTCTTCTTTTTTATTTCCTGTGGCCCTTTTTTATGCTTCCTGATTGTGAAGCTTTATATAAAATGAGTGGCTTTCGTATTTATCATCTCCACAAATTGTCAATCTTTCTATTTTATATTTCAACCTATTATATATATATATATATATATAATTTTCACATTTAAAATTCAAGTTCCTCGATCAACAATAATGTTCTTATATTAATACTCTCCAAAGCTAACATAAAAAATATCACAATACAAGAACTTGATATGTGAACACAGTACATCAACAACTAATTAAGTAAATTAAAATATTACTAAAAAACACAAACTTGTCGGCAAAAAAACATTAAACAAAGCAAAAAGACAAACGAAACAAAGCAAGCTAGAATGAAATAGTCTTCTTCTTACAAATCTATTAATTGACCAGCGCAGGGAGTGGGAGACCACGTTGGTGACGCTAGCTTGAGTGACGAATGAGCGTTTGAGTGTGTTTTTTAGTGTGAAGATGATAGGAAATGGAGGGAGGGGGCCGACGGATCTACTAAGAAGATGAGAAAGGAAAAGTAATTTAATGGATGAGAGAGTAGTTGAATAATTAAAGTGGAGTAGTAGTCAAAAAAAGAAGGAATGGGGGACGGACACGGAACTACTACGCGGGAAATGAAATAATTAAGAGATCTATCCATTTAAAATCCCCCCCCCCCCCGTTTTTTTTTAAAAATAGGCAAGTGTGGCGCCTAATTAATTAGGCGCCACACATTGCCTATCAGCTGTGGCGCCTAAGCAATTAGGCGCCACACATTGCCTATCAGTTGTGGCGCCTAAGCAATTAGGCGCCACAGCTGATATATATATCATGTGTGGCGCCTGGGCATTAGGCGCCACACATGATATATTATATATCATGTGTGGCGCCTAATTCCCAGGCGCCACACATGATATATGATGCAGCTGTGGCGCCTGATGGGTAAGGCGCCACAGCTGCTTGTGTGGCGCCAAATGTGGCGCCTGTGTAGACAGGCGCCACATTAGGTATCCCCAATTGTGGCCCCTAATCTATTAGGCGCCACAGCTGGTACCTAAAAAAAAAATTATACAGGCTAAAAATTAAAAAAAGGGAAGCTGTGGCACTTGTTTAAAGAAGTGCCACAAAATGTGCGCCACCTTTTATCTTTTTTGTAGTAGTGTTCATACATTATGTCAATGTTTATTTGCTTTATGTATGTCATTTACTGATATATGTATGATGCATATTACCTATGGGTACACTGAACATGACGAGTATAGTACCTACGGGTACACCAAACATGACCGAACATAGTACCTATAGGTATACTGAACATAACCGAACATAGGGCCTATGAGTACACTAAACATGACCGAACATAGTACCTATGAGTACGCTAAATTATAATTCCTATGGGAACACCGAATTATGCTTAATATGTGGTCTTGAGCCCAGCTGAGGTATGGAACAAGTAAGGGTTGCAACAGTGGTTGGCTTTGAATGTTCCTGACCGAACCGAATTATGTGTGGTTATAATATTGCTATATGTGGTATGTGGTATTTGGCATATTTATTATTGTATTATCTATGATCGATTGTCTGTTACTATTGAGATTCATTTGAATCTTACCCTTTTTCAATTAAAGAAATATTCTAGCGGGAACCAGCGGCTCCACGGGTAAAGTGGTAGAAACAGGCAGCTAAGGTGCGGATCTCGAGATAGGAGCTATTTGGTTATATGTAGTCTATTATGTTTGAATATTTTTGATATTTTAAACCATTGTGTATGTATTATCACACCCTAAGGGAAAAATCTGTAATATAATCAAGCCTAATGTATCAACATTAGTATGTTTATTCTATTTCTGTGTTGTCCATCGAACTGTATGCAAGCACTCTAAAAAAGGTGAAAATAAGATAAGGGTATGACATAATTTCATATTTGTCTTCCTGTTTTTAGGGAGTGACTGTATTTATTGTGATATTGTTGAAAAGCTTTGATTCCTTGGGGGAGGGAGACAGAGCTCTCCTTATGTTTACTGTAATATCCCAATTTTTGATTAAGGGCAAATCATGATTATTGTGGATAATTAGGAATTTAATTTGAATTATTATGTGTTTTATAGCAATATTAATTAATATGTCATAATTATTGAAAAATTGGAAGAATAGGATTTAGCTATAAGTTGGTGATTAATGGGGACATTAATTTGTAACTAAGAGAAAATGAGATGTGTGATTAAAATGACTAATGGAGGGATTACATAAGCTAATTGGGTGCTTATTGTGTGAGAGACAATGAGAAGAAGACATGTGGCAAGTTGGCTTGTGTGTGTGTGTGAGAGAGAAAAGTCAAAGGGTTTTTTTAAGCATTTCTCTCTCCTCTCTTTCCCTCTTTTTCGCTGAAAAATTGAAATGGGAAGGGAGTATGATCATTTCCCTTCTTCATCACTCTTCCCTCTCATCTCTCTCGTTCTCTCTCTTCTCCCTCTCTTCGTCAGCCATTGAAGACCAAGAGAAGGAAGAAAAGTTGGAAAAGGTAAGGGAAAATGATCTCTAATGCCAAAACTTCATTTATTAATGTTGTTTCTTGCATTAAGAGCTTTTATTTGATGGTCATAGTTTGGCATTTGGGGCTGGATTGAGTTCTAGAGAAATTGTGAAAGTTGGAGAATCAAAGAGTCTCTTTGAGAAAATTGTTAAGGTAAGTGAAAGGAACCTATCTATCTAAGTTTTGTACCATTTGGAATTATTTTGAATTTATGGAATTTATTGGTCATTTTTGAAAAATGATGATCATTGGTCATGTGGTATGTTATTGGTATGGAAATGATATATTTGGAATGTATATGGATAGATAGGATTGATTGTAGAATGAATGGTTGGGTTTGGAAAAGTTGGGAATTTAGTGTTTATTGTTGCCAAAATCAAAGCATGATAAAGGAGTAGGATTTTGGTCATTTTGAGATTGTCATTGTGTTCCTTGTGGAAAATTTTGTGGGAGAAGTGTTGAATATGAATTTTGAACCATTGGGAACTTAGTTTTAAAAGTGGCAAATTTTGGTTAGTAAGAAACTCTGTTCTGGCAGTGATCTTGCATGGACTTTTTAAAATATCAAATGGTGTTGGAAAATTATGAAACTTTCCAGTCTTAAATTTCACTTGCCAAGCTTCAAAATGGATATATATTTCATGTCATTTAGAGTTTTGGGCTAGGAGTTATGACTCTCCAAAGTCTGATGTTAAATTTGGGATCAATTCTGAAGCAAGGTGGACTTTTCTTGAAATATGTATTTTTGTGGTGATTTTCAGTAATGTCCCATATTTTTCCTATGATGAGGACTTCAATACCTTTCATTTAGCTTTGGAATCACCTCATTTAGATTTTTTTACAATTAGTTTTGATTTTTCGAAGTTCAGCCAAGAAACAGAATTTTTCTGGCCGCAACCATAAAATTATTGGCTGCAGCCAGAAACTTTCTGTGCTATTTTTGGCCACAGCCAGAGGTTTTTTTGGCTGTAGCCAGCCCCTGTTTTCAGCACCTTGTGATTTTGAAAAGTGGTTTCCAACCCGATGTTTCCCAATCCTTTAAGGCTTTTATTAGAGCCAATTGTAACTACTTAAAGGACATAAAATATAACCAAATCTATGTATTTTGAAGTCAATTGAGTATTGGAATAGAGAATAACTCTTTGTCTCTAATTATAATTATAGGATACGATATTTGCCCTCCTCGGGAGAGACATGTGACAAAGCACACACGGAACGAACTAGGTAATGACTTTTCTCTCATGTTGTGTGTAATGTTTTGGTATGCATAACTTATCATTGAACTGTGAACTGCATGTACCATGGTCCATTATAGAGTGAGCAGGTCAGCGTGAGCCGTGTAGGGATTGACGTTGGTCATCTCTAGGTCGGCCGTTGTAATCGACATGGAACTTTGTGAATCTGACCCGTGGGGCGGCGTTTGTTAATCCAGCCGTGGGCAGTGAGTTTTGAATCTTTCCTGTATGGCTTGTGTGATGAAATGCTTTATATGAATCCCAACTGTGGTGAAATATATTGTGTGGATTGTGTTGTGCAATGCAGCGTGAGCAATCGTAAGGGATGACATGTGTCACACTAACCATTGCCGTTGTAACTGCCGTTGTAGTTGCTTTGTGTGGATAATGATTTGATTTCATGCCTTATTGTTATGCATATTATGAGTAATTTGACACTATGGGGATTCCTTAAAATCTCACTCTCCCAAAATTAAACATTTTAGACAGGGCAGAAGGATCGAAGGGAAAGCGGGTGACGAAGAGCGGCTAGAGCTCATTGCTAGGAGTCTATTTTGGAAAAAAATTGGTTATCATTTTATAAATCATTTGGATATATTTTGTTGGGAATTACATGTATATATTGGATAGTAATTATGTAATCCCCTTGTATGGGAAACTACTTGGGTTTTGTGCCTTGTATAGACCCTGAATTAGTAATTGAACCCCGACTGTGTCGGGAATTTACTGAGTACTCTGATATTTATAAATGGAATCAAATTGCTCAGGCCATTTGTGTATTAAAATGTGAATAGAAGACCATTGTTAACAGGTTTTAGAAAAGGTTTTATAAAAGCATGTTTTGGGCAAAACTTGTTGTATTAAGTCCTAAATCATTTACGGTCTCTAATTCCACATTAATTACGTGTTTATGAACTTAATCTCGGCCTAAGCGTGAAGGGGGTTACATTTACTGTATTTTTTCACTTTCTTTTTGAAAGTTTGAGTGAGTTATTTTCTAGTCTATGACGCCTAGGGGTGGACACAGGCCAGGCAAGGCCAGGCTTGTGCCTTAACAGACTTGGCTTGTTAAGGCACAAGATGGCCTGAGCCTGGCCTGTTACAGGCTTTTTATTAGGCTTAAGCCTGGCCTGGCCTGTGGCCTGTTAAGGAGGTCTAGATTTGTAAAAGCTCCTAAACAGGCCAAATAGGCCGACATCCTAAACATGCCAAACATGCCAACACAAAAAGGCCAAAAACAGGTCTAGTTACAATTTTTTTTGCATAGAGGATGCCATTGTATGAATCAAAACTAGCATCCACATAAATCAGTCATTGTGGACCATATGCTTGTACATGGGCTCAGCCCTCATTCATACAAAAAAAGGGACATGTATAAAATAAGGAGCATCTTGGATGGACAGAAACAGAGGACCCATTCTGACAAGATCCAGGTATTCCCCTACTTTGGAAGCCTCCTTAGCTCTTACTCATCCATATTGTAGGATCTCTATCTTACCTCCGACTAATCATCATTTGTATGCATATTATGTTGTAACTAGCAGGGAGATCAAAGTCAAAGATAAGGAAAGTAACATGCAAATCAACTCTCATTTCTTATTTCTCACAAACTCAATCTAGGCACACATATCATAAACTCAATCTGACTGCATTGCCAAATTACGTGGGCTCAGCCCTCATTCATATCAATAAAAAACTAGCACCTACAAGGGTTCTAATGGCCATAAGAGAAGCTTAAAATGTTACAAACCACATAATGCATTGATTCATTGGAAGAAACTCTTATGAGAAAAGTCACAAAAAAAGTAGAAGCAAAAGCAAAAGCAAATAATGCATATTGCAGAACAATAATTGTTGCAGTGGTTGTCTCAAATGTCTATCAACAAATTCACTATGCCCAGTTCTTTTTGTATGCAAATCACTCTCCTACATCACAAAAGGAATGAGAAAAGAAAATAGAATAAGTCATGCCCATTGTAATAAATGATAACATACCTTAGAGTCATGCTTACTTTGAAGTTTTAAAATGCATTTGAAGCTAATGAATCTTCTCACCTTCACATCAAATCTTCAAAATAATTTCTTCTCCTTCAAAGGCCTTGAAAAGAATTAATGAAATATATAGTATTAGATCATAACACAATTTAACATGTATAAGCAATAATATGATTTTAACAATGAAAAATTTATACCTTCCGTTTTTTCTTCAAACTGTACTTGTTTCGAAGGCAGTCCCCACCACAAATAAGTGCTTCAATTGATTCTTCATTTAATTTATAACGATATTCATCAATAACTCTACCTCCAGCACTAAATATGGACTCTGATGCCACGGTTGAGATTGAAATAGCTAGTATGTCAGCAGCCATATTAGATAAAATCTTATACTTCAAACTATTATTTTTCCACCATCTAAGGCACTAAATGAGTTAGAACTGTCCTAAGGAATATAAACACAATCCTCAAGATAAGCTTCCAATTCTAATTTCATAGGGGGAATTGCTTGTTTTTCATGAACAATGTTCATAATTTGATCAAATCGAGTAATTATAGAAGAACTAGGCACATTGGGAGAAGAGTTGTTGCCAACATTTTAATCTGTATTACGTGTCTCTCCCTTGTACAAGGCAACATACTCATCATACATTGAGTATAAAGCTTTCACCACTTTATCTATATTCTCAGAAGCAGCATAATCAGGCTAATAAATCAAAGGAAAGCAATAATTAATAACATATAATTTGCACATAGGATCCAGATACTTGCAAGAGCCATCACCAAATTGCATTCCCCCCAATATTTGTCAAACTTCTCTTTCATTGAGATAGCCATTTCTACCATAAAGAAATCATCATCTTCTAAGGCATTGTCAATTACTTGTTTCACCCTCTAAACTTTAGGAAGGTACAAATTTGCAGTAGGATACTCACTGCCTGAGATGACATAAGTGGCTAGATTGAACACTTCTAGAAGTTTGCAAATCTTCTCAACCTTCTTCTAATCCTCTTCAGACGGTGTATAGTTGTAATGTGGTTCTTTTTCCTTATAATCAGGAAAGACAACCTTGAACTTCAAAGCAGTAGACAACATCCTATATGTAGAATTCTACCTTGTTGGACAATCAAGAATGAGCTTCTTTTCCTTCAAACGTTTCTGCTCAACAATGTCACAAAATGCTTTTAGCCTTGAATCATTGTAATTGATATACTTCACACTCTCACGAACATTATTTATAATGTCTTTGATTCTACCAAGGCCATCTTGTACCGACAATTTTAATATATGCACACAACATCTGATGTGAAACAAGTTACCACCTAGAGGCAATGAACTATTAAGTGATAAGGTGTCTCAAAGAGCTCTTAAACAAGAATAATTATAAGAAGCATTGTTAACTGACACAGAAAACACGTTGTTTTCAATTCCCCAGGCCTTCAAACACTTGAAAATAGCATCAACTACATAAATTCCTCGTCTAGGAGAAGGAAATTTAACAAAACTCAACACCCTCTTTTGAAGATTCCACCCCGCATCAATGAAATGCCCAGTGATAACCACATATTCAGTCACTTGATGACTAGATTTCCACATATATGTAGTTAAGCTAATCTTGCTAACACCTTGTAATAAGGCCTTCAATTGTTTCTTCTCTGCTTCATATATAGCCAAACAATCACTTCTGCCTGTCTTGCGAGAAAATTTCTGAAATTCAGAATTAGAATATTGAAATCCCCACATCCATACTTCATCCTCAATGATGCTAAATGGATGCTCATGCACCATGATCGCAGTAGCAATTATTTCCCTCATCTTCTCATTAGAATATCTAGCCCCTGATACTAGAAATGGATTAATGCACATATTTGAAGGTTGAAATGGAATGGTGGATTGCTTATTTCTTGCAGCAATATGCAGCTTCCTTGAATCACAAGATTGATATGTCTCTATAGATGGGAAGTACTAGCTCCCTTCCCTGAGTATGAAAATGGACTTTTGTAATACTTGCATTTAGCTTTGAGCCCATCATTAGTTTCAACTTGATCAAAATCATCCCAAATAGATGAAGTTTTTCTCCTCTTCTTCTTAATGATATCATCATCGCCATCATTTTTCCCACCGATTTGTTGACTAGTCTGTTGACTAGCTTGTTGACAAACCTCAATAGCATTAGGAGGAACTGAACTAGATGACATCGTTTCACTCTCAAAGGGAGATGACATTCACCAAAACTAAAACATAAAACAACCAAAATTTCATAATTTAATTAACCAAATAGATATCATCCAGCAATTATGAATGCAAGACAGCTGTTCAACAAATTTTAACAAGGGAACAAAAGGGGAGGAAATAATTCAGAGCCAAAAGAAAAGAAAGAATAAAATAAAAGCATGAAAGAGGCTGACTAAAGTAGAAACCATTATTCTCATATATATATATACACATCAAAAGACATTAGATAATCTTCTTTATTCATGTGCCAGCCATGCTAAAATCCAAACATAACCATAAACTCAAACAAGCCTATGGACCCATGTTGTACCCATGTTGTAACCAAACGTATGGTGCTATTAATTATCATGCTCCTGATAATTTTTGTACATCACAAATACTATCCACCAACAGATAAATCAATATCACAAAAAAACATGAACTAGATAGTGAAACAAGCCATAAGAGTAGCAACAAGACATACATATATTCATTAAAAAGGGTGTGAAGCACAGGGAGTGAAGCAACATATTCATATAACCTTCTTTCTGTTTACAATTTCAACATAGCAACATTCAATCTGATCTTGAAATTAGCTCAGGACATACGCATATTCATAAAAAGGGAGTGAAGCACAAGGGACAACCAAAAATGCCCCTCCAGGTAAAACAGTGTTCATATCACAGAAGATGGCATACACAAAGCATATAGACAATCACATAGTATATGAAAGAAAGTGCTACTACCTTATGTCCAATTAAGTCCTTAATTGATCCGGCACGAGCTCAACAGTCTGATCCTAAAATTTCAAGTTTACAAGAATTAGTTACCCGGTCTAAGCCCTTTATTACCCGGTCCGACTATAACTTTTCCAGAAATTTTGACACGGGCTATTCCTACACAGTTTTGTATGTAGAATCCATTTTTGACCTTCATTTTTGCAAAATCACTGCCAAATGACAATTTTGCCCTTGACAACCCCTACTTAGGGTTTTAAGGGTAGTTTTCTTTCTAAGGCTTTTCTCACAACATGATCAACATCAACCCTACACAATTTTCCCTCTTGAACACAATGGAACCATCAGATTAGTGAAATTCCAGCTCCTACTCCTATTTCTTGAGCTGGCCAAAACTTGAGCTTAAAAAGGGAAAAATGTGATTTTGTGTTTTAGCCCTTAAAACTTGCTCCTTTTCACTCTTAACCACTTGTTAAACCTTTTAAACACTTATTAGACATAATTTGAGGAAATTTGGGCAGCATAACCCCTTAGGATTTAAACATCCCAACTTTACAAAATCAACAACCAAGCCACAAATCATGACAAGAACCACAACAACAATAAAAATACACCAAAGGATTTGAAGTTCTTGAAGTTACCTCTTGATCCTCAAACTCTCTCTCTCTAGGCGTCTCCCTCTATCTCTTCAATCTTGAAGATTTGCTTGCTACACATGGTTTTTCATGTAGAACAAGAGTTTATAAGAGCTATTACACAAGCTAGAAAGCTTAATCGCTTGAAACTACAAGACTTACCTTGGATTTTCCTCTTGTGCTTCTCCTTCTCTCTAAGTTTCTTAAGCTCCTCTCTCTCTCTCTCTCTCTCTCTCTATTTGGTATGCCCAGTGTGAAATGAGAAGGGAAAAGATGAAGCCAAAGCTTTGAAATATCTCCATCATCTTTCTTTAATTAAATATTGGATTATGGATTTATGACATGAGATTGTACTTAGCCTTATCCCTTCATCATTAAGTCATAAACCTTTCATTACATTTGAACTAATTTCCTTCCCTCCTCCTTAGCCCAACAAGACGCCATATAGGTCCTTCTTACACCAAATGGGCTTCATTTCATTAATCTAACAAACTTGCACACACACACACACACACACACACACACACACATATATATATATATGAACACATGTGTAATTATTAAAATATGAGCACATGTGTAATTAGCATAAAATAGTATATTCGTTTCAAATTCACAATAGTTGACAATTCTGGCAGATTTTCTAACCAAATTATGAAAAATCATACCTTTATTTGTAGAAATCAAATAGGAGTGATTCCAAAGGCTATGAAACCCTTATTGAGTCTAGTTTTACAGAAAAATATAGCATTTAGGCAATTAGAAGCTTAAAATTCCCAGAAATTCGTTAAACCTTACTTGTTCCATAATTGGTTCCAGAAACAGGGTCTAACTTTGAAAAAAATCATATCGCTCAATCCTCAAGTCCAAAAATGACATGTTACCTATCAAATTAAAACTTAGAATGCCTAATTTCATCTTATAAAATTTCACAATTTTTGGACATCATTTGCCTATCTAAAAATACACTAGAAGAAGACTGCCACAAGTATTCACAAGGCATATTGGGGAATAAAAATGTGGTATTACAGCCATGGTATCGGCTGGCGGCCGGCTGGTGAGGGTAATTACTTTTTTAATAAAAAAAAATAGTAAGGGCTAATTGGTCATTTCCTCTAAATTTATAAATTTCAGTTTAGGCACTAGCATCTTTACAGGGTTACGCAAATTCGGAACACCTTTTTGCCTTTTCTTGATTTCGGAGTTCTATTTCGGGGATTTTCCCTAAAATGTTTCTGATTTGTTTTGTCTTTGGTTTAGCCATTACAATTTTTTGAAATTTTATCTGTTTACTATTTATTTTAAACTTGTCTAACTGTATTTGAAGAGTTTGCAATTTAAAATTTTTAGATTTATCTGAAGATTTAAATTTAAGTTTTTTATTTGAAACAAATTTTCAATTGTTTATTGTTTTGAATTTAATTTGAAGACCCGTTATCTTTTTTTTTTTTAATTTTGATTCGAAAATAATCAAATGTGCATTTTACAAATGTTTTAATTTTGATTTCAAGATCCATTATTTTCTGTTTTATTTAACTTGAAAATCAATATTTAATAGTTTACATATTTTATTGGATTTGAAAAGAAATTTCTAACTTCAAAATATCTTGAATTGTTTTTTTGGGAGAATCAATATCCTACTTTTATATTTTACCAAACACCATTGTTTTTAATTACCCTTTTTGCAAAAAAAAAAAAAAAGAAATGTTTTCAATTACCCTATTTGATTAATGTTATTTCAATTTGCAGTTTTAAATTTTGATTAATTATGAAGATTTATAGTCTTATTTTTTTAATGATGATCCGTAACATCTGGAATTTTGAACCCATTCTCGTTTTGTTTTAAATTTGCTTTGGAAAATCTGCAATTTTATGTTCCATTTTGTATTGTTTCAAATATGACTTGAAGGGAATTTGTCAATCATCTTCTTGTTCAAAGTTTAATTTGAAATTCAATATTCAACAGTTTACTATTTTTTAAAATTTATTTAACTTGATTTAAAAATGAGTTTGCAATTCAGTTTTTTTATTTTGAGTTTATTTTTAAGATTTCAATTTCAATTTGGTTTGAAACGTATCTACTATTTAAAGTTGTTTTGAATTAGATTTGAAGACCATTTATCTTTTATTATTATAAATTTGGTTTGAAAATCTGTATCTAATACTAATATGTTAAACTTCTTTGATTTCTTTATTTAATTTGTTATTTCAAAATGCCTTGAATTTTTTTTTTTTTTGAAGAATTAATATCCTACTTTTATAGTTTACCAAACGCCGTTGTTTTTAATTACCCTATTTGATTAATTTTATTTCAATGTGCAGTTTTAAATTTTGATTTGCCATGAAGATTTATAGTCTTATTTTTTTTAATGATGATCCGTAAAATCTGAAATTTTGAACCCATTCTCGTTTTATTTTAAATTTGATTGATTTGGAAAATCTGCAATTTTATGTTGCATTTTGTTATTGTTTCAAATATGATTGGAAAGGAGATTGCAAATTTGATTTGACTGTCAATCATCTTGTTCAAAATTTAATTTGAACCCATTCTCGTTTTGTTTTAAATTTATTTTTTTGGGGTTTATTTTTAAGATTTGAATTTCAATTTGGCTCTAAATGAATATGATATTTAAAGTTGTTTTGAATTGGATTTGAAGGCCCTTTAGCTTAAATTTTGAATTAAATTCTACAAATTAGATAGGGAAAAGGGAAAATCCCTCAAAAAGAACTTTTAAATTAATAAAAGACGCAGAGATGTTCCGAAATTTAATATCCCAGATCAGTGCGAGTACCTGAACTGGAATACTAGAATTGAATGTAAAATGACAGATTTAGACCTCTGATGAAAGAAAAGAAGTTGTTGATAACAAAAGAAGGTGACGCGATACAGGGTGAGCGTCAGCGCGTAGGAACATAAGTGGGAGGCGAGAAAAACAGGAGTGAGGTATGTATTTTATTGAGTCGACAATGTTCTTCCCCTGCGTGGTCGAGCTGAAGCAAAACCATTCTCGTCAATTGGTGAAGTTGTGACCGGTGTTGAGATGTAGGAAATTGTGATTTTATTGTTGTGAGAATGTTATACATACAATTACGAATGACTTCAGTGAAGTTGTGAAACAAAACCTATGAAAACCCAAAGATAACCTGGGAAAATCGAATGTTATCCTGTGAAAACATTATCGGAGTTTGTGAAAACCTAATGAAAAGTTGGTAAATATGTGTATAGGTCAATTTAGGTGAGGAAATTGTGAAATTCATAGAAGAACTTGTGAATCCTTATGCAAAACTTGTGAATGATTCTCCATAAGTTGTGAGACCTTATTTAACTGTGGGGAGATAGATTTTTCCAATTGTTGTGGTTGTGATGGGAAGGTTGTAAAATGGTATGAGAATGCAACCCACTTGACTCTGCTATCATGACCTTCTAAAACATACTTGACCATAGCAGCTATGCTACCAAAAAGATTTGTGTTCATGTAACCCAATGTAAGTACACATTAAACTCGAGATTAATGAGGTGGTTATATTTAATCTTCAGCAGAGGATAGTTCTTGGTGATATTCAGATACCCTTTGTGAAGTATGTTGTTTAGTCTAATGATATAGAACGTGTTGCCTTGCTCAGCAAACATGGCATTTTCATCGCTAGCAACAAGCTTGTGCATCAATGTACCCTGCATGAGACAATCTGTGTAAAAAGTAGAGGCTGGGATGACAATGGTGTTTTTATTTACACAACTTTAAATCTCATCAAATATTGTCTTCCAAACGGAGATAATGGCTAATAAAAACACTTGATGTCCCAGTTTATATTTCAAAGATTTTTGGAAATACAATCTTCTGTTTGGATTGTAATGGGAAAAGCAGGGCTATAGTTGTTGATGCTACCGAGTATTTATTCAAACTTTCTCTGCTGAGGAAAAGGTATGATCTTGTTATGAATATGATAACAATATAATCTAATGAGGTAGAAACAAGATCCTGTTAAAGCACACATTAAACTCGAGTTTGATGAAATTTATACTCGAGTTTTGCTTAGCACTGGAGGGTAACCGAAGAGTGATGGTGTGAAGTCGCATCAAACTTGAGGTGTTCAGAAGCTAACTCCAGTGCGTACTTGTATTACTTCCGCATGACGACTCAAGTTGGCCCATATATCACTCGAGTTATAAACATCACTGGAGGGTAACCAGATAGTGCGTGTTTCAAGATGCATTGAACTCGAGTTGTAAATAACAGACGACAGTGAGGTAGTGTTATGAATCCACAGACGGACTTGAGTTTCTAATCTAAAAACTCGAGTTATCCTAATCACTGTAGGGTAACCGAAGAGTGATGGTGTCCAGTAGAACCAAACTCGAGTTGTACAAAACTCACTCCTGTGCGTTCCTGTGTTCAATCTGCATGTGGACTCGAGTTGGCCCATTAGAAACTCGAGGTTTCCCCATCACTGGAGGGTAACCAGAGAGTTATCCTGTCAATATACACAGAACTCGAGTTGTAAATAACACACTCCAGTTAGGTGGTGCTGTCAATCTATGGTTAGACTCGAGTTTACCAATTAAAACTCGAGTGAAGATCATCATTAGAGGGTAACTGGAAAGTCAGGAACAAAAAGAGGAAGAAGGACTCAAGTGGATTGATTATAACTCGAGTTAAACAGCCCTCCACACTTTAAATCCCTCAATCCCTAAACATTTCTGTTGACTCTACTCGACCTCCGATTTCTATAGCCCTCGAGTTAACTGAAGAGAAACTTACTATTAGTCCGTTGTTGTCTGTTCTATCTCATAAGTTATCACTGTCATCCTCTGTTTATCCCTATTTTTTAGCGCATATACAAAGGATCCTACAAAATAAGTAAAGGTTATCATAATAAAGCTTAACCAACTTTCTTTGTTGTTTCTTGTTGGACATTAATTGTTATGAGTTGACTGGTTGGCTAGAAGAGAATTCGCAAGCGCACTCACACGGCTGAGTGATTGGATATCGACCTTTTATATGAGGTGTTATAATTAAGTTTTTGTTTTATTTGATCAAGGTTGAGGAAGTGAAACCTTTCTTTAACTGTTTGTCAGGATCCTCTTAGAAGTGTTGTTATAGATTCTTGCATACGAGTCACAGACAATGGGAGGGAAAGCATTAACAGAAAAGTATAAGCATAATTTCTTTGTGGTTTAATGTTAATATTTGTCTCAACTTTTTGTTCCAATCAATATGCACCAATGAAATATGCTTAATAGGAATTCCTTGCACAAATTGCAGGTATTCTTTATATTTACTCTTTACAATACTTCAAATCACTGTGATCAATTAAAGGTGAGATCACTATTAGGCTAATTTTTTTTTTTAAAATTTCAATGCTAAATCAAGTAATGTGAATGTTATAGTTAGAAGCAAGCTGCCCTAACTATATTAATGCTAAATCAGGTATTCTTTATATTTACTCTTTCGAAACTTTTGCTATAAATCTATGCAGCATGCTCCTGATCTTGGTGATATTCCTATAGCTTGCTCTAAGAGGAGATGGCAGTCATTTAGGTAAAGTAACTGAATTTTTCATGCAATATGAAAAACACTTGTATTGCAATGAATTTTCAAGATGTCTGAATCAAAAAACTTTGAATTATTATTTACTTGTGATGTTATCTTGATATTTTTATTGCATAACCCTTAATACTATTGGTGTTTCTATGCTTACAGATTAAGTGGTTTTAACAAGAAAAGCCACTCAAATTCTTTAGAATGGACTCTTTTCCTTCTACAAATTTGGATCCTATGACATCTGATGTTGTTGCTCCTTCACCCTGGATAATCTTTGGTTGCCAAAATGATAAACGTTATAATTCATATTTTTTTGATTGTGGTAGTTAAAATTATGCATACATATTTACATGGGAAGGTTGGTAAATTTTTTGTTCAGTAATTGTTTTACGAAGAAAATTGAATTATTCAATATGGTCTTATCTCCAGAAGTGGGATGATCACCCTGCAATGTTGTGAAAATGGCAAACTCGAGTTGTGAAAGTCTAATAGAATGTTGTGAAAATGTAAGACTGTGTTGGTAAACTCGAGTTATCAATTAATAACTCGAGTTCTGCATCATATAAGCTAATCACTCGCCGATTACCCTCCAGTAACGATATGAACTCGAGTTGTGAATGGCAAACTCGAGTTGTGAAAATCTAACGGGATGTCGTGAAAATGCAAGACTGTGTTGGTAAACTCGAGTTATCAATTCATAACTCGAGTTTTGCATCATATAAGCTAATCACTCGCCGGTTACCTTCCAGTGACGATATGAACTCGAGTTGTGAATGGCAAACTCGAGTTGTGAAAGTCTAACGGGATGCCGTGAAAATGCAAAACTGTGTTGGTAAACTCGAGTTATCAATTCATAACTCGAGTTCTGCATCCTATAAGCTAATCACTCGCCGGTTACCCTCCAGTGACGATATGAACTCGAGTTGTGAATGGCAAACACGAGTTGTGAAAGTCTAACGGGATGCCGTGAAAATGCAAGACTGTGTTGGTAAACTCGAGTTATCAATTCATAACTCGAGTTCTGCATCCTATAAGCTAATCACTCGCCAGTTACCCTCCAATGACGATATGAACTCGAGTTGTGAATGGCAAACTCGAGTTGTGAAAGTCTAACGGGATGCCGTGAAAATGCAAGACTGTGTTGGTAAACTCGAGTTATCAATTCATAACTCGAGTTCTGCATCATATAAGCTAATCACTCGCCGGTTACCCTCCAGTGACGATATGAACTCGAGTTATGAATGGCAAACTCGAGTTGTGAAAGTCTAACGGGATGTCATGAAAATGTAAGACTGTGTTGGTAAACTCGAGTTATCAATTCATAGCTCGAGTTCTGTATCCTATAAGCTAATCACTCGCCGGTTACCCTCTAGTAATGATATGAACTCGAGTTGTGAATGGAAAACTCGAGTTCTGCATCCTATAACATTCGATATTCACAGGTTATCTTTGGGTTTTCATAGGTTTTGTTTCACAACTTCACTGAAGCCATTCGCAACTGTATGTATAACATTCTCACAATGATAAAATCACAATTTCCTACATCTCAACACCGTCTCACAACTTCACCAATTGACGCGTTCATATGCTGTTTTAACGGTTTAGAAATTTCAAAAGTTGCAATTCAAACTTCCTCACTTAACAACATAATTTCACAACTTATTTTACAACCTTCCTCATTATGTTTTATCCACATTTCCCAATGAAATACATTGTTTAACACAACCGCCATTCTAATAAGCTGGAGAAGTTAAAATGAAATACATTGTTTAACACAACCACTTACCGAACTTCAGCACTGAAGCTCAAATTCGCATCCGAACACCGGTACCTCTACAACTATCCAATGCCTTTCACCACAACCTCTCCTTGCCTTCGCTCCTCCTTAAATCCACCCCAAATTCGCCCTACAGTGTTGCTACCACTATCCTCTCTCAACACCACAGAACCAGGGTCGACCAACGGCACCGACAATGCCAGAAGAAGATGAAGAGTCCGGACCGCATTTTCGCACAATTTCGCCTTTCTTATCACCGCTCCCTCAACGTTTTTCAATTTAAAAACTCCCAGGGTTACGCACGTCATTTTGTCTCAAATTCAACATCCCAGTTCAGGCACTCACACTTTTGTGGAAATATGGAATTTTGGAACACCTCTGTGTCTTTTTTTAATTTAAAAGTTCTTTTTGAGGCATTTTCCCTAGGGAAAAGCCTTTAAAAGTGAATACTTATGGAGATCTGGATTCTCTTCCTGAAGAGTTAAAGTTCTTGAGTTATGTTTATTGTCATCTTCAGCCATTAAGCTTTTGTGCAGAGAATCCTGTTCATTTTATAATGCCAAACAGTCATGCCCAACTACTTTGGAATAGAAAGTAAGTATAAGTTCTTGGCAGGTGAATTATGTTTAACAATGTTCTCTCTGTTTTTCTCTAGCAATTTCCAAAATTAAAAAAGTTTGTTCTCAGTCACTGAGGTGGTTGCTTAAATTTGGATCAAATCCACTTCAACTGTCAAGGGCAAGCTTACAGTTATGGAATAATAATAAAATGTGAAAGTTAGCCGTTAGATGCTAAGCATACCCAAGTCAATGGATAGAAGCATATCTCAGATTGTATCTCTTAGACTTGCGAGAACATGAATGATGTAGTTTGCCTAGCTTTCTGAATCCTTCTCCCTGTTTCCTATCTTTATTCTGTAACACTTAAGACCTTGACTCTATATGATTCCTACTACACAAGTTCAAAACGACGTCGGTGGTAGTCATTGTTGACCCAAGAGTGTCATTAAAGAAGAATGATACTATTAGGAGTGCACAATGGAGCATCGCTCAAGTTAGGATTATTAATTACGTTGTTGACAAGGGCTTGAAAGTTGAAACAGTGAAGGATATAAGATTGTGTTTCGATGTTGCAAGCTAATTAAGGAGATATAGGTATGGCTGTGAGTTCTGTGTCTCCTATTGCTATCCCCTCAATGGTTTAGTTAGGAGTGAGTATAGTGCTTAGTCACCTAGAATATGCTCGCCCAAACCTATTCAAAAAGTGTCTTATCTAGCCCAAAAAAAGTGGCTAGAAATATTTTTGAGCATCTTTGGGCCAGGCTAACTATCGGATAGGAGCACTACCCTATTCGACAAATTATATACCATTCTATTTAAAACAAATATTATTTCATTCAATGCCTTATATTATTATTATTATTTAATGTTCATCCAAAACATTTTATTTTTTATTGGATGGATGTTACAAAGCATTAAAAAACTGATATCAAAGCCAAGTAAAATAGTTTCTTAGAAGTCTTTATTGCAACTGCCCCTGTTCATATCAACCAGTATCTATACATAAATACAATACTTCATAATTTGTAATGTAATTATTAAGACATATGATAGTTTTTAAATTTAAGGATTCAGTTTATAGACTTATTTTGAAACATCCCAAGATGTGGAATTATGGAATGGATTTAAAGTTTATAATAGGTTTTATCATGTATAATTGGACTTTCTTTTTCATATACGGTGTGGCTATTTAGTAATAAACAAAGAGCACATAATAGAAGTGTTAATTTGTCCTAAATTGCTTATGTTTAATTTATTTCATTAATCAAGTTGTGATTGGAATTTTTGAACTTTTTTTGTTGATAAATTTAATAATATAATAAACTTTTTTAAAGATGTTTGTGTTGAAAAATGGGCTTGATCCATCCTTGGTGGATTATGCTAAAATCCATTGGCCTTGAGACCAAAATATAATATTTGTTGTAAATATTATGTTATGTGGATGTCCTTACACTACTATAAAAAACGCTTTTAATGTCTTTTTTTTATGCCTTTTAACTTCTTAGAATAGGGAGATGTCTATGTGAGTGACATAGAAAATAAATAGCAATAATGTCCGTAAAAAAAAAAAGAGACACCTAAAGTCTGGACTTTAGACGTCCCCATTCCAAAATGAGGATGTCTAAAATGTTGGACTCATACTTTAGACGTCCCCAATTTGAAATGGGGACGTCTAAAGTTTTATTTTTTTAAATGACTATTTATATTCTTCAATGCCCAACAAATTAAAATTGTAGAAACAAGATCGATGAATAATTTGTCACACTCTCATCTTATTTTTACCTATTTCATAGTATTTGCGGAAAACGATATGCAGTTCAGTGGGCAACACAGGAATAGCATAAATATACTAATATTATATGCACGATTATGAAAATTCCTCATAGGGGTTTGTACTTGATAATTATAATTAATGTAGCCTTGCAACACTACGTGGGTGTCTAAATCCATCTCAGTGAAACGGAGACATCTTCCCGCCTTGGTTCCACCACTGCAATCCCCTCGTACGGTTCTTTTCTTTGTTCTCAGGATACGTTCTGTCTTCTCCTGTCTAAATTGTTGGAGGGGAGGGTGAGATTCTGGGGAATCTCAGTAGGAAAGTAATACCAATATGCATGCAAGATAAGTGCTTAATGTATGACATGCTTGTATTAAATAACTCATGCTTACATAATGACATATCTGCGTGCTCAATATTTCAATCAACATACATATGGCCATAGCATATATAGGAATAGAGCTTCAATTATTCATATATGTTTCACAAAATTAAGCAAAGCAATAACATGCATCAATACACCAGCAAAAATATCAAATACATGCAGGAGAGGTAAGTTCCCTACACAATTTTCCATTCTAAACACAATGGAGTCATTAAAGACACCAAAATCCAGTCCCAACACTGTCCAACACAGATCTGGAGGAAATTCTTTAATAATTAGAGAAAATAGAGTTTTATTATTTCAATTCATAAAACACCATTTTATGACCTTTAACCACTTGTTTAACCACTTAATCACATTCTAAACATGATTAGACTAAATTTGGACAGCAACTCCCCTTAGGGTTAGGACTTTTCAAATTTACAAACTTGACAAAAATCACCAAAACCAAACACAAACCTCAACAACAACACCATACTAGTTTAGATCTAAGGTTTGTGAGGTAACCTCTTGAGATCTTGAATCTTCTCTCTCTAGACATCTCCTCTCTCTCTCTCCTTGAGCTAAGAATGGTGTCTTCAAGATCATAGATGCATGAAGAATCACGGTTTAGAGAAGGATCTAAGACAAAATCACAAGAAACCTTAAGAGTTTAGCTTCTTACCTTATGATTTCTTCTTCCTCTTCTCTCTAGCTCTCAAAGTCTCCAAGGCACTTCCTCTCTCTCTTTCTCTTGTGGCTTGGACGAAATGAATGAAGGGAAGGGAAGAGAAAAGCTTCATAAAAATGCTCCATTGATCCTACACCATTGATCTCATCAAGGATTGTTATGTTGACACATATTTCTCACCATACCTCCCTCCATACCTTCACCCATACTTTGACTCACTTTATGCCTTACTTGCTCCATACTTCCCTAATTGATTTATGCCCAAGTTTCTCTAATTTTATAAATTCTTGATTTATACCTTTAAGAATAATCCTCTTTATATATTTTCTTTTATTTTCCTTGATTAATTGAAATTAAATCCAATTAATTGGAAAATAATTAATCTCGGGCTAAATTGGCAAAATTATGATTTTGCTATCACCTTTATAATTTAATTCATTTCTTGAATTAAATTGCCCATTTCCTTATGAACATGAATGTTTCAAAATTCATAAGATCCAAATTCATGGATATTCACAATTTTATTGAATTTCTCAATTAATTATAATATATTTTTGGTGAATAAAAATTTGGGGTGTTACATAATTTATAATAAACCACAATGTCCCTTACATGGTAAGGAAACATCCATCACTTTTACAAGTATCCTTCTATACATTTAAAAAGCAAGTCCAGTGGAATTCATAATAATGATTTTGTTGGTGTTTCATATTTAATTAAATCTTATTTATCAGAGGTCTCCAATAAATCATAGAATAATTATAAATTCAACATGGTTATCTCCATTGGATTATTACAAACGCCTCCTATAACTTTCCCATGTCAAGACCTCTATGTAGTGTGCAAATAATGTGGTTGTACCTTCAATTTTGTTTTTCAATAACTAAAGGGCATTTTTTATTTTTAAATTCTTAATAACAGAAACAACAGGGACAGTGGCCAACGGTGTCAAGGAAACTAGCTATCATAGTGTATAGGGAGATAGTGATTCCAAGCATTTTTTGTAACAAAAGCAAAACTTTAGTGATTTGAAGCCTTTTTGTGTTAAAGAGAGAAAAGTTGTGAGAGTAAGAGATAAACCTGTGGATGACAGAGAAGGAGACGACCCACTGTGGCACTAGCTAGACAACGGTTGTGAGAGGGAGAGAGAAACACAATGCACTTGTCCCTTCCTTGGTAGCCTATAGCTCCGTTGGACAAACAAGAAGAGCGTCATTGGAACAGAGGGAAACAAAGAGAAAAAAGAGAGAGGGAAACACGGATAAAGAAGAGAAAGCACATTGAATAAGAGAAAGAATAAAGTTAGAGAAGGGTGAACTGATTGATGAGACGTTGGTGCAGGCCTTTAGGCTTCCCCAGTCAGACTGAGGTTGAATAAAGTCTACTTTAGATGTCCCCAGTTGTCCTGGGGATGTCTAAAGTCTAAAATTTTGGCCGGGGGGAGGCAAAATTCAAAACTTAATGGACTTTAGGCGTCCCAATTCAAATTTGAAACACATAAAGATACACAATCCCCCTTTTTAATTACAAAAATGTCACTGCCTCTATTTTTAGCTTCCCTTTTTAAAAAAGGGATGTCCTTTAGGGTAGTAATATCTATATTTTGTAGTAGTGTTAAGCTATCCAACTCTTGGCCTTTCATATATCCTTCACTCTAAAACCTCTCACTCATTGGATTCCGTATGTGTTCAATGCTCTAAACCTATAATTTCTCCAATGAATGGTTTGTGGGAGTTTTTTATGATTAATACCATTATGTTCATCTTTATTTTCTTGTAACCATAGGTATAGAATTCAATGATTAGATGCCTATAAATTGAAGTCATGTATAATGTATTGGGATCAAAGAGTACAGTGAATGAGAGCTCCTCTATATTTGTCCTCCAAAATATCTCTCAATCTTCTCGATCTCTCTCATGTCGATCTCTTGTGCTTTTCTTATTTTTATAACAATATTCAGATTTATAGGGTATTTATTGGAAATATTCCCCACTTGATTCAAACACCTTGGTGGGATCAATTTTCCAGTTTGTCTTGGAGGGAACAGTTTTTTTTTTTTTTTTTGCTAATCATGGGTTTATGGGAGAGTATGACGACTGATACATATTCAAGATAGAGATCAGTTGTCCTATATGGGAGTTTACTCTTAACCTCCAAACACAGAAAACTCTCTCAAGCTCTTAAGTTCTTTCCTCTTCCTCTGGTGTGTTTGCTGTATGTTATAGTCGGAGTCCACCAACGTAACCCAATTCATGTGAGTATCTTGAGAGTATGAAGCTTTACTCCTAGTACGCTCAAAACTCTTCAGTTTGAAATTGTTAAAACATGCTTTATAACAAGGATATAGAGGGAGGACATAATACAAGTGGTTAATTAGTGCTATGCGTTTGTTATTAATTTTTATTCCATTTGGATAGATTCCATTTTTGGGATAAAAATCATTATAGATAAAATCCACACAGAAACATAGCTTCATGAAAGTTCCACTGTTTTTTGATTCAATGGAAGTGATTGACAACAACTAAAAAATTCAGGATAGGTTTCACCCTGTTACTGGAGTTTCGGAAGATGTAAAAATGCTGCTCATACATGTGATCATTTAGATTATATAAAAGAAATATATTTAATTGTTCCATTTTTTATTTGATCACGTTTTACATATTAATAATGTTTTCCCAATATGATTTGATCACTAGAGGGCTGAACTGGGGCAATTCAATGCTTATTATTAGACATGAGCAACATGAAAAGGATTACAATGACAAGTACTCCATCTTATTCTTAATATAAGATATAGTTGACTTTTTTGAATAAATTAAGGAAGCTAAATAAATGACTTGATCATAATATATATTGTGTATCATTGGATTATATATTAATTTATAAGTCATACAAATTAGTTTGATGGAAACACTAGTACAAAATTCCCTTTTTAGACCGCAACATTTAGACTGGTTCTAGCGGATAAGGTCTTAAAAATTTGACCGGTGGCAGATTTGTAAATATATAGAACTTCTAAAACCGGTTCTAAAAATAACCGGTCTTAAAAAATTTATCTAGACCGGTTCTAAAAAACTGGTCTTAAAATATAAAAATATTTTAAAATGTAAACTTTTTTTTAAATTTTAAGACCGGTTATTAAGTAAACCGGTCTTTAATAAAAACTTATATAGATCGGTTATAAATAAACCAGTATGAAAATATTTTAAAATTTAAAAATTTTTAACTTTTAAGCCCAGTTTCTATGAAAGCCGGTCTTAAAGATGAAAAATGTTTAAAATTATTTTCCCCCCATTTTAAGAGCAGTTTTAATGGAAAACCAGTCTAAAAGGTGAGATATTTTGGTATATTTTCACTTCCGCGCCCAGATCCTGCGCTTTGAACCCTTTCTTCTCTTGTCGCCATTTCTCTACAAGCTCTGTCGCTGCTTGTTCTGAACTCCTCCATCGCTCCCCGTTCCTTTTTTGTTCTACTCTCCTCCGTCATTAACGCTGCTATTGCTGTGTTCCTCGTTGCTGTTCTTTGATCATCGTCACTCTCTTTCACCGCCACCTCTATTCTCCGCAATGACCATTCTCCTCTGCCGTAACTTCCCTTTGCCACCGTGACTTTGGGTAGAAGCTCACTCCTTGGTCTTCAATCAAGTTAGTGTTTTGTTAATTAAAGCCTTCAACTTTCAGCTTGTATTTGCTATTCTCAACAATATTAACTCTAACATTATATAGTGGTTAGACACGAAATAATTGTAGAAAAATGTAATTAAGGTTAAAGGGAAAACTATGTGATCGATGACTTTATTACTATATACGTTTTTCTTGTTTTGGACCAAAAGTAAATAAGGTGCTCTCTGACTTGTGATAATTGGCTTGGAGTAATATCATTCTAAGTTTAATTTTGTTTTAATTTAGTTTGATTGTCAGTGTTATTAGTTTAGTGTGATTGTTTGATTGTCAGTGTTTAGTGTGATTGTTTCATTCTAAGTTCTGTTTTTTTTACTACTTTCAAATGGTGCATGTTAAAATTCGTTGAAATCTCTAAAACTCTATGGTGGTTGTTTTTTTGTCTATCCTTTTGCTGTTAGATATAGGGTGTTACAAGTGTTGAGATAAATATGGATCAGAGTTGGATAAAAGCTAAACGAACGAGAGTTGAATATGATAATGGGGTGAGGGGTTTTTTAGACTTCACTAGAAGAAATGTCGATGATGGTAGTGGGAAGTTTTATTGCACTTGTGTAGTATGTTTGAATGAGAAGTGACTAAGTGCTGCAGATATATATACACATTTAATTTGTGAAGGATTTTGTAAGATTATACAGTATGGGTATGGCATGGTGAAGAATTAGAAATGCCAAATTCATCTAAACAGGGGGAGTGGGCTTTGATGATAATGACACGGATACGGATGATCGGATAGAAGATATTATTTGTGATATAGGAGAAGAGGCTTTTGAGCAATCACATACATATGGTAATATGTGCAATCATGCTGAGACACTGTTGTAATCCAGGTGTCAAAAATACCAATTGTTGAAAGTAGTATTGAAATTGGTAAGTTTGAAAGCACAACATGGATGGAGCGACAAGAGTTTTTCAGAATGTTTGAGGCTTTTAAGGACATGCTTCCAGATGATAATGTCTTGCCTTCTCGATACTATGATGCTAAGAAAATACTGTGTCCACTAGGGATGAAATATAAAAAGATCCATGCATGCCCTAATGATTGTATATTGTATAGAAAAGAGTATGAAGAGGAACAACAGTGTCTGATATGTGAAACCTTGAGGTACAAATCAAATAACGCCCTTGCAAAAGTGTTGTGGTATATTCCAGTCATACCAAGGTTAAAGCGCTTGTTTGCTAATGAAAACAATGCAAAGAATTTGAGATGGCATGTGGATGAGAGGATATCTGATGGAAAGCTTCGACATCTGGCTGATTCTTCTCAATGGAAGAAAATCGATCAATTATTTCCTACCTTCGGTGAAGAACCTGGGAACCTTAGGCTTAGGCTTAGCACAGATGGCATGAATCCTTTTGGTAGCTGGAGCAGTATACATAGTTCATAGCCTGTTCTATTGGTAATTTACAACTTATTTCCTCTGTTATGCATGAAACAAAAGTACATCATGTTGTCTATGTTAATTTTGAAACGAAAACAACCTGGAAATAACATAGATGTTTACTTAGAACCCTTGATCGAAGATTTGAAAGAGTTGTGGGACAAAGGTGTTGATGTTTTTGACGCGAACAATAAAGAGGTTTTTAAATTGTGAGCCATGATCTTTTGTGCTATAAATGACTTTCCTGCATATGAAAACTTGTCAGGATATAGTGTTAAAGGCCATAAAGCATGTCTGATTTATGAAGAAGGAACATGCTACCATCAACTTCAACATGGAAGAAAGACAGTTTATCTTGGCCATAGGAGATTTCTTAAACGAGGCCACCTATACCGTAGATTAAAGAAAGCTTTTTTTGGTGGACAAGAGTTTGAAGATGCTCCGAAGGCATTGACTAGGGAGCAAGTTTATGAAAAGGTGAAAAATATCAATGTTATCTTTGGTAAGACTACAAAGAATAGTAATGAAAAAAGTAAATGAAAAAAGAGGTATGTCTTCTTCAATCTGCCATATTGGCCCAATCTTGATGTCGGACACTGTATTGATTTCATGCATGTGGAGAAAAATGTATGTGATAGTATTATTGGGACACTGCTTAACATACAAGGTAGTTCTAAGGATGGCGTGAAGGCAAGATTAGATTTGTAAGAAATGGGGATACGAGAAGACTTGCATCCAAAGCCATAAGGTAAGAGAACTTTCTATCCTCCAGTTGCTCATACTTTGTCTAAGGATGAGAAAAGAAGCTTTTGTGAGTGTTTGCATGGCATGAAAGTTCCTTCAAGGTATTCTTCAAATTTAAGGAAGCTTGTGTCGATGAAAAATTTGAAGTTAGTAGGGCTAAAGTCTCATGATTATCATGTCTTAATGCAGCAACTACTCCCACACTACAAAAAAACGTGATTTAGTAGCGGTTAAAAATGGTTATTAGTAGCTGTTTTAACCGCTACAAACAACATTAGTAGCGGTTGTAAAAACCGCTACTAAATCGTATGTTGCAAGTGGTTTTGTAGCGGTTTACAACAACCGCTACAAATTTAGTAGCGGTTACTAAACCGCTACAAATGTTGGTGCCACAATTTCGCGTGGCGGAAAATGAAAAATGAAAATTTGGCTCCACTTTTGTAGCGGTTGGAAAACCGCTACTAAATTCAAATGGGAATTTCAAAAGCAACGTCAAAATTTTAATACTATTTTGAGTTTAAATTTGTAGCGGTTCTAAAATCGCTAAAAAATTTTGGGAATTCTTTTAAAAAAAATCATACATTTATTTGAGTCCATTGTTATAATATTGTGTTAAATAGTTTATTATTTAAGTAACTTAAATGATATCGTTATTATTTATAAAGAATGATTAAATTAAGTTAGATAAGTATAAACTTTATATAGATAATATTATTGAGAATGTGCAGATAATGAGTATAAATATTATGAGAAGGGAGAAAATGTTGAAATCAAAGAATTGAAATTTCTTTTACTATATTTGATCACCTTACTCAGCTCTTTGGCTCTTAAAAAAAATTTAGATGAGAGAAAACGAAAGAGAAGAAAGGTTGAAAGAAATGGAGGAGTGTTTGAAATAAGGTGTGCTGAAGGTATTTATAGAGATCTACGTAGCGCTTGTAGCGATTAATGTGATAAGTTTTGTAGCGGTTGATGTGACATTATTTGTAGACGTTTCACATTTGTAGTGGTTTTATTTGATTTTGTAGCGGTTTCAGAACCTCTACTAATATTTGTCTGAATTTTTTTTTATAAAAATATTTTAAATTTCAAATGTTTAATTTGTAGCGGTTTTTTTTTTGTAAAAACCGCTACAAATTCATTTTATAAATATTTATTTCAAATGTATTCTGTAGCAGTTATACGATAAAAACCGCTACAAATTTTCACCACCTTTGACAGGATTTGAAATTCAAATTTTCAATGTGCAACACTTTGTAATAGTTATGTCAAAAAAACCGCTACAAATGTTCATGATTGTTAGCGGAAATTAAAATATTCAAATTTTAAATGAACACTTTATAGCGGTTAGTATTAAAAAACCACTACAAATATTCATAATTGTTAGCGGGAATTTAAATTTTTTAAATTTCAAATGTTCAATTTGTAGCGGTTTTGTTTGTCAAACCGCTACAAAGTTACGTATCACTTTGTAGCAGTTTCATCCATTTAACCGCTACAAATATTTATATTTTGTAGCGATTTATATTTATAAACCGCTATAAATGTTTTATTTATTTATTTTTTTAATAAATATTTATTTTAAATACATTCTGTAGCGGTTATACACTATAACTGATACAAATATGAGTTAAATTTTGTAGCGGTTCTTTGTAACCACTACAAAAAGGCGGCCCTCTAAATTCCATAGTGGTTACTATCGTAAAAACCGCTACAAAAAAACCGCCACAATAGTCGCGCTAGCTTCACGCCAAGTTGGCGTCACATTTGTAGCGGTTAATATAGACTAACTGCTACAAAATAACCGCGACAAATTTGGCACGGGTTTGGCACCAAAATTTGTAGCGGTTATGTCTTGTAAACCGCTATAAATTGTGTTTCCTAACCCATGAGCCACTTGGCGGAAAGCATACCGTTACAAATTTGTAGTGGTGTTGTTTAAAACCGCTACAAATCCTGATATTTGTAGCGGTTTATTCTAACTGCTACAAATACACCGCTACGAATTATCTTTTTTTTTTTGTAGTACCAGTAGCTGTTCGTGGCATTGCCGAATATGATCTTCAACATATTTTGACTAGACTTTGTTTCTTCTTCAATGCTATTTGTAGTAAAGTCATTGAGATAGAAAGATTGGATGAACTGGAAAATAAAGGATATCTGATCTTGTGCCAGTTTGAGAAGCTTTTTCTTCCTTCTTTTTTTGACATCATGGTACGTCTAATTGTTCATCTAGTAAGGGAGATAAAGTTGTGTGGCCCTATCTATTTACGGTGAATGTACCCAATTGAAAGAACTATGAAAATCCTAAAAGCGTATGTGAAGAATGCAAATCGGCCTAAAGCATTTATTGTTTAGAAATATGTTTCTAAAGAAGCCATGGAGTTTTGTCAAGATTACCTGTCAAATGTAAGACATATTGGGCTTCCCGAACGTCATGATGAAGAATTGAGTAGACGCGGGGCTACAGTAAAAAGTGTTGATTCTGATGAATTGCAACAAGTCCACTTGTACATCTTGAATAATGTTGATGAAGTTCAAGATTACATTAATGCTCATAAAGAAATTGTCCAGAAAGAAAATAGTCAAATGACCGAACAAAGGTTAATTATGGAGCATAACAAAACTTTTACAAATTGGTTCAAACAAAAGGTTGACAGAGAAGAATATGTTTCTGATACAATTCTTCATTTGTGATCTATGGTCATACGTTTTACACGAAGTCCCTTATGATAGGAGCACCGTCCAGAACAGTGGGGTTATGTTAGTGGTTGAATCTATGCACTTCTCTAATTCGAAAGATAAGAACCCCAGATTGGCAGCAATACCTTTTTATGGGGTTATTGAAGAGATTTGGGTGGTTGATTATGTTAAAATTAAATTTCTCATTTTCAAATGCAAGTGGGTTGATGTCAACAATAGTGTGATGATTGATCAGTTGGGATTTACATTGGTTGATCTAATTAGTATAAGTTTTGGAAATGAACCTTTTATTATGACATATCAAGCGAAACAAGTGTTCTATGTTACCGATCAAGCAAATAAAATGTGGTCTGTAGCTCTCCAAGGAAAAAAGGTCATTGACATTAATCAAGAAAGTCGTTCAATGAATGATCTTCTTGATACTCCTTCTTGTTCTAGGGGTCTGCCAGAATTGAACGAAGAAGATCAAGCAAACAATAAACAAGGCACAAGAAATGATCATCATGAAGGGATATGGGAGGATATCCCTTTATAACACTCATTTGAAGGTTAGTTAGCTAAAATAACTATCATGTATATTGTTGTTGGTATATAAATAAAACTACTTTTTTTGTTGTCGTCACAGGAAAATGAAGCAAATGAGGTGTCTTAACTAGGACTGAGCTCAACCTATGCGCATATTAGGTCATAATGGAGAAATAAACACTCTTAGAAGCAACGTGAACTAGTATGCTGTGAATTAATGTTGTTACAAACTTGTACCATTTTATTATTTAGAAACTAGAAGAATAACTATTTTTTGCATGCATATTTAAATTCATATAAGATGAAGGCACGTGAGGGCCAACTCAAATGCAAAGAGCGAGCTTAATTTGTCTGAGTCTGAGTTAAAGGGTCTCTTGTCTATTGTTGATGCTAATTCATCTGATTTAGGTGGTTCTAATTTTTAATTTCCATCTATGCTACTACATGTATATCAACAGATATGGGTGAATCTATGTCCACTTGCATTTTGGATTGTCATGTATGTGATTTGTGTAAGATGTTTGTTAAAATGTGTAAGAGAAGAATTTATTTGGATGTCATTGAAATGGCTGCTTGCTGAGTGAAATGTAAAACAGGGGAAATTGCTTGCTTGATAAATATTTTAAAAGGAACAATTGTTTTTTTAAAAAAAAAAAAACTTTTAAAGACCGGTTTCATAAATAATCGGTCTTGAATTTTTTTTTAAACCAGTTTTATAACCGGTCTAAAAAGTAGCAGACTTTTAAGACCGGCTGTATTAAGACCGGATCCGGAACCAGTCTAAAATGTTGTTTTTAACCGGTCTTAAAACTGATTTTTCCACTAGTGAAAAACAATAAATATAAATATTTTGAAGTTAATTTATTTATCTTCCTTAATCTTTTCTAAAAAGTCAACTATGTCTTATATTTAGGACCAGAAATAGTAGTAATTTTCAGGAGTGTATAATTTAAAATTCCTTAAATTGTACAAGTCAAACTGAGAAAATCCTTTAAAAGGGAGTATTTATAGAGATCGGGATTTTCTTCCTGAAGAATTGAAGTTATGTGCAATGAAGCTTTGGTGCAAAGAATCTTATTCATCATATGTATACTGCCAAACAGTCATCCCCTTCAACTTTGGGATAGAAATTAAGTTCTAAGTTTCCTATGTTTAAAGATGATAATTTTTTCCTAATCGGGGATGAATTATATCTAACAATTGGAAAACTATTTTAGAAGGCAGAAATCGCATTACAAACAAGTTTTTAGAGACATGAGCATGGTTGCATTATTGTATCTAGCACTCTGTTTTTGGGAGTGATGTTCTTTTTTGATATCTTCATCACCTACCATTAAAAATATCAGCCATTCAAATTTGCTAAACTTTTAATATCATTTTGTTTAAGGTCCAGTGAAGAATAATAACGTAATATATGTAAAGTAGTGTTTGTCGTATTAATATGTGGGCCTTTCTAAATCTTTCTTTTCAAAAAGCCATGTGGGAACGCAAGACAAATGAAGCAACACGGCAATACATAAAACAACAACAAAAGTGACAACAATCTCTCAAGCAAACGACGACTTGACCTATTGACAATAAAAACATAAGAGTATTTGATAATTGAAGAAAAAATAGATAAATATAAAAATCTCCTTTTCTTTACGTTAGTTCCATCTAATGATTTTAATCTATCGATTTCATTACTTCATTTAGTTGGGTCCGTAGGCACAATATTAGGAAATAACTTTGAAGGATACGAGACAATAGAGGAGTTCAAGTTTATTGTTGATGGCTTTTGCTTGTGCTTTCGTTCTCACTAGTGACAAAAGTGTTATGTAAAAGTAAATAACGATGCTTTATTTTGACCCATCTGAACTTGTGAGTAACGTGGACCTTACTATCCTTTCTTAATCATATCAAAATAGAGAGAATGATTAGATGAAACAGAATTAGTGACTCATTAATATAAAGATATATATTTAATAGAGGTCGAAAAAAAAATAGTTTAAATTTTGAGACAAAAAAAAAGTTGAGAGTAATGGCCTAAGCCCTATTTTACATGGCCTGATTCCAACTAGTTTTTTTTTTTTTTTTTTGCTACGCAGGGTATCCAGCGGAACGAATTTGATAACTAATCCCTCAGGTACTGTAGGGCTCAAAATAGGTGCGACCATCCTAAACAGATTTTCTCTATACACACTAATCTAATGATCGAATCCGAAATTAAAGCGCTTGAAGGAACGCAAGTTTGACCAATTTGGTCTTAATAAATGATTTTGATATGTTCTCAAGCGTTTGCCTCCTTATGGATTTTTTCTCAGCAAAACAAGTCCAAACAAGCAAAGACTTAAAGTGGGCCCTTCAGATTCCAATTTTTTTTCCAAAAGCTAGAGAAGGGCTGGTGGGGGACAACTACAACGACAGTATCACGCAAACCCCAAAAGTCACAAACGCCTATTGCACGACTTGACTTCACTCGTCGGAGAAGCTGAGCATTGCAACACGGCAAAATATAAAAGAGTACTGAAACAAAATATAAATATAGGAATTTGAAGCTTCTATTTTTCATTTTTGAGACCTTTGCTTTTGTACGAGGCCTATTGCTTTCGCTTCCCTCCACATCGATCCAGGTTATTTCTTCTCCTTTACTTGTGCCTGCATTATATTTTTCACAGAAAAATATTTGCTGTTTTCTTCTCTAGTGCTGTTGATTGAATCTCCTACTTGCCTACCATACTGTCGTAGATGTCATAATACTCAGACATTTGGAATTTTTTATACTTTAATTTCTGAAAAATTTAGTCCCATAACCGTCATAGATATGGCTGGACTACTTTATCTCTTGAATGAAGTGTTCATTTATTTTAAGAATTGTTTTGAAGATCAAATTAAAGGAGGAAGTCTGCAGATCCCAAAGCTGATAGTTTTGCGATCTCTGTGAACTATCTTCCCTTCACATTCCGGTTTTCATACTTTCATTCTTCTCTTTTTTACTGTTTTGAGAGCATTTTTATCTGAGTTGTTATAGTTTGTTTAAAGAAAAAATTCTGCAATTACCTTATGGTTATCTGCTTGAGTGAAAGACATCTTGGCCATGATAATTGGTTTTCAGATGGGTGTTTTGAAAAAAAAAAAAAAAAAAAAAAAAAAAGAGAAGAAAGTACCAATTTGATCTTAAAAAATGAAAAAAAAAAAAACTAAATGTTTTGTTATTTTTAGTTGTGGAATTGAAAAAGACAAAAAGCAGGTGCTTTTCATTAATGATAATTTGGTAAATAATTCAAAAGAAAATAACATTATCTTCGTCACTCTTCTTTGTTCGTTCTTCTTTTTTAACCTTTTATTAAATTAATCACAAGCTGCTATTATGATCTGCAGTTGATGACGTAGGCGTTGTCCATCGGCTTCGTTGAGCAATATTTTTTTTTCAATTTTACTTCAAATAAAGGCCTATCATATAAGTAGCGTTACTTATGACACTCGCATTAAGAATAGATGGAGTGAGAAATGCTACTCCCTTTTTCTATAAAGTCATATTCATAAGAAATATAATAATTACCCTTCAACAATATATTTTTACTAATGGAAAGTAAATCAAAAAAATGTTTTTGTAATGGATACATGTGAAGAACTAGTTTGAAGAGGAGGAAGTTTGCAAAGCTTGAAGCTGACATTTTTGAGAACCTGTGAGTTATTTCTTTTGCTTACCACCACTTCCACCAGGTTAATACTATCCCCTTGCTTCATCTCACTATTACGCTGTTTTGCAGGCATTTTCCAGAATTATATTTTCAGGGTTTTCTTCTCACAGGAAAAATTGTGCAAAACCATTTGTTAATTTCTGGTTTTTTCTAGTGTAGATCTAATAAACTTTTGCTTGCTCTTTCTATGGCCGTGGTTTCAGGTTGCTGAAGGTTGGAGCTAGAAATTGCTATCAAATGGATGGAAACATTTATTTAACGCTAATAGAAGCATTACTGATACTATTGGCTTTATCAATTTCCATGGCTAACAGATTCATCGCTCCTTCCCTTTATGATAACCAAAGCACTGTAGCTGTTGATGATAGGTACGTAGATATCTAGCTAGCTTCTTGTATGATTTTCTCCTATAACCCGATATTTGTTGGCTGTTTGTTTCTATCTCTCCAGTCTTAAATATGATGTGATTTTAGCTCAAAGGGATTCTCCTCCTGCAACCAAGTATGACATCTTTCTTAGCTTTAGGGGGGAAGACACCCGAGACACTTTCTCAACTTATCTCTATGAAGCACTTTGCGATGCAAAGATTCAAACTTTTATGGATCACAAGCTCCACAAAGGAGATCATATCTCACCAGTTCTTCTGAAAACAATAGAGGAATCAGATATATCTTTGATTATTTTCTCAAGAAATTATGCTTCTTCAACTTGGTGTATGGATGAGCTTGTTCATATCATGAAATGCAAGGATCAATATGGAAGAACTGTCATCCCTATTCTCTACAATGTCAATCCATCAAATGTTCGCAAACAAGATGGGAGTTTTGGAGATGGATTCATTAAGCTTAAGAAGAGATTTAAGCACGACCAAAGAAGAGTACAACATTGGATAAATGCTTTGATCCGATCAACAAATCTATCTGGGTGGCATTCAAAGAATTTCAGGTAGCTTCAACACATTTTCCCCTTATTGTTTTCTTTCTTGGGGCATTAAACATGATCATATTTTGAATTTGTATTTGTTCTAGGCCTGAACCCAAACTTACTAAAATGATTGTGAAGGATATTTTGAGCAAATTGAGTAACAATTCATCCTTTCATTTGGAAGGGTTAGTTGGGATTGGTCATCAGATTCAGAAAATTGAAAAGTTACTGAGTGAAGCTCGCATTGTGGGGATATGGGGTATGGGTGGTATAGGCAAGACCACTCTCGCGGGAGTTGTATTCGATAGGTTGAAAGCTCAGTTTGAAGCTTTATCATTTGTTGGCAACATGAGAGAACGACTAGGAAAAATTGGATTTGATAAATTATTCGAAAAATGCCTGAAAGAATTGTTAAAAGATGATGATATGAATGCTTACAATTTAAGATCAACTTTTGTCGAAAGAAGGCTTCGCCATAAAAAAATTCTTCTGATACTTGATGATGTGCATGATTGTATAGCAATTGAAGATTTAATCAAAGCATGTGGCTGGTTTGGAGAAGGAAGTAGAATAATTATCACATCAAGAGACATGCAAGTGCTTAAGAATACTTATGCTTCAACATATCATGTTCAGAAATTAGTGTTCTCTCATGCTCAGCATCTCTTTAGTTTGAAAGCTTTTAAGCAAAATGAGCCATCAAAAAGCTATTTGGGGTTATCAGAGCGGGCAGTGCATTATTGTGATGGAAATCCATTAGCCCTAAAAGTGTTGGGTTGCTTTCTTCATGGAAAAGGGAAAAAAGAATGGGAAAGCGCTTTAGAAAAACTAAATCAAACTCTTCACCAGGGCATTTTTAACGTGTTGAAATTGAGTTTTGATGGGCTTGACGATATGCAGAAGAGTTTATTTCTTGACCTCGCATTTTTCTTGAAGGAAGAAGTATGGAGTATTATTTCTATGGATTGTACAAAACGTTTATATGATTCTGCACATATTGATATTAGTGTACTTAAAGATAGATCCCTCCTCTCAATGGATGAAAATGGTTATATTCAGATGCATGCTCTTTTAATAGATATGGGGCTTGAAATTTCTAGGCAACAATTAATATCTAACCCTAGAAAACCTATTCGACTAAGGAGGTCCGAGGATATTTATCATCTTTTCAACAATAACAAGGTAATATTTTATTTTTTTAATTTTTTATTATATTCTTTATTTTCCTCATATTTTATTTTCTTGTTATGTGTTTTCCGAAAAGGTGTTTGTTTATTCATTAAAATCTTTGGTAAGTGTCAACATTTGCCTAATTAGATTTTTTAAGGCAAAAAAATCCGTTATTGACTAAAATTAATTGGGCAGGCTTGGCCTTTAATTTCTGTCAGGTGTGATTTATTAGTATTCTTAAACTTCGAAATTTTCACCCTTTTAAGTTGAGATAGAATATGGCTAGCTGATACGATTTGTTATTATAACTTCTAAGATATATGAAATCTAATATTCCCATGCGTTTTATTAATAAAAAATTTAATATTACAAAAGGGTCACATATGAAATTTTTTTCACCTTCACATTATGAAATTTGAATATAAAGAAAATTTCAAAAATTTTATATAGATGTTCAATAAGAATTACTATCAATTATATGAAATATAAACGTGGACATTTAAGAAGATTCGTACAGTTGTCCCCCAAGCTAGCGTGTATATATTGTTGTAACCAATTTATTCGTTTATTTATAGTAAGATAAAATGGATCGTTTTTGTGTTTTGCTAGAAAAATGAATTGTTTGGATAAAGTGCACAAAAGCATGTTCATTTTTTCGAAGAGAAATATATTTAATTGTTCCATGTGTTATTTAATCACGTTTTACATGTTAGTTAATCATTTTTCCCCATAATTTGATCACAAGGGGCTGAGGCAATTAAATGCTTATCGTTAGACATGTGCAAGATAAAAAGGATTACATTGACAATTAGTGATTTTCAGAATATGTATGACTTAAAATTAGCTAGAACTATCTTGACGTGTTATTTGAAAAGAAAAAAATTAGTGAACAAGAGTATATGAAAGTTGAGAACAAGTAAAATAGTAAAGCGATGCTATAACGTAGTCCACATGGATCCTGGCTTCATATCTTGTCCTCATTTTCTGGTGCATAAGATTCATAGGGATTCTCATTTTTTGATACCTTGTAATTGGTCTTATCGTCAGTCTTTAGTTCATGTTTTTTATTTATTAAAAAGTTATGTTTGATAAGTATAATTACATATATGCTTTTATAGTTATATTAAATATCTACGCATGAAATTACGTAGGTACACATACTAGTGTTTATGCATGTTTATGAGTTTTTAGAAATTCATTTATTAAAAGCGAAATATGAATAGTAAGAATTTTTGAATGAAATGCTCAACGTCGTAATTAATTTGGATAATTCTAATGGCAAATATATTTAATTGTTCTACAGCATGTTTTTGGTCATTTTTTAGGTATTGATGATTGTGTTTCCTTGATTTGCTATTATATTTTAGGGGATTGAGGCAACTCGATGCCTCTCATTGGATGAGAGCAAGATGGAAAGGATTATATTGCAAGCTGGTCATTTTCGAAAGATGCATAACTTGATATTTTTTAAAGCTTACAAATCTGATTGGAGAAAGCCTTCAACATTGAATGTTTGTGAAGATTTGGATTATCTTCCAGAAGAATTAAGATTTTTCATTTGGGAAGGATATCCACTACCATATGTGCCATTACATGTGTGTGCTGAGAATCTTGTTATACTTGAAATGCCTAATAGTAACATCCGACAACTTGGAAATGAAAATCAGGTACGTCTCATTTTTCATGTGTCATATTTGTCCCCTCTTAGTGATTATAAGATGTTGCATCAAGCATTAACCAAATGTTGCACAATTGAAATGTTTGCTTTACTAGCATTAAATTGATGGTTAAGCCCCTGTTGTATTCTCTACAAGTGATCCAATTCATGTTCTGATTGGCATGAGAGAAATTCTTGATTAAAATTGTTCGGGCTGTTATCTAGTTTATTTAACAATGCTTCTTTTTGTTTTTTCAGCATTTTCCAAATTTAAAGAGAATCAGTCTGGAGAATTCAAAACATCTCACTGCACTCCCAGATCTTTCTCATGCCCCTAAGATTGAATGGGTGGATCTTACGGGTTGTGTGAATTTAGTTCAAATCCATTCTTCAACACTCCCGAGCAACCTTGTCAATTTATTGTTAAGAAATGTTGGGCCAAAGCGAATAAACATTGGGGGAAGTATGAAAGGGACAAGGTCAGGGTTAGTAATGGTGTTCAATTATCTGGATTTTGGCAAGTTGTCATTTCATAAAGTGACAATGAAAGTGTTGGCATGCGGCGACATCATATGTGGTGTTAGATTCAAACATGTGATGATGCCATTGGAAGAGATAGCAGAATTGAGAAAGGGGACTCAAAGTTTGGCATCTCTACTTCCATTTGTTAGGATAGTTGATTGCTTAAAGAGTCCAATTGAGTTTGGGCATGATTTCAACCAACAATATACCTATGATTATGGCATATTTAATATGGATTTGAGGGGTGATAGAGGAGAAAGGGGTGTGGTGGGGCAATTGAGAAGACAAATGATTAATGATCACCCTCATTTCTTTCAAGATGGCGGAGAGAGGGAGGAAGAAGAAGAAAGGTACAATAAGAGTACTTCGTTAATAGAAGATGAAGAAGAAGAGGATGATGAGTTAATAATAATGGAATATTGTGGTAGTAATAGTAATACTACATTCACAAGACTTCCTAACAGCATCACTCGCTGGTCATTATTGATGAAACTGAAATTAAAAGAGAGTGATATTATTGGAAACGCAGGTTGCAGCATTCCTCAAGTTTCAATCCTAAAGTCACTTGTTGCACTCTCTCATGATCGTTATTCCACAAGGATTCAACCTCTCTTGGACTTTAAACTCTCTTTCCCCGACATTTCACCATCACGCTTTTACGGTCGTCCCACATGTATCTCTTACTACATGAGCTGGAACCGACAACAAAATCCACTCTGCGTTTTTCGCCTGAGTTATGAAATTAATGGGTCAATGGATAAGAACTGCTGGAGTCCTGGGATTGGACTATTGTGGGGAGCATATTAATTATTATTTAAAGTTTTTAGCTCAAAACAATTATTATTTAAATTTGTCTAAATATTTATCCTCAAGTGCTTCAATTTAATTTGTTTCTATGTTTTAAATTTTTTAATCAAACTACACCTTAAAATATCCTTTTCTCTTTTAAGAATTTGACTAAAATTATTTGGGGGAATGAATGCATTTGCTTTGGGTGTGATTTATTTCATTTTCTGAAACTTTAAAAATGTGGTATAAGTAGCACTAATAGTAGTATATTAACAAAAGTTCCAGTAATATGATCATCTTCCATTACTTCACATCTCCTTAGGAAAATTAGATCTGTCAACACATGTTTCCATTTTAATATACGCAGGGCAATATGGAACAAGTTCCATAGGCAAACAAAAAAGTACAGTAATACTGATAATAAGTATTTGTTTACAAACAGTCATTAATAGAGCAGAAATTGATAATAATGACAAATATGTACAGAATGTTCCAAAACTATTTCACATACAGATTATATACAACCACTGTATTCATCTTAGGAAACGTGCCCATCAGTTTCCCTTCTCTGCATCCTTGGCTTTCGAGCCATTGGCACCCGTTGAGACATTTAGATTAGAAAAAGGGGTGAGATTCCAAGGAATCTCAGTAGAAACATACGATCAACACATAAAATACGAAAATTAAATATGCAATGCACCGTATCAAGTAAAATGAAAAATCATATCATCCGTGTGTGTGCACAAAATTCAGGGCTAACTAACCCATTGAAATCCCTACATGTACCTCAGCTGAGTCCTTGACTACAGCTAGGTAAGACTAGTGTACCTCAGCTAGGTCCTAGACCGCAACTAGGTAATGTGCCTCCAGCATGTGTTCAGATCACAAAATACAGTAACACGCATCATACAAATAGTCATATAGTATATGAGAGATAGTAGTCCCTACCTTAACCTCTTTCCTGTCTCAAAGGGTCCGCCTCGTAAAACATGTCACCTATAGGCGTCCAACTCGGTCCTAAAATGTCAAATGTACAAGAAATAGGTTATAACCTATCCAAGTATCATTTTAGACACTTCCATAGTGTTTCTTGTGGTTATATTAGCTATGGTGAAAATTTACCAAAATGCCCCCGGGACCCCGACCTGGCCCCGCTGTACCCGGCGCGATGGCACGTTTTCCCAAATTTTTGACTAGGTCTATCCTGATGCATTTTTGTCCAAGGAATCCATTTCCAGACTCAAAATTACCAAATTCAATGTCAAATTACGAAATTGGCCTTGGCAGCCCTACTTTTAGGGTTTTAGGGGCGTTTCCGTAATTATGCTTTCTCGGCCTTTTTTGAAAAAAAATGCCCAATTGTAACCCCACTATTTTTGCCCACTTAATCCAATGGAATCATCAAATCATTGAAAATCCAACTCTAAGGCTCTCAAACATCCGTGGCCGAAATTATGATGTTCTCCGAGAAAAATCGGGGTTTTACGATTTCGGCTCTGTAAACGCATTCCTTTCTACTACTAACCACTTTATTAACCATCTAATTGAGTTATAACAACCATTTGAACTAAAATTGGGCAGCATAACCCTTAGGCACACACTTTTCCAAAATTTAAGACCAATGGCAATCCGACAAAATTTCACCGATTAAATTGCCCACAGCAACCAGAATAGTTAATATATGAAGGTTTGGAAGTTACCTCAAGCTCCCACAAGCTTTTCCCAAAAATGGCTGAAACCCTAACCTTTAGAGAAAATATTTTTGAGCCTCCAAACCCTAAAGAACAAAGAGGAGTAGCTTAGAGTCGGAGTTATACGCGTTAGGAGCTAAATCGTCGGAGAAATCAGCTTACCTTGCGAGATTTCTTCCCTTTCTCTCTCTGAACTCTCTCAACTTTCTCTCTCTTATTTTAGGTATTTTGCAGCACGAAAATGGGCTGAAGAGGATGATGATATATTTATTTATCATATATTTTGCAATATTTTATTTATTTGTTTTATTTTCCAAAATTTCAAAAATGAACTTATGTACATAAATCCTTATGTACATATAACCATGCTCATTAAGCCCAATCAATATTTCCTTATTTATGCCACAAGTAGGAGACACCTAGGGGTCCCTCCCTATGGTCTCAATTGGCTTCACAACTTGTCCAGGTTACGTATACATGTAAAGTCTCAATTTTGGTCAAAATTGCATTTTTGCCCAAATTTTCCATAAATTCATATTAAATTGACCAAAATATTTCAAATATATTTTTTCCCTTTATTTTCCTTAATTAATTGAAATTAATTTCAATTAATCGAAAAATAATTAATTTTACGATAATTTGGCAAAATTACGATTTTTCCATTACCTTTCTAATCCAATTTCTTCTCTTATTTTTCTTTGACCAATTTCCATCTATTTTTGGACCAAATATTTTCTCTAATATTTCTTCATTTTTGGACCTTAATATTGGGCTTTTTAAATTACCCAAATTAATTCCTTAATTATTTTTGCCCAATTTCTCATGAAATTGAATATTTATAAATTCATAAATTCCAAATTCATGAATATTCACCATTTTATTGAATTTCTCAAATATTTACAATACTTTTGGTAAATTTAAATTTTGGGGTGTTACAAGATCCGAGGACTTAGAGCTTATGATATTTATTGGGAATTACCGTAAATGTTGTAATTATTCAGAAGGATTATCATCAAAATATAAATTTAAAAATATTAACTTACCTTTGATTAAACTTCCTATTTTCTCACCTTCCATCTCTCCGGCATTCTATTTGAAGAGTAACTGAAATTTTATTTTGCACAAAAATTAAAATTGCCAAAATCATCATCTTTTTAACTTTAACTAACATATGCCTAATCATAACATCAATATATCATTTAACTACTAACATAGATATTGGCCCATTTAAATTATTCAGTTTTTTTTATTTATAATAATCTTATAAAAAATAAACTCTAAGTAAAATAGACCAATTTAGTAGATATTAAATTTTCTGTGCAATATCTTAGTTGTTAAAAAAGGTTTATCCCCACATAAAAAAAATTATTATTTTTTTTATATTGATTATATTAATTTTTTTAACATTAAATTTTTGGTTTACATTAGAGGTGGTAAAAAGGGCTGGTCATTCATAGGTCAGGGCCTTAAAGGGCTCTTCACGGGGCTCTTTTTGGCTTGGCTAAAAAAAAACAATCATTTTTCAAAAACTTGCTCTACAAGGCTAAAGCTATTTTAACAATTTTTACTATTTTTTTCAGTTTTTTAAAAAATTATAACAATGAAAGCCTTGATTTAACACATAAATGTTGTCAAAATTAGGGGATAAATGGTATGCATCATGCAACAAACAAACACAATCACTAAGTCATAATCAAAGGCAAACTATTATCGACATAACACAATTATACATAATTAATTAGAAAACTTAACAAAATTAAAAATATGTTTTATAAATATATCTTGAAAAGTGTAAGTAGTCAACAAAATAAACAGCACAAGATATAAACAAAACAATCACTATAAAATAAGTCAAAAAGTACAAGATTGATAAGGATACTTATGAAATAAGAAATATCTTTTATAAGTTTTTAATTTTTAGGATTTTTAATACAAGACATTCTTATGAAACTTAATTCTAAAAAGGATACTAACAACTAAACATTTGCAACATTATTAACAAAATATAAAAAATTAATAATATTATTATCATATAAATAATTTTTTAAAAAAAGATACGGGTATAAAAGGGCTGGCCATTAGCTCTACAAGGATGACCCTTTTAGGCCTATTTTCACTTTTAAGACAAAAATCTTAAACCTAACCATTACAAATTTAAAGCCTAACGTTTTCTCGGCTCTAAATGATGTATTCCATTCTCAACAAAAAAATTAATAAATTATCTAGACTTTTTTAAGTATATTAACATTACATGGTTTTTAGTAAAAAAAAAAAACATTACATAAATTTTTATTTTTTAAACTCACATAAATCTATTCAGACATAAAAATAAATTATGCAACCTTTTTGAATTGTTTAAAATTGCATATTTTTTTTTAAAATTTTTTCAGATGTCTATAACCTTTCTTTAACATTTACAATAAATTATAAAACATTTTGAGTTTTCCTAAAATTATATAATTTTTATTTTCAATTAAAATTTGTGTCAATTTTAAAACTTATAATTTTGATAAAATCGAAAGATGTTTATGTTATTTTTTTCAAGAGATACCAACGTAAGAGGTAAAAAAAAAATAGAGAAATTGCATTTAATTTAATGAAATTTAAAAAGTCATATTAATTTTTAAAATAGAATGTCGAGAAAATATAGGAGGTTTAATCTATGGCAATTTAGTATTGAGTTTTTATTTTAATAATTGGTCATTTTAAATAATTACAACTTTTACAATCTTTCCCAATAAATATTATCTATTTTAGGACCTGTGTTCTAATTTTCCCAAATTACTCCCTCGATTTTCAATATAAGGCCTATTAATTTAATTTAGGATTGGAGTTGTAGTTTTTTTTTCCGATGGAAGGAAAGTAGCATGAATTTTCAGTATTTACCTTGTTTAATGAGGATTGTTTTTAACCAAATACTACACACATGTGTAACACCCCAAATTTTATACACCAAAAATATATTGTAATTATTTGAATAATTCAATGAAGTGGTGAATATTCATGAAGTTGGATCTTGTGAATTTTCAAATATTCATATTCATAAAGAAATGGCCAAATTAACTCAAAAATTGAATTAAATTACAAAGGGGATAGCAAAATCATAATTTTGTCAATTTATCCCAAGATTTATTATTTTTAAATTAATTGGAGTTAATTTCAATTAATCAAGGAAAATGCATAATGTGATTATTCTTGGTGGAATAAAATCAAGAATTTGGGGAATTAGGGGGAATTATATATAGTTCAATTAGATAAATTGTGGAATATATGAAAAAACATTTTTCCTCATCTACCTTCCCTCAAATTCGTTTAACACATGGAAAGAAGAGGGAAATTGTAAATCCAAGAAGCAAGATGAAGATGATGTTGACAAAACTACATGCACAACTCAATAACGGCAAAGTTGGAGTGCACACAAAAGAGAAGTAGGGTGAATGCATGAAGAGAAGCTTGAGTGTAGGAGTGGAATACTTGAGTGATTGGAAGAGGACACTTGATTACATGTAAGAAGCTAGCTTGTCTTGTAAGAGAGGATGAGAGGGACGGAATTTTAGGAGGAAGAAAAGGAAGCAATTGAATTAAATTAATGGCAAGACAATGGAGAAATTATGAGGAAGAGAAGAGTGTGATAAGTGTCACATTAGAAGCCCTTGATCAAATCAATGGATAGGAAGATGGAAGATCAAAATAATAAAACATACTCCTTCCTCTTTTCAAGTCACCATTAGGCCAAGACATAGAAAAAAAAGAGAGAAGAGAGAGCTTGAGAAATAGAGAGAAGAGGAGAGCTCAAGGAAGAAGAAGCTAAGGTAAGTGTTGTCTTTTAAGCATTTTCCTTGTGATCTTCCATGAAATCCTTCTCTAAATTCTTGTTTCTCATGAATCTATGGTGGTGAAGAGACACTTTGAGATCAAGAAGAAAGGAAGGAGGAGCCTAGATTAAGAGGAAACCAAGAAGCCAAAGAGGGTAACTTCATGAATTTGCCTTCTTAAGTTGTTGTTGATCATTATTGTTTGGTTTTTATGATTTTTGAGTTGAGTTGTAAAATTATAAAAGCCATAACCCTAAGGGGTTATGCTGCCTAAAATCCTTTAAATCATGTTTAAGAAGTGTTTAAATAAGTTAATCAAGGATTAGAAGTGGAAAAGTACAAGTTTTGGGAGCTAAAACACAAAACCTCATTTTTCCATTTTCCCTAATATTTCGGCCAGGACCAGAACTGGTAGTAGGATTTGGATTTTCATGAAATAAATGGTTCCATTGGACTCAGTGAGCAAAAATAGGTGGGGTTACAGTTGGGCACTTTTTCGATGGAGGCCGAGAAAGCATAATTATGAAAACGCCACTGAAATCACTAAATAGGGGCTGTCAAGGGTATTTTCGTAATTTGAAAGTGAATTTGGTAATTTTGAGCCCGGAAATAGATTCCTTGGGCGAAAATAAATCAGAATAGCCTTAGTCAAAATTTTGGGAAAACGTGCCATCGGGCCGGCTACGGCGGGGCCAGGCCGGGGTCCCGGGGGCATTTTAGTAAATTTTTACCATAGACTAATAAAACCACAATAAACACTATGGAAGAGTCTAAAATGATACTTGGATAGGTTATGACATATTTCTAGTACATTTAATATTTTAGGACCGATTTGGAGGCCGGGTACGACACGTTCTTCGAGACACATTTAGAAAGGGGATATTAAAGCTTTGAGGTAGGGACATTATCTTTCATACACTATGCCATAAGTTATGTGATTTTATGGATGCCATTGTTTTGTAAATGCACTTTATTAATCAACATAATTTGCCTAGATAGGGGTAGTTAGTGCCATAGGTGCACTTACACTGGGAGTTGGCAGAAGTCCAACCGGTGTAAATCGTGGGGCTGGGCCCTACTCATGTATACATGACGATGATGTGTTTATATTGTTCATTAACTTGTGCATACCTTGGCGCATGTCATATTTACTTTTGGCATTTTCTATGAACGATATTATGTCTCTACGGGATTCTTCGGAATCTCACCCTATTTTTAAATAAACACCTCAGCGGGTACCAGTGGGCCAAAGGGAAAAGATGTAGACGCTGGTAAGTGAGCGGCACGTGTCTCGAGGCGCAGACAAGATCTTGGTCATAATTAGTCTATTTTGTGATATTTTGGTGAAATTTGTAAATATTAAAACTTCCGCTGTATTTTCTGTTTCCGTCGACGAACAATATCGGAATTGTAAACGAACGACGTTGGGATCGTAAACGAATATTTTTATCAGTATAATTGTACTTTTCTGTATGCCCATTGAATTCCGTCTTTATTACTTTTCGATTATCGAAATGGAAACGGGTGTTGACAACATGCATGTGATATCATTGCTTCACTGATTTCTCTGTTTTCTTTTTTTGGCAAACCTTTGTAGGTAGGTGTGAGTGTTAAAGTACTATACGAATTATCAGACCACATTATATATATATATATATATATATATATCAAAACGTTGTTCAACAAACATATCAGTGCCGCTGGTAAAAAAAAACATCTTAGTGGGGTAACACAGTTATATGATATCAGTGGGACCATTAAATCAATTAAGATTTAAGACCCTACTTCATAACCCGGTGGGTTGACATTAGATTTATATCTGGGCCGAGCCAAAATAACACGACCCTATAAAACTTTAGCAACCTAAAAATTAATGAGACTTCCATTTCAACTAAAATAACTTTGAAATATTTCAAGATTTAATCTATTTTTCCTTCATTGTTGTTTTTTCATACTTTATCATCCCTCACTTTACCTTTAAATATACATACATATAAAGAATTACTTAACTTCATTATCATCCTTAAATAAAATTGACCGGTTATAAAAAAAAGACTTCCATTGTTTTTTAATACCTATATATTGTTTTGAATCCTGCGAATCTATACTCTCACACGTTTTGCTTTATTATTAAAAATAGGCTATGATATTGTCCTTACTAATAAACTCTTTTAACAATAAATTGACTAACTTATATTGTAGTACTGTATTGTTTTGGGCTAAGGGAAATGCAACATCTTGAAGTATTTTTTAGAATGCATCTAATGCACAAAAATATTTTGTTATACACCTATTACTCTGAAAAAAAATTTTTAGGGATGACTATAACCCTAACGGAATTTTTTTTTTTTTTTTGCAATTCTATACTTAACAATTTAGATAACTTACAGTATTGGATATATCTAAAAAAATGCCTCAGGTGTTGGATGCACCAAAAAAATAGTTTATTGTATTAAATACACCTAAAAAAATACTTCAAAAAATGAAATGCACTACAAAATATTTTAGGGCATACATGTCTAGAGGTGGTAATATGGACCGGCCTGGTGGGTTCAGGCTAACCCGCCACGGGTTGGGACCATATAGGTTCATGCCCAAAAGGACCACATCAATATGGCTAGGTTGGCATTTAGCCAACCCAACCCATAACCGCTGGTTTGGCAGGTTGGGCGAGCCAACTCATATTTTTTTTCAATTTTTTTTAACAATATATTAAGATTGTTTTTTTATACAATAAGATTGTTTTTTCTACATACCTAAACATAACAAAATTAAAAATACATTGCAAATTAAAGAGAGTTGAGACTGATTTCTGAGACTGAGAGCTTGAGCTGTGAGAGAGACAGGGAGTAAGAGACTGTTTCAAGCAAAAACAAAAGAGAGTTGACAAGGTTGAAAAGTAAGGACTGAGGAGTGGGAGTACTGAGTTGGACTCTGGAGTAACAGTCTTGGACTGTTGGGAATTGGGCCTTCGCTAATAGCTCTTCTCTCTTAGTTTTTTTTTTAAAAATATGAATCAACCCGCCAACCCGGTGGTCCAACCCGTCACGGATTGAGACCATATGGGTTTGGGCTTAAAAGGACCACATCACTTTGGTCCCATTTTTGTAGAACCCAAACTGCCCATTTGGTCGAATTGGGCGGGCTCGGCCCACAGTCCAAACCCATATTACCATCTCTATACATGTCCATGAAAAAAAAACATACTTGAGAACACCCAATGCACCATAGCACTTGTTTTGGTGAGTTCATGTAAAAAAAAGGCACAGTATTATTTTGGCCGCTAATTTTTACTTCTGATCGGCGGAACCTTTTCTGAAAACCTATGTTACGGTGGAATATTTTCGGAGGTTATGGGGTGGTGCATATAAAGGAACACTCTCTCCATAATCAACTCTGCCACCACACCAAATGCCAGGAAATTTCCATTCTTGGAAAAGAAATGAAAAAAGTTGTTGGAAGGACTTGACTAGTTGACCACATAAAGAAGTCTTTCTTTTGCATTATTTTTTTTGGACAATTTCTTTTGCATTATTCATTCCTTAAAGTGACATTTTAGCATTAATCGTTACTGTTCATCAACTTGCTGTTGATCATTTGGTAACTTGGCCCCCTCACTAAATATTTTTCTTTGATCTTTTCATCTCGTTAATTAAGAGCCAAACCATAACACTTCCTGAGGGATTAAAGGCGAAAAAACAAGGATTAGTTTAAAGTTGAAGCAAGAAATTACAGTCACATGGATGCAACTATTGCTTTAATGCTCATAGAAGTTGTATTGATTTTCCTGGGCACAACAATTTCTAAAGCTATCAAATAATCTCTCCACTTCATGCTATCCACCCTGTTTTTGTTGATGATAGGTAACATCTTCTAGAGCAATTTCTCTTTCTTCGGTTTGTTCACAGTCCAATATTAATTCATTATTTCTTTCCTTCTGTAGTTGTAAAGACGTTGCTGATTCGATTCCCACAATTTCTTCTCCTTCTAATCCATTGTTGCTCCTCATACAACCAAGTATGACGTCCTTCTTAGCTTTAGAGGAGAAGACACTCTTAACAATTTCTCAAGTTATCTCAATGAAGCACTTGGCGATGCAAGCCTTCAAACTTTTATGGATCACAAGCTCTACAAAGGAGAGCATATCTCACCGCTTCTTCTCAAAACAATAGAGGAATTAGAGATATTTTTTATCATTTTCTCCAAAGATTATGCTTTTTCTGCAGGTTGTGTTGATGAGCTTGTACATATTATGAAAAGTAGGGATCAATACCAAGGGGTTGTCATCCCTATTTTCTATGATATAGATCCATCAAATGTCCGAAAGTAAAATGCAAGTTTTGGAGATGAATTTGCTAAGCTTAACCAAAGATATAAGCACAACCAAGAAAAAGTGCAGGAGTGGACGATTGATTTGATTCAATCAACAAATCTCTTTGGGTGGGATTCAAAAAATATTGAGAGATTGTCAAAGATATTTTGAGCAAATTGAATTGTCTTCCTTTCATTATGAAGGATTAGTTGGGATTGATCATCAGATTCGAAAAATTGAAAAATTAAAGGGCTACTGAGTGAAGCTCACATTATGGGAATATGGGTAATGGGTGGTATAGGTAAGACTACTCTTGCTAGAGCTGTATTTCACAAATTGAAAGCACAGTTTGAAGCTTTCTCTTTTGTTTGAAATGTAAGAGAACAACTAGCAATAATTATATTTGATAGGTTATAGTAAGAATGTCTTAAAGAATTAATAAAAGATGATGACAATAATTTCTTCAACATAAAATCCACTTTTGTAAGAAGTAGGCTTGGACACAAAAAGGTTCTTTTGATACTTGATGATGTGAACAATTCAATACCAGCTGAAGATTTAACTGAAGTGTATCATTGGTTGAGAGAAAGAAGTAAAATTATTATCACATCAAGAAACATGTAAGTACTTCGTAATGCTTCTGCATTTTCAACATACTCTGTTCCAATATTGGATTTTCATGATACTGTTAAAGGGAGAAGTTGACCAAGGTTAAGATCATGCACAATTATTTGAATTTTCACATGTTGTTCAGTGAATAAAGTGATAATGCCATTGGCAGAGATAACATAATTGATATTGGGGGTACAAAGTTTCAAGCAACATCATACCTATAATTGTTGTCATGGTGACTATTGTCATTGGTGTGATCATTCGATTCTTCACTTCCTGTGATATATATAAGAATGTCACTGGATAAAGAAGCAATTGCATGGGGTAGCAATAATAATAATAATAATAATAATAATAATAATAATAATAATAATAATAATAATCATGATGATGATGAATTGATGATGATGATGATATTGCAGGAGCAACAAAATGGGACATGCCAAATTTAAATATCGACATATGGCAACAATTTGCTGGTGGGGATGTCTCTGTTCGTTTTCCCATTCGCTTAACCTATGACTCCATTTCTTTTCTTTTATGGTTTTTAAGAAGAAGAATCAGCACGTCATATAAAGCTTTGTATCTTTAGCCTCTTTTTAGTTTTAGCCTTGGGTAACATTTCTTTTTCCAATCTAATGTTTACTTGTAGGAGAAAATTCTGATAGAATATGCTTCTTGGCTTCAATCTTCTTGGCTAAAGATTATGTCAAAATTGGTTTTCCGTGCGTATTTAGATCTTGAGAGTCTTTTTAACTAATGTGTTTTTGAAACTCCTTTCTATTTCCCCCCTTTTTAACCTTTGACCTTTTGGGGCTTTTGGTTTAGTGGAATTTTAATGAGTAACTTGAAATGAAATTAAGTACAACTCTTCCGAGAGTCTATCACAAATTTATTCTTGAGAGAATTATTATTATAAGGTATAAAGAGTGGGATTTAATTAATAAAAAGGCCTAATAACAAGTGAGCAAGATAAGCACGTAATCATTTGTTTGAAATTAAAACTTATCATTACATAGTTCTTAGTTGTTATTGGATGTTTGGGTGATTATATCCCTTTCTTAAAACTTTATAATAACTCCCCTATATTTTATATGAAAAACCTGAAATAGAGTTACAAGTACCATTTCACAACCCCTTTAAAAACTATATAGATCCGCCTTTAGTGTTACATATATAAAATTTGAAAAATGAATTGTATCATCAAAAGATTATAAAAAATGTAGCTTTTTTATAAAGTATTCCTCTGATCCTAAGGAAGATATTATAGTGCAAGGTCACTTTTCTACTTTGCAATGTATTGTTAATTGTGATTTTACATTTCAATTGTGAATTTTGTGTAAGTTGCTGAATATTTATTTAAAAAAATATTAAGAGCACAAAATTACAACTATTGTGTGGAGCTTTTTTACATTTGCAAATTTTTGTGCCTCTGTCCCATCGTGCAAAATAAAAGGTACTACTACCTCCAATCCTAAAGGCCTGTTTGGTATGTTGGAATTGGAGGAGGTAGAAATAGAATTGGATCTCAATTCTATGAAGGGGTTTGTTTGGTATAATGGAATTGGCTCTCAATTCCAATTCCACATGGAAGCCAAATAAGTCAATTCCACCCAAATGAATTCCATCCCAAAAGCTAAGATTTGTAATTCCACCTCCACATTTCCCTCAATTACTCTCCTCACTCCAGCAACAGCGGCGGCCCCTCCTCAATCCAGCGACAACAGCAACCTCTCCTCCCTCACCGGCACCTCTGCTCTTTCACCGATGACAGTGATGGCGACCACGAGCAACACACAGTGGCAACCCATGACTAACCCCATCAAATCTCACGGTTCGTCCTTTCTGTATTCACCGCCGAAGTTGTACTATGACTGTGGATGGAAGCTCGTCTTCTCTACTTCAGCTTCATTTCTCTAGATCTGCAACTTTGTTCACCATCTGCAACTCCAGATCTGCAACTTCTTTTTTATTTTTTCAATTCTCCTTCATATTTTCAAGCAAAACACTCTCTTTTAATTCAAGTCTATGTTGTATGTTTATGAAATCTTTTGAGTTTGAATGATTTTCCTGCTAAGGGCTATAATTTTAGACAGTGGTTGGCGGCGGTGAATAGTGGTTTGAATGTTTGAAGCGCTGGTAGGTTTTTTGGATGAAGGTATATTAGTAATTTCATATTTTAAATATAAATATTAAATAAAAATAATATCTGAATTCCATGTACATACCAAACACACTTTTAAACTCAATTTCCATGCCCATATCCATTTCCATTTCCATATCCATATCCATTAAAATCAATTTCAGTGTACCAAACAGGCCCTAAGTGTAATTTGCATTATAACCTAACTCCTACATAATGATGCCACCAATGTTCATATGCCCTGGCATTTTACAACCTCTTAAGAGTAAATAGTCAATAATGAGATATTTTGAGTAACTTGGGTTGATTAACCGTAAATTTGTGGGAAAATGATGAAACAACAAGTATCTATAAATAAATTAGATAATGATACAATTTAGACAGATTGTCTATAAATTTGAAAATTGCTAATATAAGAAGCAACATAAATAAATCAGATAAATAAACAATTTTACAAACTTCCCATTCTCATACATTGATGATAGTTATAAGTACAGTCCATTCCTAACTTTAGACCCATTGCTTGAAAAACAAAAAACATTTTTTGACCGAACTGTTATCTCTAGTCTAAACACAGCGTTTAATTGAGTTGGACTTGGCTTCATTTGCGCGAGTGCACCGCACACAGACCCTTAAGGCCCTGTTTGGTACGTGGTATTTGAGGATAGGGAGTGGGATTGGATCAGGGATTGAGTTAGAATGTGTCATTTGGTATGAGGGACTATGGGTAACCAGGAATTGGGAATACCACGAAAGTGGGATTGCTGCAAAGCCACCTCCCCCCTGGTATTGTGTTTTGAATCCCGGGATTGCAAAATTGTGAAGACAAAAATACCCTTAAATAAAATATTTCTAGACAAAGATCACCCCAATCGTAACCTAAAATCCCTCTCAAATATTCACTACCTCTTTTTTTTCCCCTCACCATCGATGTCTCAATTTCACACGGTTTCCCTCACCGCCGCTCACTCCGTCGCCCACTCCGTCGCCTCAGCACCGATCACTTTTCCCCTTTCTCTCCGTCGAGATGTGCATTGTTGGCTATTAATTAGCGATTTGATTGTGATATCGAGATGTCTCTCATCTCTATATCAGAAGTCAAAGCCACGAACCTATTAGACGAGAGCTCTTTAATGTTCGTTAGCTTCGCAAATGGGTTTTTATTTATTTGTTTGGTCACTTTGAATCCATAGCCTTCTGATTTTCCTGTTTTGCTGATTTCACGGCAATAAATATACCCTGTTTACTTGGTTTTTCAAAAATATATTTGAAGTTTTTACTAGGTGAACCTTTCCAATTATGACGATCGCGACGATGAGTTCAACACTGATTTCCTTGAGGATTTGGTTGATCGATCAAGTTTGGGATTAGGACAGGGTATTTGAGTCTTTTTATAATTAGTACTTGTTTATTAAATAAGATTGGTAAAATCATTCCCTCCAATTAACACCTCATACCAAACATATTTTTAAAGCATCAATCCCAATCTCAATCCTAATTCCAATCCCAATCTCAATCCCTATCCCAATCCATCAAAATTCAATACCACGTACCAAACAGAGCCTAGCCGCACACACCCAATTTCGTCCGCGACCGCCGCCGCCGACAGCTTGGCTGCAACATCATAGCATTACAGCAATCGACGATAAGGGATTGTTTACCCTTGTCTTCTCTTGATTCTTCAAATCTAAACTGTGCGATTATTTCCTTTATATGAGAAAATTTAGCTCTTATTAAACATCGTATTTGAATAGCTTCATTAATTCGTGCAGAATAAAAGTTGTGAATTGAAGAACTTAAGTTCTCAAGGGTAAGAAGAAGGAATAACAAAGAAGATTGATGTCTTCCTTCATTAGATGTGCATTCTCCTACAGAAACCTTCTTCTTCGAAGCTCTTCCCTCTACAGTCGTGATCTCTCACTCAATCGAAAATCCTATCAACAGATGTAACTCTAATGTTGAGAGGGTATTCAGTCTCCTAGCAGCTAATTTTATCATAGAAAGTCGTAGAGGCTTTGCCAAAGGACGAAAGTCTAGTATACCTTTCTGTCTCTTCTCCAACATGAACATCTAGACAGGCTATTTCTTTTCCAGTTTCGTTAATCTTAGGATAGAGTTTATGTTGATTTAGGGAGAGAAATTAAATATGGTTTACTCCTTTGGTTTTTGGTGTTTTCCAAGTGAATGGACTTATCTGAATATGGTTGTTAAATCGTATCTGTGCAAAAATAAAAATGGTTGTACAAGTTTTAGCAGGAGGACTAATTTGTTGTACTGATGTAAATTTAATGTTTCCGTTTAACTAAACAATGAGCACATGACAAAAATTCAGGGAGCTTTCAGCACGGAAAGTTTTTTCAGTATAAAAACGACAAGTAAAAGAAAATTTGTAAATTTTCTGAAATGAGTGCATCTAGTTTTTTCAAATATGATTGTCGTATGTTATGTGCTAATTGAATTGGGTTAGGGTCTGCACTGGAAACATAAAGGTTTTAGCATCAGGGGTTGTAGCCCCAAGATCAGAGCAAGGGTGATAGGGTCAGACAGAATCATTTCTCCGGTTAAAATCAACTAACTCCAAACACTCACAATATAAAGTTGATATGAAATTTTTCTGTAAATTTTTGCCAATGATTGTCCTAATAAAACTAACTTCTATGCAAAACATTGTCTTTAGGTAAGTTAATGCTCAAAATAATTTTTGTTAATTATTTGATTTATATAATTTAGAAGATGCAACTGGTGTTGGTACAATTGAAGTTCCTCCAGATGTTGGGCCTACTATTAAGGCGAATGCTATTTCACAGATGGAGGCAGCAATGGCTGCATTATCAACAGAACTAAAACTATGCACAGGAAGGGCATCTCCAGGTATTTCTTAGGCCATCATTATTGTGAAATTTTATTTTCTGTTTCTGTAATTATTAATAACCAACGTGCATATGCATGATGAAATGTTTCTATAGGAATGCTTGACCATATTATTGTAGAAACTGGAGGGGTAAAGACCTTATCTGTAAATCTATATGATCCTCAGGTAGTCTCCGGGAAAAAAAAAACACACACACACACTTATTGTCTGAATCAGTTCTTATTCTAGCTTTCTGAGGTTTACCTCTAGGCTCTAGCAGTCTGAATCTTATTCAAAGTTTAATTTCTTAAATTTTTTTTCTTTATCGTGGCCTTCAAGGAAACAAAATTGACTATATAATTTTATAACTGGTTCATTTACTTAAGGAATAAATTTATTTTCACTTGTAGTCTACAACCATGAGAGATCAAGTTGATGTTTCTCGTGAGATTTAATTGCTAAGCTAGTATGACAGTTGAATCCCAATCACTTCTATAGACACTTAAACAATTAGAGAATGCCATTGTTTCCTCTCCGTTGGGGTTAAATCCTAAAGTGGATGGTGGAAGACTGATTGCTGTTATTCCACTGTAAGTTCTGAATCTATATAATCTCACTGATGTCTATCAGCATGAAGCTCATTTGGTTATTTTGGCTAATAAATAACTATAAAATATATGCTCATTGTAACTAACTAATTTACTTCTCCATCTAACGATCAGATTGACCAAAGAGCATGTGCTGGTAAACTAAGACCTTTTCAAATTATTTGTGATTTCAATTTTTCCCCTTCAGCCAGAATTTATGGCTGGCACACATAATTGCTGCTATATCTCTATGTTGATCATTTATTCAGGCCACGAATTAGTTGGTAACAAAGTCATGTGAAGATGCCCGACAAAAGGTATTGTAGGAAGCTGTTCCATTTCCTTGATCTATATGTTTATGATGTTGAGAAAAAGTGACATAAACAACTATGTCTTCGCAATAAAACATCTAAAGAGCAATGCCCTCTAAACTTCACAGTACCTGGATATGGGTAGATGACTGTACTTGACTATGGTTTGGGCTGGCCAATAGCTTTGGTCTCCATGTGGCTTGGTGAGGACCTAATTCAGATTGGTGCAAGAAGCCCAAGTCTTCATTTTATGTCATGCTTAGAAAAGTTGAAAAATAAACCGAACATTTTGTCTGAGTTTCCAGTGTTGACAAATTTCTGCAATGAGTTTTTAATGCTTGATTATAAGTTGTAATTGTATACTATAGAAAATTGTTAGCTTTAAGTAATTCAAGGAAAGGCCTCAGCTCAAGTTGTACAGAATTATGACTCTTGCTAAATGTTTTGATTTGTGTTATGGACACTCAAAGCCTCAGTTCAACTTTGGTTGTGTTATGGACACCACCAACGCACACCCCCCCCCCCCCCAAAAAAACAAAAGGGAAAAAAACAAATATTTTATGCTGCTCTTTTCATCCTTAAGATTGAAGAGTTCTCAAATAGGGTCATAGTGATTACTTTTTCCTTTAATACGCTCTACACTCAGTATATTGTTGTCCTAAATTATTACATCTGATGTTTAGCTTTTTAAGTTGTTAGAACAGAGTCTTCATAATTTCTTAAAACAATGCAATTAGATCACCAGCCAGTGTCAATTATAATGGTTGCCCCCCTTACCATGTATATAGAGTGGAGATGTACCATCATTTACTGCAACTTGTGTCTAAGGATGTTATTCTGCAGGCAATGGATGCAATCAAAAAACTATATTCAAGTCTCCCTAAGGATGACATAAAAAGATTGGAGAAAGATGTAAGTTATAAGCCCATTCCAGGTTAGTGACTGACAAGATTGCATAAACTGACCAAAAACATTGTCAAAAATGCGGAAGATACATGCAAGACAAAGGAGAAGGAAATTAGTCAGGGTTGAGCTCTACTGGTTTTCTGAATTTTTGTGGAGATTTCGGCATGTCCCTTCACCTCTCATTTGTTGGGGCCTGGAATACATCTGACTTTATTTAAGTGTTCTTTGATTATTAATCCTGTGATAGAAGATGAGGTCCCTCAGTACCTTCCACCACTTTGACCTTATTTAAGGGTTGGAAATGCCACATTGGCTCTTGCTTCCTTTATTGCTATTAATTTTCATGTTGTTTTTCTTATGGCAGCCCCCTTGTTTAGTCCAAACCACATAAGATTCAATTTGCTTACTTGATTTTTAGTTTCTGGAGACTTTTGTTGTGGGAAAAATTGACAGATGACAATCCTGTTAAATGATGCACATTAGCTGCTTTTAATTTGATTGTCACTTATGGCTGGTGCTAGAATTTCGGATACAACAAATATAATTTTGGACGTTTATTACTAAATTTTAATAATTTTGATTAATAATGTTAATCAACTTCATTCAACTTTACAAGGCTGTAAATACGATTTAATCGAATTAACTCCTAAATCAACTATAGAACAGCTCTAACATAACATGAGGCAGAACATACAAAACTTTACTTTGTTCCATGCACATTTACTTCCTATGTTTTGAAATAATAGTCATTCTGAGATTTTTATTTTCTTTTCAAGCAATTATCACTTTAAAATTTTAATAAATTGTTAACCATTTTTTATCATTTTACCCTTTGATAGTGAAACTAATACTTATTGAAAAGTAGGAGTAAAATGTTGTAATACAATAATTATTTATGATGGACAACCTAAAAGTTGTTTTCATTTTAAATTTGCCTTTTATTATTTACAATTGACCCTTTTAACATCCGACCAACAATTATTAGGAGAATTTTAGGTGGAACAACATTAAAACACTTGATTATTGTCTGGATCATCTGAAAAATAAAGAGTTTTTAATTGTCGAAACATTTATAGGACAACGCTTCAAATTGTATCTTTCCATAAGTAATTTTATAATTTACGAGATAAGTTTGTGAGATAAGTTTTGTCTTGATTTGCCGAAAAAAGGCTTAATAAATCACGGTTTGCTTGTTTCCCAAACAAGCACAAAGTTGTGCAAATTCCTCTCTCCTCAAGCTAAGTAACCTTCATTGCTCTATCAAATAATGCATGAAGTTTAAGACATGATAAGTCTAAAACTAACCACACTAGTTTAAATACATCTCAATTTACTTCCCCAACCCCCCCCCCCCCCAAAAAAACATTTCGATTACTTCCTATATGGAATCTCAACGCTACCTATATCTCACATATGCATGATTAAATCGCAATAAGATAACCTAGATATTTGCGCTGTGTATTTAATTTTTGGATATCTAGCATTGACTCCATAGAAAATCTGTGATGCATAAGAAATTAAAGAACATCAGTAACGAATAAAAAAGGCATTTCATAATAATTAGAACTTATTGCATCAAAGAAAACCAACACATAACAGTGCGCTTTATGTCTTTGAAGTTTGAATGAAACAACATAATTTCTCTCATAGAAATCAAGGATGCTTCATATAATACATATATGTTTATATATATATATATATATACAACCTCAGCTATTTGTCTCTGCCCTTTTAGAAACCATCCACTCCAAAAGTTTCATCCCATTTTAATAGCTTCCTGATTGAAATATCACCATAAGCTTCTTCCTGTTTTGCATCTACAAACTCTGTAGTTTTCAAAACCTGCAAAGTTGTGATACAGATAACAACTTTAACACCTTTTTTTTGAAAAGTGTCAATCAAATATGTCAATAATCTACCTCCGATTCTTACTATAACATCTCGTTAATTGCATTATAAATTAGGTCTTGCATTTAGAACAAGAGATAGTACTAAAATAAGTATCAATATGCATTATTTACAAGTTATGAATGGCATAATACATTTCTTGAACTCTATACAATACATGAGTAACATGTTTTGTTTTACTCTAATCATGATAATTCTTTTAACCCGGCAAACTCTTTCTGCATTGGATCCCAATCAAAGATTAATATGGTGTTTCCAATGGCCCAACTTAACAAAAAGAGTTAATTGCTCTTTTGGTCCATGAAAGATGTCAATTTTCTCATTTGGTCCTCCATTTTCTGAGGCATTTCCTTGTGATCCTGCAATGTGGTGTTCATTACCAATACAATACTCACATCAAATTAAAATGAGTATTGCATAAGTGACAAAAGCCATTTTAGAGGACTACAAAGAGACAAGCTCACAGGACTAAATTAAGAAAATTGATATCTTTCTGAGAATCAAAATATTATTTGGAAAGACTAAATAAGCATACCAATATTTCATAAAATAGCCTTGCAGATTTTTTCCTGGTTTTTAAACCAAAAACTTGTGAGAAGTTAACAACTTCCCCCTCCTTTTGATTCCTGAGACTCAAAAAACTTCTCTGTAAGTCCATGGCAAGCATCCTGCACATTGTCATAGACAATCACAATCCAATATCACAAAATGATACTGAACTAAATTTCATGAATCAACTACAGTCTCATCTAGTTTTTCCAGTCCAACCGCCTGCATCAAATAAATATATCAAGAAATCCATATTAAGCTTCACAAAAAAAGTTAAAGAAAAAGGATGTGGAACAGGTTAAAAATGTTGGTTTGCAAGAGTTCTTACAAGATTGGGAATTCTCTGTTTCATATGAATATGAATCCTAGTACAAAAGTATACAACATATATTGTTGTTAGCTCACAGAATTTTACTTTCAACCAATAAGTAATCATGTCTAAGATATTGAACAACTATATCACAAAGGTAATAAAAGCAAATTGGTTCAATATAGCTTATTTAAACAGATCATGTACAGGTTCATGATATTTTCATTAAAGGATATTGGCTCAAGTACAGGGTTCACTAAGACAAATCTCAAATTATCAAACAAATGGAATAAATATTTTTGACATAATTATATGCTTAACACTGCAAGATGAATTGTAAATAATTGCTAATACAGACTGAATAATACTACCATTTGTCCTTAATATAAGATCTCTTTCATAGTGTAAATTACACTATGAACAAGATCTTATATTAAATACTAGAGGTAGTAGTACAAATGGAAGAAATTTTAACATTTACCTCACTCAACAAGCTATATATGTTCTTCATCCTTTCCTAAAGATTGATCTGCCTCTAAGCTTTCATATAAGCTTAATGTCTTCACATTACACTGCAAGGTTATTCATAAAGTCATCTGTGATATCAAATTGTCTACAACACATCATATGAGCATAATTTTAAAGATTACACGACTGTTATTATTTTCCACATTCATCAGGTTAAGTTGTTCATCATTTCTTGGAGGCTGCTCTCTCCTCAAGCCTTCATGTGGACTTAAAGGTGTTATAGTGTTATATCATTTCAGCCTTCAACCGATTGAATAGTTGAGAGCAGGGAAGGAGTTTTTAGAGAAGCTACTTTATCAAATTTCAATTCATTTAGCTTTCTTGGAGTTTTTGTTGTTTGAAAGGACTCTGATATCTTCACTTTCTTTTTTTGGTTACAAATCCTCACTTTCTTTTTGAAGAACAACGATTTGAGCTCTAATGAATGACCTACAGAAAAACAATGTTACCAATGATAGCCAAATTAAAACAACAAATTGAAAAAAAGGAAAAATTAGTAAAAAGTCCCTGATTAAAAGTTTTATTGACAAGAAGAACCTAAATCAGAAAACCGGTATTTTGTTTGTACAAAATTTGCAGAGTACCGGTAATTTCTATGTATAAAAATTTATCAGGTCCTTTTAACCAATAAATTTTTTAAACAGGGACTTTTCAGCAATTTGACAATTGCTAACTCACAAGGAAGCAAAGAGTCATGGAAGCCCTTAGGAAGATTAGAAATATGATACAATTTCTATGCTTTGCGCAGAGTGTGACGACTTTCCTTCGTTTGGAAATTAAATCTCTGGCATCAGATATGTTTTGTTTAACTTCCCTGAAATGTCTCAAGATGCAAAGTGTTCAATGAGCGTTCATTTGGAGGATTTTAATGTACTATTATATTCAGACAACGATTAAATAATTGACAGTCCAAATCCAACCTATAGAATTTTCCATCACATGTTGACTAGTTGCTAGGTTACCAACAAAATTGGCACATACCAAAAGAGTTGATAGATTGAAGAAAGTAAAAATAGAAAAGACAGAAAGGAAGTTAGAGATAGAGAACTGTAGATATTTTTTGCTAATCCAAAAAGTACAGTATTTTACTATCAATTTCATAAGCCTTTCAATGCAAAAAATGATATAATGGCTCAAACTTCAAAATACAAACTAGCCTTTGTCCACAAGGAACCATGAGAAATAACCATAGCAAAACAAATTATACATATCATTGTAGAACCAAGCTAACAAAATACAAAGATATTGCAAGGAAGAGAAGTCAATAACAGAGTGAGACAAAAGCCTCAACAACCAATAATCCATCTCATCAGGCATACGAGTAAGTGTTCATGAGGTGCCAAGTGGGACAGTTATAAAATCATAGCATTATTAAAATGTCACATTTCCACATATATATATATATACACATTAATTCACAATATCATAATCTCATTCTCATTTTTATCACATAAGTGCATAAGAATCAATACACAATAATTTATTCTTTGTCCTCCCTTATTTCCTCTTACTGAACCCATGGGCTAGCACTCACTCATATGACTGGTAATTTAACTCAACAAGCTCATTGACCAAGTGAAATGAACCAGCCAAAATTCACAAAGCACAAGACTGGATCATGGGTTCCCCCTCTAAATATATTAGTGGGGTGTCAAGGCCCTGCTAGACATATATGGGTCAAAGGACTAACCAGTATACACCTGAAAATCCACCCCCTTATTTCCTCTTTAAGTAACAACCCATCAAATCAACATTCATCATCCCCTCTCATATCAATGTGTTATTATAACATACCATTATCAATTCACAATTATCAAAAGGATCTTTTCAATCTCATAAATACATACCAATTCATATAATATAATATCACTAGTCCTTTTCTCAATGAAAATAAGTCCCACAAGACTATTTAATCAATACTATATTTTCAAAGTCCACATCACATATCAATAGCCAAATCTATAATTGTATATAGTTAAAAAGCACTTACAAACATCATACAAGTATGCACAACAAGAGGAAAGTAATTACCTCTCGCCAAAGCAAATTATAATCACAAGGCTCCTAATCCAAGAGCTCAATTACACGCTAAAAATCAATCTACAACAGTTAATTTATTATACATTAATAACTCTTTGAGTTATTAGAAAAATTGATTTACTTAACTTGATTCTAAAATTTTAAAGTTTTGAATTAATTACTCCCAAAAATTCCAACTTCATTCTAAAATCTCAATTATTAATTTAAATATTTTTTTAACTCAAATAATCTATTTAAGTCACTGATTATGATTAATTTTATTCCCGTACATAAAATCCCCAGTGTAAAGTTTACGACGTAAAATAAATAAATTATAAATCTTCATCTTTAAAAAAATCTAAACCAGTTAAAACCTCAAGGGTACTCCCAATAATCCAAATAAATTATTTAATCTAAATTTAATTAGTTAAAAAGTCCAATATAGAATTATTTATAGATTGATTATATAAAAAATTCATTATAAAATCTTATACTAACTGCATAACAAAGATATACTAATTAAATTTCACTATTAATCATTTTCTATATTTCTAGTCATATATTGATAAAACTTAAATTTATCTAAAATTCTAATCCTAAAATATTCTATAATCAGCAAGATATTACTATCATAAGAAAGAGAAAATTATTTAAAATATTTTTTGTGGTGAAAATTTTATGATTAGAAATGATTTTGAGTACTTTATTGATTCTTAAAAAATTAAAAATAATCCACCTTACTGTATCTTATTCTGCACCACACTTCACGCACAATTGTTGCGTGAAATGTGTACGGGCCTACGGGGAGGGGTGTTTATAATGGATTTGGCTGCGGTCCGCTACCAATCCTTTTCTCCCAAACTACACCGTTTTGGTGTAGTTTGGGGGTAAAGGGGTGAGTTTTTTTTTTTAAAAAAATAAGATATAGTATTTTGAAATATTTTTTTGAAAGTATCTAGTATCTTAAAATATTTTTTAAGTAACATATAGTATCATAAAATAATTTTTAGTACTTTAACCCCTTAAAATATGTTTTTAGTTGTATCCAGTGTGTTAGCAGATTGATTGCAATTTAACCTTTAATGTATTTTTTAGTTCCAAAAATCACTTTAAAATATTTTTTTGGTGTTTTTAACCCTTTAAAATATTTTTTTGGTGCTTTGAACTCTTTAAAATATATTAAGAGTTAAATTACAATCAGTCTGCTAACACACTGGATACAACTGAAAACATATTTTAAGGGGTTAAAGTACTAAAAATTATTTTAGGATACTATATGTTACTTAAAAAATATTTTAAGATACTAGATACTTCCAAAAAAATATTTCAAAATACTATATCTTATTTTTAAAAAAAAAAAAAAAAAACTCACCCCTTTACCCCCAAACTACACCAAAACGGTGTAGTTTGGGAGAAAAGGATTGGCAGCGGAACGCAGCCAAATCCGTTTATAATACCCCCTCCACCTACTTTAATAATTAAAAAACTATTTTTTTTTTTTTTAATTATTGGGTAGTGGCACCTGCCACTACTCATCCCTTATCTTATCGATGCTGGTGCGCCATAGAAGATATATTGCCACTACCACTACTCATCCCTTATCTTATCTATGCTGGTGCGCCATAGAAGATATATTGCCACTACCACTACTCATCCCTTACCTTATCTAGGTTGGTGCGCCATAGATGATATTATATAGGGAAAATTCTAAAAAACTATATTGAAAAATGAAAAAGGATATTTCAGTACAACGAAAATGGGAAAGGATAATTCAGGCGGGTGTCAGATTTTCAGAGGAATCTGTCATTTTGAAATTTCGGCCAAATTATGAAAATGCCCTTCAGGCCTCAATCGAAATAACAACATGGGAGTTGTTAATGGCGAATCCGGAGTTGTTAATGGCGAGATAGATGTTGTTATTAACCCTGAAACTTGTTAATTGTGAAAGAAGAAATTGGAGTTGTTAATGTGGAATCCGGAGTTGTTAATGTGGAATCCGAAGTTGTTAATGGTGAGATAGGTGTTGTTATGTGCCCTGAAACTTGTTTAGTGTGAAAGAAGAAATTGAAGTTGTTAATATTGAATCCGAAGTTGTTAATGGCGAGATAGTTGTTGTTATTGGCCCTGAAACTAATTTAGTGTGAAAGAAGAAATTGGAGTTGTTAATGTCGAATCCGGAGTTGTTAATTAAGATATAGGTGTTGTTATTGGCCTGGAAATTTTTAATTGTCAAAAAAAAAATTGAAGTTGTTAATGGCGAATCTGGAGTTGTTAATTAAGATGATCATGTTGTTATTCTGAAGTGGGGAATGAAGGGGTGAAGGGCATTTTCATAATTTAGCCGAGATTTCAAAATGACAGATTCTTCTGAAAATCTGACACCTTCCTGAATTGTCCTTTCCCATTTTCGTTGTACTGAAATGTCCTTTTCCAATGTAGTTTTTTGGAATTTTCCCTATTATATATATATATATATTTATATTTGTTTTTTAAAAACATTTTTTTCACTAAATCCTCTTTTCCTTTTATTCTAAAATTATTTTCTAAATTTAATTTTTATAAATAATCATTTTCTAATTATAATTGTATCCTATAAATGCGAATCAGGATGTTACAAGTGACATGGACCTTACTATCCTTTCTTAAAAATATCAAAATTTGTTATAGGGTGCTTCTAACTTCTTGTGGATTTTTTTTTTCTTGGTGATTACATTCTTTTTTTCCTTCCAGACCCGTATAAAAAAAAAAAAAAAAAAAAAAAGTTGCTCATTACGACCATGTTTTTAGAGGAGTCAATGCTTGAGTTAGCTGGCTTGCACAAGCAAAGGGCATATTTAAGATCACCAATAATGGAGTGCCATTATCAATTATCCTCCCTAAGACCGAAATTATGATACACAAATAAGAGAGCCCTTCAGATTCTAAATTATTCCCAAAAGCAAAGGGTTGGTGCCGCACAACTGCAACGAAGCTGTACAGCAATTCACAAAAGTCACAGACGCGGGGCGATTTGACTTGGTGATCAAGGACCTCAAAGGTTTGTACGGCCTCCTAAGTCCTATCCCTATTATTAAATACATTTTAAAAATTATTTTTGTTCTTTTTTTAGAAGATACATTAATAGTTCCTCCAATCTTAAATATAAGATGGAGTTAATTTTTTAAAGAGATTAAAGAAACTAAATAAATTATTTAATCATATCATATATTATGTATCTTTAGATTATATATCAGCTTATAAGTTAGGCAAAATAGTTTGGAGAAAAAATGACAAATATAAATATTTTAAAGTAATTTAATTAGTTTTCTTAATATCTCCAAAAAAATCAATTTTACCTGATATTTATGACTGGAAGGATTAGTTTCAATAGATATTAAATATTTTCTAAATATACTCATATTTAATAAATATAGTGAGACATTGTAGAAATTATATGATGTAGGAGCTTTAACGAGTAATTAATATGGGTAATATTGAAAATCACTTAAATTTTTTATGGTAAATATTACAACCTCGTATCTTTAATACATGAGTTAAATAAGAAATTTATTTTAATCCTAAATATAAGATGATTACGAATTTTTCATATATTAATAAATAAAACATGTGCATTGCTTTTCTGAATATTACTTTTTAAAGAAGTATGACATCTTTTTTTTTCGTTTGTGTGCGTGGGGGATTGTTAAAACTTTTCTCATTATGAGATCTATTTCTTTGGTGGAGTACAACTTATTTTTAGTGGGTGTTAATGTTTTAGTTATGTGCAAAATATCTTCAACCATAGGCAAATATCTTTTATTTTCCAACTAATTAAATATAAGTTGTGCACAATTGAAAAGAAGTTACACCCATTCAAAATTAAGTTATAATTAGGTTCTTAAACAAATTTTAAGTAGTACCTAAAAATAGAGAAAAACTATTAGAGTTATTTGTGATTGAAAAGTACCTATAAAGGTAAAAGGGAAGTTTTATTGTACTACTTTAAAACCATCAATGTAATGTTATATGGTAGTGAATGTTAGGTTTTAAAGAAACTATATGAACATAAAATGAACATAGTCAAAATGAGGATGTTGAGATGGATGTGGGATTATAAAAGAAAAGATAATATTCGTAATGATCACATACACGAATAAATTGGAGTGGCATCTATTGAAGAGAAAAATTGATTGAGGTGGTTTGAACATATTCAAAAAAGGCCATTGAGTGTGCGAGTGAGGAGCGTTAATCAAGCAATATGGAACCCAAGACTGACGCAAACACTCAATAAGGCTAGAGAGCATGAATTTTTGGTTAATAATCTATTCACAATAACGTTATGCGATTCATATAACCAATCATACCTAATGAGATAAAGTTTTGTTGTTGTTGTTGTTGTATAAAAATGTTAATAAAGATATGGCATATGAGGGAGCACATTATGGAAGGGGACGGTGGTATGTGTTTATTATTTAATTTTTATAAAATTAGGATAGATCCTATATTTTAATCTTTGGGGCATCATAGACGAAATCCAAATGAGAACCTAGCTTCCGGAGAGTTAAAGGGACTTGGCTTCTAGTTGTTGTCTGATTTCATGGGAGCGGCTGTCAATCCTAGATCTTTAGCCCCTTTTCGTTCTTGTGTCCAAGACTGCAACTTGCTTGAACTGCCTGTGGTAGGGGATAAATTCACATGGTCCAGAAATGAAACAAAGGAAAGCCTGGATTGGGCATTCTATAACTTACAATGGGAATTGTCTCATCCTGATCACAAAATCTTTCACCATCTTCGCTACAAATCTGACCACAGGGTGATTGTGATGTCCGCTGGCAATACACCTCCAAACTCTAGTTCAAACCATTTCAGGTATCAAGCAGCATGGTGTCTTAAGGAGGAATTCCCTGACTTGGTAAACGCTACTTGGCATAACAATGATTGGTTGATTGGCTGCAATGTATTCCAAGACAAAGCTACTTGGTGGAACAAGAATGTGTTAGGCAGTTTACCGGTGAAGAAGAGGTCCCTAATTAAGCGTTTGGAAGGTATTGACCGTGAAATCTTTGCAAATCCTCATGCTGGTCTGTATAGATTGGAAGCGAAACTGTGGAAAGAATATATAAAAGTGGTCAATCAAGAAGAGCTCTTGTGGTTTCAAAAATCCAGATGTCAGTGGCTTCAGTTCGAGGACAAAAATACAAGCTACTTCCATTCCACTGCTGTGATTAGAAGGAAAAAAAATTGAGATGCTAAAAAATGCTCAGGGGGAATGGATTTCAGATCAAGAGGTGCTCAAGCGTTCAGCTCTTAACTTTTTCAAGGATTTTTACACTGCTGATCAAGATGTGGTAAACGTTTCAGACTGGCCAGTGGATTTTCCTTCTCTAAGTGTTTCAGATCTTGCGAATATTCAGAAAGAAATTTCGGAGGTTGAAATAAAAAATGCAGCTTTCGAGATGGGTGCATTCAAAGCCCCGGGTCCTGACGGCCTTCAACCTCACTTTTTTCAGTCTCAATGGGACGTGGTGGGATCTAAGATCTGTGAGCTTATCTTTTCCATCTTTAGAAATCCAGATAAGGTAAAATATATAAATCAGACCCACATTATATTGATTCCTAAGGTGGACCACCCAACTTCACTCAAGGAGTTCTGTCCTATCTCGCTATGTAATGTGAGCTACAAAATCCTGAGTAAGGTTCTTGCGAACAGACTGAAATGTGTAATGGACCACTTGATTAAACCTACTCAATGCAGTTTTATCAGGGGAAGGCAAAGTTGTGATAATATCATCTTGGCTCAAGAAGCTATTCATTCAATGAAAACCACAAGGAAAAAGAAAGGCTACGTTGCAATAAAGGTGGACATAGAAAAAGCCTTTGATAGACTTGACTGGGGTTTCTTGAAATTCAACCTAAAAGGACTAGGATTAAATGACCATTTTGTGAAGCTTATGTTGTTGTGTGTCTCCTCCGCTACAATGAAGGTCTCATGGAATGGCTCATTATCAGATTCTTTTCATCCATCCAGAGGTGTGAGGCAAGGAGATCCTCTAAGCCCCTATCTATTTATCCTTTGTATGGAGAGATTGAGTCAGTTGATAAGCAGGGACGTGGAAGTAGGTAGATGGAAGCCGCTGAGACTTAGTCCCTCTGGACCAGCGCTATCACACCTCTTCTTTACGGATGATCTTCTCCTGTTCAGTGAAGCCTCGACCAATCAGATGGAGACATTAGAGATTTAATGTCATACTTCTGCAGAGTGTCAGGCCACAGAATCAGTCTTCCTAAATCAAAAATTTTTGTTTCAAGAAATGTTCATTTTCACAGGGCTGTGGAACTTGGACAATCTCTGGGCATTGGTGTATCAGCTGATTTAAGGAAGTATTTGGGCGTTCCTTTGTTGCATAAAAGACTCTCTAAGTTGACCTTTGCCCTGTTAATTTCTAAAGTTCAGAAGAAGCTCTCCAACTGGAAGGGTAAACTCCTGAGCATGGCGGGTAGAACTGTCCTGATAAATTCGGTTCTCTCATCGTTGCCATTTTACCAGATGCAAACCACCATTCTGCCAAAAGGAGTTCTTCATGAATTGGAAAAAATTAATAGGAATTTCTTTTGGAATCAAGGAAATGAAGGAAAGAAGATGCATCTGATTGCTTGGGAGAAAATAAAGAGAGACAAAAAAGAGGGAGGCCTAGGAATCAAGGATCTAGCTACTCAAAACAAAGCTCTCATCATGAAGCTATGTTGGAGCTTAATTACTAGACCAAATGCTCTATGGGTGCAAGTACTCAAATCAAAATATGGTTGTGGTGATGGAAGACTTTCGAGGATCGAAAAGAAAAAAAAAAACAATCTGCTGTGTGGAAAGCAATTACTTCTGTCTGGGATACCTTCAAGAAAGCTGTAGGGTGTAAATTACGTAGTGGCAACTCTACTAGTGCTTGGTGGGATTTATGGACCAACCTTGATCAACCACTCATGTTTTATGTCGAAAGGAATCATGACTTACTAAATCCTGAGAGGTGGTTAGCTGGTTCAGAGATAGTGTCGGTAACTGAGATCTGCACAAATGGGAACGGTTTTTGCCTGGATGGGTGATAGAGGAAATCAAAAAAGTAAAACCCCCTTCTGCTCAAGGCGAAGATCTATTTTGGTGGAGAAGATCCCCTGATGGTAACTTCAGTGTCAAATCAGCCTATTCCATGATCTATAAAACACTCTCTACAGACCCGGTTCCTATCTGGCAAGGTATCTGGAGGTGGCCTATTCCTGAGAGGGTTAAATTCTTCATGTGGCAGTTATTCCAAGAGAGAATTCCTACAAACTTAACCCGTGCTAAGAGAGTTGAGAACATAAATTCTGAGTGTCCTTTCCAGTGTAATTGTGAGGAAACAGCAATTCACGCCTTGAGAGATTGTGAGTTTGCGAGTAGTATTTGGCTTTCTTATATTAACCCCATTTATTACTCTGGTTTTTTCTCTGGCAATTTGCAGGTTTGGATCAAATGGAATGCACTCCACTCGCCTGGTGGTCGTAATTTTACTCTATGGCCTTGGCTGAGGATCTTTGGGTCGCTGTGCTGGCTCATATGGAAGAATCGATGTAGAAAAGCTCTTGAAGCAACGAGTGATCACCCATGACAATTACTACACAGAGGTCTACACTATCTGCATGAAGGGATCGAAGAGGGACGGCTAAAGCATAAAATATTCACGGTACCGGATAGAGATTCAGACAGATGGTTGAAGCCACCCGAGGGTTTTGTGCGGATTGACGTGGACGCGGCAGTGGATGAGCATAGACAATCAGCTGTTAGAGGAGTAGTTCACGACAACGCAGGAGCATGGATATGTGGTTTTCAGCAAAACATGGGTTTCGCCTTGGGCTCAACAGCAGCTGAGATCCAAGCTATTAGGACTGGTCTTCAACTTTGCATTTCTCTGAAATTCATAAAGGTTAAGCTATTCACAGACTCAACTGAAGCAATTCAACTTCTATTTCAACCTTTTGCTCACTTTCATCCTATACAAGCTGAGCTAGAGGAAGTTAGACAGCTAATTTACCTTCATTGGGACTTAGATATTCTTCATTCGCACAGGGAAGCGCTCAGATGCGCCGATTTTTGGCCAAAGCGGCACTAGACTCGCAAAATGATTTGTCCTTGCTAAGGACTCCTCCTGGATTTTGTTTGACCCAAATGCTAGCTGATCTCAGCTAACTTTTGGCCCTAGGTACAACCATTTTCTGTTCTTCAGTACGTTTGTTGTATAGGTCCAGCGTGACCTTCAAGAGTTTTTTCTCTTGTCCTTGTAACACAAAAAAAAACATCCAAAATATTCAGGATATTCAAATAAGTGGGCCCCAGAGTGTAATTTTCCCCAAAGCATATAAATACAGCGAAACAACACGGCAATCCTCAAAAGTCACAAACGCGAAAGACTTAGTGTGTGTTTGGAATAACGAGCATAAAAATGGAGTTTTTCAATTTAGCTTTTTGTAATCTTATTTTTAGTAAAAGCTAGATTGTGTAATGTGACTTATGTTTGGATTGACGATTATGGGTGTGTTTGGAACAGCGATAGATAATTGAGCAATCAGTCTGATAACACACTGGATACAGCTGAAAAAATATTTTAAGAGGTTAAAAACACTCAAAAAATATTTTTTGAGTGGGTACAACTAGAAAGTAGGTAAAATTGCAATCAGTCTGATAGTAAACTAGGTAGTGGGTACAACTAGAAAAATGTTTTAAGGGGTTAAAAATACTTAACAAATATTTTTTGATACTACATACTATTTAAAAAATATTTTATGGGAAAAATCAATATCATATAACTAATTTTCAGACAATCCAATCTAGCATAAAATGCCATTAGTTTTTAACAAAAGCTCCATTCTCTAGCTTCTCTTAATTGAGCTTTCACCAATTGGGCTTTGACAAAAGCTCAATTGGTGATAGGCCTCTCCAAACACTAAAAAAAAATTGATGGCTGCCAATTGGGCTTTTGCCTCCTTCAATTGGGCTTATTGGCCTCCCCAAACACACACTTAAGTGTTTGTTTATGTGGTCGTTTGGAATAGCTTATTTTTGGATAATGAGTGTTTATAAATCGTAATTCACGATATACGAGGTAAGTATGTGAGAGGAGTTTTATCTCGGCTTGCGTAATAAGGACTTATTGTCCAAAAATAAGCCCAATCAAACACACTGATAGCTTATTTTTTACTTATAAATATTTATAAATCATGATTTATAGTATACAAGATAAGTATGTGAGAGGGATTTTATCTTGACTTACGTAATAAGGACTTATTGTCCAAAAATAAATGATGCCCAACATACTATTACACGAAAGATTTGACTTGGCTTGTTGACTACACAAGGGCTTGCATGATATAAGAAAATAAGGAGTTTAAAAAAAAAATAAAAGCTTAAGGTATAAATTTATTCTGAAAGTTTTCACTAAGAAAAAAAATTGTGTTGGAAGTATTTTTGTATTTAAGGATACTATAAAAGTATTAAAATACAGCAATGTTACCCCTTATTGTTAAAAATGTTAACAAGATACTTTAATATTCCCTCCAACCTTAAATATAAGACAGAATTAATTGTTTAAAGAAGTTAAATAAGTTATTTAATCATATCATATATTATGTATCCTTAGATTATATATCAGCTTATAAGTTAGAAAAAATAGTTTGGAGAAAAAAATGATAAATATAAGTATTTTAAAGTAATTTAATTGGCTTTCTTAATATCTAAAAAATTTAATTTTATCTTATATTTAGAACCGTAAGAAGCAATTTCAATAGACATTAAATATTTTTTATATATGCCCATATTTAATAACAACAATAAAATATTGTAGAAATTACGTACAGTGAAACATTGTAGAAATTATATGATGTAATTAATAAGGGTAACGTTGAAAATCCCTTAAACTTTTTACTGGATAAGAAATTCATTTCGATCATAAATATACCGCGGTTGCGAATTTTTCATATATTAATAGACAAAACATGTGCATTGCTTTTCTGAATATTACTTTTTTAAGGCAGCATGACATCTTTGTTTTTTTTCCCGTGCCTCCCGGGGGGGGGGGGGGGGGGGGGGGGGGTTAAAAATTTTCTCATTATGAGATCCCTTTCCTTAGCAGAGTACTTATTTTTAGTGGGTGTTACTGTTTTAGTTATGTACAAAATATTTTCAACCATGCGCAAATATCTTTTATTTTCCAACTAGTTAAATATAAATTGTGCACAATTGAAAAGAAGTTACACCTGTTCAAAATTAAGTTGTTTTTAGGTTCTTAAACAAATTTCAAGTAGTACCTAAAAGTAGAGAAAAACTGCTAGAATTATTTGTGATAAAAAAAATACCTACAAAAGTAAAAAGGAAATTTTATCGTACTGATTTAAGACCATTAACATAATGTTATATGGTAGTGAATGTTGCATTTTAAAGGGACTATATGAATATAAAATGGATGTAGTTAAGATGAGGATGTTGAGATGGATGTGTGGTCATACAAGAAAATATAAGATTCGTAATAACCACATACACGAACGAATTGGAGTGGCATCTATTGAAGAGAAAATTATTTGAGGTGATTTGAACTTGTTCAAAGAAGGAATTTTTTGTTAGACAGCGGTATGGAACCCAAGACCAATGCAGACACTCAATGAGGTTAAACAGCAAGAATTTTTTGTTAATAATCTATTTAAAGACCTAACTTTTTACATACTACAATAACATTATGTGATCCATGCAGCTAATCCTACCTAGTAAGATAAGGTTTTGTTGTTGTGGTTGTTGTATGAAAATGTTAATAAAGATGTGGCATGAGGAAGCACATTATGGAAGGCGACAGTACTATGTGTTTATTGATTAATTTTTATAAAATTAGGATAGATCCTATATTTTAATCTTTGGGGCATCATAGACGAAATCTAAATGAGAACCTAGCTTCAGGAGAGTTTAAGGGACTTGGCTTCCAGTTGTTGTCTGATTCCATGGGAGTGGCTGAATGTGAAGCATACAAAATATTCAGGATACTCAAATAAGTGGCCCCCAGAGTGCAACTTTTCCCCAAAGCATAAATACAGCGAAGCAACACGGCAATCCTCAAAAGTCACAAACGCGAAAGACTAGAATTGGCTTGTTGACTACACAAGGGCATGCATGATATAAGAAACTAAGGAGTTTAAAAAAAATAAAAGCTTAAAGGTCGTCTGAAAGTTTTCATTAAGAAGAAATATTGAGTTGGAAGTTTTTTTTTTTTTTTAATATTTAAGGATACCATAAAAATATTAAAATAGAGCAACATTGCCTCCTACTGTTAAAAACATTAACAATCAGCATCAATTTTTTAATAGTTAACATTAGCTTTTTAATAAGATGAAGCAATATAATATTGCTATAAATAAATATTGTCTATTAATTTTAACTTTTCCCCACACTGGATTTGATTTTAATATTTGTTTTTAATTACACTCACATATCTTGTGTGTGAATTTTATGAATGAAACAATTTAATTTAGCATACAATAAAATAAAAAAATCACATTTCAAAAATGAATTGCACTCGGTCGTTCCATTTCTTTTGGACCAAAAATAAGTATTTGAAGTTGTTTCGGGTTAGCGAAAGTATACTAAAATAAAAACCGATTAGTTCAATTCTTTTTTTGTTTTATATAATAAGCCTGTATATCTATCTCACGTAACAAAATTTAAAAATTGGCTTGGTAAATTATAAATATTATGTCATGATTTTTCATATGTGGGATATTAGAAACTTAAAAGGCATATTTTCTAAATCAAATGGGCCCTAGTTCGATTCATAATTTCGTTTCAAACATATCAGACTCTCATCGATTTGCGTCAAAAGACACCCCGCAGATTAGAAAATCATCAGATGTTTCATTGCATAATATTCCACCAGCTATATCAACTTTAATAAAAAAAATTGAACTAAAAATGAATCTTATATTAAGAATCTAAGTATTAAGCGAGGCTCCCTGGTATGGAAATAGTTTTACATTCAAATTTGTAAAACTTTTAATATCATTTTGTTTAGGTTGGTCCACTCCGTTTATGTTTTTCCCTACAAAGCCATGTAGCCACAACAATACACAAAGCAACAATAAAGTGAACTGTTGACCATAAGGACATATTTGGAAATGAACATAAAAATCTCATTGATGGAGGATCTAATCATTCTCTCTACTCCTCCGGTCCACAATATAGGGCACTTCTATAAGAAATGCATGATCCAGAATATAAGTTATCTCTTGTTTAATTAATGCTCTTTTTTCTATTTTGCCCCTGTAATTAATACTCACTTTCCAACTTTGGCCCACTCATTATATCCTCCCTCTTTAAAATAACAATCCCAATGCAATTAAACACATTTCTCAAGAAGGGTAAGAGCGGAAAAAAGTTGCATTTTAAGACATATTAAACGACTTAATTGTCATTTTTTATTTCCAATGATATAGTTAAAATGCCCTATATTGTGGATCGAATGGAGTATTTTGTTTAATTTCATGTGACTTTAATAATCAAGACATTACACTTTATAGCTGGGTTTAATGTGTAGGCAAATTAAATTATATATTATCTGAAAAACAAAGTCCCAAAACCTTCAAACAGGAGTGGACTGGATCTATTGATTAAAGTCTTCATTTGTTTTATTCAATTTTTCTTTTAACGAAGTAAACGACTGATTTATTAATTTATTTTATTAAAAAAGCAAAGTGTTTTTTCTTTCATCCACCTTAATTAATCACTCCCCATTTCGTTGTTATGCGTAAAAAACTGAGTCTAATTTGTTTGACTCCTATGCAATAATTACAATGCATTGATTTAAAAGAATTGCAAGGTAAGTTAATACTTATAAGCTTCTCCTCATAAGAGTGTCCAAGTCTCTGGTGCCAAATTTTTGTTGTCTAGCTTTGACGCACATGAAAGGTCTTATTCGGTTGGCCCTCTTCCAATAGATAGAATCCATCACGTATTCTACCTGCTCCAATCATGTTCTCAAATGCAAGTTTTGTATCATACACATGTCTCTAACAAACGTTACCAAGCACAAATAATCTCTTGTTAGCTTGCTGAGGACTCATCTACATCTCTTATGCTTTTAACCGATAAAGTTTGCCTATTTGGCATTTTAACTGGAAGTTGATGCCTTGATGAAGTCACATAAGAGACTCTCATCAAATGTTATACACACCATAGCTCCTTTATCAATTATCTAGGACTCATTAGAAATAAATTTACCTTTCATATTTACCACAGGTGAGTTGTCTCTTCTAAGATTCAAGGGATTGTCTTCCTTGTTGAGATATTGCACCAAATGATCATCCTGTTTGGGAGTGAGATTAGGAATACGGTTTTCATTGGAGCTCACTTATGTCGCTTTCAAACCCTGCCTCTCTTCTCTTTTGTCATGTCCTCTTTTCTTGAAGTCTTGTGAATAATATATGATTTCATAACATCGATCTTTGGTGTGTCCAAGCTTCTCACAATGATTGCACTTTAATGGTTTCCATTTGGCATCTTGCTTATCCCCATTCTCTTAAGATGCACTGATGTTATGAGGTGTTCATGAGATTTTCATCATCTTATCTGACACAGTTTGAATATCATAAAGACTATGCTCTAATGCCATGTAAAATATTGAAATGAGAATGAATTGCACGTCTTTCATTGATTGATTAGAGATATATATAATGCTAGTACATGCTTACCATAATAGAGAATATCATAACAACCATATCTCCATACTAATATTTACAATATTAGTTAATACTCCCTCCAGTTCTATTTATAAACAACTTTCCTCTTGATTGCGCAAAACGAACTTGTAGTTAAAATCATTAAGTGTGTCAAAAATGCCATATTTTTTCCATATATGCTCCTATTTATAAAAAGAGTATAGGAGAGAGAATGAATAAAAAGTATGAGAGATAACTCTTGGTATGTGTGATAATTAATTATAAATTTATGTATTTAATAAGGGTAAAATAGGAAAAAAAGTTTACATTTTCAGACATAAAGTGAAAGTTGTTTATAAAAAAGACCAGGTCCATGAGAGAGAAAGTTGCTTATAAATAGGATCGGATAGAGTAATAAAATCATAATATTATCACAATATCATAATATGAAATTCTGTGATATTCTCTAAGATATATTATCTTCAATAGGATCTACTTTGAGAATGGGTTTGGGTACGAAATGCGCATACCTAATGCGCATACTTGAGATTGCCAATCATAGAGTGCCATTATGAATTATCCTATAGACTATGCCCTCCAATCCTTTTTATAAGCAATTTTTTTCTTAATTGTGCAAAATGAACTAGTAGTTGGGATTAGTTAAAAATAATAAATGTGTCAAAAATATCATGTCTTTTCTAAATATGCCTCGATTTATAAAAATAGTGTAGAAGAAAGAATGAGTATAAAATAAGAAATAGAATGAGTAATAAATAATTAAATAAAAGAGAATTAGTGACTCGTTAATATAAAGATATATATTTAATAAAGGTGAAAAAAAAATATTTCAAATTTTGAGACAAAAAAAAAAGTTGGGAGTAATGTCATTGTCCTAAGCCCTAATTTACATGGGCTGATTCCAACTGGATATTTCTAATTCAAGCGTTTGCCTCCTTGTGGGTTCTTTTTAAGAAAAAAAAGTCCAAACAAGCAAAGACCCAAAGTAGGGAGTTAATATATATTTAATAATTAAATAAAAGAGAATTAGTGACTCGTTAATATAAAGATATATATTTAATAAAGGTGAAAAAAAAATATTTCAAATTTTGAGACAAAAAAAAAAGTTGGGAGTAATGCCCTAAGCCCTAATTTACATGGGTTGATTCCAACTGGATATTTCTAATTCAAGCGTTTGCCTCCTTGTGGGTTCCTTTTAAGAAAAAAAAGTCCAAACAAGCAAAGACCCAAAGTAGGGAGTTAATATATATTTAATAATTAAATAAAAGAGAATTAGTGACTCGTTAATATAAAGATATATATTTAATAAAGGTGAAAAAAAATATTTCAAATTTTGAGACAAAAAAAAATTTGGGAGTAATGTCCTAAGCCCTAATTTACATGGGCTGATTCCAACAGGATATTTCTAATTCAAGCGTTTGCCACCTTGTGGGTTCCTTTTAAGAAAAAAATGTCCAAACAAGCAAAGACCCAAAGTAGGGAGTTAATATATATTTAATAATTAAATAAAAAAGAATTAGTGACTCGTTAATATAAAGATATATATTTAATAAAAGTGAAAAAAAATTCAAATTTTGAGACCAAAAAAAAGTTGGGAGTAATGCCCTAAGCCCTAATTTACATGAGTTGATTCTAACTGGATATTTCTAATTCAAGCGTTTGCCTCCTTGTGGGTTCTTTTTAAGAAAAAAAAGTCCAAACAAGCAAAGACCCAAAGTAGGGAGTTAATATATATTTAATAATTAAATAAAAGAGAATCAGTGACTCGTTAATATAAAGATATATATTTAATAAATGTGAAAAAAAAATATTTCAAATTTTGAGACAAAAAAAAAGTTGGGAGTAATGTCCTAAGCCCTAATTTACATGGGCTGATTCCAACTGGATATTTCTAATTCAAGCGTTTGCCTCCTTGTGGGTTCCTTTTAAGAAAAAAAAAAGTCCAAACAAGCAAAGACCCAAAGTAGGGAGTTAATATATATTTAATAATTAAATAAAAGAGAATTAGTGACTCGTTAATATAAAGATATATATTTAATAAAGGTGAAAAAAAATTCAAATTTTGAGACAAAAAAAAAAGTTGGGAGTAATGCCCTAAGCCCTAATTTACATGGGCTGATTCCAACTGGATATTTCTAATTCAAGCGTTTGCCTCCTTGTGGGTTCTTTTTAAGAAAAAAAAAGTCCAAACAAGCAAAGACCCAAAGTAGGGAGTTAATATATATTTAATAAAGGTGAAAAAAAATGTTTCAAATTTTGAGACAAAAAAAAAAGTTGGGAGTAATGTCCTAAGCCCTAATTTACATGGGCTGATTCCAACTGGATATTTCTAATTCAAGCGTTTGCCTCCTTGTGAGTTCTTTTTAAGAAAAAAAAGTCCAAACAAGCGAAGACCCAAAGTAGGCCCTTCAGATTCCAAATTTTTTCCAAAAGCTAGCGAAGGGCTGGTGCGGGACAGCTGCAACCAAAGTATCACGGCAATTCGTTACAAACGCAGCACGACTTGACTTCACTCGTTGGAGAAGCAGAGCATTGCAACACGGCAAAATATAAAAGAGTACTGAAACAAAATATAAATATAGGAATTTGAAGCTTCTATTTTCATTCTTGAGACCTTAGCTTCTGTGAGGCCTATTGCTTTCGCTTCCCTCCACATCGATCCAGGTTATTTCTTCTCCTTTACTTGTGCGTTCATTATATTTTTCACAGCAAAATATTTGCTGTTTTCTTTCCTAGTACTGTTGATTGAATCTCCTACTTGCCTACCATACTCTCGTAGATCTCATAATACTCAAACATCTGGAATTTTTTATACTTTAATTTCTGAAAAACTTAGTCCCATAACCTTCAAAGATATGGCTGGACTACTTTATCTCTTGACTGAAGTGTTCATTTATTTTAAGAATTGTTTTGAAGATCAAATTAACGGAGGACGTCTGCAGATCCCAAAGCTGACAGTTTTGCGATCTCTGTGAACTATCTTCCCTTCACATCCCGGTTTTCATACTTTCATTCTTCTCTCTTTTACAGTTTTGGGAGCTTTTTTATCTGAGTTGTTATGGTTTGTTTAAAGAAAAAACTCTGCAACTACCTTATGGTTATCTGCTTGAGTGAAAGACATCTTGGCTATGATAATTGGTTTTCAGATGGGTGTTTTGAAAAAAAAAAAAGAAAGTACCAATTTGATCTTAAAAAATGAAAAAAAAAAAAACTAAATGTTTTGTTATTTTCGGCTTCATTGAACTTTTAGGTAGCTAACTTTGAGCAATTTTTTTTTTTTTAATTTTACTTCAAATAAAAACCTATCATATAAGCAGCGTTACTTATGACACTCGCATTAAGAATAGATGGAGTGAGAAATGCTACACCCTTTTTCTATAAAGTCATATTCATAAGAAATATAATAATTACCCTTCAACAATATATTTTTACTAATGGAAAGTAAATCAAAAAAAAGTTTTTGTAAACTAATGGATGCATGTGAAGAACTAGTTTGAAGAAGAGGAAGTTTGCAAAGCTCGAAACTGACATTTTTGAGAACCTGTGAGCTATTTCTTTTGCTTACCACCACTTCCACCAGGTTAATACTATCCCCTTGCTTCATCTCACTGATACTCTGTTTTGCAGGCACTTTTCCAGAATTATATTTTCAGGGTTTTCTTCTTGCAGGAAAAATTGTGCAAAAAAATTTGTTAATTTCTGGTTTTTTCTAGTGTATAGCTAATAAACTTTTGTTTGCTCTTTCTATGAACTTGGCTTCAGGTTGCTGAAGGTTGGAGCTAGAAATTGCTATCAAATGGATGGAAACATTGCTTTAACGCTAATAGAAGCTTTACTGATACTATTGGCTTTATCAATTTCCATGGCTAACAGATTCATCTCTCCTTCCCTTTGTGATAACCAAAGTACTGTTGCTGTTGATGATAGGTACGTAGCTAGCTAGCTAGCTTCTTGTATGATTTTCTCCTATAACCCGATATTTGTTAATGGTTTCTTTCTATGTCTCTAGTTCTAAATATGATGTGATTTTAACTCAAAGGGATTCTCCTCTTGCAACCAAGTATGACATCTTTTTTAGCTTTAGAGGGGAAGACACCCGAGACACTTTCTCAACTTATCTCTATGAAGCACTTTGCGATGCAAAGATTCAAACTTTTATGGATCATAAGCTCCACAAAGGAGATCATATCTCACCAGTTCTTCTGAAAAAAATAGAGGAATCAGATATATCTTTGATTATTTTCTCAAGAAATTATGCTTCTTCAACTTGGTGTATGGATGAGCTAGTTCATATCATGAAATGTAAGGATCAGTATGGAAGAACTGTCATCCCTATTTTCTACAACATAGATCCATCAAATGTTCGCAAACAAGATGGGAATTTTGGAGATGGATACATTAAACTTAAGAAGAGATTTAAGCATGACCAAAGAAGAGTACAACATTAGAAAGATGCTTTGAACCGATCAACAAATTTATCTGGGTGGCATTCAAAGAATTTCAGGTAGCTTCAACACATTTTTCCCTTATTGTTTTCTTTCTTGGGGCATTAAACATGATCAGTTTTTGAATTTGTATTTGTTCTAGGCCTGAAACCGAATTTACTAAAATGATTGTGAAGGATATTTTGAGCAAACTGAGTAAAAATTCATCCTTTCATTTGGAAGGATTGGTTGGGATTGGTCATCAGATTCAAAAAGTTGAAGAGTTACTGAGTGAAGCTGGCATTGTGAGGATATGGGGTATGGGTGGTATAGGCAAAACCACTCTTGCAGAAGTTGTATTCGATAGGTTGAAAGCTTAGTTTGAAGCTTTCTCATTTGTTGGAAATGTGAGAGAACAACTAGGAAAAATTGGATTTGATGAATTATTGGAAAAATGCCTTAAAGATTTGTTAAAAGATGATGATATGAAGGCTTACAATTTAAGATCAACTTTTGTGGCAAGAAGGCTTCGCTATAAAAAAGTTCTTCCAGTACTTGATGATGTGCATGATTCTATAGCAATTAAAGATTTAATCAAAGCATTTGGCTGGTTTGGAGAAGGAAGTAGAATAATTATCACATCAAGAGACATGCAAGTGCTTAAGAATACTTATATTTCAACACATAATGTTCAGAAATTAGAGTTCTCTCATGCTCTACATCTCTTCAGTTTGAAAGCTTTTAAGCAAAATGAGCCATCAAAAAGCTATTTGGGGTTATCAGAGCAAGCAGTGCATTATTGTGATGGAAATCTATTAGCCCTAAAAGTCTTGGGTTGCTTTCTTCATGGAAGAGGGAAAAAAGAATGGGAAAGTGCTTTGGAAAAACTAAATCAAGCTCTTCACCCGGGTATTTTTAATGTGTTGAAATTGAGTTTTGATGGGCTTGACGATATACAAGAGAGTGTATTTCTTGACCTGACCTCGCATTTGTCATGAAGGAAGTATGGAGTATTTCTATGGATTGTACAGAATGTTTATATGGTTCTGCATATATTGATATAAGTGTACTTAAAGATAGATCCCTCGTTTCAGTGTGTGAAAATGGAAATATTCAGATGCATGCTCTTCTAATAGATATGGGGCTTGAAATTTCTAGGCAACAATCCATATCTAACCCTGAAAAACCCATTCGACTAAGGAGACCCGAGGATATTTATCATCTTTTCAACAACGACAAGGTAATATTTTATTTTTTTAGTTTTTATTATATTCTTTATTTTCCTCATATTTTATTTTCTTGTATGTGTTTTCCGAAAAGGTATTTGTTTATTCTTTAAAATCTTTGGTAAGTGTCAACATTTGCCTAATTAGATTTTTTAAGGAAAAAAATCCTTTATCGGCTAAAATTAATTGGGCATGCATGGCTTTTAATTTCTGTTAGGTTTGATTTATTATTCTTCTTAAACTTTGAAATTTTCACCTTTGTAAGCTGAGATAGAATATGGCTAGCTAGTAGGATGTTATTCTAACTTCTAAGATATATGAAATCTAATATTCCCTCTCGTTTTATTAATAAAAAATTTATTATTACAAACGGGTTACGTATGAAATATTTTTCACCTTCACATTATGAAATTTGAATATAAAGAAAATTTCAAAAATTTTATATGGATGTCCATTAAGAATTACTATCAATTATATGAAATATAAACGTGGACATTTAAGCAGATTCGTATAGTTGTCTCCCAAGCCAGCGTGTATATTTGTTGTAACCAATTTATTCGTTTATTTATAATAAGATAAAATGGATCATTTTTTTTTGTTTTTTTGTTTTGCCAGAAAAATGAATCGTTTGGATAAAGTGCACAAAAGCATATTCATTTTTTCTAAGAGAAATATATTTAATCATTCCATTTGTTATTTAATCACGTTTTATATGTTAGTTAATCATTTTCCCCCATAATTTGATCACATGGGATTGAGGCAATTCAATGCTTATCATTAGACATGTGCAAGATAAAAAGGATTAGATTGACAATTAGTGATTTTCAAAATATGTATGGCTTAAAATTAGCCAGGACTATTGCGACATGTGTTATTTTAAAAGATAAAATTAGTGAACAAGAGTATATGAAAGTTGAGAACAAGTAATTACTAACATAGATACTGGCCCATTTAAATTATTCAGTTTTTTTTTATTTATAATAATCTTATAAAAAATAAACTCTAAGTAAACTAGACCAATTTAGAAGATATTAAATTTTCTGTCTAATATCTTAGTTGTTAAAAAAGCTTTGTCCCCACATAAATTTTTTTTTTTATATTGATTATATTAATTTTTTAACATTAAATTTTTTGTTTACATATGAGTATTCTCTAGGGAGGCAATGTCGTTAGAGGTGGTAAAAAGAGCCTACCCATGGCCTAAAAGGGCCCTTTAACCCAGCTAAAGAAAAACAATTATTTTTCAAGGGTTGGACCTATAAGGTTAAAGCTATTTTAGCAATTTTTATTATTTTTTTCAGTTCTTTAAAAAAATTATAATAATAAAAGTCCTGATTTAACACATAAATGTTGTCAAAATTAGGGGTTAAATGATATGCATGATGTAATAAACAAACACAGTCACTAAGTCATAATCAAAGGTAAACTATTATCTACATAACACAATTATAAATAATTAATGAGAAGACTTGACAAAATTAAAAATACTTTTTATAAATATCCCTTGAAAGGTGTAAGTAGTTAACAAAATAAACAACACAAGATATAAACAAAACAATCACTAGAAAATAAGTCAAAAAATGCAAGATTGATAAGAATACTTATGAAATAAGAAATATCTTTTATAAGTTTTTAAGTTTTAGGATTCTTAATACAAGACATTCTTATGAAATTTAATTCTAAAAAAGATAATAACAACTAAACATTTGCAACATGATTAACAAAGTATAAAAAATCAATAATATTATTATCATATAAATAATTTTAAAAAATAAAAAAAATAGATACGGGTTTAAAAGGGCTGGCCTTTGGTCCTACAGGGACGACCCTTTTAGATCCGTTTTCACTTTTGAAGCAAAAATCTTAGCTTGATAGTGCAAATTTAGGACCTAACATTTTCCCGGCTCTAAATGGTGTATACCATTCTCAACTAAAAAAATAATAAATTAAACTCACATATATCTATTCTGACATAAAAATAAATTATGCAAACCTTCTTTGAATTGTTTAAAATTGCAGATTTTTTTTTTAAATTTTTTTAGATGTATATAACCTTTCTTTAACATTTATAATAAATTATAAAACATGTTGAGTTTTCCTAAAATTATATAATTTTTATTTTCAATTAAAATTTATGTCAATTTTAAAACTTATAATTTTGACAAATTCGAAAGATGTTTGTGTTATTTTTTTTTCAATAGATACCTACGTAAGAAGTAAAAAAAAATAGAGAAATCGCATTTAATTTAATGAAATTTAAAAATTCATATTAATTTTTAAAATAGAATGTCAAGAAAATATTGGAGGTTTAATCATTGCTTCGCTGATTTCTCTGCTTTCTTTTTTTGGCAAACCTTTGTAGGTGCAAGTGTTAAAGTACCATACGAATTATCAGACCACATGTCAAAACGTTGTTCAACAAACATACCAGTGGCGCTGGTTTAAAAAAAAAAACATATAATTAATGGGGCAACACAAAGTTATATGAGATCAGTGGGATCATTAAATCAATTAAGATTTAAGACCCTACTGCATAACCTAGTGGGTTGACATTAGATTTACATCTAGGCCGACCCAAAATAATACATACTTAGAGAACTAAGGCATAAATGAAAAAGAACAAGTATTGACAGAAACTTGGAGAAACACAGAAAAGCACCGAAAAACGCAGACAAAAAAACATCCGCCGTTAAACATAATGAACAGAAAGTTATCTCATGTAGAAAAACGTATACTTGAGTGAGAATCATATGCTTCATATATTCATGAACTGATGGAGAGGGTAATTTTCTATATATATATATATATATATATGCTTTCATATATTTATGATCACAGTGAATGTTTTTACTCATAAACATGTTCAGCAGAAGTAATTCAACCTCAGGATAGATTAAAAAAAATGCCCTGATACCAATGTAGACTTCTAGATGTATCTGAAGTGTAGTTTGGTACTCTCAAGATACTCATACGAACCGGATCACGTCGGAGTCCGACTATAATACATAACAAAATGCACTGAAGGGAATAGAGAAAAATACTACAGAGAGGTTTTTTTCATAGTGTGTTTTGTTTCAAGGATGTTTTGCTTCTTATCCCACAGAGTAAAAACCACATAAAATATAACTGTTCCCACTAATTCGTCCGGGGAAAAACCTTTTCCACCATTTTGTTTTAAATATTTGGGGAATATTGCTAACAAATGTCCCAGAATATTGTCAACAAATGCCCATAAAATTGGGTATTTTATTTAACCCCAAGGCCAATAGGTTTGGGCTTGATCCACCAAGCATTTCCCAACCATTCTCAAAAGAACCTCATTGCAATCATGAACAAGATAGTCAACCTTTTTTGAATATATTCTGACCAATCCGAGGAAAAGAGCAGCCAACAATCGATATATTGGTCGTTGATTTCATCTTGCACTACTACAAAAAGGAGTTTTAACCTCCCAAATTTGGCACTTTTAACGTCCCAAAACGGGGAGACGTATATGCTGGGGGCGTAGTAAGTTGAAACAAAAGACGTCCCAAATGGAAGGGACGCCCAAAGTCTGACTTTAGGCGTCCCAAATTACAATTTGGGACGCCTAAAGTCCCATCCTGGGGGACTTTAGGCGTCCCAATTAAAATTTGGGACGCCTAAAGTCCCACGCTGGGGGACTTTGGGCGTCCCAAATTGTAATTTGGGACGCCTAAAGTCCCACCCTGGGGGACTTTAGCCTCCCAATTCTTAATTTGGGACGTCTAAAAGTTAGGTTTTTTTTTATACCATAATTTACATTCTGTATTACCCAACGAATTGAAACTGCAGAAACAGAATAGAAGATGGATTCATAAACCACACTGTCCGTTACAAACTGGTAAGGACATCCAGCACTACAATCTTTACTATATATATATACAATAACCTTTCATGTAACCTACTACTATATATATCAACAAAAAACAACCAGAAAGTGTCAAAACGCTATCATCACACAAGTACAAACTGATATAAAATAACAAGTTTACTGCTCTATATGTTGAAGAAGATGTCCAGCCAAAAGATCTCTAATCAAATCAAGGTCTTCACGTAGGTAGGCATCTTCATTATCAAAAATCTGAAAATTAGAAAGTAATAAGCTTTGATGAAATGAATCTCAAGCAAATGAATTAATTAGCATTTCGATTAGAACACCAAAAATATTATCATTTGAGAATGAAGAAGCGATTACCTTTTCAAAATCACTAGTAATTCCACTTTGAGTTATGTTATACATATAAAGTATAACATAATATCCGCATTCAGTGTTGCCAGGTTGCCGAGGGCACTTTTAATCAAAGGGATGCAATTGGTTGTTAAAATCAATAAAGGTATGTCTAAAAGGACCGTCAATGAAACAATTATGTAGGATCGAATGTACTTACTATGGGATAAAACCACTTTGGCTTTTTAACAACTGCACCCTCATGTGACCCACCTAGGATTCTATATGTTTGACAAGCACTATCATGAAAAGCAAAATGAACAGAAATTAGAACCATTCATTTATTTTTGTTGTCAATGAAATACAAACAGAATAACTTACGTGTCGAAGACGGATTTTGTATCTCTGTCTGGCTTTTTACTCAAGGGATCAAACCAATAGACTACGTTGCGGCGGGGACATATAACACACAAAGTCCAGTGGAAACTTTAACAACATGTACACATTAAAATGAAGTTAGATGAGTGAGAAGACAATTATTTATTAAACTTCTTAAATTGACAAAATGTAAATACAAACCGTTGGACAATGGGTGCTAGATAACAACGAAGTTTGGTATTTGCCATTTGGTAGCTGACATAGTGAGTCCTATGCGCTACAGTACAAGTATCCTCTGTCGTATTCGCAGGACATAAGAATCCATACCAATTACTTCTTTCCATGTTTGTGCAGAGATCGTGGAAGGTGCTATAATAGAATTAAAATAAGGAATCAATTCTTGAATGTATGAAAACAAAAAACCACTAAATGAATTCTATGGGAAAATTGAAAAAAAAAAACTTACCGGACTGCAAATTTGACCCAGCCTGCATCTATCTCCTCCAACCTGATAAACTGCTTGAGATCTTTATTGTCAATCGTGTAGGGATACTCCTCTTGGCCCACAATCCCTGGAGGCATCTTCAAGTCAATCTGTTTAATGCGCTTATAGATCTGTTGCAGCCGTGCTAAGAAGGGCCATTTGCTCGCAGCTTCGTCATCCTTTTAGAACATCAAAAAACAAATTGTTATTAGGATGCCAACAGATTTTCAGTAACAGTAAGGTAATTCCTACCATTGGAGGTGTTGCGTCTGAACCAATAAGATTGCGAGGCCAAAGAATGAAAGATCCTATCGCTTGACCTAACGTGCCAACCTCTGGATCAGGAACAGGGATGGCTGTACCTTCTTCCCCCTTTCTAACACTCGTCACATTCACCCTACGAAATCCTCCAGAATTTGCTGATTATGGTGGGTGGTAGCACATGTGTGAACGAGAGCATCAGCAACAACACGCAACAGTGGATCATCCAAATAGAAGGTGCAAGGGTCTCCCGACACTGGAGTGGGAGAAGGGTCACCAAGTGGTCCCGACACTGGAGTGGGAGAAGGGGCGCCAAGTGGTTGCTCCAGAGGGTTGTAACTTCCTCTGGTGCTATTGAAGGCCGGGGATTCCTGAGTTCTATGCTCGTCCCTTGCCCTTTGTGCTTCAAACATCTTTGCCATTTCAAGTTGAAGCTCTGGCAACAGCTCTTGTCGGAGCTTGTCGCGAAGGTTGGCCTCGATCTCTCGTTCGAGCTCCTCTCGAATCTTGGCCACAACGTCCTTACTAGGTCCAGCTTGTGACGAATAACGTGGCTCTCGTCCAAAATACCTCGCGGCACTAACTCCCCGTGTCTCTCCTCGAACACGACCAAGGTCATCTGCTTTCCCAATAGCCGTTGACAAGATGTCCATCCGTCTACTTGGATTGAATGAACCTTGGCTACTCTGCTCGTCCAGGTCATCCTGTAGCATGCAGTTTATCGTAAATGTATCGAAACTACTCGCAACATGTAAAAAATTAGGTACTTATGGTATAACTACTTACAATCCTCGCAGCAACCTCAGCAACAATCGGATTTATGTACTTCCCAGCCTTAATCCTCCCTGCTTTCCATTTTTTGTGACGTGGAGGAGGTGCCGGTGGCTGGATAACAACGCTAGGATCAGATTCCGCTGCTTCCTTCATTTTCTGTAACTCTTCTGCCATCATTTGCCGCTCAAGCTTCCGATATCCACCGCGAGACATGAAATGCTGATATTTATTTTCTGCTTGCCTCTGGGCATTTGCTGCACTTAATTTCTATGAATGAAAAACAACAAAAAATGAATCAACGATATAAAGTATATGAAAATTACAAGTTCTATATCATGATGACAGAAATCTTACCAAAAACTCAGGATCTGCTCGTGATGCCGCAAACAACCTCCAGTCCTCTGGAGACAAATACGTATACGTTGCACATGGATCCTTACCCCTAAGGGCCCCTCGAATGTAATGCATTGTTAGCTTGTTCTTGAAACCTTTCCAACGTACACGAACCTCATCCATCCAGTGCCTATACATCTCCGTGGTGTCTGGGACATCGTATGTTTGCTGCAAGGTAAAACATAAGATTATTATATTTGAAACAATAAGAACAAAGCTACAATGCATCAAAACTTAGCTTACATACCAAAAGTTGCTGCCAAATCATGTCTTTCGTTTTTGGGGGAACCAATCTCCAATTATCGTAGGTAATGCGCACTTTGCTTCGAGCCAAAAGCCCTATGTAGCTAATGAAGTGGTCTTCCTCAGGACCAACTGGATTCAGATTGTCATCGAAGTCTATATGCAGCCTCTCCTGTTGATGTTCATGACGTGTAACCAATGCTCCCATCTTTGTACAGCCTCTAACCCTCCTTCTTGCAGGGGGTTCAACTCTAGGAATTTCGTCATTGCTAGAGCTTTCGTCATCTCCACGCCTCTCGTCATCACTAACATTGTCCATATTCCTGTTAACACAAAAAGCATCATCAGAAACGTAAGTAAATTGCAATGAAAACACATGTATATAGTAAGCGGGAAGTGAAACAGAAAAAACACAGTTCTCGTTTATAAATTAAGGTCTTACTCTAGATTGTTTCCCATAGTCCTTCACCATGGTCATTTCTTACAGCATATTCGTCATCATCTACCAATTCTACTTCATTTGTTCGAGGTGTAGTTGTTGTGAAAGGTGGTGTGTCATCAAGGTTGAAGGTCGGATCACCATACTTCTGTTTTTTACTTTTAAGGACAATTGACATATTTTTGCTGACAGGATCGGTGACATAAAACACTTGTTTCGCCTGGCTTGCTAAAATGAAGGGCTCTTCTCTATAGCCAACTCTTCGAAGATCGACTGAGACAAATCCAAATTGTTTATCTATTACCACGGCATTGTTGCTAACCCACTTACATTTAAATAAAGCAACTTTGAACTTGTTGTACGTCATCTCCCATATTTCTTCTATAACTCCATAATAGGCCATAGACGCTAATATGGGGTTTTTGTCTCTCGAACTGGAAAAGTGCATAGATTCAGCTTCTACCATGACACCACTATTTTGCATGGTACTTTTGTCATCTTGCTCTTTGGTATAGAAAGAATAGCCATTTATATCATAACCGGTCCAAGTAATGACCTGAAACGAAGGCCCCCAAGCTAGCCACTCGATTGTCTCAGACACACCGATCTCGTGCAAAACCTTTTCCTCGAACCACTGCATGAATGTCTTGTTTTGCTCAATAGCAATCTGCATGTCATTCTTCCTTGGATTCTTGTTCTTCAAAGTGTTTCTGTGTTCATTTATGTAAGGTTGAACTTCTTCCATATTATTCAGGATATACAAGTGGGCTTGCAACACCTATTCACGAGGAACATTCTTCACTTTCAGTCCTCGTGTTCCCTTGCTTCTCCCTTCTTCATGCCGAGATTGTTCCTTCTTCCCTGACATATAATCTTTGCAAAACTCCATAGCCTCCTCAACTACATATCTTTCTACTATTGAGGTTTCTGGTCGATAAGGATTTTTAGAATACCCTTTTAAGATCTTCATGTATCGCTCGAAAGGGTACATCCACCTCAGGTAAACTGGACCGCATAGCCTTACCTCCCTCACCAAATGAACTACCAAATGCACCATTATATCAAAAAATGAAGGCGGAAAGTGCATCTCTAGTTGTGACAAAATAATGTAACCCTTATTTTCTAGTTCATCCAACTTTTCAGTGTCAATAACTTTGTTACAGATAGCATTGAAGAAAACGCACAATCTTGTCACTGTGTTTCGTACTTCATCTTTCATTATGCCTCTAATAGCTACTGGTAATAGTTGTTGCATCAACACATGATAATCATGGGACTTCATTCCCACTAACTTCAAATCGTCCATTGAGACACATCTTCTCACATTCGAGGAATACCCTTGCGGCACCTTCATTTCATGCAAACACCCACACAAACTTCTTTTCTCTGCTTTTGATAGTGTATGCGCTGCTGGCTCCATGTATGCCCTCTTACCATCATCTCTTAGTTGTGGATGTAACCATTCTCTTATTCCCATATCGACAAGGTCTAATCTCGCATTAATCCCATCCTTAGTCTTCCCTGGTATGTGCAAAAGCGTACTGATAAGGCTATCACAAACATTCTTCTCCACATGCATCACATCAATACTGTGTCTCACGTCTAGCGAACACCAATATGGAAGATCAAAGAAAATGGATCTCTTCTTCCATATGTTCTTCTCACCCGCAACCCTCTGATTCTTACCAAAAGTGACATGGATACGTTCCACTCGACTATAGACTTCCTCTCTGGTTAGTGACTTTGGAGCCATTCCATGCTCCGGTAAGCCGTTAAACCGCTTTCTTAGCCTACGATACAGGTGGAACCGATGAAGAAACCTCCTGTGGCCAAGGTAGACAGTTTTTCTTCCATGCTTTAGTTGTTGGAAGTGTGTGTCTGCTTCACATATTGGGCATGCTTTGTGACCCTTCACGCTGTACCCTGACAAGTTTCCATACGCAGGGAAGTCGTTTATCGTTGTGAAAATCATTGCACGTAGCTTGAAAGACTCCTTCTTATAAGCATCAAACACATCTACGCCTTCCTCCCACAACTTCTTCAAGTCCTCAATCAAAGGCGCCAAATAGACATCAATATCGTTCCCTGGTTGTTTTGGTCCAGAAATCATCATAGATAGCATCATATACTTACGTTTCATACATAGCCAGGGAGACAAGTTGTATATTACAAGGAGAACCGGCCATGTACTATGTGTGCTAGTAAGAGTTCTATACGGATTGATGTCGTCTGTACAAAGCCCAAGCCGTAGTTTTCTCGGCTCGCTACCAAATTGAGGGAAGATTTCATCTATTTTTTCCATTGTGGAGAGTCAGCTGGGTGCCGAAGATATTTCCCATAAGATATTCTCTCATCAGAGTGCCATCTCAACTTCTTCGCTTTTGTTGCACTCGCAAACAAACGTTTAAAACGTGGTATTATTGGAAGATACCACATAACCTTTAAAGGTTGCCTTTTACTTGTCACATCACCACAACCACCATCTTTTTTCACTTTGTATCGTGCAGTTTTACACTTAGGACACTCACTAAGACCTCCGTACTCATTTCTGTACAGTACGCAGTCATTAGGGCAAGCATGTATCTTCTTATACTCCATACCCATTGTAGACAGGATTTTCTTGGCCTCATACATACGATTTGGAAGTACATTATCCTCCGGAAACATATCACACAATAGTTTAAGTAGCAATGTGAAACTACTATCGGTCCACCCACAAGTTGCCTTTAAGTTAACCAAATGTAATGTTCCTGTCAGCCGCGTGTACTTACTACCACTGTACAATGGTGTCTCTGCATCACTCCGCAGGCTATCATACTCCTGCGACTGCGCAAAGGATTCTGCCTCAACATCGTTAATCATTCTCTCCATTCTATCTTCATCTATGACATCCACAGCTTCCTTCTTGTGTGACGGACAATCAGTTACTTCCTCACCATGCCATATCCACCTTGTGTATCGCAGATTTATTCCATCACAAAGTAGGTGATCCTTTATGACATCAACATCCCGTCTACTCTCATTCAAACAATTAACACAAGGACAAAAATACTTCCCATTTCTTGCAGGAGCATTCTTTTTAGCGAATTCAATAAATTCGTCCACCCCTTTCTCATATTCTTCACTAGTTCTCAAAGCATTCATCCAACTATAATCCATTTTGTTACCACCTAAGGCATTACCAATAACATTCACACGTTTAGTACAATTCTCAAGGACATATGATGGGATTGCCTAATTAAGTTATCAACCCAATTTAGGATTTTAAAATATGGGCTTAATAACTTTATTGCCCCCTCCTAGCCTCATCTCTCCTATTAAAAGGGTTTCAGTGCTATGTAACTTATTTTTTTAATAAGTATATGTATATAAAATTAATGTATAATAAAATAAATACAATAAGATTAAATTAAAGAATTTTTTTTGAGGTTTGGAAGAATTAAAAACAAAACGAGTTTCATATTAACAAAACAATTTTAAGTTGAGTTCTTCCAAAAATAAAATTGTTTTATTGAAAATATTTAGATAAAAATCATTTAATGAATATTGGGGTTATTGTTTTCTTTTTAAGTTTTGGCTTGAATTATTCTTCATAATTCAAGAATTTGGAATTAACAAAACAATTGTGTGTAATTAATACAAGATTTTCTTTAATTTAAATAAATCATATTTTATTTTATTATATATACTAATTAAAGGTGCAGGAAACATATTGAGGTTCTATTATACTTTTAGAAAAGCCGTAGAAACGGCTTTGTATTAACAGGGTTAACATATTGAGCTTATTATGAGGTTTCAAATTAAACGGGGTTAAAGATAACAAATGGTTTCGCCAAATTCATGGTAGGATTTTAATGAGAGGTTTTAACGGTTTCATGAACAACTATGAATTGTATTGGTTTCATGTGGCATACACTAATCAATGATTGGAAGAAACTTCTATGAGCCACTTTCATTATGTTACACTTGAACAAATAAATAAATAAAAGTTCAAAAACTTTGTCTTAAAATTTAATACTCTACTTCTAATCGTTTTTATAAGTCACTTTTAACATGATCCATAATAGTCAAAGAAATCTTTAAATCTCATTAACTCTACCTTTAAATTTAAAACCTTTCTAACTACATCCCTATTTAATATAACATTTTATCTTATAAGAACAAAGTTTACTCAATAATTAACGAGAGGCAAATTAAAACAGGGGAGTAACTTTTAAACTTTACTCATATTTAACACAATGGAATGGGTGAGAACTAAGAAGACTTGTTTCTATTATACACAAGTAAATTTATATTTAAACAAGAAAATAAACCATTCCTGAATAAATGCAATTTAAACAATATAACCACACCAAACACATCAGGCTAATCTCAACTATCTCAATATAAGCAATGTATAATAAGCACAATCTCAACTATTTAATTTATTTTTCAAAAACAAAATAAACCATATTCTGTTACAAAAAAAAAATGAAGAAATAAACCAACCTGATCAGGGCGCCCCCTAGCTACTATGTTTGAGAGGTAGAGAAGACGTTGGAGCTCCACCCACTCACAACAATGGAGGAGAGAGCAAAACCCACTGTGGAGGAGGTGAAAACGTTGGAGCAAAACCCACTGTGGAGAAGACGTTGGAGCTCCACCCACGCACAACAATGGAGGAGAGAGCAAAACCCGCTGTTGCAGCAGACACGGTTGCAGCCGTTGAAGAAACAAAGAGGAAGAAGAAGAAGGGAGGAGGGAGGAGGCCGACGGTGGAGGAGAGAGCTTGAACAAGGGAGGAGGGAGGAGTTGAAGAAAAAAAATACACAGGAGGGCCGACGGTGTGGGTGGGGAGAGGAGGAAGAAGAGTAAAGTTGTTGAGAGGATGTGAGGAGAGGGTGTGATAGATAGATGAGAAGACCGCATGTCAGACACTTGTCTGACATGCAGGGGACGCCTAAAGGTGACCTTAGGCGTCCCAAATGGCATTTGGGACGCCTAAGGTCCCACGTTAGGCGTCCCAAATGAATTTGGGACGCCTAAACTAAGACTTTAGGCGTCCCAAATGTCATTTGGGACGCCTAAACCCAGCTCCTGGTGCTAAAAAAAATTTATGAAATTTATATTTCGCGCCAGGAAGCACTTTAGACGTCCCAAATTCAAATTTGGGACGCCTAAAGGTTCCCCTACACATATATAATTACGAAAATGTCACCGCCTCCCTTTTTAACCACCCAATTTTCAATTTGGGACGTCTTTGGGGGTGGTTATATCTCAATTCTGTAGTAGTGTTGCAAGATTTTGTCTGCAGAAAGGCAGAAGAATAAAATAAAACAGTAGGAAATGGTTTCCTTAAACTTATTATTACAAAGGTAATTTATGACTGAGATGAATTAGATTCGCTCTTTGTTTCTCTTTCTGTAAAAATGATTAATCATTCACTGAACAAAAGTAGCATTAATTTCTTTCAATGCTAAATTTTAGAAGATTCATCATGTAACAGATTCATTGAGTGGCTAAAATACAAAAAATTGATGAGTAATGACAATAATAGAATACTTGGTAGATGAGAAGCTTTTTATAATGGACATGGTACAATCTTGTTTTGAATCGCCGATATGATTAACAGAGCTAACCACCTTAGTTGCAGCCAGAAGTTGAAATTACTATCATCACACTAACCACCATGAGGCATTTACCTGATAGATTTTCAACTGCTCAATAAGGGTCTTTCTAGTGTGAGGGGTTTGGAGGGGAAGGGCGGGGGAAAGCTTTTATTAATTGGATTTACAACAATTGAAGAAGTGGGATCACAATTTTTTAATAAGGTAAATATGTAAGATAAAAGAATAAGAAAAATTAATTAAAATTTTTTAGCCTAACTTCTCTAGTTTTCTTAAATCCAATTCAAAAATTTTTTTCCTTCGCCTACTTTCTCTCCCCTCCCCTCATACCAAACAAGCCCTAAAGGTTAAATGAATTCACATGATTAATGCTCGCATTAAGTGTAAGAGAAGCATCAAATGATCAATAAAGCTATCTTGAGAAGCTAATAAAACATATGAAAAAAAAAATATTAGGTTTATATTAAGACATGTTAAAGATTAGACTATTAATTCTCCCACACCCACGCACCAAGAAATGAATATGATGATGCCTTACATGGCTGAAATTTACAGTGAGGAACAAAATCAGATAGAAGGTTATAAAGGAGAAAACAAATACGAAACCAGAAATATTTGAAATCCAGATTAAGCTCAAATTTTAAGCAATATCTCTTGAAAGAAAATTTCAACTTCAAATTTTAAGCTTGAGTCAAGGCTCAATTTTAATTAAAATTGGTTAGATAGGCTTTGATTTGACCGTGTCTTTACGCCTTGGGGTCAAATGCAAAATATTTTTTTATCCAAAAATTATAGTACAATACAACACTCGGGTTGTCTCACTTGAGGAGCATTTTATTGAATCCTAAGTAATCTATATGCTATGCAAATGCAATAAAAACCATGGGAAAATGGTTTTTGGATTTTTCGAATTCATAACCAAAAGAAAGATGCAATTTAATTAAATACTAAGTTACTATTTTTGGTCTTTTTATAAAAAATGGAGAATGAGTGAATGGAATGGTATGAAATGGAAAATATGAATAAAGAATGCTCTTGGTAATGAAGAAGTGACAATCCTTGCTCAAAAAGATTATGGGAGTTAATTTTCTCTAAGTTTTGAAGCAAAACCCCAAACAATCGCTCGGGTCTAGTGTTCTTAATCAATAATTACTCCTACAATCGCAACTAGTAACTATCTCTTAAGGCACTATTTGGAACCACTTAGAGTGTAATTAAAATGGATAACTATAACTTATTTCCTCTTAATATGAATGCGATAACACGAAACTCAATTGATCCAATTCAATTATACAATCTAACAATATCACGTAGAAAGTACAATATCTTTGAATCAATAAGAAAATGTATATATGAAAATCCAACAAGCTACAAAAATCCAATTCAATCACAAATATCAAACCAACAGAGGTAATTAACATCAATCTCAGTTCAAGAATCATAAACAATAATTCTTAAAACTAGGCAATCTAAATATGTGATTCTAGACAAATGGAATGATAGAAAAACTCCCCTTTGTAGTATATGAAGCTCAAGCATAATTCCCCACTGCCAAGAGCATAAAGTTACCTAGCTACTCATGAGAATAGCTTCAAGAAAAATTCTCAAACTCTGATTCAAATACTCAGTCATAAAATCACAGCTTAAAATAACCAATTAGCACTAAATCAATGAAGGATTGAGGCTGGATTTTGAACCAAAACAGAGGAAGCCACGGTTTAAATGAATCAGAACAGAGGAGGATGCTACGGCGCCCCACCTGCATATATTCTCAGCTCACGTCTCGGGTTCCTTCATGTCCGAATAGCATGTCCACCGAGTCCTCTTTTTTTCTGTTTCTTTTTTTTTATCTTTTGGGCCCTCTTCTCCTCACGGGCCCAAACCAGCTTCTTTAATTTTTTTTTTTCCCTTTTCAATTCAGAACCATCTTTGGGTCCTTAGGCTTTCTTTTCTTTTGGATCTATTCTCATCATTTTTTTTTTATTCAGCCCTCCTTCCACTTGGCCCAAATCACTTTAATTAGGTCTGGGCTTCACTCCTATTGGGTCACCAGATGCTAGTTTCAGTCAATTGCCCAAATTCCTTAAAATAGTTAATTTGAACCTCCAAAATCCTCATTTGCTCCTTTAATACCTATAATGCAAAATTAAGTACAAGGTAGCATCAAAAGTTCAAGAGACAATATAAAAAAATGATAATTAATAAATTTTGACCATTTTGCCCCTAATTCCCATTAATTCAAAATAATTGTCCCTAACCAAAATTAATGCTTAATAATGCAATAATGTCCTAGTAAATACATTAAAATCCCAATTTAATCATGAAAAATTCATATAAAAATATGGTTCAATCATGCTCCAATACCATGTTAAGGATCACTTCAGTGATACCCCGTAAGGATTCAACACAATATTCAAGAGATAATTTTATTACAATCTCAGTATCTCATAAACAAACACAAAAATGTCTTAATACTTTCCTAGAAAATAGGAATAAACACATGAACTTGCTAATTTCTCAAAAGGACAGAGAGAAAAACGAACAATGATAGAAACGGCGAGTCAGCATTAGAAATGAACCCATATTGAAAAAGCTTGATTTTTGAGAGTGAAATTTTCATTTGATTTCATTTTCTGCAAAAAGCCATTTGATGAATAACACTAAAACTAAAAAACTTATGAAAGTTATTGAATAAGACTAACCAACGGAAAAGCAAATGTCAGTTTCATTCACTTGTACTTTCTTCAGCCTTTTAAAGAAATAAGGTGCCACTCTAGGAGCTTTTTAAGAAAGAAGACACTGTGAGAAGAACATGTCTTCTTCTTCTTCAAAGTTTGAATTCTGAGACTGGAATTAGAGAAGAAAAGTTGAAAGTTCTATGACAGACAATACATACAGAGGCAATGGGAGTGGCATGTAAAGCCATTTTCTTATGAAAGAAAATGGTCAGGTAGAGTTGTTCCCAGCAAGCCTCGGGGATAGAGAACAAGAGCAAAATGAATAAACATAGTTATATACTTATTTCAAATTTTAATATATATTAATTATTAATGTGTAAGAAATGGTGATTATTAAGTATTATATTCATTAAATTTACAACAAACTTCATTGTTTGTTTCTGGGTAGTGAATAATGTGACTGTTTTATTGGAGTGTGTGATTTTTTGTTACTAATTATTTAATATGAAACAAACTTTAATTTTAAGTTATAAGCCAATATTTTCATTTTATAATAAATTTTAAAAAAATCAATTTCGGAGAATTAATTCTGCTTTTTTCATTTATTTTGAATAATTCTGCTTTTGTCATTTATTTAAAGTAGAAGGCGAACTGGAATACATTATATAATAATTTTTCTTACCACAAAAATGAGAGGCGCAATAAAAATTTTTGAATAAAGAGATAAACATTTGATTGAGAGGTGCATTAAAAGTATACATTTGATTGATTAAGCTAATTTGATAATACCCCATTTAAGTAAAATGATTATGGGAAAATCCCAAATAAAGTTGCCTGAAAGAGAAAAATTCAAAATCAAGTTGTTCAACTTAACAAATCCTTAATTAAGTTATTGACCCAATTTAGAATTTCATAATATGGGTGAAATAATTTTATTGTCCTCTCCTAATCTCCTCTATTCTCTTAAAAGAGTGGTATTGCTTCCTAACTTAGTTTTTCAATATATATATATATATATATCAACGCTAATACATAATAAAAAAAAATATAATTCACTTAAATTAAAGGAATTTTTTGTGTTTTAGAAGAATCAATAAGAATAATTAAAGCTAAAAAGTGAAAAGAAAATCATAACCCCAAATATTAATTAAATGATTTTTAGTTAAATATTGTGAATAGTAAATTTTATTTTTTTGCAAAAGAAAATCAAACTACATTAATCACACAATTTTTGACTTGTGTGATATATATGTTACTTTTTTTTAATGACGAAGAAACACTCTTTTTACGTTGTTAATGAACTCTTTAATATATATTTTGATAAATCACACATATGTCAGATTTTTTTTCCTTGGGATTAACATAGCTTGATTTTTTTCTCATAAAAAAATTCAATTCATTTTTTTATTCATAATATTAAACTTAAAATCGTTTAATTGATATTAGGGTTAAAGCTTCCTTTTTAAACTTGAATTGTTCTTGATCATTCTTCTGGAACACAAAAAATTTTTTTGATTCAAGCGAGTCATATTTTATTTTATTATATGTTAATGTTTATATATGTGCGTGTATATACTTGTTGAAAAAAATAATTTACAAAGCAATGAAATTCTTTTAATAGGAGAGAAGAAATAGGAGAGGGCAGTAAAGTCATTTGATACACATTTTGAAATCTTAAATCGGGTCGATAACTTAATTAAGGATTTATTGAATTTAGCAACCTAATTTAGAATTTTTCTATTTCAGGCAACTTTATATGAGATTTTCCCAATGATTATTCCATTCAATGTATAAATATATGACGATAATTATTTGACCAAATATTTGTGAAAAGTGGCAAGTCCATTACCTTCTTACTAAATTCGTATATGGATTCACATAACCTATAAGAGAGGAATAGTAATCAACTTTAAAAAAATGGTCATTAATTGAAAGACAATGAAATGCAAATTCAAAAATTTTTCACTTGGATATGGTTTAATACGAAAATATATAATAACACAATTATAAAATAATTATAAGGAGGATTACAATGAAGTCCTAAGTAAAAAAACTTAATTATTAAGAAATCCCAATGACAAGTGAGCCAGTAAACAATTTTCATTTCTTATTTTAAAACTTGTCATTGATTGATCTTCAATTGTCATTAGGACTTATGGCTAATTAAGTCCCTCCTTGGATGTTTTTAACATTTTAGATTATAATGTTGTAAATATTGTGTGTGAGTGTGTCAAAGGAAGAAGTCAAAGTAGTTTGCATCAATTCAATATCCCAAAAGTTGATCAAATGATGAAGCATCTGGAAAGAAAATAAAAAGCAACTATAATTTAATACATAACAAAGTAAAGAAGAAAGAAATCTACTTGTAAATAGTGTTTAGTGGTTAGGGTAAAAAAGAGAGGATCAGAATAGTATTATACAATAGACAAAATATATTTTAAATAAAAATATATACATGAAATAATATTTAATTGATATGAAATTTTATATTTTAAATAAATGAAAATAATTTTTAGGGTAGGGCCAAATGGGCAGGGCAACACCCCTTGCCCGATGCCCGGTTATTAGCCTGCCTAAAGCTGCCCAAAATTTTTTCTGGTCACTTTTTTAGGGCTGGGCTGGGTAATTTTTTACAGGGTCAAGATGAACGCACCGGATTACTGGGTACCATGCTCACCCCTAAACCTTAATGTATCTTCTTCTGCACCGCACTTCAGGCAGAATTGTTCCGTGAAATGTGTACGGGGGAGGGGTATTTTAAAATATATATATATATATATATATCTATATATATATATATATATATTAATTATTGGGTAGTGGCCCCTGCCACTACTCATTCTGTATCTTATCTATGTTGGTGCGCCACAGATAATATATCATATATTTTTTTCTTTTTTAATATATATATATATATATTTGTTTTTAAAAACATTTTTTTCACTAGATCCCGCCCCTTTCTTTTTATTCTAAAATTATCTACTAAATTTACTTTTTATAAATAATTATTTTCTAATTATAGTTATGTCCTAAAGATTTAGGATGTTACAAGTAACATGGACCTTACTATCCTTTCTTAATCATATCAAAATTTGTTATAGGGTTGTAGCGCCTGAAATTTAGAAAATAAGGAGCCGCTACCAAAATTTTGAAAAAAAATAATTTTAGAAATCTTTTTAAAAATGGAAACTGGTCTATAAAAAACCATTTAGGGTTTGGGAGTCGATTGTGTATAGGGAAGGTGTTATGCACCCCATAACACTTATTCATAAGAATGGTTACCCTGAGTTAATTATTTAAAAATGAATATGGCCTTTAATTTTATTATAATTAGGGTTAAGGTGCAAAAATACCCATGAACTTTTTTCAAAAGTGCATCCAACACCATAAACTTTTTTTAGGTGCAAAAATACCTATGAACTTCTCAAAATGGGGCAAAAATGCCAAATCGTTAATTGGTACAAACGTCCGTTTTGTGGGACCCACAATTTTATTTTTTGAGGTGCAAAAATACCCATGAACTTTTCTAAAAACTGCACCTAACACCATAAACTTTTGAAAAGTTCATAGGCATTTTTGCACCTAGAAAAAATTTTATGGTGTTGGGTGCACTTTTTAGAAAAGTTCATGGGTATTTTTGCACCTCAAAAAATAAAATTGTGGGTCCCACAAAACGGACGTTTGTGCCAATTAACGGTTTGACATTTTTGCCCCATTTTGAGAAGTTCATGGGTATTTTTGCACCTAAAAAAAGTTTATGGTGTTGGATGCACTTTTGAGAAAAGTTCATAGATATTTTTGCACCTTAACCCTTATAATTACCCAAAAAGAGATTAAAAAATCATATTTACAAAAAGAAATAAAGTAAGAATAATAAAAATAAATAAATAAATAAAAATAAGGGAAGAAATATATTTCTTTATAAAGTTAGACTTGACCTTGGATGAAAACCTAGGGCCTACATACCCTTTAGAGGGATCAAAGCCCACGTAGTTCAGGGTAGAAATGCATGTTAATTTGTTGGTGTTTTTTAGAAAAAAATGTATGTTTATTTAATTTCTTTGACAAAAATATTTTTTTTGTTTGGTTTGTGTTTTTATTTTTTAAAAAAAAACATTTTTTTTCTTTATTTTCTCATATGAAGCCAAATTTGTTTATTTTTAGAAAAGAACATCTTTCTTTTTATTTTAAAACTTTTTTATTTGCAACAGGGAGAGAAGAAAAAAAGAAGATAGCTCATCAAGTCAACAAAGAATTGCATTCTCATCATATTATTCATTATAGAAAGTCCAAGAAGATAAGAAAATCAATAAAGACATGATAAGAGTGTGTACTTTTTATGCTTTAAACTCCGCTACAACAAGAGATAGCCTGATAAAACCACATAATAAATAAGAGACAAGTACATTCACATTATCTATATTTATTAAACATGACACCTAGCATCATAAGAAGACAAAGTAGCACATACCTTGCCTCTCTTCACTCCCAAAATTCTTGTGTGTTTTGTTTCAACCCTTATACTCATGTTTATAGTCTCAAAGTAGGGTTTTCTTCATAAATACTTATTCTTTTTTGAATTTTCATTTTTGAAATTTTCCCACAAGTAATTTCCTAATTTAAACTTATCAACATAAATGAGAGATTTTTTATTTATTTTGTATTTTCGTTTTTTATTTATTTTCTTTTATTTTCCCTGCATGCAACTTCCTAATTTAAATCTATGAATAGGAGATACTTTTTTATATATTTTTTTATTTTTCCTTAATGAATGACAATGTCAAATTGGACACTAATCATCATTAATGAGAGGATTTTTTTTTATTTTTTATTTTTTTCCTTTTAATGATGATTGTCAATTTGGACACCAATCAGGGAGGATTTTTTTATTTTCTTTTTTTATTTATTTTTTAATTTTTCCTTTAATAATAATTACCAATTTAGACATCAATCATCATCAATAAGAGGAATTTTTTTTATTAGTTTTTAAATTTTTGAGTGAGGTCCGGATAAAATTGAATATTCACAAGAGTGCTTCTAACTTCTTGTGGAATTTTTTTTTTTTTTGTGATCACATTCTTTTTTTTTTCCATCGAGACCTCATATAAAAAAAAATTGCTCATTACGACCATGTTTTCAGAGAAGCCAATGCTTGAGTTGGCTTGCACATGTAAAGAGCATATTTAAGATCACCGATAATGAAGTGCCACTATGAATTATCCCTAAGACCGAAATTATGATCCACAAATAAAATAGCCCTTCAGATTCTAGTCATTCTCAAGAGCAAAGGGCTGGTGCTGCGCAACGACAACGAAGCTGCAGGGCAATTCACAAAAGTCACAGAAACGTGACGATTTGACTTGGTGATCAAGCTGTCAAGGACCACAAAGGTTTGTACGGCTTCCTGTCCCTATTATTAAATGCATTTTAAAAATTATTTTTGTTCTTTTTTCAGAAGATACTTTAATACTCTCTTTTGTCTTAAATATGAGATAAAATAAATTTTTTTTTTTAAAGAGATTAAAGAAGCTAAATAAATTATTTAATTATATCATCTATTGTGTATTCTTAAATTATATATCATCTTATAAGTTAGGCAAAATAGTTTGGAGAAAAAAAATGACAAATATAAATATTTTAAAGTAATTTAGTTAGCTTTCTTAATATTTTCAAAAAAATAATTTTGTCTTATATTTAAAACCGAAAGGAGTAGTTTCAATAGACATTAAATATTTTCTATATATACCCATATTTAATAAGGATAGTGAAACATTGTAGAAATTATAGTGAAACAGTACATAAATTATATGATGTAGGAGTTTTAGTGAGCAATTAATATGGGTAATGTTGAAAATCATTTGAACTTTTTACGACAAATATTACTACCTCATGTCTTTAATACATGAGTCAGATAAGAAATTCATTTTAATCCTAAATATAAAATGGTTACAAAATTTTCATATGTTAAATAGATAAAACATGTGCATTGCTTTTCTGAATATTACTTTTTAAAGAAGTATGACATCTTTGTTTTTTTTTTTCCTGTGTGTGTGGGCGATTGTTAAAAATTTTCTCATTATGAGATCCATTTCTTTGATGGAATACAACTTATTTTTAGTGGGTGTTACTATTTTAGTTATGTGCAAAATATCTTCAACCATGTACAAAAATCTTTTATTTTCCAACTAGTTAAATATAAGCTGTGCACAACTGAAAAGAAGTTACACCCATTCAAAATTAAGTTATCCTTAGGTTCTTAAACAAATTTCAAGTAGTACCTAAAAATGGGGAAAAGTTATTAGAATTATTTGTGATCGAAAAGTACCTACAAAAGTAAAAGGAAAGTTTTATCGTATTACTTTAAGAACATCAATACAATATTATATGGTAGTGAATGTTGGGATTTAAAAGGACTATATGAACATAAAATGGATATAGTCAAAATGAAGATGTTAAGATGGATGTGTGGTTATAAAAGAAAAGATAAGATTCGTAATGACCACATACCCGAACGAATTAGAGTGACATCTATTAAAGAGAAAATTGTTTGAGGTGATTTGAATATGTTCAAAGAAGGTCATTGAGTGTGCGAGTGAGGAGTATTATTCAAGCAGTATGCAACCCAAGACCAACGCAAACACTCAATGAGGTTAGAGAGTAGGAATTTTTGGCTAATAATCTATTCAAAATGACGTTATGCGATCCATATAACTAATCATACTTAGTGAGATAAGGTTTTGTTGCTGTTGTTATTGTATGAAAATGTTAATAAATATATGGTATATGAGGGAGCACATTATGGTAGGGGACAGTGGTATGTGTTTCTTATTTAATTTTTATAAAATTAGGATAGATCCTATATTTTAATCTTTGGGGCGTCATGGACAAAATCTAAATGAGAACCTAGCTTCAGGAGAGTTAAAGGGACTTTTTTTTTTTACCTGAGAGTTAAACGGACTTGACTTCTAGTTGTTGTCTGATTTCCTGGGAGTGACTGAAAAGTGAAAACATCCAAAATATTCAAGATACTCAAAATAAGTGGCCCCCATAGTGTAATTTTTCCCTGAAGCATGAAAGCTGTGTTTGGAAACACGATAATAAGTTTTTATTACGTAAGTCGAGATAAAACTCCTCTTATATACTTACCTCATATACTGTGAATTACGATTTATAAACACTTATTACTTAAAAATAAACTATTCTAAATGAACACGAATACAACGAAGCAACACGTCCATCCTCATTCGACCAAAAAAACACGGCAATCCTCAAAAGTCACAAACGCGAAGGACGTGACTTGGCTTGTTGACTACACAAGGGCATGCATGATATAAGAAAATAAGGAGTTTAAAAAAAAAATAAAAGCTTAAAGTGTAAATTTAGTCTAAAAATTTTCACTACGAAAAAATATTGTGTTGGAAGTAATTTTATATTTAAGGATACTGTAAAAGTATTAAAATGTAGCAATGTTACCTCTTACTGTTAAAAATATTAACAATCAACGTCAATTTTTCTAACGGTTAATATTAGCTTTTTAATAGGAAGAAGCAATATAATATTGCTATAAATTAAATATTGTCTATTAATTTTAACTTTTCCCCACACTGGATTTGATTTTAATATTTGTTTTTAATTACACTCACATATCTTGTGTGTGAATTTTATGAATGAAACAATTTAATTTAACATACAATAAAATAAAAAAAACACATTCCAAAAATGAATTGCACTCGGTCATTCCATTTCTTTTGGACCAAAAATAAGTATTTGAAGTTGTTTCGTGTTAGCGAAAGTATACTAAAATAAACACGGATTAGTTCACTTCTTTCTCTTTTTTTATAATAAGCGTGTATATCTATCTCACGTAAAAAAATTTAAAAATTGGCTTGGTAAATTATAAATATTATATCATGATTTTTCATATGTGAGATATTAGAAACTTAAAAGGCATATTTTTCCAAATCAAATGGGCCCTAGTTCGATTCATAATATCGTTTCAAACAAACCAGACCCTCATCGACTTGCGCCAAAAGGCACCCCACATATCAAAAAGTCAGATGTTTCATTGCATAATGTTCCACCAGCTATATCAACTTTAATAAAAAAATTGAACTAAAAATGAATCTTATATTAAGAAACTAAATATTAAGCGAGGCTCCCTAATATGAAAATAGTTTTATATTCAAATTTGTAAAACTTTTAATATCATTCTGTTTAGGTTGGGCCACTCTATTTATGTTTTTCCTTACAAAGCCATGTAGTCACGGCAATACACAAAACAACAAGAAAGTGACATGTTGACTATAAGGACGTATTTGGAAATGAATATAAAAATCTCATCCTATGTCAAATAGGGGCGGAAATAGATTAGGTTAAGTTAGGCTTTGCCTAAATAGACCTAGACCTATAACAGATATTTAAAGCCTGAACCTGGACCTAAGCCTGTATACAGGCTTTTTTTTAGGCTTAGGCCTGGGCCTTCACAAGGCTTGAAGTTTGTTTAAAGGCCTACTTAAAATGTAGGACTTTAAATAGCCTTTAAAGCTACGCCTCCAAATTCATATATACCCCTTCATACTTATATACAATTATATATTATGTCTTAAAAGCCTAATATCTATTCTTGTAGTAATATTAAGTCTTAGTAAGGAAAAGAAAATAATGTCTAGTGACAACACTTGTTCGAGCAAATAAGAATAAGAAAAACTAAGCGTCTGTTAACTAATGAGATATACTTTTTAAAATCAACTAAACATAACAAATAACTTCTAAAATTAGATTTTTACCTCTTTAATTCTTCCTATGTAAATTGGGACAAACTTCTCTTATTAAGATTATAATATTTCATTTGACACTAAAATAAACTCATAGCAATTATTATACTTTAGTGGAGGGCACAAATTAGGGGAGAGGAAGTGAGTTAGTGTTACCATCTCAAGCAATCGAAGAGATGAGAGGTGGGGATGAATGATTTATGTGAAAGTAAGGGTTGAATATAATGACGATGAAATATGAAACTTATAATTAAGATTAAGTTGGTAAATTTATAAATAATTTATAAAATTATTTAGATGATATTATATATACTTATATAATAGTATAATTTTTTTTAAAAAAAAAGTTAAATAAGCCAGGCCTATAGGTTTGTAGGCTAGGTTTTATAAAAACAGGCCTGACCTGTTTGTCTAAATAGGCCTAGCAATATATCTATACCTGAGCCTGACCTATTTACTAAATAGGCTAAGTTAGGTTTTATGTAGGCTAAGTCGTAGGCCCTTATTAGGAGCCTGACCTATTTCCATCCCTAATGTCAAATGAAGAATCTAATCATTCTCTCTATTTTGTTTAATTTCCTGTGACTTTAATGCCTAATCAAGACATTACACTTAATAGCTGGGTTTAATGTGTAGGCAAATTAAATTATATATTTTCTGAAAAACAAAGCCCCAAAACCATCAAACATGAGTGGATTGGATCTATTGATTAAAGTTTTCATTTGTTTTATTCAAATTTCTTTTTAATAAAGTAAACGACTGATTTACTAATTTATTTTATTAAAAAAGCAAATTGCTTTTTCTTTCATTCACCTTAATTAATCACTCCCCATTTCGTAGTTATACGCGAAAAACTGAGTCTAGTCTATTTGGCTCTTATGCAATAATTACAATGAATTGCTTTAAAAGAATTGCAAGGTAAGTTAATACTTTTAGGCTTCTACTCATAAAAGTGTCCAAGTCTCTGGTGCTAAATTGCTGTTGTCTAAAGGTCTAATTCGATTGGCCCTCTTCTAATAGATAGAATCCATCACGTATTCTACTTGCTCCAATCATGTTCTCAAATGCAAGTTTTGTATCACACACATGTCTCTAACAAATGTTACCAAGCACAAATAATCTCTGGTTAGCTTGCTGAGGACTCATCTACATCTCTTATGTTTTGAATCGATAAAGTTTGCCCATTTGGCATTTTAACCGGAAGTTGATGCATTCCTGGAGTCACATTCCGCAAGAGACTCTCATCAAATGTTATATATACCGTAGCTCCTGTATCAATTATCCAGGGCTCATTAGAAATAAATTTACCTTTCATATTTACCACGGTGAGTTGTCTCTGTTGTGATCTCCTGCAAATACACCGTGTAATCTGAGTCACGTTCAAGGACGTTGTCTTTAAGAGCTATTCTGCAACTACCGGCTGACTGGAAGCGGCACTCCCAAGGATAAAATGAACCCTTCTTGCAGTTACAGGGTGAATAGAACAACAAAATACAGAGCAACTATAAGGCATAGAGAACAGAGGAAAATCAGAGAGGAAGAGAGTGCTCGAGATTTTTGAGCCAGGTGCCTAAACCTCTTGCAGGCAGTGCCTTTTATAGGCCTTTCATGCATTCAAACGTTGGGCAAAATTCAGTGGCAATAAGCACAATTAAACCAGCGATTTCCGAACGTTGAAGGCCATAAACACATTTTATTGATCAGTTTTGGAATATGGAGATAATGGCCTACAACATAAATGTTGGTCATGATGGCTGGTTGAACAAAATAAAATATGGTTAATGCCTTTGTAACCGAATTGTTGAGATCGCAAATTCAAATACATCAAAACTTGGTTTTTCCAGTAAGCCATTTTGACAAAATTAATTTTAGATTTTCCAAAAAAATATTTGTTAAGAAGTTCCCAGTCCATATTTAACTAGTGCGCAGGGGGGAATCGCTGGATTTCCACTATGTTTGCCTCCCAGTGGCTTATTGTTGTGCGCTCGAGCCCACTCTTCCTTTTGGCTCATTTACTATTCCAAATTCACAAGGTGTAATATATACACTTATATTCTGTCTTTCCCAAGCAATATGTGACTTGTTCCATTTGACACACCCACTTGTAAGTTAAAACTCCAACAGTCTCTTCCAAGATTCAAGGGATTGTCTTCCTTATTGAGATATTGCACCAGATGATCATACTGTTTGGACTTGAGATTAGGAATGAGGCTTTCATTGGAGCTCACTTGTGTCGCTCTCAAACCTTGCCTCTCTTCTCTTTTGTCATGTCTTCTTTTCTTAAAGTCTTGTAGATAACCTATGATCTCATAACATCGATCTATGGTGTGTTCAAGCTTCCCACAATGATTGCACTTTAATAGTTTCCGCTTGCTATCTCGCTAATCTCCATTCTCTTGAAACGCACCAATGTTATGAGATATGCATGAGTTTTTCATCATCTCATCTGACACAGTTTAGATATCAGAGAGACCATGCCCTAATGCCATGTGAAATATTGAAATAAGAATGAATTTCACGTCTTTTATTGATTCATTAGAAGTACATATAATGCTAGTACATGCTTGCCCTAATAGAGAATATCATAACAACCATATCTCCATACTAATATTTGCAATATTAGTTAATAATAAAATCATAATATTATTGCAATATCATAATATGAAATCCTGTGATATTCTCTGAGATATATTACCTTCAGTAGGACCTACTTTGAGAGAGGGTTTGGGTACTAAATGTGTATACTTAATGCGCATACTTGAGACCACCAATCATAGAGTGCCATTATGAATTATCCTATAGACTATTCCCTCCAATCTTTTTTATAAGCAATTTTTTTCTTGATTGTACAAAATGAACTGGCAGTTGGGATTAGTTAAAAACAATAAATGTGTCAAAAATGTTATATCTTTTCTAAATATGCCTCTATTTATAAAAATAGCATAAGAGAGAGAATGAGTATTAAATAAGAAATAGAATGAGTAATAAATGATTAAATAAAGAGAATTAGTGGCTTGTTAATATAAAGATATATTTAAAAGGGGTAAAAAAATAGTTTAAATTTTGAGACAAAAAAAAAAAAAAAAGTTGGGAGTAATGGCCTAAGCCCTAATTTACATGGGCTGATTCTAACTAGTTATTTCTAAGGACAAAGGTGCATTCAACACTCCGATCTATTTTTGAAGGTGTAATCAGCATCCTAAAGTATTTTTGGAGGTGCAATCAGCAGTCTAATGTATTAAAAATGGAGCAATTACACCCCTCCACTAACAGAATACGTCTGTTTGTTGATACACTCTTTCCTTTCCTCTTTCATCGATCTTCAACATATTCATCTCTTCTTTTAGCATTTAATGGTATAATTTTGCCTCTAATGTATTAAAAATAGAGCAATTGAACCCCTTCACTAACAAAATATTAACTTAAGGTTTGAGGTTTATCTTCAGATGGGTATTGAAAAAACAAAAAAAAGAGTACCAATTTGCTCTTAAAAAATGAAAAAAAAAAAAAAACTAAACGTTGTTAATTTTAGTTTTGTGGAATTGAAAAGACAAAAAACAGGGGTTTTTCATTAATGATGATTTGGTAAATAATTCAAATGGAAATAACGTTATCTCCGTCACTCTTCTTTGTTCATTCTTCTTTTTTAACCTTTTAGTAAATTAATCACAGGCTGCTATTGTGATTTGCGGTTGATGACGTTGGCGTTGTCCATCGGCTTCATTGAACTTTTAGTATCGTTACTTATGACACTCGCATTAAGAATAGATGGAGGGAGAAATGCTTCTCCCTTTTTCTATAAAGTCATATTCATAAGAAATATAATAATTACCCTTCAACAATATATTTTTACTAATGGAAAGTAAATCAAAAAAGAGTTTTTGTAATGGATACATGTGAAGAACTAGTTTCAAGAGGAGGAAGTTTGCAAAGCTCGAAACTGACATTTTTGAGAACTTGTGAGCTATTTCTTTTGCTTACCACCACTTCCACCAGGTTAATACTATCCCCTTGCTTCATCTCACTGATACTCTGTTTTGCAGGCATTTTTCCAGAATTATATTTTCAGGGTTTTCTTCTTGCAGGAAAAATTGTGCAAAAAAATTTGTTAATTTCTGGTTTTTTCTAGTGTAGATCTAATAAACTTTTGCTTGCTCTTTCTATGAACTTGGTTTCAGGTTGCTGAAGGTTGGAGCTAGAAATTGCTATCAAATGGATGGAAACATTGCTTTAACGCTAATAGAAGCATTATTGATACTATTGGCTTTATCCATTTCCATGGCTAACAGATTCATCTCTCCTTCCCTTTATGATAACCAAAGTACTGTTGCTGTTGATGATAGGTACGTAGCTAGCTAGCTAGCTTCTTGTATGTTTTTCTCCTATAACCCGATATTTGTTGACAGTTTGTTTCTATCTCTCCAGTTCTAAATATGATGTGATTTTAGCTCAAAGGGATTCTCCTCTTGCAACCAAGTATGACATCTTTCTTAGCTTTAGGGGGGAAGACACCCGAGACACTTTCTCAACTTATCTCTATGAAGCACTTTGCGATGCAAAGATTCAAACTTTTATGGATCACAAGCTCCACAAAGGAGATCATATCTCACCAGTTCTTCTGAAAACAATAGAGGAATCAGAGATATCTTTGATTATTTTCTCAAAAAATTTTGCTTCTTCAACTTGGTGTATGGATGAGCTGGTTCATATCATGAAATGTAAGGATCAATATGGAAGAACTGTCATCCCTATTTTCTACAACGTAGATCCATCAAATGTTCGCAAACAAGATGGGAGTTTTGGGGATGGATTCATTAAGCTTAAGCAGAGATTTAAGCACGACCAAAGAAGAGTACAACATTGGACAAATGCTTTGAACCGATCAACAAATCTATCTGGGTGGCATTCAAAGAATTTCAGGTAGCTTCAACACATTTTTCCCTTATTGTTTTCTTTCTTGGGGCATTAAACATGATCATTTTTTGAATTTGTATTTGTTCTAGGCCTGAACCCGAACTTACTAAAATGATTGTGAAGGATATTTTGAGCAAACTGAGTAACAAGTCATCCTTTCATTTGGAAGGATTAGTTGGGATTGGTCATCAAATTCAGAAAATTGAAGAGTTACTGAGTGAAGCTCGCTTTGTGGGGATATGGGGTATGGGTGGTATAGGCAAGACCACTCTTGCAGGAGTTGTCTTCGATAGGTTGAAAGCTCAGTTTGAAGCTTTCGCATTTGTTGGAAATGTGAGAGAACGACTAGAAAAAATTGGATTTGATAAATTATTGGAAAAATGCCTTAAAGAATTGTTAAAAGATAATGATCTGAAGGCTTACAATTTAAGATCAACTTTTGTGGAAAGAAGGCTTCGCCATAAAAAAATTCTTCTGGTACTTGATGATGTGCATGATTCTATAGCAATTGAAGATTTAATCAAAGCATGTGGTTGGTTTGGAGAAGGAAGTAGAATAATTATCACATCAAGAGACATGCAAGTGCTTAAGAATACTTATGCTTCAACGTATCATGTTCAGGAATTAGAGTTCTCTCATGCTCTACATCTCTTCAGTTTGAAAGCTTTTAAGCAAAATGAGCAATCAAAAAGCTATTTGGGGTTATCAGAGCGGGTAGTGCGTTATTGTAACGGAAATCCATTAGCCCTAAAAGTCTTGGGTTGCTTTCTTCATGGAAAAGGGAAAAAAGAATGGGAAAGTGCTTTGGAAAAACTAAATCGAACTCTTCACCAGGGCATTTTTAATGTGTTGAAATTGAGTTTTGATGGGCTTGACGATATACAAAAGAGTTTATTTCTTGACCTCGTATTTTTCTTGGAGGAAGTATGGAGTATTTCTATGGATTGGACTGAACATTTATCTGGTTCTGCACATATTGATATAAGTGTACTTAGAGATAGATTCCTCATTTCAGTGGATGAATATGGTTCTATTTGGATGCATGCTCTTCTAATAGATATGGGGCTTGAAATTTCTAGGCAGCAATTAATATCTAACCCTAGAAAACCCATTTGACTAAGGAGGCCCGATGATATTTATCATCTTTTCAACAATGACAAGATAATATTTTATTTTTTAAGTTTCTATTATATTCTTTAGTTTCCTCATATTTTTTTTCTTGTATGTGTTTTCCGAAAAGGTATTTGTTTATTCATTAAAATCTTTGGTGAGTGCCAACATATGCCTAATTAGATTTTTGAAGGCAAAAAAAATCCTTTATTGGCTAAAATTAATTGGGCATGCATGGCCTTTAATTTCTGTCAGGTGTGATTTATTATTCTTCATACACTTTGAAATTTTCACCGTTTTAAGCTGAGATAGAATATGGCTGGCTAGTACGATGCGTTATTCTAACTTCTAAGATATATGAAATCTAATACTCCCACGCGTTTTATTAGTAAAAAATTTAATATTACAAAAGGGTCACATGAAATTTTTTTCACCTTCACATTATGAAATTTGAATATAAAGAAAATTTCAAAAATTTTATATAGGTGTTCATTAAGAATTACTATCAATTATATGAAGTATAAACATGGACATTTAAGCAGGTTCGTACAGTTGTCCCCCAAGCCAGCGTGTATATTTGTTGTAACCAATTTATTCGTTTATTTATAGTAAAGATAAAATGGATCATTTTTTTGTTTTTCCAGAAAAATGAATCTTTTGGATAAAGTGCACAAAAGCATGTGCATTTTTCCTAAGAGAAATATATTTAATTGTTACATTTGTTATTTAATTACGTTTTACATGTTAGTTAATCATTTTGCCCCATAATTTGATCACAAGGGGCTGAGGCAATTCAATGCTTATCATTAGACATGTGCAAGATAAAAAGAATTACATTGACAATTAGTGACTTAAAATTAGCCAAGACTATTGTGACGTGTGTTATTTTAAAAGATAAAGCGATGTCATAACGTGGTCCACATGGTTCCTGGCTTCATATCTTGTCCTCATTTTCTGGTGCATAAGATTCGTAGGGATTCTCATTTTTCTTTATTTCTTTTTTTTTTTTCTGATACAAAGGCAAGCAAAGCTTGAGAATGTCAACCACTATAGGCTAGGCCCTATAAGATGATCTTGAGCTAAAAAGCCACAATCCAAAGCAAAAAAATGAAAGCATTCAATTGGGGAAAACCCAAGTTCTTCGTGATCCTGTAGAATCATGTGCGCCTTCTTTGCAAGAAAGTCCGCACAGCGAAGGCTTTCCTTGTGAGCATGCGAAATTTCTACCTCCCAGTCACTATAAACGAGAGATCTGGTTTGTAAGATAACATCATGTAATGGATGATCCGAAGCACAATGAGGGATTCTCATTTTTCGATACCTTGTAATTGGTCTTGTCGTTAGTCTTTCGTTCATGTTTTCTATTTGTTAAAAAGTCATGTTTGATAAGTATAATTACATATATGCTTTTATAGTTATATTAAATATCTACGCATGAAAGTATGCAGGTACACGTACTAGTGTTTATGCATGTTTATGAGTTTTTAGAAATTCATTTATTAAAAGGGAAATATGAATAGTAAGAATTCATCGTGTTTCCTTGATTTGCTATTATATTTTAGGGGATTGAGGCAATTCGATGCCTCTCATGGGACGAGAGCAAGATGAAAAGTATTACATTGAAAGCTAGTCATTTTCGAAAGATGCATAACTTGATATTTTTAAAAGTTTACAAGTCTGATTGGAGAAAGCCTTCAGCATTGAATGTTTGTGGAGATTTGGATTATCTTTCAAAAGAATTAAGATTTTTCATTTGGGAAGAATATCCACTACCCTATGTGCCATTACATTTGTGTGCTGAGAATCTTGTTAGACTTGAAATGTCTAATAGTAATATCCGACAACTTGGAAATGAAAATCAGGTACGTCTCATTTTTCATGTGTCATATTTGTCCCCTCTTAGTGATTATAAGATGTTGCATCAAGTATTAACCAAATGTTGCACAATTGAAATGTTTGCTTTACTAGCATTAAATTGATGTTTAAACCCCTGTTGTATTCTCTACAGGTGATCCAATTCATGTTCTAATTGGCATGAGAGAAATTCTTGATTAAAATTGTTCGGACTGTTATCAAGTTTATTTAACAATGCTTGTTTTTGTTTTTTCAGCATTTTCCAAATTTAGAGAAAATCTTTCTGAGGAATTCAAAACATCTCACTACACTCCCAGATCTTTCTCATTTCCCTAAGATTGAATATTGGAATCTTGAAGGTTGTGTGAATTTAGTTCAAATCCATTCTTCAACACTCCCGAGCAATTATGTCAATTTATTAGTAAATCATGATGGGCCAAAGCGAATAAACATTGGGGGAAGTATGAAAGGATCAATGTTAGGGTTAGTAATGGTGTTCAATTATCTGGATTTGGGCAAGTTGTCATTTCATAAAGTGACAATGAAGGTGTTGGTATGTGGTGACATCATATGTGGTGTTAGATTCAAATATGTGATGATGCCATTGGAAGAGATAGCAGAATTGAGAAAGGGGACTCAAAGTTTGGCATCTCTACTTCCATTTGTTAGGATAGTTGATTGCTTAAAGAATCCAATTGAGTTTGGGCATGATTTCAACCAACAATATATCTATCATATTAGTTATAGTAATAGTCATGATTTCAAGGATTTCTTCTCATTTGATATGCGTTTGAGGCGTGATAGAGGAGAAAGGGGCGTGGTGCGGCGATTGAGATTGAGAAGACAAATGATTAATGATCACCCTCATTTCTTTGAAGATGGCGGAGAGAGGGAGGAAGAAGAAGAAAGGTCCAGTAAGAGTATATTCACAAGACTTCCTGATAGCATCACTCGCTGGTCATTACTGATGAAACTAAATTTAAAAGAGAGTGATATTATTGGAAATGCAGTTTGCAACATTCCTCAAGTTTCAGTCCTAAAGTCACTTTTTGCACTCAGTCATGATCATCATTCCCCAAGGATTCAAACTGTCGTCGACTTTAAACTCTCTTTCCACGATATTTCGCCATCACGTGTTTGTGGTCGTCCCACATATATCGGAATTATCTGGGGCCGACAACAACATCCTTGGGTCAGTTTTTGCGTGGATTATGAAATTAATGGGTCATTGGATGAGAAAGGCCGTAATCCTTGCATTGGACTACATTGGGGAGCAGATTAATTATTATTTAAAGTTTTCAGCAAAAAATAATTATTATTTAAATTTGTCTGAATATTTATCCTCAAGTGCTTCAATTTAATTTGTTTCTATGTTTTAAATTTTTTAATCAAACTACACCTTAAAATATCCTTTTCTTTTTTAAGAATATGACTAAAATTATTTGGGGGAATGATGCATTTGCATTGGGTGTGATTTATTTCGTTTTCTAAAACTTTAAAAATGTAGTGTAAGTAGCACTAATAGTAATATATCAACAAAAGTTCCAGTAATATAATCATCTTCCATTGCTTCTCAATCTCCTAAGGAAAATTAGATCCAAAGACTTAGAGTAGATGATATTTATTAGGAATTACCGCAAATGTTGTAGTTATTCAGAACGATTATAATCAAAATATAAATTTAAAAATATTAAATTACCTTTGATTAAACTTTCTATTTTCTCTCCTTCCATTCTATTTTAAGAGTAATTGAAATTTTATTTTGCACAAAAATTAAAATTGCCAAAATCATCATCTTTTTAACTTTAACTAACATATGCCTAATCATATCATCTATATATCATTTAATTACAAACATAGATATTGGCCCATTTAAATTATTCAGCTTTTTTTTTCTGATTTATAATAATCTTATAAAAAATAAACTCTAAGTAAAATCACCATTTAGAAGATATTAAATTTTCTGTCTAATATCTTAGTTGTTAAAAAAGCTTTATCCCCACATAAAATATATATATATATATATATATATATATATTATTATTTGTTGATATTGATTATATTAATTTTTTTAACATTAAATTTTTGGTTTACATATGAGTATTCTCTGAGGAGGCAATACTATTAGAGATGGTAAAGACGGCAGGCCCTTCACGGGTCAAAGCCTACAAGGGCCCTTCAGGCCCAGCTAAAGAAAAACAGTCATTTTTAAAGGATTAGCCCTATAAGGCTAAAGCTATTTTAACAATTTTTACTATTTTTTTCAGTTTTTTTTAAAAAATTATAACAATGAAAGCCCTAATTTAACACATAAGTGTTATCAAAATTAGGGGGTAAACGATATGCATGATGCAACAAACAAATACAGCCACTAAGTCATAATCAAAGATAAACTATTGTCGACATAACACAATTATAAATAATTAATAAGAAGATTTAACAAAATTAAAAATACTTCTTATAAATATGTCTTGAAAAGTGTAAGTAGTCAACAAAATAAACAACAAAAGATATAAACAAAAAAATCACTTGAAAATAAGTCAAAAAATACAAGATTGATAAGAATACTTATGAAATAAGAAGTATCTTTTATAAATTTTAAAATTTTAAGATTATTAATACAATACATTCTTATGAAATTTAATTCTAAAAAAAATAATAGCAATTAAACATTAGCAACATTATTAACAAAGTATAAAAAATCAATAATATTATTATTATATAAATAATTTTAAAAAATAAAAAATAGATACGGGTTTAAAAGGGTTGGCCCTTGGCCCTATAGGGATGACCCTTTTAAGCCCGCTTTCTCTTTTAAGGCAAAAATCTTAAATCTAACCCTTACAAATTTAGGGCCTAACATTTTCCCAACTCTAAATGGTGTATACCATTCTCAACTAAAAAAATAATAAATTATCTAGACTTTTTTAAGTATATTAACATTACATGGTTTTCAGTAAAAAAAAACCATTACATAGATTTTTATTTTTTAAACTCACATAAATCTATTCTAACATAAAAATAAATTATGCAAACCTCCTTTGAATTGTTTAAAATTGCATATTTTTTAAAAAATTTTTTAGATGTATATAACCTTTCTTTAACATTTATAATAAATTATAAAACATTTTGAGTTTTCCTAAAATTATATAATTTTTATTTTCAATTAAAATTTGTGTCAATTTTAAAACTTATAATTTTGACAAAATCGAAAGATGTTTGTGTTATTTTTTCAATAGATACCTACGTAAGATGTTAAAAAAATAGATAAATTGCATTTAATTTAATGAAATTTAAAGATTCATATTAATTTTTAAAATAGAATGTCGAGAAAATATAGGAGGTTTAATCTAGGGCAATTTAGTATTGAGTTTTTATTTTAATAATTGGTCATTCTAAATAATTATAACTTTCACGATCTTTCCCAATAAATATTATCTATTTTAAGACCTTTGTTCTAATTTTCCCAAAATACTTCCTTGGTTTTCAATATAAGGCCTATTAATTTAATTCCTGATCAGAGTTATATTTTTTTTTTTTGGGAAAATCCCTATAAAATACTTTTGAAATAAGTAAATCCCAAATCAGTGTGGTGAAATTCGAAAATCCCAGATTAGTGCTGTGTCAGTACGGAGGAGGAATCTATAATTTGAAAATTTCAGCGAAAAGATGAATGTGCCCTTCAACTATCCCCCCTCTTAACTCGGAATAATAATACCACACTCTTGATTAACAACACCGTATTCTATATTAACAATTCCACTTTCTTCTTTCACAATTAACAAGTTTCAGGGCCAATAACAACACCTATCTCTTTATTAATAACACCGTATTTTACATTAACAACTCCACTTTCTTCTTTTACAATTAACAAGTTTATGACCAATAACAACAACTCTCTCTTTTTTAACAACACCGTATTCTACATTAACAATTCTCTTCTTTCACAATTAACAAGTTTTAGGGCCAATAACAATATCTATCTCTTTGTTAACAATACCGTCTTATACATTAACAACTCAACTTTCTTTTTTCATAGTTAACAAGTTTCAGGGCCAATAACAACTCCTTTCTCTTTATTAACAACATCATATTCTATATTAACTACTTCACTTTCTTCTTATAAGCGAGATGCAGTTGTTGGTGTCACTTTTCCGTCATCGGGTGGATGGGAGTAGGAGACTCTCTTGGGAGCGTGTCGATGGGCGTTTTCGGTGGTGGGAAGAGATGATTGGAGATTGTCGCCAGTTGCTGGGAGGGAGGCGTTGGGCGATGATCAGATCTGGAATCGATCGACGGCCGTGGGTGAGATCTCGTTGGGAGGTGGGCGGCCGTAGGAGGTGTTGGGCAATGGGTGAGATCGATGGGGCTATAATCACAAGGTTGCTGCGGATCTTCGGTGGGTTCCTCAAGGAGATTTGAATCAGCTGTATGATCTGCAATTGAGATGCCCAAGATCTACAACTGAGATGAGGAAGAATTGGATGAAGTGCTTAGAACGAAGGTGAAGCGCAGGGAAGTATGGATTCTTTGTGGGATTTTGGTGTTGTTAATGTAGAATACAATATTGTTAATTAAGAGGCCAGTGTTATTATTCCGAAGTGGAGAGAGGGTGAACTGAAGGGCAGAAGCGTCTTTTGGCCGAGATTTCAAAATCTCATATTCCTCCTCCGTACTGACACAACACTAACTTGAGATTTTCGAATTTCACCACACTGATTTAGGATTTACATATTTCAAAAGTATTTTATAGGGATTTTTCCTTTTTTTTCCGATGGAAGGAAAGTAGCATGAATTTTCAGTATTTAGCTTGTTTAACGAGGATGTTTTTTTTAACTGAATACCAAGGTACTGAAAATCGGACCGGACATTAAACCGATCGAGGCACTGGGTTAAAGGTTAGTGGTTCAGACCGGGGTCAACCCGGGGTCAAACCGGGGTCAATTTAAAAAATATATATAATTTAAATGTTCATATATACCTTTCAAAAAACTATATGAGAGTTATTTTTCAACTAATAGTTCAATATAACCTCCTGAACCTAATACCTACAAAAATATCATTAAATATAGAAGGATTTTTCCCCAACCAATGCTACAAGTATTCCACAATCCTTTTAAAGCTCCTTATAAATAAAAAACTGTTAGGAAATTTTTTTTAAAAAAAAAAAAAGCCAAAATGACTTCATTTGGAGTGTAAAAAAGTATTTAAAAAAAAGGATCAAACCATGACTAGTCCGGGTCAGGCCGGTTCACACCGGGTCAGACCGGTTCACCGGTTTTTTCCCCTCACCCGGACCGGACCAGTGACCGGTTCACTGGTTTCCGGTCTGAATCAGCCAATCCGGTGCGGTTTTCCATACATTGCTGAATACTACACACATGCATGTGATATCAATTAAAACAATGTAGTAATAAATAAAACCTATTTGTACTGTGCGAAAATGCAGCGCTTGCTCGGTGAAGTTTCGTGGGTAATTTTTAGCAATTACAGGAATGAATTTTCAAATCTCGAGAATATTGAAAATTTTAAGTTTTATAGTTTTAAAAAATAATAAGAAATGATTATATATATAAACTATAAAACTAATAACACTTGCTACTATTTAAAGTTTAAGCTATTTAATGGGAGGATTCAAACTTTCTGCATCTTTTTTATACGTGAGAAAATCCCTTTACTTGTCATATTTACAGTCACAAACAGATTAGCGTGAACAATCACTTAACAATCTACTTGGAATAATGCAACTTCTTGTTCGGGTCCATGCAATAAAACCTGATCTATAACATTCTTCTATTTTTCAACTTAGCAATTAGCAATAGCAATTATGAGGCACTGTTTCCAAATTCAGCAGGTGGGGTAGGGGTAAATCCCGTAAACCACAGTTACAGAATAAACTTCCATCAAATGACATTAAAATTAAAAATCAAACAAGCATTCGAGTTCTACTAATTTGCATATTGAATACTAGTGATCTAATAGTCATAGAAAAGAAAGCTCGCACTGAAATTAAGAAGATAAAATCACTAACTTTTGAATCCCTTCAGCCAATATGGTGAACCTTTAAAATAAAACTTCAGAGTGCTCTCTCTATGGTAGTTTAAGCTTTGTCAGAAATTAGCTTCTCAATCATGTCGGCTGCTTCTTGAACCGTTGTAATTTTCTGGGCACTTTCTTCTTCCACGCTAATACCAAACTCTTCTTCAAGTCCCATCACAATTTCAACTTGCAAAAATTTTGGAAAGCAAGTCAAAATGATAGAACAGCGCAAAATATAAATGGTGTTTCCTTGCACCAGAATCGTGTTAGACATGTTTTGCAGCAAAAAGTGATAAGAACTCCAGACTACGAAACCCGAAGCAATAAAAAAACAAAAGAACCAGATATGACCAGCTAAGGAGCTTTTTTTTTATCCAAATTAAAGCGGCATGCACTATGGGCCTGAAATTACAAGCAAGATCGAACCCGCGACTTCCCATTTAAAGGGAAACTCTCATGCCACTAGACTACAAATTGAGGAGTCTGATTCAGGATACAAAAAATGCAAAGACATTACAATATGATAGTCCCGTTACTCTCATACACCACTCAACAACCAGCTTTTACAGGGCTAATCAATAATCAATATGAGCCAACAAGTAACCCAGTTCTGAGATAGACTTGGGCCTTTGGACCCACTCCATGTGAAGAATTAGGAGTTTTGGGTTTCTACTTGGAGTTTCAACTGAACTACTCTCTTGAACTATATATCAGGGTGACATATCCCCTCTTATTTGGGGAGAGCTGCTACAATCAATTGATCAGAATGTTCAAATATTTTATAACATTAACAGCACAAGGTCAAATGGGACATTACCGTGTCAAGAGAATCAGCTCCAAGTGTAGCAAATTTGGACTCTCCATTGACGGTGGAGTCAGGTGGTAGTGCCAATTGTTTCCTGACCATCGCGCACACATTATCAATTGTCTCTGGTTTAGCCTGCTCAAATTAAAATTCAAAATTTCATGCTGATCACATCATATGATTACTTATTACAAAAACTCAGGCTACGATACCACTACCAAACAGAAAATTTCATGTTTAAGTGATTTGAGCATGAGGCTTTGCCATGAAGTTAGTTCAGAAAAGTATAGGCTTTTACAATGCACATAGGCCTACCTGATGATCTGACTAAAATTTATGGTGCAAGAGCAACCTTTTCTGTTTTGGAAGTTACTAGCAACATTTATAGGCATTTACTATATCATAATGGATTGGAACATGGCTGTTAACTAAAAGTCAGGACTAAAAACTGAGATAAAGGAAAAACAACCCCATTGTTATAAGCTGATAACGATAAATCAAGAAAAAACAATATGAGGGTATGTTTCTGAAAAACTTACTGCACATTTAACTTGAAACCGAGATGACCTTGATTGCAATTGAATGGATGGAAAAGTCTTCCCTCTAATTGAAAGGGAAACTGAGTTTGGGCTAGAGATCCCAGCAAGAGAGGCCTGTTTTTGCATTCAAAAAGAAAAATTTAATGAGCACGGGAAGAAGTACATATTTAGAAATAACCGCTAACATAGGAAAAACCAAAAATAAGAGTAATATCTTCTTGTAAAGCCATTAAGCACAACAAAGTCAATAATTGAATTGCTAATGCATACCATTATAGTGTAACATAGAAACTATGAATCAGCTAACCATTCAATAACCTGCTGTGCTGAAAAATGAGAAATGTCGTCTAAAATAATTACATCCATTCCATCAAAACAACGGTAACATAATTGACAAAGCTACCATGCCATTGGTGTTGAATATGTTAAAGCTTCAAAGGGAATAACTCACAGAAAACCTAGTAAAAGTCAAAAGATATTAGACTTAATTAACTGCTTCTATTAAAGCAGGCAAGATGTTTAATATACCAATAAATTACTCAGTTCCCTTCTGGGCTTGTTTGGTCTGAGGGGAAGGGAGGGAAAGTGGGCGGAGGAAAAATTTTTTTGAGTTGAATTTAAAAAAATTAGAGAAGTGGGGTTAAAACTTTTTAATTAATTTTTTTTAGTCTTTTATCTTATATATTCTCTTTATTAAAATTTTATTACCCCACTTCTTCAATCTTTTAAAATTCAACTCATAAAAATTTTTCCTCCCCTCCCTTCCCCTCCAAATCCCTCACACCAAACAGGCCCTCAACGTTTAATTTGGTTTGCCTATTTACAATATTAGTCAATAATAAAATTATAATATTTTCACACTATCATAATATGAAATCCCGTGATATTCTCTTAGATATATTGTCTTAGTAGGATCTATTTTGAGAGTGGGTTTTGGTACTTAATGCGCATACTTGATATCACCAACATAGAGTGCCATTATGAATTATCCTATAGACTATTTCCTCCAGTCATTTTTCTAAGCAATTTTTTTCTTGATTGTGCAAAATAAACTAGTGGTTGGGATTAGTTAAAAACAATAAACGTGTTAAAAATGTTACTCCCTCCGGTCCTAATTATAGGACATATTTACCTAATTTTGGAGAAATCAAGGATAGTAGTTAAATTAGTTAATCATATTTAGTTTCCTAAAATGCCCTTATTTAAAACTTAAAATGTAAAAAAACAGTAAAATTGAGGTGTATGTGGAATTAATGAGTTACAAGCATTACTCACTTTATAGAATACATAGGTGTATTCTTAAATTATTATTGTGTTTAATTATTATTGAGAAAGTATCAATAGGGGGTATTTTGGGAATAAATTGACAAAAATTAGAACTTTGTCCTATAATTAGGACCAAGATCAACTCTCAAATGTTGTCTTATAATTATGACCGGAGGGAGTATATCTTTTCTAAATATACCTCTATTTATAAAAATAGCGTAGGAAAGATCATGAGTATAAAATAAAAAATAGAATAAGTAATAAATAACTAAATGAAAGAGAATTAGTGACTCGTTAATATAAAGATATATATTTAATAAAGACAGAGAAAAAAAAGCAAATTTTCAGACTAAAAAAAAACGGTTGGGAGCAATGGCCTACGCCCAATTTACATGGCTGATTCCAACTTGGCATTTCTAATTCAAGCGTTTGCCTCCTTGTGGTTTTTTTTTTTTTTTTTTTTTTTTTTTTTTTTTTGTTTTAGGACAAAAAGTCCAAACAAGCAAAGACCCAAAGTGGGCCCTTCAGATTCCAATTTGTTTCCAAAAGCTAGCGAAGGGCAACTGCAACGAAAGTATCACGGCAATTCCCAATAGTCACAAACGCGGCCCGACTTGACTTCACTCTCGGAGAAGCAGAGCATTGCGACACAGCAAAATAAAAAAGAGTACTGAAACAAAATATAAATATAGGAATTTGAAGCTTCTATTTTCATTCTTGAGACCTTAGCTTCTGTGAGGCCTATTGCTTTCGCTTCCCTCCACATCGATCCAGGTTATTTTCATTATATTTTTCACAGCAAAATATTTGCTGCTTTCTTCTCTAGTGCTGTTGATTGAATCTCCTACTTGCCTACCATACTCTCGTAGATCTCATAATACTCAAACATCTGGAATTTTTTATGCTTTAATTTCTGTAAAACTTAGTCCCATAACCTTCGAAGATATGGCTGGACTACTTTATCTCTTGACTGAAGTGTTCATTTATTTTAAGAATTGTTTTGAAGATCAAATTAAAGGAGCAAGTCTGCAGATCCCAAAGCTGACAGTTTTGCGATCTCTGTGAACTATCTTCCCTTCACATCCCGGTTTTCATACTTTCATTCTTCTCTTTTTTTGCTGTTTTGAGAGCATTTTTATCTGAGTTGTTATGGTTTGTTTAAAGAAAAATTTCTGCAACTACCTTATGGTTATCTGCTTGAGTGAAAGACATCTTGGCTATGATAATTGGTTTTCAGATGGGTGTTTTGAAAAAAAAAAAAAAAAGAAAGTACCAATTTGATCTTAAAAAATGAAAAAAAAAAAACACTAAATGTTTTGTTATTTTCGGCTTCATTGAACTTTTAGGTAGCTAACTTTGAGCAATATTTTTTTTTTACTTTTACTTCAAATAAAAACCTATCATATAAGCAGCGTTACTTATGACACTCGCATTAAGAATAGATGGAGTGAGAAATGCTACACCCTTTTTCTATAAAGTCATATTCATAAGAAATATAATAATTACCCTTCAACAATATATTTTTACTAATGGAAAGTAAATAAAAAAAAAAAGTTTTTGTAAACTAATGGATACATGTGAAGAACTAGTTTGAAGAAAAGGAAGTTTGCAAAGCTTGAAACTGACATTTTTGAGAACCTGTGAGCTATTTCTTTTGCTTACCACCACTTCCACCAGGTTAATACTATCCCCTTGCTTCATCACACTGATACTCTGTTTTGCAGGCATTTTTCCAGAATTATATTTTCAGGGTTTTCTTCTTGCAGGAAAAATTGTGCAAAAAAATTTGTTAATTTCTGGTTTTTTCTAGTGTATATCTAATAAACTTTTCTTTGCTCTTTCTATGAACTTGGTTTCAGGTTGCTGAAGGTTGGAGCTAGAAATTGCTATCAAATGGATGGAAACATTGCTTTAACGCTAATAGAAGCTTTACTGATACTATTGGCTTTATCAATTTCCATGGCTAACAGATTCATCTCTCCTTCCCTTTGTGATAACCAAAGTACTGTTGCTGTTCATGATAGGTACGTAGCTAGCTAGCTAGCTTCTTGTATGATTTTCTCCTATAACCCGATATTTGTTGATGGTTTCTTTCTATCTCTCTAGTTCTAAATATGATGTGATTTTAACTCAAAGGGATTCTCCTCTTGCAACCAAGTATGACATCTTTCTTAGCTTTAGAGGGGAAGACACCCGAGACACTTTCTCAACTTATCTCTATGAAGCACTTTGCGATGCAAAGATTCAAACTTTTATGGATCACAAGCTCCACAAAGGAGATCATATCTCACCAGTTCTTCTGAAAACAATAGAGAAATCAGATATATCTTTGATTATTTTCTCAAGAAATTATGCTTCTTCAACTTGGTGTATGGATGAGCTAGTTCATATCATGAAATGTAAGGATCAGTATGGAAGAACTGTCATCCCTATTTTCTACAACATAGATCCATCAAATGTTCGCAAACAAGATGGGAATTTTGGAGATGGATTCATTAACCTTAAGAAGAGATTTAAGCACGACCAAAGAAGAGTACAACATTGGACAGATGCTTTGAACCGATCAACAAATCTATCTGGGTGGCATTCAAAGAATTTCAGGTAGCTTCAACACATTTTTCCCTTATTGTTTTCTTTCTTGGGGCATTAAACATGATCAGTTTTTGAATTTGTATTATTTCTAGGCCTGAACTCGAACTTACTAAAATGATTGTGAAGGATATTTTGAACAAATTGAGTAACAATTCATCCTTTCATTTGGAAGGATTGGTTGGGATTGGTCATCAGATTCAAAAAGTTGAAGAGTTTCTGAGTGAAGCTTGCATTGTGGGGATATGGGGTATGGGTGGTATAGGCAAAACCACTCTTATAGAAGTTGTATTCGATAGGTTGAAAGCTCAGTTTGAAGCTTTCTCATTTGTTGGAAATGTGAGAGAACGACTAGGAAAAATTGGATTTGATGAATTATTGGAAAAATGCCTTAAAGATTTGTTAAAAGATGATGATATGAAGGCTTACAATTTAAGATCAACTTTTGTGGCAAGAAGGCTTCGGTATAAAAAAAAATTCTTCTAGTACTTGATGATGTGCATGATTCTATAGCAATTGAAGATTTAATCAAAGCATTTGGCTGGTTTGGAGAAGGAAGTAGAATAATTATCACATCAAGAGACATGCAAGTGCTTAAGAATACTTATACTTCAACACATAATGATCAGAAATTAGAGTTCTCTCATGCTCTACATCTCTTCAGTTTGAAAGCTTTTAAGCAAAATGAGCCATCAAAAAGCTATTTGGGGTTATCAGAGCAGTGCATTATTGTGACGGAAATCCATTAGCCCTAAAAGTCTTGGGTTGCTTTCTTCATGGAAGAGGGAAAAAAGAATGGGAAAGTGCTTTGGAAAAACTAAATCAAGCTCTTCACCCGGGTATTTTTAATGTGTTGAAATTGAGTTTTGATGGGCTTGACGATATACAAGAGAGTGTATTTCTTGACCTCGCATTTGTCATGAAGGAAGTATGGAGTATTTCTATGGATTGTACAGAATGTTTATATGGTTCTGCATATATTGATATAAGTGTACTTAAAGATAGATCCCTCGTTTCAGTGTGTGAAAATGGAAATATTCAGATGCATGCTCTTATAATAGATATGGGGCTTGAAATTTCTAGGCAACAATTCATATCTAACCCTGGAAAACCCATTCGACTAAGGAGACCCGAGGATATTTATCATCTTTTCAACAACGACAAGGTAATATTTTATTTTTTAAGTTTTTATTATATTCTTTATTTTCCTCATATTTTATTTTCTTGTATGTGTTTTCCGGAAAGGTATTTGTTTATTCATTAAAATCTTTGGTAAGTGTCAACATTTGCCTAATTAGATTTTTTAAGGAAAAAAAATCCTTTATTGGCTAAAATTAATTGGGCATGCATGGCCTTTAATTTCTGTTAGGTGTGATTTATTATTCTTCTTAAACTTTGAAATTTTCACCTTTGTAAGCTGAGATAGAATATGGCTAGCTTGTAGGATGTTATTCTAACTTCTAAGATATATGAAATCTAATATTCCCTCACGTTTTATTAATAAAAAATTTATTATTACAAACGGGTCACATATGAAATATTTTTCACCTTCACATTATGAAATTTGAATATATAGAAAATTTCAAAAATTTTATATAGATGTCCATTAAGAATTACTATCAATTATATGAAATATAAACGTGGACATTTAAGCAGATTCGTATAGTTGTCTCCCGAGCCAGCGTGTATATTTGTTGTAACCAATTTATTTGTTTATTTATAATAAGATAAAATGGGCCATTTTTTTTTTGTTTTGCCAGAAAAATGAATCGTTTGGATAAAGTGCACAAAAGCATATTCATTTTTTCTAAGAAAAATATATTTAATCGTTCCATTTGTTATTTAATCACGTTTTATATGCTAGTTAATCATTTTCCCCCATAATTTGATCACAAGGGGCTGAGGCAATTCAATGCTTATCATTAGACATGTGCAAGATAAAAAGGATTACATTGACAATTAGTGATTTTCAGAATATGTATGGCTTAAAATTAGCCAGGACTATTGCGACATGTGTTATTTTAAAAGATAAAATTAGTGAACAGGAGTATATGAAAGTTGAGAACAAGTAAAATATTAAAACGATGCTATAACGTGGTCGACATGGTTCCTGGCTTCATATCTTGACCTCATTTTTTGGTGCATAAGATTCGTTGGGATTTTGATTTTTCGATATCTTGTAATTGGTCTTGTCGTTAGTCTTTAGTTCATGTTTTCTATTTATTAAAAAGTTATGTTTGATAAGTATATTTACATATATGCTTTTATAGTTATATTAAATGTCTACGCATGAAAGTACGCAGGTACACGTAAGAGCGTCTCTGTATGTTTACTTGTTTTTAGAAATTCATTTATTAAAAGGGAAATATGAATAGTAAGAATTTTTTGAATGAGATGCTCAACGTGGTAATTAATTTGGATATTTCTAATGGCAGATATATTTAACTGTCCTACAATATGTTTTTGGTCATTTTTTTAGGTATTGATGATTGTGTTTCCTTGATTTGCTATTATATTTTAGGGGATTTAGGCAACTCGGTGCCTCTCATTTGATGAGAGCAAGATGAAAAGGATTACATTGAAAGCTAGTTTTTTTTTCAAAAGATGCATAATTTGATATTGTTTAAAGTTTACAAGTCTGATTGGAGAAAGCCTTCAGCATTAAATAAGGTACGTCTCATCTTTTATGTGTCATATTTGTCCCCTCTTAGTGATTATAAGATGCTGCATCAAGCATTAATCAAATGTCTCATTTTTTGAGTTTGGGCATGATTTCAACCAACAATATACCTATGATATTAAACCTTTAAGCGATTTCGTCTTATTTACTATGGATTTGAGGGGTGATAGAAGAGAAAGGCGTGTGGTGGGGCAATTGAGAAGACAAATGATTAATGATCGCCCTCATTTCTTTGAAGATGGCGGAGAGTGGGAGGAGGAAGAAGTAAGGTACAGCAAGAGTACTTCATTAATAGAAGATGAAGAAGAAGAGGATGATGAGTTAATAATAATGGAATATTGTGGTAGTAACAGTAATATTACATTCACAAGACTTCCTGACAGCATCACTCGCTGGTCATTACTGAGGAAACTGAATTTAAAAGAGAGTGATATTATTGAAAACGCAGTTTGTAGCATTCCTCAAGTTTCAGTCCTAAAGTCACTTATTGCACTCTCTCATTATCATCATTCCACAAGGATTCAACCTCTCTTCAACTTTAAACTCTCTTTCCCCGACATTTCACCATCACGCATTTACGGTCGTCCCAGATGCGTCTATTACAACTTGGGCTGGAACCGACAACAATATCCTTGTGGCTCTTTTCACCTGGCTTATGAAATTAATGGGTCAATGGATAAGAAACGTCGTAATCCTGGGATTATACTAAATTGGGGAACAAATTAATTATTATTTAAAGTTTTCTGCTCAAAACAATTATTATTTAAATTTATCTGAATATTTACCCTCAAGTGCTTCAATTTAATTTGTTCAATGTTTTAAATTTTTTAATCAAACTACTCCTTAAAATATCCTTTTCTCTTTTAAGAATTTGACTAAAATTATTTGGGGGAATTAATGCATTTGCGTTGGGTGTGATTTATTTCGTTTTCTGAAACCTTAAAAATGTGTTATAAGTAGCACTAATAGTAGCATATTAACAAAAGTTCCAGTAATATAATCATCTTCCATTTGCTTCTCAATCTCCTTGGGAAAATTAGATCTAAGGACTTAGAATTGATGATATTTATTGGGAATTACCGCAAATGTTGTAATTTTTCGGAAGGATTATAACCAAAATATAAATTTAAAAATATTAAATTACCTTTTATTAAACTTTCTATTTTCTCTCCTTCCATCTCTCTGGCTTTCGATGTTAAGAGTAATTGAAATTTTATTTTGCACAAAAATTAAAATGGCCAAAATCATCATCTTTTTAACTTTAACTAATATATGCCTAATCATATCATCAATATATCATTTAATTACTAGCATAGATACTGGCCCATTTAAATTATTCAGTTTTGTTTTCTGATTTATAATAATCTTATAAAAAATAAACTCTAAGTAAAATAGACCAATTTAGAAGATATTAAATTTTCTGTCTAATATCTTAGTTGTTAAAAAAGCTTTGTCCCCACAAAAAAAAATTATTATTTTTTTTATATTGATTATATTAATTTTTTAACATTAAATTTTTTGTTTACATATGAGTATTTTCTAGGGAGGCAATGTTGTTAGAGGTGGTAAAAAGAGCCGGCCCGGGGCCTAAAAGGGCCCTTTAACCCAGCTAAAGAAAAACAATTATTTTTCAAGGGTTGGACCTATAAGGCTAAAGCTATTTTAACAATTTTTACAATTTTTTTTCAGTTCTTTAAAAAAATTATAATAATAAAAGTCCTCATTTAACACATAAATGTTGTTAAAATTAGGGGTTAAATGATATGCATGATGCAATAAATAAACACAGTCACTAAGTCATAATCAAAGGTAAACTATTGTCTACATAACACAATTATAAATAATTAATTAGAAGACTTGACAAAATTAAAAATACTTTTTATAAATATGCCTTGAAAAGTGTAAGTAGTTAACAAAATAAACAACACAAGATATAAACAAAATAATCACTAGAAAATAAGTAAAAAAAATACAAGATTGATAAGAATACTTATGAAATAAGAAATATCTTTTATAAGTTTTTAATTTTTAGGATTCTCAATACAAGACATTCTTATGAAATTTAATTCTAAAAAAGATAATAACAACTAAAAATTTGCAACATGATTAACAAAGTATAAAAAATCAATAATATTATTATCATATAAATAATTTTAAAAAATAAAAAAATAGATACGGGTTTAAAAGGGCTGGCCTTTGGTCCTACAGGGACGACCCTTTTAGATCCATTTTCACTTCTGAGGCAAAAATCTTAAGCTTGACAGTTGCAAATTTAGGACCTAACGTTTTCCCGGCTCTAAATGGTGTATACCATTCTCAACTAAGAAAATAATAAATTAAACTCACATATATCTATTCTGACATAAAAATAAATTATGCGAACCTTCTTTGAATTGTTTAAAATTGCAGATTTTTTTTAGATGTATATAACCTTTCTTTAACATTTATAATAAATTATAAAAAATTTTGAGTTTTCCTAAAATTATATAATTTTTATTTTCAATTAAAATTTATGTCAATTTTAAAACTTATAATTTTGACAAATTCGAAAGATGTTTGTGTTATGTTTTTCAATAGATACCTACGTAAGAAGTGAGAAAAAAAATAGAGAAATCGCATTTAATTTAATGAAATTTAAAAATTCATATTAATTTTTAAAATAGAATGTCAAGAAAATATAGGAGGTTTAATTTAGGGCAATTTAGTATTTTGAGTTTTTATTTTGGTAATTAATTATTCTAAATAATTACAACTTTTATGATCATTTCCAATAAATATTATCTATTTTAGGACCTTTGTTCTAATTTTCCCAAAATACTTCCTTAGTTTTCAATATAAGACCTATTAATTTAATTTAGGATCTGAGTTGTAGCTTTTTTTTTTTTTTTTTATGGAAGGAAAGTAGCATGAATTTTCCGTATTTAGCTTGTTTAATGAGGATTTTTTTTTTTAAAAAAAAAAACTGAATACTACACACGTGCATGTGATATCATTGCTTCGCTGATTTCTCTGCTTTCTTTTTTTTGGCAAACCTTTGTAGGTGTAAGTGTTAAAGTACCATACGAATTATCAGACCACATATCAAAACGTTGTTCAACAAACATACCAGTGGCGCTGGTTAAAAAAAAAAAACATATAATTAGTGGGGCAACACAAAGTTATATGAGATCAGTGGGATCATTAAATCAATTAAGATTTAAGACCCTACTACATAACCTAGTGGTGGGTTGACATTAGATTTACATCTAGGCCGACCCAAAATAATACATACTTAGAGAACTAAGGCATAAATGAAAAAGAACAAGTATTGACAGAAACATGGAGAAACACAGAAAAGCACCGAAAAACGCAGACAAAAAAACATCCACCGTTAAACATAATGAACAGAAAGTTATCTCATGTAGAAAAACGTATACTTGAGTGAGAATCATATGCTTCATATATTCATGAACTGATGGAGAGGGTATTTTTCTGTATATATATATGCTTTCATATATTTATGATCACAGCAGTGAATGTTTTTACTCATAAACATGTTCAGCAGAAGTAATTCAACCTCAGGATAGATTAAAAAAAATGCTCTGATACCAATGTAGACTTCTAGATGTATCTGAAGTGTAGTTTGGTACTCTCAAGATACCCATACGAACCGGATCACGTCGGAGTCCGACTATAATATATAACAAAATGCACTGAAGGGAATAGAGAAAAATACTCGGGAGAGGTTTTTTTCATAGTGTGTTCTGTTTCAAGGATGTTTTGCTTCTTATCCCACAGAGTAAAAACCACATAAAATATAACTGTTCTCACTAATTCTTCCGGGGGAAAACCTTTCCCACCATTTTGTTTCAAATATTTGGGGAATATTGCTAACAAATGTCCCAGAATATTGTCAACAAATACCCCATAAAATTGGGTATTTTATTTAGCCCCAAGGCCAATAGGTTTGGGCTTGATCCACCAAGCATTTCCCAACAATTTTCAAAAGAACCTCATTGCAATCATGAACAAGATAGTCAACCTTTTTTGAATATATTCTGACCAATCCGAGGAAAAGAGCAGCCAGCAATCGATATTTTGGTCGTTGATTTCATCTTGCAAGATTTTGTCTACAGAAAGGCAGAAGAATAAAATAAAACAGTAGGAAATGGTTTACTTAAACTTATTATTACAAAGGTAATTTATAACTGAGATGAATTAGATTCGCTCTTTGTTTCTCTTTCTGTAAAAATGATTAATCATTCACTGAACAAAAGTAGCATTAATTTCTTTCAATGCTAAATTTTAGAAGATTCATCATGTAACAGAGTCATTGAGTGGCTAAAATACAAAAAATTGATGAGTAATGACAATCATATAATACTTGGTAGATGAGAAGCTTTTTATAATGGACATGGTACAATCTTGTTTCGAATCGCCGATATGATTGACAGAGCTAACCACCTTAGTTGCAGCCAGAAGTTGAAATTACTATCATCACACTAACCACCATGAGGCATTTACCTGATAGATTTTCAACTGCTCAATAAGGGTCTTTCTAGTGTGAGGGGTTTGGAGGGGAAGGGCGGGGGAAAGCTTTTATTAATTGGATTTACAACAATTGAAGAAGTGGGGTCACAATTTTTTAATAAGGTAAATATGTAAGATAAAAGAATAAGAAAAATTAATTAAAATTTTTTAGCCTAACTTCTCTAATTTTCTTAAATCCAATTCAAAAAATTTTCTCATTCACCTACTTTCTCTCCCCTCCGCTCATACCAAACAAGCCCTAAAGGTTAAATGAATTCACATGATTAATGCTCGCATTAAGTGTAAGAGAAGCATCAAATGATCAATAAAGCTATCTTGAGAAGCTAATAAAACATATGAAAAAAAAATAATAGTTTATATTAAGACATGTTACAGATTAGACTATTAATTCTCCCACACCCACGCACCAAGAAATGAATATGATGATGCCTTACATGGCTGAAATTTACAGTGAGGAACAAAATCAGATAGAAGCTTATAAAGGAGAAAACAAATACGAAACCAGAAATATCTGAAATCCAGATTAAGCTCAAATTTTAAGCAATATCTCTTGAAAGAAAATTTCAACTTCAAATTTTAAGCTTGAGTCAAGGCTCAATTTTAATTAAAATTGGTCAGAAAGGCTCTGATTTGACCGTGTCTTTACGCCTTGGGGTCAAATGCAAAATATTTTTTTATCCAAGAATTGTAGTACAATGCAACACTCGGTTGTCTCACTTGAGGAGCATTTTATTGAATCCTAAGTAATCTATATGCTATGCGAATGCAATAAAAACAATGGGAAAATGGTTTTTGGATTTTTCGAATTCATAACCAAAAGAAATATGCAATTTAATTAAATACTAAGTTACTATTTTTGGTCTTTTTATAAAAAATGGAGAATGAGTGAATGGAATGGTATGAAATGGAAAATATGAATAAAGAATGCTCTTGGTAATGAAGAAGTGACAATCCTTGCTCAAAAAGATTATAGGAGTTAATTTTCTCTAAGTCTTGAAGCAAAACCCCAAACGATCGCTTGGGTCTAGTGTTATTAATCAATAATTACTCCTACAATCGCAACTAGTAACTATCTCTTAAGGCACTATTTGGAACTACTTAGAGTGTAATTAAAATGGATAACTATAACTTATTTCCTCTTAATATGAATGCGATAACACAACACTCAATTGATCCAATTCAATTATACAATCTAACAATAACACGTAGAAAGTACAATATTTTTGAATCAATAAGGAAATGTATATATGAAAATCCAACAAACTACAAAAATCCAATCACAAATATCAAACCAACAGAGACAATTAACATCAATCTCAGTTTAAGAATCATAAACAATAATTCTTAAAACTAGGCAATCTAAATATGTGATTCTAGACAAATGGAATGATAGAAAAACTCTCCATTATAGTATATGAAGCTCAAGCATAATTCCCCACTGCCAAGAGCATAAAGTTACCTAGCTAGTCATGAGAATTGCTTCAAGAAAAATTCTCAAACTCTGATTCAAACACCCAGCCATAAAATCACTGCTTAAAATAACCAATTAGCACTAAATCAATGAAGGATTGAGGCTGGATTTTGAACCAAAACAGAGGAAGCCATAGTTTAAATGAATCAGAACAGAGGAGGATGCTACGGTCTATGAAAGTTGGAGAAAAGAAATCAGTGAAGGTCGCTGGTAGCTTGAGGGGAAAGTGACAGTGGTGAACTCCACAAATGGTGGTGGTGAGTTCCTATGGTTGGTGTCAATGGAGAATGGTGAAGGGTTGAACTCCCTCCGGTGGTGAAAGAACAGAGGTGGTGGGAGACAGAGAGGAGACTGGCGGGTCTGTGAATGGTGAAGTCTCCCTCTCTTCCCTTGTCCTTCGGTTTTCAGCTCCCAAATCGCTGCTCTATCTCTCCAACAGAATATCGCGGCCTGAACTCTGCTCACAAGCCCTCTCAGCTCCCTCCTTCAGCCGTGTCTGGTGCAGTGTGGTGGTCTATCAGAGATGGAGGAAGGAAGCTCGCCGGCGAGGAAGGAAGAATATGATGATGAGATGATGTCCGATGATGATCTCCCACCCCCCATGTTGTGCGTTGCCCCATGCTAGTTTCAGTCAATTGCCCAAATTCCTCAAAATAGTTAATTTGAATAATGCAAAATTAAGTACAAGGTAACATCAAAAATTCAAGAGACAATATAAAAATATGATAATTAATGAATTTTGACCATTTTGCCCCTAATTCCCATTAATTCAAAATAATTGTCCCTAACCAAACTTAATGCTTAATAATGCAATAATGTCCCAGTAAATACATTAAAATCCCAATTTAATCATGAAAAATTCATATAAAAATATGGTTCAATCAGGCTCCAATACCATGTTAAGGATCACTTTAGTGATACCCCGTAAGGATTCAACACAATATTCAAGAGATAATTTTATTACAATCTCAGTATCTCATAAACAAACACAAAAATGTCTTAATACTTTCCTAGAAAATAGGAATAAACACATGAACTTGCTAATTTCTCAAAAGGACAGAGAGAAAAACGAACAATGATAGAAACGGCGAGTCAGCATTAGAAATGAACCCATATCCAAAAAGCTTGATTTTTGAGAGTGAAATTTTCATTTGATTTCATTTTCTGCAAAAAGCCATTTGATGAATAACACTAAAACTAAAAAACGTATGAAAGTTATTGAATAAGAGTAACCAACGGAAAAGCAAATGTCAGTTTCATTCACTTGTACTTTCTTCAGCCTTTTAAAGAAATAAGGTGCCACTCTAGGAGCTTTTTAAGAAAGAAGACACTGTGAGAAGAACATGTCTTCTTCTTCTTCTTCAAAGTTTGAATTCTGAGACTGGAATTAGAGAAGAAAAGTTGAAAGTTCTATGACAGACAATATATACAGAGGCAATGGGAGTGGCATGTAAAGCCATTTGCTTATGAAAGAAAATGGTCAGGTAGAGTTGTTCCCAGCAAGCCTCGGGGATAGAGAACAAGAGCAAAATGAATAAACATAGTTATATACTTATTTCAAATTTTAATATATATTAATTATTAATGTGTAAGAAATGGTGATTATTAAGTATTATATTCATTAAATTTACAACAAACTTCATTGTTTGTTTCTGGGTAGTGAATAATGTGACTGTTTTATTGGAGTGTGTGATTTTTTGTTACTAATTATTTAATATGAAACAAACTTTTAAGTTATAAGCCAATATTTTCATTTTATAATAAATTTTAAAAAAATCAATTTCGGATAATTAATTCTGCTTTTTTCATTTATTTTGAATAATTCTGCTTTTGTCATTTATTTAAAGTAGAAGGCGAACTGGAATACATTATATAATAATTTTTCTCACCACAAAAATGAGAGGCGCAATAAAAATTTTTGAATAAAGAGATAAACATTTGATTGAGAGGTGCATTAAAAGTATACATTTGATTGATTAAGCTAATTTGATAATACCCCATTTAAGTAAAATGATTATGGGAAAATCCCAAATAAAGTTGCCTGAAATTGGAAAATTCAAAATCAAGTTGTTCAACTTAACAAATCCTTAATTAAGTTATTGACCCAATTTAGAATTTCATAATATGGGTGAAATAATTTTATTGTCCTCTCCTAGTCTCCTCTATTCTCTTAAAAGAGTTGTATTGCTTCCTAACTTAGTTTTTCAATAAATATATATATATCAACACTAATACATAATAAAAAAAAATATAATTCGCTTAAATTAAAGGAATTTTTTGTGTTTTAGAAGAATCAATAAGAATAATTAAAGCCAAAAAGTGAAAAGAAAATCATAACCCCAAATATTAATTAAATTATTTTTAGTTAAATATTGTGAATAGTACATTTTATTTTTGAAAGAATTTGAATTATTTTTTTGAAAAAGAAAATCAAACTACATTAATCACACAATTTTGACTTGTGTGATATATATGTTGCTTTTTTTTAACGACGAAGAAACACTCTTTTTACGTTGTTAATGAACTCTTTAATATATATTTTGATAAATCACACATATGTCAGATTTTTTTCCTTGGGATTAACATAGCTAGATTTTTTTCTCATAAAAAAATTCAATTCATTTTTTTTTATTCTTAATATTAAACTTAAAATCGTTTAATTGATATTGGGGTTAAAGCTTCCTTTTTTAACTTGAATTGTTCTTGATCATTCTTTTGGAGCACAAAAAATTTCTCTGATTCAAGCGAGTCATATTTTATTTTATTATATGTTAATGTTTATATATGTGCGTGTATATACTTGTTGAAAAAAATAATTTACAAAGCAATGAAATTCTTTTAATAGGAGAGAAGAAACAGGAGAGGGAAGTAAAGTTATTTGATACGCATTTTGAAATCTTAAATCTAGTTGATAACTTAATTAAGGATTTATTGAATTTAGCAACCTAATTTAGAATTTTTCTATTTCAGGCAACTTTATATGAGATTTTCCCAATGATTATTCCATTCAATGTATAAATATATGATGATAAATATTTGACCAAAAATATTTGTGAAAAGTGGCAAGTCCATTACCTTCTTACTAAATTCGTATATGGATTCTCATAACCTATAAGAGAGGAATAGTAATCAACTGTAAAAAAAATGGTCATTAATTGAAAGACAAGGAAATGCAAATTAAAAATTTTTCACTTAGATATGGTGTATATCGAAAATATATAATAACACAATTATAAAAAAATTATAGGGAGGATTACAATGAAGTCCTAAGTAAAAAAAACTTAATTATCAAGAAGTCCCAATGACAAGTGACCCAATAAACAATTTTCATTTCTTACTTTAAAACTTGTCATTGCCTGCTCTTCAATTGTCATTAGGACTTATGGGTAATTAAGTCCCTCCTTGGGATGTTTTTAACATTTTAGATTATAATGCACTTGTTACTTAACAATACACTATAATATAATCCGGCATTCTCCTTCAAACTTCTAACCCTTCTTGCTCTCATTCTGTCTTTTTCCAATTCTTCTCTCTCTATCTTGGTTACCCTGCCTCTCTCCTCACCCTCCTTTAGTGGCAAAACATGGTGAAGGTAGGTGACGAAGAACGGTTTATACCATTGGACATAATCCGAAACATTTGCAAAAAGGTTGGCAGTCAAATGCATCGTGAAATTCCAACAGGTTTGTAAAGAATGGAACCATCTCTTGAAGACACAATCTTTCATCAACGAACAGATTTGTCATTCTGCTCAAGATAATCCATTCCACTTAATACATGGGTCCGGTGACAGCCACGGACATAGATGTTTGAGTAAATGATGAGATGAAAATTGCAGAAATTATAAGTACACGCTATATGGGATCGTTATTGGGTCGTACAATGGGGTTATGTGTGAAGAACTTGAAACTAATAAAGTTTTGTATCCTGTTTCAACTATATTAATAATGAGGTAAGAGAAGTGTGTCATCCAGGAGATGACAACAAGTTTCTGTGTTGTGTGGGATTTGTATTCACTTATGTGACTAAAGATTACAAGTTAGTGTGGATTTGGATCATTGGGATGAAGAGGCCAATCTTAATGTTGGCTATGCTCAAGTAAATACATTGAGTACTAATACATGGGAGCGTTTGGAATTACAGGGTTTAGAAACACTGTATAGCATCAAAAGAGGCTGTTCGTGCTAATGGAAAACTTTCCTAGAGTGGTGTTTCAAATACCACTGTCATAGTTTGTTTTGATATTGTAACATCCTAGTTTTTATCACCAACATTCTCTTTATGTAATGAGATATTTAGTGGAATAAAAATGTTGAATTATGGTGCATATAAAGTGACAAAACAAAGTAACCATTGGTCACACACAATTTGCAAAGCTACAAAGTGCTGCCAGTGTGATTTCCTATGAGACAGTGATGTCTTGTGGTTTTGGATGACTAAATGATGTTCAATAAAAGTGAAATTTTTTAGAATGAAAGTAGATATTCCAAGTTTCAATTTGATAGGTCAAATGCATGATTTGGACCTATACACTAAGAGTTATTAATTTTTGAAGTTTACCTAGTGAAACTGACTACTTTATGGGACAGCGTTCAAATATTTAAATTTTGGGAATGTTGAACTTTTAGTTGGCTAAAGGCTACATTTTTCTTTAAAACTAGACTCAATAAGGGTACTACAAATAAAGATATAAATTCTCAAATTTAGGTGAAAATGGTGTTAGTTTTGGGCAAAATTCACAAATGTGTAGACAAAATGGTAATTTGCCATATTAAAAAAAGAAAATTATTTTCTCTAGAAATTACTCACAATTTCATCCAAAGTGAGCTGAATAAGGAGGGACAATTATTTTTGGATATTTATCCTTAAGTTTTGGATAAAGGTCAAAATAAAAAGTGAAGTGGTCAAAATTTTCAATTAATGAAAAGTTGTATGGAGGAGGTTAATAGATGAAATGGATCATCATAATTCTCCCTACCTACAAGCAATTTCGGCCAAGCAATCACAAAAGGAAAAAAGAAGAAGAAGATGATGGTTAAATTAATTGGCCAAAAAAAAAAAAACAATAGAATAAGGCATATGATAAAACCTATTCTCCTTCCTTCAATCATCATTTTCGGCTGAACAAAGAGGTATAGAGAGAGAGAGAGAGAGCTCACACACAACATAGCAAGAATAAGAACAAGAAGCTAGGGTTCCAAGAAATCTAAAAACCTAGCATACCTCTTCTAAATCCTATATCTCCATGATTTTGGTTTGTAGCAAGGCAAAATTTCAGAGTTTAAAGAGAAAGGCTCCATAGTTTAGAGAGACAAAGTGGTGAATCCAAGAGGTGATTTCAAAACTTTGATTATCTTGTTGAATATGATGATGTTGCGGTTTTTGTTCTTGAATTTGGCTTAATTTTCTCATGTTTTGTAATTTTGGGCTGATTGAACTTTAGAGGCTATGCTGCCCAAATTTCTACAAATCATGTCCATTTGGTGTTTAGGTAGCTAATCATGTGATTAGAAGTTAAAAAGAAGTGATCGAACAAGAGAAATCAAGAAAACACATTTTCTCTCTTAAGAACCCTAATTTCGTCCAGCTACTGTTCATTTAGGGTGGAGCCGGAATTTTGAAATTCTAATGGTTCCATTGGATTTAGAAGGGAAAATTGTATAGGAATATAGGTGTTCATAATTTTTGAAAATTTGTATGCAAATCTGGAATTTATTGAAGTTGTAGGTGCATGCTGTTTGAATTGCCTCCAGTGTGGCAGTGTTGTATAGCAATGGATTTTGTTTGTCAAACCTGGTCCAAAAATTATGAAATTTGACAAGATCAAAGTAGACATATAGTAATTTGATAGGTAGTTTGTAATTTTTGGACAAGTACATTAAAAGATATGAATTTTCAAAGTTGTGCCCTATTTCTGGAAGGAAATCTAGAACAGGTAGGTTTGGCAAATTTTTGGGAACAATAAGGTTATAGTGGTCAAAACTGGGTATTTTTCCCTGAAAGTACATTTAAGGAGTTTCATTTAAGCTTTGGAATCTGTCAATTTGAAATTTTCTAGAATTAATTATGATTTTTCAAAGTTAACTGAAAATCTACCAACTTCTGAAAACAGTGAAACTGCACTGTAAAGAATTTTACTGTGTAGAAACTATTATAACTGCATTAGATAACTAGTAGAATTTTATTTAAAGGCAGTAATAGTTCAAGTAATAACCAGTTACTTGTAACTTTAATTTATAGGAATTTGCAATAGTCGAGTCGAAACTAAAGGTTAGGACCGACTGAGAAGTTGGAAAATGAGTCAGGTAGTAATTTTTTCTTGTATATACTATGTCAGTATTATATGTTGAGAATGTCATTCTCTGTAACATGAGCATAGTGTCTTGGACACACACATTAGCCTGGTTGGATTATAGGACCCAACGCAAGCGCAGGGTTTAGCTAGGGTTGTAAACAGTTGTTTGGCCTTGGACAATGTACACACAGCATTCTATCATGAACAACAGTTTATCATCTTACATGACATGGTGTATTGCATATTTATTTTCATATTTTATATGTTTTAAGAGTATATTGCTACTAAGATTCACTTGAATCTCATCCTTTTTCAAACTATAAAACATTACAGCTGAGGCTATTGGCTCAAAAAACAAGGCGATGGCTCCCGGTGAGTAGAGTCCTAGAGCATTTTGAAGCAGAGTTTGGTTATATGCATTTGTACTTTTGTTTTCTTTTGAATCCACTATACATTTGTATATGTATTTCAAACCCTAAGGGGGACTTCCTGTGTTGTAAACAAGTATGTAATATTAGTATGTTGCTGCTATTTGTGTATGCCTTACGGAACTGTGTGCTTATTACTCTACGTATATCAAATGTTAAGGGGTTTGACAGATATTGTCACCGAATTTTTTACCTCTATGTCATTCTATGAGTACCATTTCTTGCTTTACCTCTTGATGAGCATGATGTATGTTCCTTTTCCTTTTTTACATACGGTGATAAAGTGGCTACATGTGATGGTTTTATACTATGACCGGAGACTACATTGATATATGGGTTTTCTCTAAGGTAGGTGATTCCTTTAGATGGACTGACAAGAAAATGATAGATACAACCTCCAAAATTCTTTTCCCCTTGTGTTTTTTGAGGGATGAGTTACTCACAATTAACTCCACTTGTTCCCAGGATGAAGGTGGCCCTTGGAGTTTCTTCGTTCTAATTGACATTTATACACAACAACTGAGGAGGTTCTTAAATTTTTCTTTCCACCATCGCTGATTTTATATTGTCTGTTTTGAGACTCTTGCTTGTAATAATTTTTGTTCTACAAGTTCTTCTTTGTTGTACTGATTATGCTTATATGTGATTCAGAATGAAGAGGTTTTGTATGTTGCGTAACTCTTTTCCATTATCCACAGAGGCTCTTGTTTAGAGCAACTACAATGAATAGTGTTCGCTCAAAACCCATTTTGATTGTATATGTTTTGCTTACGGATAATGCATTATATAATTGCTCCTATACTTTGATTTGTTTTTCACCCAATTAGCATACTTTTTTTTAAATCCTATGTGTTTATGATTTGTTCTGATCTTGCCTCATTTACAAGCTGCCTTGCAGTAGGCGAAATGATATCTAAAGCTGCTGAAAGAGGCTTTGGGTGTGCCATGTACAATATCGCCTTAGTTAGTTAGTTGCGTTGAGTGATCCTAGTCTATATATAGGATAGTTGAATTTTCACCATGTTAAGTGAGAAGATAACTTGGGCCTCTCAATTCTCCGATCCTCGAGTGAGGGTAGATTGATGCCAAGTGGGTTGCATTTTTTGTATGAGCATACTGCTCTTATATGAATAATATACATAATTCTTCGTCTTTCTCCTTATAATATTTCTCTAACTACTCTGGGTAACAAGAAGGAAATCAATGAGTTCTTAACAATCATATTAATAAACTTTATTTTTAAGCACAATTATATTTTTCCATGAATACACCAGATATATAATTGTTGAAATCCCTCAGTCACACATTCCTGAATATATTATATATTCTTCCATTTCCACATCGTTGTATTTTCATTGTTTCCCTGGCATATTGCATGGTCCAAAACCTGAAATCAAATAAGGTATGCAAATCAAATTAGAAACAAAGAATAAACATGCCAAAAATTTAAATGAAATTAAGCGTTATGGTCAATACAAGATACTCGTAACTTTAATCGATAAAGCTTGAACAACTTTTAATTAATTCTTCTGACCCACTACATAATTAAGTGTCTATATATATATATATATAAGATATAAGTTAATGAAATGACGTACTTGGGTCAACGACAACAAGAAGGCTAGCGTTTTGGAAGTCACACTTGTGATCTGAGGAATTTACGTAGGACAAATTCAAGGCAAATGAAGCCTGGTTCCATAGATTGTTGTCAATGTACGTAAAATGGACCATGTGGCTTCAAAATACTACAATCTATTATCGAACGAATCTTGTCGATGATGTCTTTGAAAACATTCTCATCTGCTGCTGGCTTTGACACACACCATGTTTTCCGCAATATATATATATATATATATATATATTTATATGATAACTTCATTTAATCATAAGCTGATATGTAAGGCTTGCCAGCTATAAATTCATATGGTATTAAGTTAGAGATGTTAAGAAAATTTTTTTGCTTACCTTTGCAGGTGGTATTTGAGCTTCACCAACGTAAAATAAACACAATAATTAATTAATAGAATATAAAGGGTAGGATAATGTTCTCATTCTGAAGACTTAACATCTTTTCATGATTCATATGGTATTAAACAAGTAATTGCTTTTATCCTTTAATTTGCTTCAGAAGATAAGTTAGGTAAATTTCTACATTACATGTAGTAATTAATTAAGGGTTAATATTACTTTTGGTTCATGAAATTTCATCCAATTTTGGTTTTGGTCCCTTAAGTTTAAAATCGATGGTTATGGTCCCTGAAGTTTAACTCTTAATCCCTCAAGTTTGAAAGTTTTTGTTTTGGTCCCTCAAGTTTAAAAAAGACTTGATTTTTTTCCGGTTTGGTTCGGTTTTCCACCAAGTCTTTCTTAAACTTAAAGGACCAACAGTTATAAACGGAGTAAATTTGAGGGACAAAAACCACCGATTTTAAATTTGAGGGACCAAAATCAAAATTTAATCAAACTTTAGGGACCAAAAGTTATATTAACCCAATTAATTAATAATATAGAGTAAGAGACGCTTGTACAAATACTCTTACCACCAGTGTATATAAGTGCAGTTTTTAGAGTAGCCTACAAAAGAAGAAAAGAAACCATATTAATTCAAGTCGATCGAATGATGAAAAGTATAGTATAATACATAATATTATATATATATATATATATCTGTGTGTGTGAATGGCTTAATGTTGGACTTTGGGTCCAAGTCCGCCCTTGATGGGCCGGACTATTTGATTAGGAAATAAGTAGCCTAATCAAATAAGAATAAAATCAGCATAAAATGCAGATTTGGAAATATTTCAGCAATAATTATGGATTTGTTAAAAGAGGAACAAATCGCCATAATTAGGGAATTAATTGAGAGACAATTAATTGCTGTCTTGGAGGGCAAGAAAGAGTGCACACGTTTCCTAATTAGTGGCCTCCATAAACCACTATAAATAGGGTGTGCCTCCTTAATTGCAATTCACCCCGCCATTGAGTTTTCTAGCAATTCCCTTCTCTCCTACCATCTTTCTGGTTCTGGTGATTTGCTGTGCAAATCATAATTAGGCTCTAGTAGTCTAATAATTGTGTGGACACAAGTATGGAGTATTGAAGCTTTGACCCGGATCCGAACATGGATTCGTCCAGGTACGCCTAATCTCTTTTTAGTTAATATTTTTTCCTACACTTAATTAATTACTGGGATCAGAGGAGGCAATAAGAGCAGTGTGTTTGAAGTCACAGGTGTGAGGTTCTCTTCTATAGTTTTGATAGTAGAGATTCATGGCGAAGGAGGCACGATATGATGAGCCTTTGAGTCTGGAAAAGAACAAGCACCAATATTGCTACAGCTAACAAGTGGTTGGGAACAAGCGTAATCCACGTCTGCTTGAAGTTGTTCTTCACTTGAAGATGGCTTAGCCACACACCAACTTATTATCTGTACACCAATAATATTTCAACACCAGATCACTTCTTCAAAATATTAAAAACATTAATTATTTATACAACCTTAGAGAATGTTTAAGCTCATGATATTGGAAGAAATTAAGCTTATGTGCGTAATCAGTCACTATTGGAAGAAATTAAGAAAGATGATGAATAAGTAGAAAGTTGAACGATTGAGAAATAATGAAGAATTTATTATGAATGGTAAGAAACCTGAATTATTGATGGAGAGAAAAAGAAGGAGGGAGAGGAAAATGTGAATGAAGAAGGAGAAAGATGATGGTGTAATTAAACATAATGGCTTTAAGGTTGTAATGAGAGTGTTTGATATAATTAAAGACTTTTACTTGTTTTGAGATGAGAAATTGAAGATGGAGATCGCTGGGAGGGATATACCACATTTATAAAGGTGTTTAGAATTGATATTGCCTCCACCTATATATGTTGATATGGCCACACACAACCATATTAGTAGTACCACTTTGTACCCAAATGCAAGTCATTTATAGAGAAAAGTATGATTCAAAATATATGTAATTTATAAAGTAATTAATGACATTTCTCAATTTTACACCTACTTAATTTTATAGGAAAGATAGAAAGACGAGATAGAAGTGTGAAAATCATTTGTAAAATAGCGAGAGGAAAAAAAATTAATAAAGGCAAATGTAAAAAATTTTATTAATTTAATGTATTCCTTGATGTGCAAGAATGAAATACATATAACTTATATATAAGCATAGATCATGGTACAAAATAATGACAGCATGGGGAAGAATATCACTTAATTTGATAATAAATAGATGATTCCATATTAATTTCACGCTAAAAATAGTACATTTATATAAATAGAAGTGTTAAATGATTTTAGTTTTATATAACGCAACACTCCCTCATTCCTATTTATAATTTTTTTTTTTTGGAGGGATCTCTTGTTTTTATTTATATAGGGACTCTCAACATCCTGCCTAAAACATTCATAATAATTGTTTTATATTTTTTCTCCCATTAATTATTATATCAAAATTAGTTGCTCAAACTTCATTCTTCATTATTCGGGTAGGCGTGAACAATTATGTACAAGAGAGATGATTTTTTTTTTTAAAAAAATAATTTGCATTTTTCTCATATATATATATATATTTGTTGCCTTTAATTAATTTTAATCATATTTTTCATCTACGTAATTCAAATATTTATTTCTTATAATAAAAAGGAACGGAGGGCATTACAATTTTAACGTTATTTTTGTAATTAATAACCATAAATTTTACTTTAAATTAAAAAACCATAAATTTGATTTAATGGAAAATTCTTAATTAGTATCTACACCTTATTTGGCAACATAACAGTCATAACTCATACTCACCAATCTTTCTAATAATAATTCGAGCCATCCTAATCAGTCTAATTAAAAAGAGCATTTTTTTTTTGCCAGAATAATTAAAAATAGCATTTAACAAGAAGCTACCTACATTATGGCATTTCCTAAATAAGAGAGAAAGGTGTCTCTATTGACCTTCTTCTCTATTTATTGTTCCCGCCATTGGATGAACTTCTAATGGTAGATATTTAGCATTTTATAATAATATTATTATAATATTAAATAAAAAATACATAACATTAATTTAAAATATTAAAAGTACATATATCTAAATACTTCAACTCTATAGACTTTTATTAAAATGCTTTATGATTATTTTTACTTTATTTCTAGCACTATTGAACTTTCCAAGTTAAATTTTAATTGTCTAAAGTTATTTATATATTGTTTTTGTTATTTATGATTATAATATATTGTTATAAAATGTTTAATTCTAACCATTAGAAATTGATCTAATAGTGAGGAAAATAAATGAAGAGGAAGACCAATAGACACCCCTCTCCCCCTAAAAATTGATGGAATTATTGTTTCATTGGCTTACCCCAAACACAAATGCATAATAATTACAAAACCTGGATTTAGAACTCGGAAATTCATAAGTAAATGAATTAATTAATTAGCTGTTGTCCAGCAGTTATGAGTTTGTTTCTATGCCTTAATTGTGTCATGTTTTTCCCCTTTTTTTCAATTCTAAAAACTTTACGTGAGTTGAGTATTTGTCCTTACCGAAATTAGAGCATGCTTTTAAACTCAAAGAAAGTTCATAAAAGTATTTATAGATTGTCAACCAACAAGTTTCTTAAATCTAAAACATGATATACGTTTGAATTCACGACACTATAAGATATAAACCAATTCCTTACCAATTGAACTAATCCGTACCGGGATGTGTTTTGTAACAAGGCATATATAACTATGAAGATCATAGCAGTGGAACTTTTGCAAGATTTCATTTAAAAATTTGGGTTAATTTAAAATTAAATCGTTATTCGCAAGAAAACAATTGATTGTGAAAAATAATATATTTAAAGCAAAAGAAATTTGATATTGATATATCGCCCAAATTCATCTTGAAATTTCGTGAAATATCCAGCGGCAGGGATTCAACTTTGGAGCGTTCTACAATTTTGAATTTTGAAGGTTGAAAAAAAAAAACATGCCTGTCTTAATTCCACGCCACTATTACCAACGGCTAGATTATTATTCTCCTTCATGAAAAAAAAAAGAAGAAGCTAGATTTCTCTCTGAGTAAAATACAATGACTACCCCTCTGTTTTACCTAAATTACACAAACATTCCCTCTATTTTGAAAACGTATATAGACCTCCCTTGAAATTAAAATGCAAGTTACATAAACCTCCCTTACATATTTGATATTCCATTTTCACCCACCAAACCGTTTGTTAACCGTTAAATTTGACTATTAAACATTTACTTTGACCAAAATATCCCTTTTACAACAAATGAATAAAAATTTATTATAAATATTTATATTTGCCTAAACATAAATTTTTATATAAAAAAATAATTCTAATACATGAATGTTTAAAATTTCCAATATATTATAAAATTTTTTAATTTTTATTATATTATAAAATTTTAAATTTTTATCATATTTATTGAAACTTATTTATTTAGTATTCTTTTAAATGACTAAAAAATTTGAAAGGCAAAAAGAAAAAGAAAGAAATATGTTTTATTCACAATATATTATTAATAATGTAAATTTGATACAATATATGACTTATATCACTTTTAAATTTTAATTGTTTAAATACATTTTTTGTACAAACATTTATAAACATGTTTATTTTAGTATGCATCTATTAATAGGATTAATCATATTTTTAATTAAGTTTTCTATGCCTACATTAATTAAATTAATTAAGTATTTATCTTAATATAAAAAAAAATTAACGTATAACTATTTACAAAAGTAAAAAATGAGTTAAGAAAAAGAAAGAAAAAACTCTTAAATTATTTAAACAATTTTAGTCAAAATTAAGAAATTAGTAATGATGAAGGATAAATTATTAAATAAAATTTATTTTAATATAAATTTTATTAAAAAAATAAAAATCTTTAACGGAGTTAACGGTTTGGGCTTAAGTATATGTTTTCAAAATAGAGGAGAGATCCAACAATTAAGACATAATACAAGGAATGTTAAAGTATTTTACTTTTTTTCTTTTTGAAAAAACGAAACGATTTTGGGTTAGGTAAGGAGTCAAGCCCAAAATTAAAACCCTAGCCATATCCCCTTATCAAACGAACCTGGCTTCGGTCCTTTTTTCTGGAAGGAAAGAATCATCTTTTTCTTTCCCTGGATCATTGAATTGAGATCTCAACAGTCTAGATTAAATATATTATAAAAAATATTATTATTATATTAACGTATTAAAAATATTATTATTAAAATATATTAAATCTAAACCGTTGACATCCCATCCAGGAAAGGAAAAGGATTGAAGACGAGCTCTTATCAAACATGCTGCACTCTCTAGTCTCTCTCTACACATTCCCTCTGCCCTCTCGATCCCTAGCCACACCGTCACTGTTCAAATTGATCCTCTCGTCAGACGCACCTGTAGGAAAATATAGATAGAAAGGATAAAATTGTAATTGTATAAGTTTCATTTTTTGTGGGACTGTCGTAGTTGGATATAAATAGGCCTACTGTTAGCTCTGTAATGTCTGAACATTAAGTTTCACTTTTGATCAATAATATTCAGGTTTTGTCCTTCTTGCATTCTGTTCAGTGGGCCAGGGTTGGAAACCAAGAACCAACATGGTATCAGAGCCCCGGGCAACGACCCAATGACCGCAATTCAAGAAGGCCCAAGATCCTGACCCGACCGATTCCCCACGCATACAGGGGCCTCTTGAGGGCGACAATCACAGTCTGCGTTTTCTTTTCCCCACGCAACCCTAACCATGAGCGGCGACGGCGAGAAGCTTACCATTGGGAACCTTCCTTTCACGCATCCGCTTTATCTCCATCCATTGGACATGCAAGCGTCGACTCTCGTCCCTCATGTCCTCATCGGATCAGAGAATTACACGGTGTGGAGCCGTGCTATGAAGATTGCCTTGAAAGGATGACAGAAAATTGGGTTCATCTACGGCAGCTGCACCAAAGCTTCGCAAGAGCAATCGTTGCATGATCAGTGGGAACGATGCAATGCTGTAGTGTTGTCCTGGTTAATCGGGTCCATTTCTAAAGAACTGTCGAATGGGATCATTTTCTTTGACAGTGCATTTCGTGTGTGGACCGATTTCCAAGAACGTTTTGACCGCAAGAATGGCACACGGATCTTCGCTTTGCATCGTGAAATCACCTCTTTAAGGCAAGGCAATTTATCCATTTTTGCTTATTTCTCCAAGCTTCGAGAATTGTGGGAGGAACAATCGACATTATTGTCACTTCCTACCTGCACATGCGATGCTTCGAAGGCTCATGGAGATGTAATTCAAGAACAGAAATTATTACAATTTCTGCTAGGTCTTGATGAGGCCTATGGGAAAGCCCGCAGCTAGATCCTCTTAATGTCGCCCCTTCCATCTGTTAACGACGCTTATGGCATGAAAATGCAAGATGAGGCGCAGCGTTCTATTGTGAATTCTGAGAAAAGCCCATCTACCAAAGGCGTTATCATGGTAGCAAGGGGAAGAGGGAGAGGGCGAGGACATGGCCGTGGAGAAAATGCCCCAGAGTGTTCTCATTGTGGCAAGAAGGGCCACTCAAAGGACACCTGCTATCAGATTGTGGGATATCCTGCCAATTTTAGAGGCAGACAGATCAAGGATACCCATCAAAGTGTCAAGGATTCAGCTCCTGCTTCAGAAGCTGCTGCCATTGTTGCTAACGTGATGCCTCCCGCGTTTACTCAAGCTCAATATCAACAAGTTCTCGAGCTGCTCAAAAGGGATGAAGAGTCCATAGTGCATGCTCTCACAGGTACAGGTTTGGTTATTCCTCATTCTTTCTCTAATACCCATGACAATTGGATCATAGACTTAGGAGCTACGACGCATATGGTAGGAGACCTGAAATTGTTACTTGATTGTAAAACATATGATGGGCCAATTAGAACAATTAAAATTCCTAATGGAACTTCCTTACCTGTAACCCATATTGGTAGAGCTAAACTCACAGATGACATCATACTTCACAATGTCCTATATGTACCACAGCTACGCTTTAATCTTGTGGTTGTCTCTAGGATAACCAAGGAACATAACTGTCTAGCTTCTTTCTTTCCTAATCTATGTGTTGTGCAAGGCCTTCAGGATGGGAGGATGAAGCTGATTGGTAAAGAATTTGGTGGTCTTTATCTGTTAAGAATATAGAGGAACTTTAATACTGTTAAGTCTGTTTCGACCAATGTTGTTGCCAATATTAATTCTGTTTCAAACACTACTGCCAATATGGCTAGAAATGTAGATGACCCACATACACTCACTAGCATGGATTTATGGCATCAAAGGTTAGGTCATGCTCCCTTTTCTGTAATGAAACACATGGATATTATGCACAGTGAGAAACTACATATGAATAAAGATTGTTCAGTTTGCGTACAGTCAAAGCAATCTAAATTTCCTTTCAATCATAGTCACATTAAGAGTACAAGATGCTTTGAATTGATACATGTTGATGTGTGGGGTCCATATAAAACTTCCACACATCAAGGCTTTCATTTTTTCTTAACTGTTGTGGATGACTTTTCTAGATCCACCTGGATTTTTTTAATGCGATGTAAGTCCAATACATTTAATTGCATTAGAAATTTCTGTGCATATATTTCAACTCAGTTTTCTATGTCAATTAAACGTATGCGAAGTGACAATGGGATAGAATTTACATGTCATGACTTGAAATCTTATCTTCAAGAGAAGGGAATAATACATGAATTCACTTGTCCTTACACCCCTGAACAAAATGGGGTAGTAGAGAGGAAGCATCAAACTATTATTCAAATAACAAGAAGTTTGATTTTACAATCAGGTCTACCTATAGCATTTTGGGGAGAATGTGTAAGAATGGCCTGTTATCTTGTTAATAGGATTCCAAGTAAGGTATTAGACTATAAATCCCCATTTGAGATTGTATATAACCGTAAACCATATCTGTCTAACCTCAAAACGTTTGGCTGTGCAGCTTTTGCCACAGATTTGGTGGTAAGAGATAAGTTTGAACCCAGAGCCATGCATTGTGTATTTCTTGGATACCCTGAAAATCAAAAGGGTTATCTGTTGTTTGACTTAAAGAATGATAGAATAATCGTTAGTAGGCATGTGAGCTTTTTAGAGAGTCAATACCCTTTTAAAGATGGAATAAAACCTGAGCAAAAGCAAATTAATAGGGAGCTAAAACAAATGTTCTGGTTTGATCTTGATGAATCTAATTCTATGTTAGGTAAGCGGATTGCAATGGGAAATGATCTGATTAAAACTACCACAGATGGTGAGCCACAACTGAATAGCTTCCCTCCAGATATAAATTCTGGTCATGCTTCTGAGTGCCATGAGAGTCGACCAGTAAGAGATAAGAGGCCTCCCATATGGTCTAACGACTATGTTTGTTCAGTTTTTTCCACAGGAAACAGTGAAAAGACAAGGAATAAATATAAATATCCCATTGAGGACTATATTTCTTATGATTCTGTGTTATCTAATCATTTGTCTTTCTTATGCAGCATTGACTCTATAGCAGAACCTGCAAGTTATAACGAGGCTATTAAAGATCCTGAATGGATAAAAGCCATGCAATCTGAAATGAATGCCTTAGAAAGTAATGGCACATGGGACATTGTTTCACTCCCTAGAGGGAAGAAGCGCATAGGATGCAAATGGGTTTATAAGATCAAGTACACTGCTGATGGTAAGATTGATAAATATAAGGCCTGGTTAGTGGCAAAGGGGTATAGCCAATGAGAGGGAATTGATTACTATGAAACCTTCTCACCAGTAATAAAGATGCTTACCATTCGTTTTGTAATTAAATTAGTTGTACTTAATAAATGGAAACTCCATCAAATGGTTGTGCATAATGCATTCCTACAGGGAGATTTGAATGAGGAGGTGTATATGCATGTACCTCCGGGATTTAATAAACAGGGGGAGTATATGGTATGTAAGTTGAAAAAGTCCCTTTATAGCTTGAAACAAGCCTCCAGGCAATGGAACCACAAGCTTTCTGAAACATTGAGACTTGGTGGTTTCACTCAAAGCAAGAATGATTATTCTTTGTTCATTATGACGCTTAATGATGGTATTGTGTTTATTCTTGTTTATGTGGATGATTTGTTAATTACAGGGAGTTTGGAATTGGGTATAGCAAAAGCTAAAGAGCTGTTGCATACACATTTCCGAATCAAAGACCTAGGACAAATGAAATATTTCCTAGGGATTGAAATTGCTAACTCAGTAAAAGGTGTCATTTTATGTGAAAGAAAATATGTACTTGATTTGTTGGCTAAAACAGGGATGAGTGGCAGCAAGCCCCTTGCCATACCAATGGCACAGAATTTGAAATTGATGCCATATCAAGAAGGGAAAGACAAGGTAGCAGATACAGAAGACTTGTTGGTAAGCTCATTTATTTGACCATGACTCGTCCTGACATATGTTTCTCAGTGCAGGTTCTCAGCCAATTCATGCATCAACCCACTAAGGCACATTATGTAGCAGCTATGAATGTCATCCACTATTTGAAAGGCACCCCTGGACTGGGAGTGCTAATTAGTGCAGAAGGTGATCCTGTTTTGTAGTGTTTCTGTGATGCAGGTTGGGCCTCCTACAAAGGAACCCGGAGATTAGTCACTGGATATGTGATGAAGTTCGATGGTTCGTTGGTAATGTGGAAGACAAAGAAGCAAGCCATGGTGTCAAAGTCTTCTGCCGAGGCTGAATATAGAGCCCTTAGCATGGCTACCTCTGAAAATGTGTGGGCAATTGGATTATTTAAAGATCTTCGAATTCAACATGGAAGTCCCGTGAGGATTTTCTGTGACAACAAGGCAGCAATTTACATTGCTACCAATCCGGTTTTCCATGAAAGAATAAAACATATAAAGGTAGATTGCCATTTCATAAGGGAAAAATGGGAGAGCCGGTTGATAGACTTGGAAGATGTTCGTTCAAACGACCAAGAAGCAGATCTACTGACCAAGGCAGTAAGTGGAGATATTCAAATGAGGTTGCTGTGTAAGTTGGGTATGGTGAATCTAGTCTAGCCCCAACTTGAGGGGGAGTGTAGGAAAATATAGATATAAAGGATAAAATTGTAATTGTATAAGTTTCATTTTTTGTGGGACTGTCGTAGTTGGATATAAATAGGCCTACTGTCAGCTCTGTAATGTCTGAACTTTAAGTTTCACTTTTGATCAATAATATTCAGGTTTTGTCCTTCTTGCATTCTGTTCGGTGGGCCAGGGTTGGAAACCAAGAACCAACAGCACCTTACTAGACAGTAGCCATCGGAGCGATCCCAACAAGGGTGCAGGGGAGGAAGCAGCGACGTAAGAACAAAAAGGAAGGTTCGGTGGTTCGCACGGCCTGCTGCATCTTCTTTCTCTTTTTACGGCGTTCACTCCTCTTCCCCCTACCACGGTTTCTCTTGTTCCCCTTTTTATTTTTGTATTTCCAATTTGCATCCCTAGTGTTTTTCTTTTGCTATTTCTATACTGCTTGCTGAAATGCTAAAAAGCTTCGATTCCTTATGGGAGGGGGATAGAGCCTCCCTTGTGTTTTACTTGTCAGTTATGTAAATTCATATTCGGTTTACTGTTTTCAGTGCATGATTGCTGTATTTTCGATGATTTCTCCTATTCCCCTTGTATTTTTCGATTTTCCATTTTAAATTCCTAGTATTTCTCTTTTGCTATTTCTGTATGTTGTATTATGTTGATTTCAAATTTAGATTTTATTTCTTTGTATTGTCTCTCTTTTAAAGGAGCTTACATGTCCCATGTTTATGTTAATTATGTATTCAAAGGATCTTATCTGTCTAAAGAGCTTTATTATTTTTTCACTTAGTTATGGCATTATTTGGGTAGATTAATAATTAAAATGTGCATCTGATTTACATAATAACATACCAGCATGCCATTAACTTTTTCCAAAGGTTTTTTTTTTTTTTTTCCTTTTTGGGTTTTCTCTTTTTCCCGCCCATTGCTTGATAATCCCTCCATGATTTTGGCTTCACCAGATCATCGGATAACTAATTTTAAATTGTCTTATTTGATTTGAAAAAAAAAAAATAAATTCTAAATCGTTTTAAATTGACTTAAATTTTATTTGAATTTTTTTGCCAATAATTTTATTTGAAAATTAATATTTAATAGTAGTTAAATAATATTTTTATCTTAGTTTTTATTTAAGTTGATTTGAAAATTTTTAAATTGTCTTAAACTTAATTTGAAGATCCACTAATAGCTGACTAAAATTTTAAACTTATTTAATTTGACTTGAAAAAAACTGCAATTTAAATGTTTTCAGATTGGTTTGAAGATTCATTATCTGTTTGTTTTAAATACTTATTAAATTATTAAATTTGATTTATTTGAAACAAAGTTGCTAATCTAAAGTTGTTTTGAATTCGATTTGATTTGGATAGTGTACTAATATTTTCTACCTTTTGATTTATTGATTTTTTTTATTTGAAATAAACTTTTCAAGATAATCTTTTGTTTAAAATTTGATTAGAAATATTATTGTTTTAAATTTGATTTCATACTAAAATCACTATTTATTATTTAGTGTTAAATAATACTTGATATTACTTACTTTTGCGGGCAAAAAAAGATATTTCTTCTTTTTGCCGGAATATTTCATATTTAATTACGTAATTTGCCTTGAAGCAAATTTTCAATTTTAAATTATTTAAAATTTTATTTGTTTGTCCACTATCTTCCAGTTTAAAAGAAATTTACATTTTTATATTTTTTTATTTCATTATTTGATTTGATTGACCATTACCTTTTTTGAAATTTAATTTGAAAATCAAATTAGTTTACTATTATTTAAAACTTATTTAACTTGATTTGAAAAGCACTATTTAATATTCAATGCTTAACTAATATTTGATATTACATTTTTTTTACTTGAAAAAAATTTTCAGTTTTAAGTTAGTTAAAATTTTATTTGATTGTATTTAAAAGAAATTCATAATGTTAAAATGTTTCTGATTTGTTTTGTCCATTAACTTTGGTTTAGCCATTACCTTTTTTGAAGTTTAATTTGTCTACTATTTATTTTGAACTTGTTTAACTGTATTTGAAAGAGTTTGCAATTTAAAATTTTTAGATTTATCTGAAGATTTAAATTTAAATTTTTTATTTGAAACAAAGTTTCAATTTGTTGTTGTTATGAATTTGACTTGAAGACCCATTATCTTTTTTAAAAAAAAAATTTGATTCGAAAATAATCAAATGTGTAGTTTACAAATGTTTTAATTTTGATTTCAAGATCCATTATTTTCTTGTTTTATTTAACTTGAAAATCAATATTTAATAGTTTACATATTTTATTGGATTTCAAAATGTCTTGAAATTTTTGTCTACCAAACACCATTGTTTTAATTACCCTTTTGGCTTTGGAAAAAAAAAAAAACTCTTTTGGCAAAAAATGTTTTTAATTATTTTCTTATCTTCAAATGTTTTAATTTTTATTTCAAGATCCATTAGTTTCTTGTTTTATTTAACTTGAAAATCAATATTTAATAGTTTACATATTTTATTGGATTTCAAAATGTCTTGAAATTTGTTTTTTCTTTTTTGAAGAATCAACATCCGACTTTCATAGTTTACCGAACACCATTGTTTTAAGGGAGAATTACATTAAGGTCCCAAGGTAAAGGAGAAATGAAGAAATGGTCCCTATAGATTGCAAAATGAAAAAAATGATCCCATAAAGTTGTCAATACAGGCGCCTAGAGTTGTTAATGAGTTGTCAATACAGGCTCATGGAGTTGTTAATGGGACCATTTTTTCATTTTGCAATCTACAGGGACCATTTTTTCATTTTTTTTCTTCCATGGGACCTAAGTGTAATTCTTCCTTATTTTAATTACCCTTTTGGCAAAATTTTTTTTTTAATTATTTTCCCGTTTTCAAATGTTTTACCAAACAATGGTGTTTGAAATTTTCTTGTAATTTCAAAATGTCTTGAAATTTTTTTTTTTTTTTTAAGAATCAATATCCGACTTTTATAGTTTACCAAACACCATTGTTTTAATTACCCTTTTAGCAAAAAATGCTTTTTTATTATTTTCTTGTCTTCAAATGTTTTAATTTTGATTTCAAGATCTATTATTTTCTTGTTTTATTTAACTTGAAAATCAATATTTAATAGTTTACATATTTTATTGGATAAGGAAAGAAATTTCTAATTTCAAAATGTCTTGAATTTGTTTTTCAGAAGAATCAATATATCCTACTTTTATAGTTTACCAAACACCATTGTTTTTAATTACCCTTTTTGACAAAAAAATGTTTTCAATTACCCTATTTGATAAATGTTATTTCAACTTGAAGTTTTAAATTTTGATTAATTATGAAGATTTATAGTCTTATTATTATTTTTTTAATGATGATCCGTAACATCTGGAATTTTGAACCCATTCTCGTTTTATGTTCCATTTTGTTATTGTTTCAAGTATGATTTGGAAGGAATTTGCAAATTTGATTTGACTGTCAATCATCTTCTTGTTTAAAATTTAATTTGAAATTCAAGATTCCACAATTATTTTTTAAAATTTATTTAACTTGATTTGAAAATGAGTTTGTAATTCAGTTTTTTTGGGTTTATTTTTTAAGATTTGAATTTCAATTTGGCTTTCAACGCATCTGCTATTTAAAGTTGTTTTGAATTAGATTTGAAGACTGTCAACACCTATTTCTATTTCAATATACACAGAGTAATAGGGACTAAAGTTCACAGGTATACAGAAAAGTATATAAATACTGATAAAATTATTAGTTAACAAACCAGGGTCAAAATATAGAAGACGACAATATTTACAACATTTACAGGATATCCAAAAGTATTTTAAACATAGACTATCTATAACCACAAACTTTATCTTCGTCTCGGAGACACGTGCCTGTCAATTCCCTCCTTGCCTTTTTATCCACTGGCACCCGCTGAGATGTTTAATTTAGAAAAGGGGGTGAAATTTCAAGGAATCCCAGTAGAAACATACTATCGTTCATATAAAATGCGAAAAATAAATATGATATGCGTCATATATGCACCAATTAATGAACAATATAACACATCATCGTAACATATCATCATCATCATCATCACATCATCGTCATATATACATGAGTAGGGTCTAGCCCCACTAATCTACACTGGCTGAATTCTTACCCAACTCCTAGTGTAAATGCACCTCTGGCACTAACTGCCCTTTCTAGGCAAACCATATTGATTAATACAGCACATTTACAAACAATGGCGACCACACAATCATATGAACTATGGCATGATGTATGAAAGATAATGTTCCTACCTCAAGTCTCTTTCACCCCGTTTGGTGTGTCTCAAAAAGCATGTCAACCTTCGGCTCCCAACTCGATCCTAAAATATTGAATGGACAAGAATTAGGTGATAACCTATCAATGTATCATTTTAGAAACTTTTATAGTGTTTATTGTGGTTATATTAGTCTATGGTAAAAATTTACCAAAATGCCCTTGGGGCCCCGGTCCCACCGTACCCGGCTAACCGTACTTTTTCCAAAATTTTGACATGGGCTATACTGACATATTTCACCCAAGGAATACATTTCCGAGCTCAAAATTACCAAATTTAATATCAAATTACGAAATTGCCCTTAATAGTCATACTTTAAGGATTTTAGGGGCGTTTTCGTAATTATGCTTTTTCTGGCTTTTCCGAAAAAGTGACCAACTTTAACCCCACCTAATTTTCCCTCCTGAACTCAATGGAACTATCAAATCATTGAAAATCCAACTCCTTCCCCTCAAAACAGATCTGGCCGAAACTATGACAAGGGAAAAGGAAAAATGCAACTTTGATTTCCAACTTCAAAAGCTTGTTCCTTTCCACTCCTAATCCCTTATTAAACCATTTAAATACATACTAACCATGATTTGAGGAAATTTGGACAGCATAACTCCTTAGGGTTATCACTTTCCAAATTTACAAATTCAACTAACAAACACCAAGTCCATCCAAGAACATCAACAACCACAACAACAACACCAAGGATTTAAAGTTTTTGATGTTACCTCTTGATTTCTCTTCCTCTCTCTCTAGGCGTCACCTTCCTCCATCTCTAACCTTGAGATTAGCTTGCTACACATGATTTTTATGGCCGAGAGAAGATTAGAGAGCAGATCACACAAGTTGGAAGCTAAATCACTTAAGAACCACAAGACTTACCTTTTGATTCCTTCCTCTTGGCTCCTCCTTTCTAGATTTTCCTCAAGCTCCCTCCCTCCCTCTGTGTGTGTGTGTGTGTGTAAATCACTTAAGAACCACAAGACTTACCTTTTGATTCCTTCCTCTTGGCTCCTCTTCCTCTGTGTGTGTGTGTGTGTGAAAATCCTCCCTCCCTCCCACCCTGTGCGTGCAGGCGGGCGTGAAAATGGTGAAAGGAAAGATGACCAAGCACTTTAAAATATCCTACCATTTTCCTTAATTAAGTTTATTATAAAAATCCACTTTATGACACTACATATACTTAGCTCAATTTTATGATACTCTCTTTCTCTTCTTGGGTGTCTAGGCTTGAGAAATGACAAGGAAAAAGGTGATCCAAGACTTAAAATATCTTACCTTTTCCCTTAATTAACTTCTAGTCATAAATTCAATTTATGACAAGTCTTGTACTTGAGTCTATCCTCTTCCAATTAGTGTCATAACCTCTCATTGGCATTAAACTATTTTCTCTTCACTTTTGTTAGCCCATGAAAAGGCATAAGAGCCCCTTCATACACACAATTGGGCTTTAATTCCATTAATCCAACTATATGTACAAGAAACATTATTTTAATCTTAATTGTACATGTGCTCTAATTTAACAATTATAAACTAATCATTTACCTTAGGATAGTAACATTTGGCATGTTTATAAGCCAAATAATTAGTTCTCTTCCTATTTTATTTATTTCACAATTTACACAATTGCCAACACATTTATTTCTTCAAATTCGCAACAATTGCCAATTTTGACAGATTTTCTGACCAAATTTTGAAAAATCATAACTAAATTTGTAGACATTGTTTCGTAGCGATTTCAAAGACTATGGAACCCTTGTTGAGTTTAGTTTCAAGAAAAAATATGGACTTTAACCAATTGGAAGAACATCATTCCCAGATTTCATTTCTTTGACCACAACTCTAGAGACTTTCCAAATTTTTTGGGTTAATTTCAAAAATTCATAAATCTTTGTATATAGCTTCAAATAATTCATATGACCTATCAATTAAAGCTTAGGATGTCTACTTTCATCCTGTAAAATTTCATAATTTTTTCTCATCATTTGGTCTTCCAAAACCACATGACAAACTCGCTGTCTCGTAGGCGATTTCACTGAAAACACTGTTCACCTTTCAATTTCCAATATTTAATTCTTTTGGCTATAAATATGCACCATTTTATTGAATATATAACATAATTACAGTATATTCTTGGTGAATAAAATTTGAGGTGTTACAAATACCCTTTATCTTTTATTATAATAAATTTATTTGCAAACTTCTTTGATTCCTTTATTTAATTGTAATTTGTAATTTCAAAATGTCTTGAATTTTTTTTTTTGAAGAATCAATATCCTACTTTTGTAGTTTACCTAACAGGCAAACACCATTGTTTTCAATTACCCTTTTGGCAAAAAAAAGTTTTTTACTTACCCTGTTTGATTAATTTTATTTCAATTTGCAGTTTTAAATTGTGATTTGCTATGAAGATTTATAGTCTTATTTTTTTTTAATGATGATCCGCAAAATCTGGAATTTTGAACCCCATTCTCATTTTGTTTTAAATTTGATTTGGAAAATCTGCAATTTTATATTCCATTTTGTTATTGTTTCAATTTTGGTTTGAAGGGAATTTGCAAATTTGATTTGACTGTCGATCATCTTCTTGTTCAAAGTTTAATTTGACAATCAATATTCAACAGTTTACTATTTTTTTAAAATTTATTTAACTTGATTTAAAAATGAATTTGCAATTCAGTTTTTTTGAGTTTATTTTTAAGATTTGAATTTCAATTTGGTTTGAAACGAATCTGCTAATTAAAGTTGTTTTGAATTAGATTTGAAGACCATGAAGATTTTAAACTTGGTTTGAAAATCTGTATCTAATACTAATATTTTAAACTTCTTTGATTCCTGTATTTAATTTGTTACTTCAAAATGTCTTGAAATTTTTTTTTTGAAGAATCAATATCCTACTTTTATGGTTTACCGAAATCCATTGTTTTTAATTACCCTATTTGATTAATTTTATTTCAATTTGCAGTTTAAAATTTTGATTTGTCATGAAGATTTATAGTCTTTTTTTTTTAATGATGATCCGTAAAATCTGAAATTTCAAACCCATTCTCGTTTTGTTTTAAATTTGATTGATTTGGAAAATCTGCAATTTTATGTTCCATTTTGTTATTGTTTCAAATATGATTGGAAAGCAGATTGCAAATTTGATATGACTGTCTATCATCTTCTTTTTCAAAATTTAATTTGAAATTCAATATTCAACAGTTTACTATTTTTTAAAATTTATTTAACTTGATTTGAAAATGAGTTTGCAATTCAGTTTTTTTGGGTTTATTTTTAAGATTTGAATTTCAGTTTGGCTTGAAATGAATCTGCTATTTAAAGTTGTTTTGAAATAGATTTGAAGGCCCTTTAGCTTAAATTTTGAATTAAATTGTACAAGTTAGATAGGGAAAAGCCTTCAAAAGTGAATACTTATGGAGATCTGGATTCTCTTCCTGAAGAATTAAAGTTTCTCTGTTGTGTTTATTGTCCTCTTCAGCCATTCAGCTTTTGTGCAGAGAATCTTGTTCATTTTATAATGCCAAACAGTCATCCCCAACTACTTTGGAATAGAAAGTAAGTATAAGTTATTGGCAGGTGAATTATGTTTAACAATACTCTCTTTTTTTCTCCAGCAATTTCCAAAATTAAAAAAGTTTGTTCTCAGTCACTGAGGTGGTTGCGTAAATTTGGATCAAATCCACTTCAACTGTCAAGGGCAAGTTTACTGTTATGGAATAATAATAAAATGTGAAAGTTAGCCGTTAGATGCTAAGCATACCCAAGTCAATAAATAGAAGCATATCTCAGATTGTATCTCTTAGACTTGTGAGAACATGAATAATGTAGTATGCCTAGCTTTCTGACTCCTTCTCCCTGTTTCCTATCTTTATTCTGTAACACTTAACAACTTGACTCCATTAATGGAGGAAGAAATTCTGTGCCCGTGACTGTCAACAGTTTATTTTTTATGTTAACGACTTATCATTCATTGAATATTGAGAGTGTGAAGTTAATATATATTATGGACACAAATTAAAGTTTGAAGTTTTTACGTTTTCCTATTGTTAGTCATTGGTGAGAGAGTTTGGGAATTTGAAGCAACATTTTGAGTGTGATCGTTGCTATATGATTCCTACTACACAAGTTCAAAACGACGTCGATGGTAGTCATTGTTGACCCAAGAGTGTCATTAACGAAGAATGATACTATTGGGAGTTCACAATGGAGCATCGCTCAAGTTAGGATTATTAATTACGTTGTTGACAAGGGCTTGAAAGTTGAAACAGTGAAGGATATAAGACTGTGTTTGGATGTTGCAAGCTAATTAAGGAGATATAGGTGTGGCTGTGAGTTCTGTGTCTCCTATTGCTATCCCCTAGTTAGGAGTGAGTATAGTGCTTAGTCACCTAGAATATGCCTGCCCAAACCTATTCAAAAAGTGTCTTATCTAGCCCAAAAAAAGTGGTTAGAAATATTTTTGAGCATCTTTAGGCCAGGCTAACTATCGGATAGGAGCACTACCCTACTCGACAAATTATATACCATTCTATTTAAAATAAATATTATTTCATTCAACGTCTTATATTATTATTATTTAATGTTCATCCAAAACGTTTTATTTTTTATTGGATGGATGTTACAAAGCATTAAAAAACTGATATCAAAGCCAAGTAAAATAGTTTCTTAGAAGATTTTATTGCAACTGCGCCTGTTCATATCAACCAGTATCTATACATAAATACATTACTTCATAATTTGTAATGTAATTATTAAGACATATGATAGTTTTTAAATTTAAGGATTCAGTTTATAGACTTATTTTGAAACATCCCAAGATGTGGAATTATGGAATGGATTTAAAGTTTATAATAGGTTTTATCATGTATAATTGGACTTTCTTTTTCATATACGGTATGGCTATTTAGTAATAAACAAAGAGCACATAATAGAAGTGTTAATTTATCCTAAATTGCATATGTTTAATTTCTTTCATTAATCAAGTTGTGATTGGAATTTTTGAATTTTTTTTTGTTGATAAATTTAATAATATAATAAACTTTTTTAAAGATGTTTGTGTTGAAAAATGGGCTTGATCCACCCTTGGTGGATTAGGCCAAAATCCATTGGCCTTGGGACCAAAATATAATATTTGTTGTAAATATTATGTTATGTGGATGTCCTTACACTACTATAAAAAAACACTTTTAATGTCTTTTTTTTAGGCCTTTTAACTTCTGAGAACAGGGAGACGTCTATATAAGCGACATAGAAAATAAATAGCAATAACGTCCATAAAAAAAAAGGGACACCTAAAGTTTGGGCTTTAGACGTCCCCATTCCAAAATGAGGACGTCTAAAATGTTGGACTGACACTTTAGACGTCTCTAATTTGATATGGGGACGTCTAAAGTTTTATTTTTTTTAAATGACTATTTATATTCTTCAATGCCCAACAAATTAAAATTGTAGAAACAGGATCGACGAATAATTTGTCACACCCTCATCTTATTTTTACCTATTTCATAGTATTTGCGGAAAACGATACGCAGTTCAGTGGGCAATATAGGAATAGCATAAATATACTGATATTATGTGCATGATTATGAAAATTTCCCATAGGGGTTCGTACTTGATAATTATGATTAATGTAGCCTCGCAACACTACGTGGGTGTCTAAATCCATCTCAGTGAAACGGAGACATCTTCCCGCCTTCGTTTCACCACTGCAATCCCCTCGTACGGTTCTCTTCTTTGTTCTCAGCATACGTTATGTCTTCTCCTGTCTAAATTGTTGGTAGGGGAGGGTGAGATTCTGTGGAATCTCAGTAGGAAAGCAATACCAATATGCATGCAAAATAAGTGCTTAATGCATAACATACTTGCATTATATAACTCATGCTTACCCAATGACATATCTGTGTGCTCAATGTTTCAATCAACATACGTATGGCCATAGCATATACAGGAATAAAGCTTCAATTATTTATATATGCTTCACAAAATTAAGCAAAGCAATAACATGCATCAATACACCAGCACAAATATCAAATACATGCAAGAGAGGTAAGTTCCCTACATAATTTTTCATTCTAAACACAATGGAGTCATTAAAAACACAAAAATCCAGTCCCAACACTGTCCAACACAGATCTGGACGAAATTCTTTAATAATTAGAGAAAATGGAGTTTTATTATTTCAATTCATAAAACACCCTCTTATGACATTTAACCACTTGTTTAACCACTTAATCACATTCTAAACATGATTAGACTAAATTTGGACAGCACCTCCCCTTAGGGTTAGGACTTTCCAAATTTACAAACTTGACAAAAATCACCAAAACCAAACACAAACCTCAACAACAACACCATACTAGTTTAGATCTAAGGTTTGTAAGGTTACCTCTTGAGATCTTGAATCTTCTCTCTCTAGACATCTCCTCTCTCTCTTCTTGAGCTAAGAATGGTGTCTTCAAGATCATGGCTGCATGAAGAATCACAGTTTAGAGAAGGATCTAAGACAAAATCACAAGAAACCTTAAGAGTTTAGCTTCTTACCTAAAGATTTCTTCTTCCTCTTCTCTCTAGCTCTCAAAGTCTCCAAGGCACTTCCTCTCTCTCTTTCTCTTGTGGCTTGGACGAAATGAATGAAGGGAAGGGAAGAGAAAAGCTTTATAAAAATGCTCCCTTAATCCTACACCATTGATCTCATCAAGGATAGTTATGTTGACACATATTTCCCACCATACCTCCCTCTATACCTTCACCCATACTTTGACTCACTTTATACCTTACTTGCTCCATACTTCCCTAATTGATTTATGCCCAAGTTCCTCTAATATTATAAATTCTTGATTTATACCTTTAAGAATAATCCTCTTTATACATTTTCTTTTATGTTTCTTGATTAATTGAAATTAAATCCAATTAATTGGAAAATAATTAATCTTGGGCTAAATTGGCAAAATTATGATTTTACTATCACCTTTATAATTTAATTCATTTCTTGAATTAATTTGCCCATTTCCTTATGAACATGAATGTTTCAAAATTCATAAGATCCAAATTCATGGATATTCACCATTTTATTGAATTTCGCAATTAATTACAATATATTTTTGGTGAATAAAAATTTGGGGTGTTACATAATTTATAATAAACCACAATGTCCCTTACATGGTAAGGAAACAACCATCACTTTTATAAGTATCCTTCTATACATTTAAAAAGCAAGTCCAGTGGAATTCATAATAATGATTTTGTTGGTGTTTCATAATACTTCAATTAAATCTTATTTATCAGAGGTCTCCAATAAATCATAGAATAATTATAAATTCAACATGGTTATCTCCATTGGATTATTACAAACACCTACTATAAATTTCCCATGTCAGGACCTCTATGTAGTGTGCAAACAATGTGGTTGTACCTTCAATTTTGTTTTTCAATAACTAAAGGTCATTTTTTATTTTTAAATTCTTAATAACATAAACAACAGGAACAGTGGCCAACGGTGTCAAGGAAACTAGCTCCGTTGGACAAACAAGAAGAGCGTCATTGGAACAGAGGGAAACAAAGAGAAAATAGAGAGAGGGAAACATGGATAAAGAAGAGAAAGCACATTGAATAAGAGAAAGAATAAAGTTAGAGAAGGGTGGACTGATTGATGAGATGTTGGTGTAGGCCTTTAGGCTTCCCCAGTCAAACTGAGGATGAATAAAGTCCACTTTAGACGTCCCCAGTTATCCTGGGGACGTCTAAAGTCCAAAATTTTGGCCAGGGGAGGCAAAATTCAAAAATTAATGGACTTTAGGCGTCCCAATTCAAATGTGGAACGCATAAAGATACACAATCCCCCTTTTTAATTACAAAAATGTCACTGCCTCTATTTTTAGCTTCCCTTTTTAAAAAAGGGACATCCTTTAGGGTAGTAATATCTATATTTTGTAGTAGTGTTAAGCTATCCAACTCTTGGCCTTTCATATATCCTTCACTCCAAAACCTCTCACTCATTGGATTCTATATGTGTTCAATGCTCTAAACCTATAATTTCTCCAATGAATGGTTTGTGGGAGTTTTTTATGATTAATACCATTATGCTCATCTTTATTTTCTTGTAACCATAGGTATAGAATTCAATGATTAGATGCCTATAAATGAAGTCATGTATAATGTATTGGGATCAAAGAGTAAAGTGAATGAGAGCTCCTCTATATTTGTCCTCCAAAATATCTCTCAATCTTCTCGATCTCTCTCATGTCGATCTCTTGTGCTTTTCTTATTTTTATAACAGTATTCAGATTTATAGGGTATTTATTGAAAATATTCCCCACTTGATTCAAACACCTTGGTGGGATCAATTTTCCAGTTTGTCTTGAAGGGAATAGTTTTTTTGCTAATCGTGGGTTTATGGGAGAGTATGATGACTGATACATATCCAATATACAGATTAGTTGTCCTATATGGGAGTTTACTCTTAACCTCCAAACACAGAAAACTCTCTCAAGCTCTTAAGTTCTTTCCTCTTCCTCTGGTGTGTTTGCTGTGTGTTATAGCCGGAGTCTGCCAACGTAACCCAATTCATGTGAGTATCTTGAGAGTATGAAGCTTTACTCCTAGTACGCTCAAAACTCTTCAGTTTGAAATTGTTAAAACACGCTTTATAACAAGGATGTAGAGGGAGGACATAATACAAGTGGTTAATTAGTGCTATGCGTTTGTTATTAATTTTTATTCCATTTGGATAGATTCCATTTTTGGGATAAAAATCATTATAGATAAAATCCACATAGAAACATAGCTTCATGAAAGTTCCACTATTTTTTAATTTGATGGAAGCGATTGAAAACAACCAAAAAATTCAGGATAGGTTTCACCCTGTTACTGGAGTTTCGGAAGATGTAAAAATGCTGCTCATGCATGGGATCATTTAGATTATATAAAAGAATTATATTTAATTGTTCCATTTGTTATTTGATCACTTTTTACATATTAATAATGTTTTCCCAATATGATTTGATGACTAGCGGGCTGAACTGGGGCAATTCAATGCTTATCATTAGACATGAGCAACATGAAAAGGATTACAATGACAAGTACTCCATCTTATTCTTAATATAAGATATAGTTGACTTTTTTGAATAAATTAAGGAAGCTAAATAAATGACTTGATCATAATATATGTTGTGTATCATTGGATTATATATTAGTTTATAAGTCGTACAAATTAGTTTGATGGAAACACTAGTACAAAATTCCCTTTTTAGACCGCCACATTTAGACTGGTTCTAACGGATAAGGTCTTAAAAATTTGACCCGTGGCAGTTTTGTAAATATATAGAACTTCTAAGACTGGTTCTAAAAATAACCGGTCTTAAAATATAAAAATATTTTAAAATGTAAAAAAAATTTTAACTTTTAAGACCGGTTATTAAGTAAACTGGTCTTTAATAAAATCTTATATAGATCGGTTATAAATAAACCTGTCTTAAAATATGAAAATATTTTAAAATTTAAAAATTTTTAACTTTTAAGACCAGTTTCTATGAAAACCAGTCTTAAAGATGAAAAATGTTTAAAATTATTTTTTCCCCCATTTTAAGACCAGTTTTAATGGAAAACCAGTCTAAAAGGTGAGATATTTCGGCATATTTTCACTCCCGTATGCCCAGATCCTACGCTTTGAACCCTTTCTTCTCTTGTCGCCATTTCTCTGCAAGCTCTGTCACTGCTTGTTCTAAACTCCTCCATCGCTCCCCGTTCCTCTTTTGCTCCACTCTCCTCCGTCATTAACGCTGCTATTGTTGTGTTCCTCGTCACTGTTCTTTGATCATCGTCACTCTCTTTCGCTGCCACCTCTATTCTCCGCAGTGACCATTCTCCTCTGTCGTAACTTCCCTTTGCCACTATGACTTTGGGTATAAGCTCACTCCTTGGTCTTCAATCAAGTTAGTGTTTTGTTAATTAAAGCCCTCAACTTTCAGCTTGTATTTGCTATTCTCAACAATATTAACTCTGACATTATATAGTGGTTAAACACGAAATAATTGTAGAAAAATGTAATTAAGGTTAAAGGGAAAACTGTGTGATCGATGACTTTATTACTATATACGTTTTTCTTATTTTGGACCAAAAGTAAATAAGGTGCTCTCTGATTTGTGATAATTGGCTTGGAGTAATACCATTCTAAGTTTAATTTTGTTTTAATTTACTGTGATTGTTTGATTGTCAGTGTTATTGGTTTAGTGTGATTGTTTGATTGTTAGTGTTTAGTGTGATTGTTTGATTTTAAGTTCTATTTTTTTTACTACTTTCAAATGGTGCATGTTAAAATTCATTGAAATCTCTAAAACTCTATGGTGGTTGTTTTTTTGTCTATACTTTTGCTATTAGGTATAGGGTGCTACAAGTGTTGAAATATATATGGATCAGAGTTGGATAAAAGCTAAACGAACGAGTGTTGAATATGATAATGGGGTGAGGGGTTTTTTAGACTTTACTAGAAGAACTGTCGATGATGGTAGTGGGAAGTTTTATTGCATTTATGTAGTATGTTTGAATGAGAAGTGACTAAGTGCTGCAGATATATATACACATTTAATTTGTGAAGGATTTTGAAAGAGTTATACAATATGGGTATGGCATGGTGAAGAATTAGAAATGACAAGTTCATCTGAATAGGGGGAGTGGCCTTTGATGATAATGACATTAATACGGATGATCGGATAGAAAATATTATTCGTGACATAGGAGAAGAGGCTTTTGAGCATTCACATACATATGATAATATGTGTAGTGATGCTGAGACACCGCTGTAATCCAAGTGTCAAAAATACCAATTGTTGAAAGCAGTATTGAAATTGGTAAGTTTGAAAGCACGACATGGATGGAGCGACAAGAGTTTTTCAAAAACGCTTGAGGCTTTTAAGTACATGCTTCCAGATGATAATGTATTGCCTTCTCGATACTATGATGATAACAAAATACTGTGTCCACTAGGGATGAAATATAAAAAGATCCACGCATGCCCTAATGATTGTATATTGTATTGAAAAGAGTATGAAGAGGAGAAACAGTGTCCGATATGTGAAACCTCGAGGTACAAATCAAATAACACCCCTGCAAAAGTGTTGTCGTATATTCCAATCATACCAAGGTTCAAGCGCTTGTTTGCTAATGAAAACGATGCAAAGAATTTGAGATGGCGTGTGGATGAGAGGATATCTGATGGAAAGCTTCGACACCTGGCTGATTCTTCTCAATGGAAGAAAATCGATCAATTATTTCCTACCTTCGGTGAAGAACCTGGGAACCTTAGGCTTGGGCTTAGCACGGATGGCATGAATCCTTTTGGTATCCTGAGCAGTATACATAATTCATAGCCTGTTCTATTGGTAATTTATAACTTATCTCCTCTGTTATGCATGAAACAAAAGTACATCATGTTGTCTATGTTGATTTTGGGACCAAAACAACATGGAAATAACATAGATGTTTACTTAGAACCCTTGATCAAAGATTTGAAAGAGTTGTGGGACAAAGGTGTTGATATTTTTGACGCGAACAAGAAGGACGTTTTTAAAATGTGAGCCATGATCTTTTATGCTATAAATGACTTTCCTGCATATGAAAACTTGTCAGGATATAATGTTAAAGGCCATAAAGCATGTCTGATTTGTGAAGAAGGAACATGCTACCATCAACTTCAACATGGAAGAAAGACAGTTTATCTTTGCCATAGATGATTTCTTAGACGAGGCCACCTATATCGTAGATTAAAGAAATCTTTTTTTGGTGGACAAGAGTTTGAAGTACTCCGAAGGCATTGACTAGGGAGCAAGTTTATGAAAAAGTGAAAAAAAATCAATGTTATCTTTGGTAAGACTACAAAAAATAGTAATGAAAAAAGTAAATGGAAAAAGAGGTATGTCTTCTTCAATCTTCCATATTGGCCCAATCTTGATGTCAGACACTATTGATTTCATGCATGTGGAGAAAAATGTATGTGATAATATTATTGGGACACTGCTTAACATACAAGGTAGTTCTAAGGATGGCGTGAAGGGAAGATTAGATTTGCAAGAAATGGAGATACGAGAAGACTTGCATCCAAAGCCATAAGGTAAGAGAACCTTTTGTCCTCCAGCTGCTCATACTTTGTCTAAGGATGAGAAAAGAAGCTTTTGTGAGTGTTTGCATGACATGAAAGTTCCTTCTGGGTATTCTTCAAATTTAAGGAAGCTTGTGTCGATTAAAGATTTGAAGTTAGTAGGGCTAAAGTCTCATGATTATCATGTCTTAATACAACAACTACTCCCAGTAGCTGTTCGTGGCATTGCCAAATTTGATCTTCAACATATTTTGACTAGACTTTGTTTCTTCTTCAATGCTATTTGTAGTAAAGTCATTGAGACAGAAAGATTGGATGAACTGGAAAATAAAGGATATCTGATCTTGTGCCAGTTTGATAAGCTTTTTCTTCCTTCTTTTTTTGACATCATGGTACATCTAATTGTTCATCTAGTAAGGGAGATAAAGTTGTGCAGCCCTATCTATTTACGGTGGATGTACCCAATTGAAAGAACTATGAAAATCCTAAAAGCGTATATGAAGAATGCAAATCGGCCTGAAGCATCTATTGTTTAGAAATACGTTTCTGAAGAAGCCATGGAGTTTTGTCAAGATTACCTATCAAATGTAAGACATATTGGGCTTCCTGAACGTCATGATGAAGAAGGGGGTAGATGCGGGGATACAGTAAAAAGTGTTGATTCTGATGAATTGCAACAAGTCCACTTGTACATCTTGAATAATGTTGATGAAGTTCAAGATTACATTAATGCTCATAAAGAAATTGTCCGGAAAGAAAATAGTCGAATGACCTAACAAAGGTTAATTAGGGAGCATAAAAAAACTTTTGCATATTGGTTCAAACAAAAGGTTGACAGAGAAGAATGTGTTTCCAATACAATTAAATGGTTAGCACGTGGTCCTGAGGTTGATGTCATAACTTGGACTTCATTTGTGATCAATGGTCATACGTTTTACACGAAATCCCTTGATGATAGGAGCACCGTCCAGAATAGTGGGGTTATGTTAGTGGTTGAATCTATGCACTTCTCTAATTCGAAAGATAACAACCCTAGATTGGCAGCAATACCTTATTATGGGGTTATTGAAGAGATTTGGGTGGTTGATTATGTGAAAATTAAATTTCCCATTTTCAAATGCAAGTGGGTTGATGTCAACAATAGTGTGATGATTGATTAGTTGGGATTTACATTGGTTGATCTAATTAGTAGAAGTTTTGGAAATGAACCTTTTATTATGGCATATCAAGTGAAACAAGTGTTCTATGTTACTGACCAAGCAAATAAAATGTGGTCTGTAGCTCTTCAAGGAAAAAAGGTCGTTGACATTAATCAGGAAAGTCGTTCAATGAATGATCTTCTTGATACTCCTTTTTCTAGGGATCTACCATAATTGAACGAAGAAGATCAAGCAGACAATGAACACGGCACAAGAAACGATCATCATGAAGGGATATGGGAGGGTATCCCTTTATAACACTACTTTGAAGGTTAGTTAGCTAAAATAATTATCATGTATATTGTTGTTGGTATATATATAAAACTACTTTTTTTGTTGTCGTCACAGGAAAATGAAGCAAATGAGTTGTCTTAACTGGGACCGAGCTCAACCTATGCGCATATTAGGTCATAATGGAGAAATAAACACTCTTAGAGGCAACGTGAACTAGTATGCTGTGAATTAATGTTGTTACAAACTTGTACTATTTTATTATTTAGAAACTAGAAGAATAACTATTTTTTGCATACATATTTAAATTCATATAGGATGAAGGCACGTGAGGGCCTACTCAAATGCAAAGAGCGAGCTTAATTTGTCTGAGTCTGAGTTAAAGGGTCTCTTGTCTATTGTTGATGCTTTTTTTTCCAAGGCCTATTGTTGATGCTAATTCATCTGATTCAGGTGGTTCTAATTTTTAATTTCCATCTATGCTACTACATGTATATCAACAGATATGGGTGAATCTATTTCTACTTGTGTTTTGGATTGTCATGTATGTGATTTGTATAAGATGTTTGTTAAAATGTGTAAGGGAAGAATTTATTTGGATGTCATTGAAATGACTGCTTGCTGATGGAAATGTAAAACAGGGGAAATTGCTTGCTTGATAAATCTTTTAAAAGGAACAATTGTTTTTTTAAAAAAAACTTTTAAAACCGGTTTTTAATAGAACCGGTCTTAAAAATTAGAACTTTTAAGACCGGTTTCATAAATAACCGGTCTTGAATTTTTTTTTTTTTAAAACTGGTTTTATAACCTGTCTAAAAAGAAGTAGACTTTTAAGACCAGCTGTATTAAGACCGGATTTGGAACCGGTCTAAAATGTCGTTTTTAACCGGTCTTAAAACTGATTTTTCCACTAGTGAAAAACGATAAATATAAATATTTTGAAGTTAATTTATTTGTCTTCCTTAATCTTTTCTAAAAAGTCAACTATGTCTTATATTTAGGACTGGAGATAGTAGTAATTTTCAGGAGTGTATAATTTAAAATTCCTTAAATTGTACAAATCAAACAGGGAAAATCCTTTAAAAGGGAGTATTTATAGAGATCTGGATTTTCTTCCTGAAGAATTGAAGTTATGTGCCATTAAGCTTTGGTGCAAAGAATCTTATTCATCATATGTATACCGCCAAACAGTCATCCCCTTCAACTTTGGGATAGAAATTAAGTTCTAAGTTTCCTATGTTTAAAGATGATAATTTTTTCCTAATCGGGGATGAATTATATCTAACAATTGGAAAACTATTTTAGAAGGCAGAAATCGCATTACAAACAAGTTTTTAGAGACATGAGCATGGTTGCATTATTGTATCTAGCACTCTGTTTTTGGGAGTGATGTTCTTTTTTGATATCTTCATCACCTACCATTAAAAATGTCAGCCATTCAAATTTGCTAAACTTTTAATATCATTTTGTTTAAGGTCCAGTGAAGAATAATAACGTAATATATGTAAAGTAGAGTTTGTCGTATTAATATGTGGGTCTTTCTAAATCTTTCTTTTCAAAAAGCCATGTGGGAACGCAAGACAAATGAAGCAACACGGCAATACATAAAACAACAACAAAAGTGACAACAATCCCTCAAGCAAACGACGACTTGACCTATTGACCATAAAAACATAAGAGTATTTGATAATTGAAGAAAAAATAGATAAATATAAAACTCTCCTTTTCTTTACGTTAGTTCCATCTAATGATTTTAATCTATCGATTTCATTACTTCATTTAGTTGGGTCCGTAGGCACAATATCAGGAAATAACTTTGAAGGATACGAGACAATAGAGGAGTTCAAGTTTCTTGTTGATGGCTTTTGCTTGTGCTTTCGTTCTCACTAGTGAAAAAAGTGTTATGTAAAAGTAAATAACGATGCTTTATTTTGACCCATCTGAACTTGTGAGTAACGTGGACCTTACTATCCTTTCTTAATGATATCAAAATAGAGAGAATGATTAGATGAAACAGAGTTAGTGACTCATTAATATAAAGATATATATTTAATAGGGGTCGAAAAAAAATAGTTTAAATTTTGAGACAAAAAAAAAGTTGGGAGTAATGGCGTAAGCCCTATTTTTTTTTTTTTGGTAAACGGCGTAAGCCCTATTTTACATGGCCTGATTCGAACTAGTTTTTTTTCTCTTTTTTGCTACGCAGGGTATCCAGCGGAACGAATTTGATAACTAATCCCTCGGGTATTGTAGGGCTCAAAATAGAGGCGATCATCCCAAACGAATTTTCTCTATACATACTAATCTAATGATCGAATCTGAAATTAAAGCGTTTGAAGGAACGCAAGTCCCTTACCACATTGACCAATTTGGTCTTAATAAATGATTTGCATATGTTCTCAAGCTTTTGCCTCCTTATGGATTTTTTCTCAGAAAAAAAAGTCCAAACAAGCAAAGACTTAAAGTGGGCCCTTCAGATTCCAATTTTTTTTCCAAAAGCTAGAGAAGGGCTGGTGGGGGACAACTACAACGACAGTATCACGGCAATCCCCAAAAGTCACAAACGCCTATTGCACGACTTGACTTCACTCATCGGAGAAGCTGAGCATTGCAACACGGCAAAATATAAAAGAGTACTGAAACAAAATATAAATATAGGAATTTGAAGCTTCTATTTTTCATTTTTGAGACCTTTGCTTTTGTGAGGCCTATTGCTTTCGCTTCCCTCCACATCGATCCAGGTTATTTCTTCTCCTTTACTTGTGCCTGCATTATATTTTTCACAGCAAAATATTTTCTGTTTTCTTCTCTAGTGCTGTTGAATGAATCTCCTACTTGCCTACCATACTGTCGTAGATCTCATAATACTCAAACATTTGGAATTTTTTATACTTTAATTTCTGAAAAACTTAGTCCCATAACCTTCGAAGATATGGCTGGACTACTTTATCTCTTGACTGAAGTGTTCATTTATTTTAAGAATTGTTTTGAAGATCAAATTAACGGAGGACGTCTGCAGATCCCAAAGCTGACAGTTTTGCGATCTCTGTGAACTATCTTCCCTTCACATCCAGGTTTTCATACTTTCATTCTTCTCTTTTTTACTGTTTTGAGAGGATTTTTATCTGAGTTGTTATGGTTTGTTTAAAGAAAAAACTCTGCAACTACCTTATGGTTATCTGCTTGAGTGAAAGACATCTTGGCGATGATAATTGGTTTTCAGATGGGTGTTTTGAAAAAAAAGAAAGAAAGAAAGTACCAATTTGATCTTAAAAAATGAAAAAAAAAACTAAATGTTTTGTTATTTTAGGCTTCATTGAACTTTTAGGAAGCTAACTTTGAGCAATATTTTTTTAAATTTTACTTCAAATAAAAACCTATCATATAAGTATCGTTACTTATGACACTCGCATTAAGAATGGATGGAGTGGGAAATGCTACTCCCATTTTCTATAAAGTCATATTCATAAGAAATATAATAATTACCCTTCAACAATATATTTTTACTAATGGAAAGTAAATCAAAAAAACGTTTTTGTAATGGATACATGTGAAGAACTAGTTTGAAGAGGAGGAAGTTTGCGAAGCTCGAAGCTGACATTTTTGAGAACCTGTGAGCTATTTCTTTTGCTTACCACCACTTCCACCAGGTTAATACTATCCCCTTGCTTCATCTCACTGCTACGCTGTTTTGCAGGCATTTTCCAGAATTATATTTTCAGGGTTTTCTTCTCGCAGGAAAAATTGTGCAAAAAAATTTGTTAATTTCTGGTTTTTTCTAGTGTAGATCTAATAAACTTTTGCTTGCTCTTTCTATGGCTGTGGTTTCAGGTTGCTGAAGGTTGGAGCTAGAAATTGCTATTAAATGGATGGAAACATTTATTTAACGCTAATAGAAGCATTACTGATACTATTGGCTTTATCAATTTCCATGGCTAACAGATTCATCGCTCCTTCCCTTTATGATAACCAAAGCACTGTTGCTGTTGATGATAGGTACGTAGATATCTAGCTAGCTTCTTGTATGATTTTCTCCTATAACCCGATATTTGTTGACGGTTTGTTTCTATCTCTCCGGTTCTAAATATGATGTGATTTTAGCTCAAAAGGATTCTCCTCCTACAACCAAGTATGACATCTTTCTTAGCTTTATGGGGGAAGACACCTGAGACGCTTTCTCAACTTATCTCTATGAAGCACTGTGCGATGCAAAGATTCAAACTTTTATGGATCACAAGCTCCATAAAGGAGATCATATCTCACCAGTTCTTCGGAAAACAATAGAGGAATCAGACATATATTTGATTATTTTCTCAAAAAATTATGCTTCTTCAACTTGGTGTATGGATGAGCTTGTTCATATCATGAAATGCAAGGATCAATATGGAAGAACTGTCATCCCTATTTTCTACAATGTCGATCCATCAAATGCTCGCAAACAAGATGGGAGTTTTGGAGATGGATTCATTAAGCTTAAGCAGAGATTTAAGCATGACCAAAGAAGAGTACAACATTTGATAAATGCTTTGATCCGATCAACAAATCTATCTGGGTGGCATTCAAAGAATTTCAGGTAGCTTCAACACATTTTCCCCTTATTGTTTTCTTTCTTGGGGCATTAAACATGATCATTTTTTGAATTTATATTTATTCTAGGCCAGAACCCAAACTTACTAAAATGATTGTGAAGGATATTTTGAGCAAATTGAGTAACAATTCATCCTTTCATTTGGAAGGATTAGTTGGGATTGGTCATCAAATTCAGAAAATTGAAGAGTTACTGCGTGAAGCTTGCATTGTGGGGATATGGGGTATGGGTGGTGTAGGCAAGACCACTCTTGCAGGAGTTGTATTTGATAGGTTGAAAGCTCAGTTTGAAGCTTTATCATTTGTTTGCAACATGAGAGAACGACTAGGAAAAATTGGATTTGATAAATTATTGGAAAAATGCCTTAAAGAATTGTTAAAAGATGATGATATGAAGGCTTACAATTTAAGATCAACTTTTGTGGCAAGAAGGCTTCTCCATAAAAAAATTCTTCTCGTACTTGATGATGTGCATAATTCTATAGCAATTGAAGATTTAATCAAAGCATGTGGCTGGTTTGGAGAAGGAAGTAGAATAATTATCACATCAAGAGACATGCAAGTGCTTAAGAATACTTATGCTTCAACATATCATGTTCAGAAATTAGTGTTCTCTCATGCTGAGCATCTCTTCAATTTGAAAGCTTTTAAGCAAAATGAGCCATCAAAAAGCTATTTGGGGTTATCAGAGCGGGCAATGCATTATTGTGATGGAAATCCATTAGCGCTAAAAGTCTTGGGTTGCTTTCTTCATGGAAAAAGGAAAAAAGAATGGGAAAGTGCTTTAGAAAAACTAAAACAAACTCTTCACCAGGGCATTTTTAATGTGTCGAAATTGAGTTTTGATGGGCTTGACGATATGCAGAAGAGTTTATTTCTTGACCTCGCATTTTTCTTGAAGGAAGAAGTATGGAGTATTATTTCTATAGATTGTACAAACGTTTATATGATTCTGCACATATTGATATTAGTGTACTTAAAGATAGATCCCTCCTCTCAATGGATGAAAATGGTTATATTCAGATGCATGCTCTTTTAATAGATATGGGGCTTGAAATTTCTAGGCAACAATTAATATCTAACCCTAGAAAACCTATTCGACTAAGGAGGCCTGAGGATATTTATCATCTTTTCAACAATAACAAGGTAATATTTTATTTTTAATTTTTTATTATATTCTTTATTTTCCTCATATTTTATTTTCTTGTTATGTGTTTTCCGAAAAGGTGTTTGTTTATTCATTAAAATCTTTGGTAAGTGTCAACATTTGCCTAATTAGATTTTTTAAGGCAAAAAAATCCGTTATTGACTAAAATTAATTGGGCATGCATGGCCTTTAATTTCTGTCAGGCGTGATTTATTAGTATTCTTAAACTTTGAAATTTTCACCCTTTTAAGCTGTGATAGAATATGGCTAGCTAATACGATGTGTTATTATAACTTCTAAGATATATGAAATCTAATATTCCGACGCGTTTTATTAATAAAAAATTTAATATTACAAAAGGGTCACATATGAAATTTTTTTCACCTTCACATTATGAAATTTGAATATAAAGAAAATTTCAAAAATTTTATATAGATGTTCAATAAGAATTACTATCAATTATATGAAATATAAATGTGGACATTTAAGAAGGTTCGTACAGTTGTCCCCCCAAGCTAGCGTGTATATTTGTTGTAACCAATTTATTTGTTTATTTATAGTAAGATAAAATGGATCGTTTTTGTGTTTTGCTAGAAAAATGAATCGTTTGGATAAAGTGCACAAAAGCATGTTCATTTTTTCGAAGAGAAATATATTTAATTGTTCCATGTGTTATTTAATCACGTTTTACATGTTAGTTAATCATTTTTCCCTATAATTTGATCACAAGGGGTTGAGGCAATTCAATGCTTATCGTTAGACATGTGCAAGATAAAAAGGATTACATTGACAATTAGTGATTTTCAGAATATGTATGACTTAAAATTAGCTAGAACTATCGTGACGTGTTATTTGAAAAGATAAAATTTTTTTTTGATACATATTTGAAAAGATAAAATTAGTGAACAAGAATATATGAAAGTTGAGAACAAGTAAAATAGTAAAGCGATGCTATAACGTAGTCCACATGGTTCCTAGCTTCATATCTTGTCCTCATTTTCTGGTGCATAAGATTCATAGGGATTCTCATTTTTTGATACCTTATAATTGGTCTTATCGTTAGTCTTTAGTTCATGTTTTCTATTTATTAAAAAATTATGTTTGATAAGTATAATTACATATATGCTTTTATAGTTATATTAAATATCTACGCATGAAATTACGTAGGTACACATACTAGTGTTTATGCATGTTTATGAGTTTTTAGAAATTCATTTATTAAAGCGAAATATGAATAGTAAGAATTTTTTGAATGAAATGCTCAACATCGTAATTAATTTGGATAATTCTAATGCCAAATATATTTAATTGTTCTACAGTATGTTTTTGGTCATTTTTTAGGTATTGATGATTGTGTTTCCTTGATTTGCTATTATATTTTAGGGGATTGAGGCAACTCGATGCCTCTCATTGGACGAGAGCAAGATGAAAAGGATTATATTGCAAGCTGGTCATTTTCGAAAGATGCATAACTTGATATTTTTTAAAGCTTACAAGTATGATTGGAGAAAGCCTTCAACATTAAATGTTTGTGAAGATTTGGATTATCTTCCAGAAGAATTAAGATTTTTCATTTGGGAAGGATATCCACTACCCTATGTGCCATTATATGTGTGTGCTGAGAATCTTGTTATACTTGAAATGCCTAATAGTAACATCCGACAACTTGGAAATGAAAATCAGGTACGTCTCATTTTTCATGTGTCATATTTGTCCCCTCTTAGTGATTATAAGATGTTGCATCAAGCATTAACCAAATGTTGCACAATTGAAATGTATGCTTTACTAGCATTAAATTGATGGTTAAGCCCCTGTTGTATTCTCTACAAGTGATCCAATTCATGTTCTGATTGGCATGAGAGAAATTCTTGATTAAAATTGTTCGGGCTGTTATCTAGTTTATTTAACAATGCTTCTTTTTGTTTTTTCAGCATTTTCCAAATTTAGAGAGAATCATTTTGGAGAATTCAAAACATCTCACTGCACTTCCAGATCTTTCTCATTCCCCTAAGATTGAATGGGTGGATCTTACAGGTTGTGTGAATTTAGTTCAAATCCATTCTTCAACACTCCCGAGCAACCTTGTCAATTTGTTGTTAAGAAATGTTGGGCCAAGACGAATAAACATTGGGGGAAGTATGAAAGGGACAAGGTCAGGGTTAGTAATGGTGTTCAATTATCTGGATTTTGGCAAGTTGTCATATCATAAAGTGACAATGAAGGTGTTGGCATGCGGTGACATCATATGTGGTGTTAGATTCAAACATGTGATGATGCCATTGGAAGAGATAGCAGAATTGAGAAAGGGGACTCAAAGTTTGGCATCTCTACTTCCATTTGTTAGGATAGTTGATTGCTTAAAGAGTCCAATTGAGTTTGGGCATTATTTCAACCAACAATATACCTATGATTATGGCATATTTAATATGGATTTGAGGGGTGATAGAGGAGAAAGGGTGTGGTGGGGCAATTGAGAAGACAAATGATTAATGATCACCCTCATTTCTTTCAAGATGGCGGAGAGAGGGAGGAAGAAGAAGAAAGGTACAATAAGAGTACTTCATTAATAGAAGATGAAGAAGAAGAGGATGATGAGTTAATAATAATGGAATATTGTGGTAGTAATAGTAATACTACATTCACAAGACTTCCTAACAGCATCAATAATACTACATTTTATTATTGATGAAACTGAAATTAAAAGAGAGTGATATTATTAGAAACGCAGGTTGCAGCATTCCTCAAGTTTCAATCCTAAAGTCACTTATTGCACTCTCTCATGATCATTATTCCACAAGGATTCAACCTCTCTTGGACTTTAAACCCTCTTTCCCCTACATTTCGCCATCACGCGTTTACGGTCGTCCCACATGTATCTCTTACTACATGAGCTGGAACCGACAACAAAATCCACTCTGCGTTTTTCGCCTGAGTTATAAAATTAATGGGTCAATGGATAAGAACCGCTGGAGTCCTGGGATTGGACCATTGTGGGGAGCATATTAATTATTATTTAAAGTTTTTAGCTCAAAGCAATTATTATTTAAATTTGTCTAAATATTTATCCTCAAGTGCTTCAATTTAATTTGTTTCTATGTTTTAAATTTTTTAATCAAACTACACCTTAAAATATCCTTTTCTTTTTTAAGAATTTGACTAAAATTATTTGGGGGAATGAATGCATTTGAGTTGGGTGTGATTTATTTCGTTTTCTGAAACTTTAAAAATGTGGTATAAGTAGCACTAATAGTAGTATATTAACAAAAGTTCCAGTAATATGATCATCTTCCATTGCTTCTCATCTCCTTAGGAAAATTAGATCTGAGGACTTAGAGCTTATGATATTTATTGGGAATTACCATAAATGTTGTAATTATTCAGAAGGATTATCATCAAAATATAAATTTAAAAATATTAACTTACCTTTGATTAACTTCCTATTTTCTCACCTTCCATCTCTCCGGCATTCTATTTGAAGAGTAACTGAAATTTTATTTTGCACAAAAATTAAAATTGCCAAAATCATCATCTTTTTAACTTTAACTAACATATGCCTAATCATATCATCAATATATCATTTAACTACTAACATAGATATTGGCCCATTTAAATTATTCATTTTTTTTATTTATAATAATCTTATAAAAAATAAACTCTAAGTAAAATAGACCAATTTAGAAGATATTAAATTTTCTGTCCAATATCTTAGTTGTTAAAAAAGGTTTATCCCCACATAGAAAAAATTATTATTATTTGTTTATATTGATTATATTAATTTTTTTAACATTAAATTTTTTGTTTACATTAGAGGTGGTAAAAAGGGCAGGTCCTTCATGGGTCAGGGCCTAAAAGGGCCCTTCACGGGGCTCTTTTTGGCTCGGCTAAAGAAAAACAATCATTTTTCAAAAGCCTGCTCTATAGGGCTAAATCTATTTTAACAATTTTTACTATTTTTTTTATTTTTTTTAAAAAATTATAACAATCAAAGCCTTGATTTAACACATAAATGTTGTCAAAATTAGGGGGTAAATGGTATGCATCATGCAACAAACAAACACAATCACTAAGTTATAATCAAAGGTAAACTATTATCAACATAACACAATTATAAATAATTAATTAGAAGACTTAACAAAATTAAAAATACTTTTTATAAATATGTCTTGAAAAGTGTAAGTAGTCAACAAAATAAATACACAAGATATAAACAAAACAATCACTAGAAAATAAGTCAAAAAATACAAGATTGATAAGAATACTTATGAAATAAAAAATATCTTTTATAATTTTTTAATTATTAGGATTTTTAATTCAAGACATTCTTATGAAACTTAATTCTAAAATGGATACTAACAACTAAACATTTGCAATATTATTAACAAAGTATAAAAAATCAATAATATTATTATCATATAAATAATTTTAAAAAATACAAAATAGATATGGGTATAAAAGGGCTGGCCATTAGCCCTACAAGGATGTTTGTGTCAATTAAAATTTGTGTCAATTTTAAAACTTATAATTTTGACAAAATCGAAAGATGTTTGTGTTATTTTTTTCAAGAGATACCAACGTAAGAGGTAAAAACAAAATAGAGAAATTGCATTTAATTTAATGAAATTTAAAAATTCATATTAATTTTTAAAATAGAATGTCGAGAAAATATAGGAGGTTTAATCTATGGCAATTTAGTATTGAGTTTTTATTTTAGTAATTGGTCATTCTAAATAATTACAACTTTTAGAATCTTTCCCAATAAATATTATCTATTTTAGGACCTTTGTTCTAATTTTCCTAAAGTACTCCCTCGGTTTTTAATATAAGGCCTATTAATTTAATTTAGGATTGGAGTTGTAGTTTTTTTTTTTCCGATGGAAGGAAAGTAGCATGAATTTTCAGTATTTACCTTGTTTAATGAGGATTGTTTTTAACTGAATACCACACACATGCATGTGATATCATTGCTTCGCTGATTTCTCTGTTTTCTTTTTTTGGCAAACCTTTGTAGGTGTGAGTGTTAAAGTACTATACGAATTATCAGACCACGTAATATATATATATATATATATATATCAAAACGTTGTTCAACAAACATATCAGTGCCGCTGGTTAAAAAAAAAAAACATCTTAGTGGGGTAACACAGTTATATGATATCAGTGGGACCATTAAATCAATTAAGATTTAAGAACCTACTTCATAACCCGGTGGGTTGACATTAGATTTATATCTGGGCCGAGCCAAAATAACACGACCCTATAAAACTTTAGCAACATAAAAATTAATGAGACTTCATTTCCACTAAAATAACTTCGAAATATTTCAAGATTTAGTCTATTTTTTCTTCATTGTTGTTTTTTCATACTTTATCATCCCTCACTTTACCTTTACCTTTAAATATACATACATATAAAGAAGTACTTAACTTCATTATCATTCTTAAATAAAATTGACCGGTTATAAAAAAAAAGACTTCCATTGTTTTTTAATACCTATATATTGTTTTGAATCCTGCGAATCTATACTCTCACACATTTTGCTTTATTATTAAAAATAGGTTATGATATTGTCCTTACTAATAAACTCTTTTAACAATAAATTGCCTAACTTATATTGCAGTACTGTATTGTTTTGGGCTAAGGGAAATGTAACATCTTAAAGTATTTTTTAGAATGCATCTAACACCCTAAAATATTTTGTGGTACACCTAGTACTCTGAAGAATTTTTTCAGGGGCGACTATAACCCTAACGGATTTTTTTTTGGGTTGCAATTCTATACTTGACAATTTAGATAACTTACGGTATTGGATATATCTAAAAAATGCTTTAGGTGTTGGATGCACCAAAAAAATAGTTTATTGTATTAAATACACCTGAAAAAATACTTCAAAAAATGAAATGCACTACAAAATATTTTAGGGCATACATTTCTAGATGTGGTAATATGTGTTAGATCTCATGTTTTGATGATAACAAAGAATATTATGAAAAATATTTGGTTAATAAATAAGTTTGAACAAAGTAATAACAGGGAAAATCATCACTTGAAATAAGCATTGGAGTAATGAAGAAAGGCCAAGAGAAAAAGTTGAGAAACTTGATCAGAAGCAAATTTTCTAAGGCATTACTCGAGTAAGTACTCGAGTAATGAGACAGAAACTTGAAGTAACCAGAGACACCTTCAAGTAACCTGCCAACAATACTCGAGTAATAGTGTAAATGTTTTCAAGTTGCTCTCGGCCTGCCAATGTTACTCGAGTAGTAACCCGAGTAACCAGGTAAATCATTTGGAGTTGCTCTCGGCCTGCCAACGTTACTCGAGTAGCTACTCGAGTAACCAGGTAAAAGTTTTCAAGTTACTCTCGGCCTGCCAATGATACTCGAGTATGTACTCGAGTTAATCTGTTTCAGAAAATGTGTTGCTCTTGGCATTTTGAACCCTGCAACGTTACTCGAGGAGCTACTCGAGTAACTCACTGAGGTAAGCAAAAATCTTAAGGTAGTACCCGAATAACTTGATCTGGTTTTTATCACATTTCACTCGAGGCACTACTCAAGTATGCAGGTATGGAATGACTTATTTAAAGTGATTACTCGAGTAAGTACTCGAGTATCCAGAGTTATTTTTGAAGAAAAACCTCAAGTCATTACCCGAGTAAGCTATGCAGAAAAGTTACATTTACTCGAGTATGTACTCGAGTAACAAGGTAATCAAACTTGAAGTGCTCTCAGCCTTGAAATCCTGCCAACATTACTGGAGTAAAGCATCGAGTAACAAAAGTTTATTTGAAGGTTTACTCGAGTTGGTACCCGAGTAACCTAAGAAGAAAAGAGTGCATTACCCGAGTAGGTACCCGAGTAAACAAGTATTTCCAAAGGTTTGAGATTTTGTTTATTCCATGCACTCCCGAGTAATGTTATATCTGTTTGCTGACTTGTAGTTCATCAAAGTTTTCACGATGATACTCGAGTAAACTTTAATGAATACTCGAGTAGCTACTCGAGTATGAAAACCCAGAAATTCAGAAATCATTCCAGTGTTCATTGTTTTGTTTCCTATATGATTAACCTTTCATTGTATTAGTATTCTTAGCATATCCACAGATAAACAATGAAGAAATCTTACCAAATAAGGAAAGTCAAATGCAACGTTCAAATGCCACCTACCACCACCTACCGCAAACGTATGTCTTTCAAATACTGGAAAAGTCAATAGTGGCTGCGCACGCTCCAACGGGCATGAAGAAATATGTTCCAGCAATCATTACCAATGTATCTATATATATAGTAACATCCAAACAGAGAAGAGAACAGACACACGAACGTATTACCAAGTTCACTACTCTGTTCTACATTATACTTGTAATTCTATACTTCAGTGATTCTTATTCACTCTGTGAGAGAGATATTTCAGTCAAACTCAATATTTGTTATTGAGGTAACTTAAGGTTGTGGAACCTTGAGTTGGGATTGGATTACAACTTGTAAGGGGGAGCGAGTGTCCAGGCGAAGGAACTTGTTTGTACTGAGGTGCCAAGAACCCACTGAATCTTGGAAGTTATAGTAAAACTCTCAGAGAAGATCTGAGGACTGGACGTAGGTCAAAGTGGTTGTGGCCGAACCAGTATAACTCTCGGTGTACACTTCGATGATATTTCTCCTTACTCCTTATTGCTTTATATTCACCGTCAAGTTTTTATTTGCAACGAAATTTTAGTATCACCCAATTCACCCCCCCTCTTGGGTGAAACGCTTGCTCTAACAATATGGTCTGGCCTGGTGGGTTCGGGCTAACCCGCCACAGGTTGGGACCATATAGGTTCGGGCCTAAAAGGACCGTATCAATATGGGTTGGCTAGGTTGGCTAACCCATAACCGCTGGGTTAGCGGGTTAGGCGGGCCAACCCATTTTTTTTTTCAATTTTTTTAACAATATATTAATATTATTTTTTTTATACAATAATATTTTTTTTCTACACACCTAAACATAACAAAATTAAAAGTACATTGCAAATTAAAGAGAGTTGAGACTGATTTCTGATTTCTAAGATTGATAGCGTGAGCTGTGAGAGAGACAGGGAGTGAGAGACTGTTTCAAGCAAAAACAAAAGAGAGTTGCCAGGTTAAGGAGTAAGGATTGAGGAGTGGGAGTACTATTTTGGCGGGGTGGCTAATTGTTACTTCTGATCGGCGTAACCTTTTCTGAAAACCTATGTTACAGTGGAATATTTTCGGAGGTTATGGGGTGGTGCATATAAAAGAACACTCTGTCTGTAATCAACTCTGCCACCACACCAAATGCCTGGAAATTTCCGTTCTTGGAAAAGAAATGAGAAAAGTTGTTGGAAGGACTTGACTAGTTGACCACATAATGAAGTCTTTCTTTTCATTATTTTTTTTGGACAATTTCTTTTGCATTATTCATTCCTTAAAGTTACATTTTAGCATTAATCGTTACTGTCCATCAACTTGTTGTTGATCGTTCGGTAACTTGGCCCACTCGCTAAATATTTTTCTTTGATCTTTTCATCTCGTTACTTAAGAGCCAAACCATAACACTTCCTGAGGGATTAAAGGAGAAAAAACAAGGATTAGTTTGAAGTTGAAGCAAGAAATTACAGTCACATGGATGCAACTATTGCTTTAATGCTCATAGAAGTTGTATTGATTTTCCTTGGCACAACAATTTCTAAAGCTATAAGATAATCTCTCCACTTCATGCTATCCACCCTATTTTTGTTGATGATAGGTAACATCTTCTAGAGCAATTTCTCTTTGTTCGGTTTGTTCATGGTGTAATGCCCCAAATTTTGATTAAGGGCTAATGACAATTATTATGGATAATTGTGAATTTAAATTGGAATTATTAAGTGTTTTATGGCAATTTTAATTAATATGTCATAAGTGGTGGAAAATTTAAAGAATAGAGTTATTGGCCACAAGTTAGTGATTAAAGGAAAATTAATTACTATCTAAGAAAAAAATGAGATATGTGATTAAATGGCTAATGGAGGGATTAGAGTAACTAATTGGTGGTTTACTTTATGAGAACCAATGATAATGGGACACTTGACAAGCTCACATGTGAGGAGAGTATTAAGAAAGTCAAATGCAATTAAAAATAATTTATCTCTCCTCTCTTCCCTCTTTGTGCGCTGGAATGAGTATGGGAGGAGGGAGTGTAATCATCTGCTCTTCTTCCTCAAGCACTCATCTCTCTCTTCTCTTTCTTCAAAAACTGCCAGCCATTGTTGAAGGAAAGGGAAGGAAGAAAGCTTCAAAAAGGTAAGGGAAATGGTCTTAAATGCTTAAACTTCTTTCTCTAAAGTTGTTCCTTGAATAAAGAGCTTCATTTTGATGTGTATAGTTTGGCCATTGGTGTTAGTTTGAACTCCCAAAGGATTTTGGAGATTGGAGAATCAAAGAACCTCTTTAGCAAAGTGAAAGAGGTAAGTGAGACTAATCTGTCTATCTAAGTTTTATGCCGGTTTAGTTTGAAATTTCTAGAAATTTGGCCTTTAATCTGAAAATGATGACCACTGGGCTTTTGGTATGTTTTTGGCATAGTAATGGTATGTTGGGAATGTATATGGATAGATAGGATTGATTGGGAAATTGGATGACAAGTTTAGTGATTTTGAGAAATTGGTGTTTAATGTTGCCCAAAACCAAAGCATCATAATGAAATAGGATTTGGATAATTATGATGATTCCATTGAATTCCTTGGATGTTTTTGCGTGGGAGTAGCTTTGGTAGAAGTTTTGGGTCCATTGGGATCAATTGGGCAAGTATTAGAAAATATGGTCAGTTTTGCTGCGTTTTCTGGTTTCTGATATAATCACTCGAGTGATCTGGGGTTCACTCGAGTATAGGATGAATAACACTCGAGTGGTGATGAGTTCCACTCGAGTGCGGTAGTGCAAACTTCCTTTCTGCTCTCTGTGTTCTTGTTGCACTTCCTTGGTCAAAGGCAAGTGTTGCCTCACTTGCGAGTGTGGTGGGACATCACTCGAGTGAGCTTCCTATCACTTGAGTGCAAGTGTATTTGACACCAAGGACTTGCCTCTCGAGTTGTCACTCGCGGTTATGGTGCAAGTGTGTGCCTTCTCACTCACGGGTATGCACTAAAGTGCAATGGGCTATGCTCGAGTCCTTCTGATCCTTGAAATCTCTTGTGCTCTCGTGTCCTCAATTTTTGGACTTCACTCTCTAGTGCTCAAGTGAGGCATTTGGCTATCACTAGGGTGAGGTCCAGTACGCTCGAGTGTTGTAGTCTCTGAAAAGTCCTTGTGCTCTCAGGTGTTCACTCGCTATCCTTCACTCTCTAGTACCCGAGTGCAGATCGTACCATCACTAGAGTGAGGTCTTCATCACTCGAGTATCAGTACAACATCACTCGAGTGAGGCCAACTTGCACCCGAGTGTCTCAGTGGAAACTATCAGTTTTGAGCTTCCAAAAGGGAATCTTTGGGGATAGTCTTCCAACCCTTTAAGGCTTGTGTTAGAGATGTTTATGGGTGCTTAATGAGCAATAATAATAACCAAATTAAGTGTTAAGAAGTTATTGAGAATTGGAATAGAGAAATAACTCTTCGTCACTGATTATAATTATAGGATACAATATTTGCCTTGCTCAGGAGCGACCAGTGCCAGAGCATGCACGGAAGGACCAAGGTAGTGACTCTTCTCTCGTGTTGTGTATGATGTTTTGGTATGCATGACTTGTCATTGAGCTTTGTGAACTGTATGTGCCATGGTCCATTACAACGTGAGCACTTCAACGTGAGCCATTTAGGGAGTGACAATGGTCATCTCTAGCTCGGCTGTTGAACTGCCATTATAATCGACATGGATCTTTGTGAATCCAACTCATGAGGCGGCGTGTTGTGAATCCAGCTGTGGGCTGTGTGTTAAATATCTTGCCTGTATGGCTTGTGTACGAAATGCTTTATATAAATCCCAACTATTGTGAAATATAATATACGAACTGTTGTGGTGCAATACAGCGTGAGCAAACATAAAGGTGATATGAGTCATACCTGCCCTTGCCGCTATAACTGCCATTGTAGTTGTTATGTGTGTGTGATGATTTAATTTCATGCCTTATTGTTATGCATACTATGAGTAATTCGTTACTACGGGGATTCTTTAGAATCTCACTCTCCCAAAAATATCAATTTTAGACAGGGCTAAAGGATCTAAAAGGAAGTGGGCAACGAAGAGTAGTTAGAGCTCTGGGCAAGGAGTTTTACTTTTGAAATATTTGGTTATCATGTATATATCATTTGGATGTTTTTGTAAACAATTGTATATATTGAGATTTTCATGGTATAGCTTGTGTAATCCCCAAGAAAAAGGGAAAAAATTTTATAGGCAATTGCGCCTTGTAGCCCTTTATTAATCAATGGAACCCGAGTGTGTTGGGAATTTATGTTGTACTCTAATATGTATGAATGAAATCACTCTGTACATGCCATTTATGTTTGAAATGTGAGTATGAGACCATTGTAAAGCAGGTGTTATAAAAGTTTTTGAAAACCTTGATTTTGGGAAATTTTATTTTGTCTAAGTTCCCAAATCATACATGGTCTTTAATTCAAACTTAATTATGTTTTTACGAACTAATCTCAGCCTATGTCGTGAAGGGGGTTACATATGGTCCAATATTAATTCATTATTTCTTTCCCTCTATAGTTGTAAAGATGTTGTTGATTCGATTCCCTCGGTTTCTTCTCCTTCTAATCCATTGTTGCTCCTCCTGCAACCAAGTATGACATCCTTCTTAGCTTTAGAGGAGAAGACACTCTTAACAATTTCTCAAGTTATCTCAATGAAGCACTTGGTGATGCAAGCCTTCAAAATTTTATGGATCACAAGCTCTATAAAGGAGAGCATATCTCATTACTACAAAAAGGTTGAAAAGTGGCGCACATTTTGTGGCCCTTCTTCAAAGAAGTGCCACAACTTCCTTTTTTTTCTTTATATATATATTTTAAATTTTGGGTACCAGCTGTGGCACCTAGTGGGACAGGGGCCACAGTTGGGACGGCCAAGTGTGGCGCTTGCACAGGCAGACGCCACACCTGTTGCCACAAACGCAGCTGTGGAGCCTGGCGGGGCTAGGCGCCACAGCTGCGTTGTGGAGCATGTGTGGCGCCTGTAAGTTCACCGCTTCTTCTCAAAACAATAGAGGAATCAGAGATATTTTTGATCATTTTCTCCAAAAATTATGCTTTTTCTACATGTTGTGTTGATGAGCTTGTACATATTATGAAAAGTAGGGATCAATACTAAGGGGTTGTCATCCCTATTTTATATGATATAGATCCATCAAATGTCCGAAAGCAAAATGCAAGTTTTGGAGATGAATTTGCTAAGCTTAACCAAAGATATAAGCACAACCAAGAAAAATTGCAGGAGTGGATGATTGATTTGATTCAATCAACAAGTCTCTTTGGGTGGGATTCAAAAAATATCGAGATATTGTCAAAGATATTTTGAGCAAATTAAATTGTCTTCCTTTCATTATGAAGGATTAGTTGGGATTGATCATCATATTCAAAAAATTGAAAAATTGAAGGGCTACTGAGTGAAGCTCATATTATGGGAATATGGGGTATAGGTGGTATAGGTAAGACTACTCTTGTTAGAGCTGTATTTCACAAATTGAAAGCACAGTCTAAAGCTTCCTTCTTTGTTTGAAATGTAAGAGAACAACTAGCAATAATTATATTTGATAGGTTATAGTAAGAATTTCTTAAAGAATTAATAAAAGATGAGGACATTAATTTCTTCATCATAAAATCCACTTTTGTAAGAAGTAGGCTTGGACACAAAAAGGTTCTTCTGATACTTGATGATGTGGACAATTCAATACCAGCTGAAGATTTAACAAAAGTGTATCATTGGTTGAGAAAAGGAAGTAGAATTATTATCACATCAAGAAACATGCAAGTACTTCATAATGCTTCTGCATTTTCAACATACTATGTTCTAATATTGGATTTTCATGATACTGTTAAAGGGAGAAGTTGATCAAGGTTAAGATCATGCACAATTATTTGAATTTTCACATGTTGTTCAGTGAATAAAGTGATAATGCCATTGGCAGAGATAGCATAATTGATATTGGGGGTACAAAGTTTCAAGCAACATCATACCTATGATTGTTGTCATGGTGACTATTATCATTGGCGTGATCATTCGATTCTTCACTTCCTAGATAGATATAAGAATGTCACTGGATAAAGAAGCAATTGCATGGGGTAGCAATAATAATAATAATGATATTGCAGGAGCAACAAAATGGGACATGCCAAATTTAAATATCGACATATGGCAACAATTTGTTGGTGGAGATGTCTCTGTTCGTTTTCCCATTCGCTTAACCTATGACTCCATTTCTTTTCTTTTATGGTTTTTAAGAAGAAGAATCAGCACGTCATATAAAGCTTTGCATCTTTAGCCTCTTTTTAGTTTTAGCCTTGGGTAACATTTCCTTTTCCAATCTAATGTTTTACTTGTAGGAGAAAATTCTGATAAAATATGCTTCTTGGCTTCAATCTTCTTGGCTAAAGATTATGTCAAAATTGGTTTTCTGTACATATTTAGATCCTGAGAGTCTTTTTAACTAATGTGTTTTTGAAACTCCTTTCTATTTTCCCCCTTTTTAACCTTTGACCTTTTGGGGCTTTTTGGTTTAGTGGAATTTTAATCAGTAACCTGAAATTAAATTAAGTACAACTCTTTCGAGAGTCGATCACAAATTTATTCTTGAGAGAATTATTATTATAAGGTCTAAACATTGTATTAAAAACCGGACCGGACCGGTCGGGTTAGACCGGAAACCGGTGACCCAGCCACTTTTCCGGTCCGGTTAGGAACTAACTCGGGAAAAAATTAACTCGGAGTGACCCGGGATAACTCGGGGTGACCCGTACATAACCCGTGCAACCCGCTAGGTTGGACGGGTTACCGGGCTGTTTTCTTAGGCTGCCAGACGCAGAGAACGATGGTGTTTCACAAGTTTTACCAGATTTGAAAACAGCAAAAACGCAAAGCCTGCAGAAAAAGAAGAAGAAAGGGAGCAAAAGGAAAGAAACATGACAAATAACGATGAAGATGAAGAAGAACCACAAAGAAAAATGGGGAAAAACTGGTCAGATGTTCTTCATTCTTCATAGTCGAATGCATGCTCTCTGTTTCTGGCTTCTTGCTTTCTCAAAACTAGATGCGAGATAGAGCTTGAGGTCCTGGGAAACTGAAAAGGTTGAATTTGATCTCATAGTGATTGTATCATGGACGTTCATTTTAAATGAAGGGCTATGATCTCTTTTGAAAAGAAGATGATCATAGTTAAGTCACATCCTCCGCCTCGTGCTTCCCAACACGATTTCTTTTACACGTTTATGCACTGCTCCTCACGCCTCACGATGCGATGCCACCATTAGAAATTAAAAGGTTATTAATATAATTATATTACCCTATTAGCATATCTGCCTATGTGGATTGCTATGGGTTTAAATTATAATTATAAAGTATAAATTAGAAGCTTATTATATGGAGCTTGTTTTTAAATTATAAATCCTAAATGATTATTTATATATCTTTATCAGTATATTTTTGTATTTTATATTTTAATACTTTAAATTTTTTATGCAATGCATTAAATTTTATTCTTATTATTTTAGAAGAATATTTTACACCCAATATTCTAGGATAAATTTATTCATTTTTCTTATAGGATATAGTCCAATTGGGAGCATATATTAGCCGTAAAAAAACAGAAAAAGAAAGAAAGAAATGGAGAATATTGAATCTTTTATTCAATATTATTTTTATAATGGTTAGATATAATTATTTTATATATATTAATTATATTATATTATTTTAATTATGGCCGGTCTGACTACGGGTTTACCCCCGATCTGACCCACTGACCCTTGACCCAGTACCTCGACCAGTTCAGTGTCCGGTCTGGTTTTTAATACCTTGGGTCTAAAGAGTGGGATTTAATTAACAAAAAGGCCTAATAACAAGTGAGCAGAATAAGCACGTAATCATTTGTTTGAAACTAAAACTTGTCATTACATAATTCTTAGTTGTTATTGGATTTTTGGGTGATTAAATCCCTTTCTTAAGACTTTATAATAACTCCCCTATATTTTATATGAAAAATCTGAAATAGAGTTACAAGTACCATTTTACAACCCCTTTAAAAACTATATAGATCCGCTTTTAGTGTTGCATATATAAAATTTGAAAAATGAATTGTATCACCAAAAGATTATAAAAAATGTAGCTTTTTATAAAGTATTCCTCCGATCCTAAGGAAGATATTATAGTGCAAGGTCACTTTTCTACTTTGCAATGTATTGTTAATTGTGATTTTACATTTCAATTGTGAATTTTGTGTAAGTTGCTGAATATTTATTTAAAAAAAATACTAAGAGCACAAAATTACAACTATTGTGTGGAGCTTCTTTACATTTGCAAATTTTTGTGCCTCTGTCCCATCGTGCAAAATAAAAGGTACTACAACCTCTAGTCCTAAGTGTAATTTGTATTATAAACTAACTCCTACATAATAATGCCACCAATGTTCATATGCCCTGGCATTTTGCAACCTCTTAAGAGTAAATAGTCAATAATGAGATATTTTGAGTGACTTGGGTTGATTAACCATTAATTTTTGGGAAAATGATGAAACAACAAGTATTTATAAGTAAATTAAATAATGATACAATTTAGACAGATTGTCTATAAATTTGAAAATTGCGAATATAAGAAGCAACATAAATAAATCAGGTAACTAAACAATTTTACAAACTTCCCATTCCCATACATTGATGACAGTTATAAGTACAAGTACAGTCCATTCCTAACTTTAAACCCATTGCTTGAAAAACAAAAAACCTTTTTTGACCGAACTGTTATCTCTAGTCTAAACACAGCGTTTAATTGAGTTGGACTTGGCTTCATTACTGCACACAAACCCTCAGTTGCCCAATACAGTCACTAAGTCATAATCAAAGATAAATTATTGTCGACATAACATAATTATAAATAATTAATGAAAAGGCTTAATACAATTAAAAATATTTCTTATACATATGTCTTAAAAAGTGTAAGTAGTCAACAAAATAAACAACACAAGATATAAACAAAACAATCACTAGAAAATAAGTCAAAAAGTACAAGATTGATAAGAATATTTATGAAATAAGAAATATCTTTTATAAGTTTTTAATTTTTAGAATTCTTAATACAAGACATTCTTATGAAATTTAATTCTAAAAAAGATAATAACAATTAAACATTTGCAAAAAAAATCAATAACATTATTATTATATAAATAATTTTTAAAAATAAAAAAATAGATACGGGTTTAAAAGGGTTGGTCCTTGGCTCTACAAAGACGATACTTTAATGCCCGCTTTCACTTTTAAAGAAAAAATCTTAAACCTGACCCTTACAAATTTAGGGCCTAATGTTTTTCCGGCTGTAAATGGTGTATACTATTCTCAACTAAAAAAATAATAAATTATCTAGACTTTTTTAAGTATATTAACATTACATGGTTTTCAGTATAAAAAAAAATTACATAGATTTTTATTTTTTAAACTCACATAAATCTATTATGACATAAAAATAAATTATGTGAACCTCCTTTATATTGTTTAAAATTTCATATATATTTTTTTAAATGTTTTTAGATGTATATAACCTTTCATTAACATTTATATTAAATCATAAAACATTTTGATTTTTCCTAAAATTATATAATTTTTATTTTCAATTAAAATTTGTGTCGATTTTAAAACTTATACTTTTGACAAGATCAAAAGATGTCTGTGTTTTGGCATTGTAGGTCTTTAATCCCTAGGCCTCCATCACACTTTCTCTGTTTAAGTACATCCCAAGCAATGAGGTGCATTTTTTTACTATCGTCATTCTGGTTCCAAAAGAAGTCTCTACTTAGTTTTTCAATTGCTGATAACACTCCTTTTGGAACAAGAGTTGACTGCATCTGGTATTGTGGGATGGTAGATAAGACCGACTTGATGAGGACAGTTCGACCAGCCATACTCAAAAACTTCCCCTTCCAGCTACTCAATTTAGTTCTCACCTTCTGAAGGAGGGGAGCAAAGGTCAATTTAACCATACGTTTGTGCAAAAGAGGAACGCCCAAGTATTTCCCAAGGTCCGCTGTCAGGCCAATCCCCACAATCTGACTCAACTCATAAGCTCTGTTGAAGTGGACATTCCTGGACACAAACATTTTGGATTTGTTCAGATTTATTTTGTGCCCAGAGACCCGGCAAAACAAATCCATAACATTCTTCATTTCTTCCAGCTGTTCTGTTGAAGCCTCTCCAAAGAGGAGAAGATCATCTGCGAAGAATAGATGCGAAATACGTGGTCCTGAAGAGCTCAGGCGTAGAGGATGCCAATTCCCCATATCTACCTCGTGATGTATTAGCTGACCAAGTAATTCCATATACAGGACAAACAGATACGGACTCAGCGGATCACCCTGTCTCACTCCCCTGGAAGGATTGAATTTTTCAGAGGGCGAACCATTCCAGATAATGCTCATGGAGGGGGATGAAACACACTTCATTATTAGCTTGACAAGATCCTCTCTTAACCCCAGGCTGTTGAGAGTGAATTCCAAGAAGCGCCAGTCGAGCCTGTCGAATGCCTTTTCCATATCAACTTTGACGGCTATATAACCTCTGTTGCCTCTCTTAATTCTCATAGTATGGATTGCCTCCTGAGCTATGATGATGTTGTCAACTCCCTGCCTACCAGCGATAAAGCTACACTGGTTCTCAGCTACAAGATGACCCATGACCCCTTTAAAGCGATTGGCAATCACCTTGCTAACGATCTTGTAACTCACGTTGCACAAGGAGATAGGCCTAAAGTCTTTTAACGATAGGGGTTGATCAACCTTTGGAATCAGGATGATGTTCGTCTGGTTTATCGCCTGCACTTCCTCCGGGTTGCTAAAGATGTTGATCACCATGTCACAGATCTTTTGCCCTACCAAATTCCACTGTGATTGGAAGAAGTGGGGGCTCAAACCATCTGGGCCCGGTGCTTTAAAAGCATCCATCTCAAAAGCTGCATTTTTTATCTCAATTGGTGATACCTGACACTGCAACCGCTCAAGCTGATGTGTCTCAAGGGGCGGGAATGTTGCCGTCCAAGGCTGGGTAGGAGATGGTGTATGTTCTGAAGAATAAAGCCTCTGGAAATAGTCATTGGCCATATCACGCAAAAGATTTTCATCAGAAACCCAGATCCCATTATCATCTTTCAGAGCCTCAATTTTACTACGTTTCCTCTTAGAGATAACACTGGAATGGAAAAATTTTGTGTTTCTGTCCCCACCACCTAGCCACTTACACCTTGATTTCTGGAACCAGATCAATTCTTCTTGCAAGGCAATTTTTTGATATCTGTCCCACAGCTGATTTTCGATCTTGAAAAGGCCATTTTGACATCCGTCTCTACTTCTGGCACGATCAATGCCCTCCAGTCTTCTAATGATCTCTCTCTTCTTTTTTGCTACATTCCCGACGACACGATCATTCCATTCTGAAACATTCTTTGCAAATTGGGCTTGCCCCTGGAGCCAGTTCCTTCCCAGCCAAGCTTCTTTAACCACATCACTAAACCCCTCTTCAATACACCATGCGGCTTGATATTGAAACTTACTTCCCCTAGCCCTGGAAGAGTGAGAGTTGTGGTCGGCAACAACAATAACTCGATGATCGGACTTGAACTTGAGATAGTGGAAAGCTTTTGCTTGAGGGTTAAGAATATCCCAGTTGAAATTGCAAAATACCCAGTCCAGCCTTTCCTTGACGCCGGTTTTTTCCCAAGTGAATCTATCCCCCACGAAAGGCACTTTCATAAGATTACAACGATCAATGCAGTTCTGAAAGTCATACATAGAGGCATAAATGGGAGCGGCTCCACCATCTTTATCACTAGAGGAAATAATTGCATTAAAATCACCTAAAACCAGCCAGGGGATGTCCACAGTTTGGTGAATAGCATGCAAAGACGACCATAAATCCCTCCTCTTCACCACACTAGTATCACCGTAAACAAAAGTCACAAATAAAGGGTCCATGTTGCTCCTATCATGAATCTTGCAATGGATTAATTGGGTGTTAGAGGAAATATATTCAAGATGAAAATCCCAGTTATTCCAAAGCACCCAAATACCACCAGCGTAACCTGTGGCTTCAATTCTCAACCAATCGTTGAACCCCAATTTTCTAACAACCTTATCCGCTCTGTTTCCACTAATCCGCGGTTCCAATAAACACATAACATTGATACCATATTTGCTGACCACATCCTTAAAAATGCGAGGGAACGCACTACCGCCCGCCCCCGACAATTCCAAGAAGAAATAATCATTAAAACATTAACAGGGGCAGGAGGAGGAATGACACTTACATGTCTGGTGGTACACCACCCATCATGACAACCATTTCCAGATTAGAAACGGAATGCACCTCTGAGCTCGACTCTTTAAGAACATGCTTCGGACTAGAGGGGACAAGTAGCGTGTTATGGGGTTCAGCAGAGTTGATAGCGTCCCGGGCAATTCCTTTACCATAGTGAGCATAGTTAGCTTTTGAGGAAGAAGCAAAAGGAATTGTTGGCAACCCACTTGGAGTATCCTGAGCAACAGACTCCATTGGAGGAGGATTTTCAACAACAGACTCCCTTGCAAGGATTTGCATATTCCCACTAACTAATTTATGGGTCCTTAGAGAAGCATGATTATTCATCTTAGGCAAACATAGCTTTGGCGCATCCGAAGAGCCTGAATCCGCAATAGGAGCCTCCGCCTTATTCTCAATAGAAAGGGAGTTATTTGTAACACTTTTCTTTTTGACCATGGCCCACTTCTTAGCCCCCACGTGGAATCTCCTCTTAGAAATAATATGATCTTTGCTTCCAAAAGACCTCACATGATGCGCTGGACCCACGCCCTCCTTTACCCCACGCACAACACCACAAGCATTATTTTCTTCATTCCCTGGACCCACGGCCTTCTTTACACCACGCACAACATCACGCAGAACACCACAAGCAATATTTTCTTCATTCCCTGGACCCACGGCCTTCTTTACACCACGCACAACATCACGCACAATGTTCTCTTCATTACATGGACCCACGCCCTCCACTACACTACACCCAACAACACCTGAAACATTCTCATCAATTCCTGGACCCACGCCTTCCACTACACCACACCCAACACCACCTGAAATATTCTCTTCATTTCCTGGACCCACACCTTCCACTACACCACATGATAGCGCATGGAATCTGGATTTCGAGGCAACAATAGCGCTGGTTCCAATTGCGGAATATCTGGGAAGGCGCGACTTGGCAGGCTTGCGCATGATCATCCATGGCCCGAACTGCTGCAGCTTAGACGGAGGAGGGAGACCCGAAGGCGCCGCCGGAGCTGGAGTTGGGGACAGTCTTGGTTGATCTTTCTTCGGCACACCGTCTGGACACACCAACGAGGGGCACACCTCTTTTCTGTGGCCATAAATGCCACAGGAAAAACAAATAACACCCAATCCTTCATATTCAATATTGAGAAGGCCCGATGCGTAGATGATTTTTGGAATCAATTTCTTCTGCAAATCAACTTCAACACAAATTCTGGCAAAGCGACCTCTGTGAATAATTGCTTCTTTGGCATTCGGATCTTCAATAGTATTAATATCCACCTTGAGAGTTTTCCCAATCAAATCCCCTATTCTCCATAAACACTCCTTGTTGTAACAGAGCAAAGGAACATTAGGAATTCTAATCCATGTAGCAACTCTTCCCAGTGGGTTCAGGAACGGATCAAAGTGGGGAGACCACCTCTGCACTAGGATCGAATGCTGTGAAATTGTCCAGGGACCACCAAAGAGAATCTTTTTGTAATGAAGCTCCCACTGAGCAAGATCATTGAATTTAACCACATAGTAATTATTGGGAAGATCTATTAAATCGAAACCACTGGTTTGCCAAGTTCTGATCAGATGTTCTTTGAGCTTGAAGAAGTTAATTCTCGCACCCAGGATAGTGATAATAATGGAACTGGCCCAGGGTCTTGCCCATCTATTGAACTCTTCCTGCGAGATTTGCAACTTTGGATAAATATTCATGAGCTGATTCAAATCATCTGAAGGTTCCGGCAAATCCCATGGCTGGTCCAATAGGTCAGAAAGCGTGGAAACGTCTTCCGAGCTGTGATTACCATGGGCCACACCATTACACTCTGAACCTTTAAAGCCCATGAGCGAGTCTTTGTACGACGGAGCATGTCCTGAGATAGGTGGTGAGGAAGCACACACCAACTGCCCAGTTTCAATCCCAGGAGTTCCATTCACGACAGCCACGGTGCAATCAAGACTAGCAGAATTTGCATCCTCCAACTCTCCATCCAGACCTGCAGATTTTGAGGCTACCAACGCTTCAACCGGCGGCAAAAAGCGAACGCCGGGGATATCCATCCAGGAAAAAACGGAATTGGCACGGATTCCGATAGACTCTCTCTCTCTCTAACTCTCTCTCTCTCTCGATTGTTTGGCTCTTATATTTTGAACCAAAACAAAGCTTTTCTCATGAAGTTGTGTTGGAGCCTTATCACGAAACCAGAGGCTTTATGGGTGAAATGTCTCCGTGCTAAATACTCATGTGTCTCTGAATCGGTCCCACATGTGCGCAAGTGGCGCAACCAATCAGCAGTTTGGAATGGCATTGTGACTGTTTGGGATGACTTCAAAAGGGGCCTAGGCAAAAAACTAAGACGAGGTAACACAAATGCATGGCAGGAATGTTGGGCAAATATGGACAAGCCTCTACTGTTCTTTATAGAGAGGAATACGCATTTGTTAGATATGGAGGCGCAGGTTTGCTCCTTTAAATCCCAAATGGGCAATTGGGATAGAGCAAAATGGGCGACCTTTCTTCCGAATTGGGTGGTTGATAGAATCATGATGACTCCTCCGCCAACGGGTTCCGAGGACGACGTCTTTTGTTGGCGGAATGCTCCGGACGGTTTCTTTAGTGTGAAATCAGCTTATGACATGCTACACCACCGGCAGTCTATGAGCAATCAACGTCACTGGCGCGAACTATGGCACTGGGGAATTCCAGAAAGAGTCAAACTCTTTATGTGGCAAGTATTCCATGATAGACTCCCGACAAATGTGATGCGAGCGAGGCATAACCCGAGTGTCCTAAACACTTGTCCCTTTCAGTGTGAGAGTGAGGAGACCATCCTTCATGTGTTGAGAGACTGTGAGCAAGCCCAGTGTGTGTGGGACCCTTTAACTAACAATTTATATTCTACTATGTTTTTTTCTGGTAATTTGCAGGAATGGCTACACTGGAACTTAAAGAATTCACCAGGCAATAGGAGGATGTCTAGATGGGCATGGCAACGAGTATTTACCACCACGTGCTGGCTCCTTTGGAAAAACCGTTGTTGCAGAGTTTTCGATGGTTCAGGGGTCAACCCAAAGGAAATAGTCCACAGATGCATTTATCACCTCTCGGAAAGTGTACTAAATGGACGTCTTAATCACCAGATATTCCAAGTTTCAGAAAGAGGGCTCGCCCGCTGGGAACCACCTGCTCAGGGATTCTTTCGTATTGATGTAGATGGCTCTTCTTTCAGTAGCAGTCAGGCAGCCTGCGGAGGTGTTATTCGTGATAGCCAGGGTAACTGGTTACGTGGATTTCAACAGAAGTTGGGAAATGCTTCCCCAACTGCTTCGGAAATCCATGCAATCCAAAGCGGTCTTCAACTATGTAAGCAGATGGGTCTTAAGAAAATCAGGCTTTTCACAGACTCTCTTCAGGCCATCCACCTGCTTTCTACCAATTGCGGTGTTGATCACCCTTTGTATGATATCGTATCGGCTACCAGATCCCTTATTTATGCCGACTGGGATTTAGAGATTTCCCACTCATATAGAGAATGCACTCGTTGTGCTGACTTTCTGGCGCGAATGGCTCATTTGAATAGCCAAGATTACATGGAGATTGGAGTTTCCCCTATGGAATACTTTCACCTTTTTGCCTTGGAATGCGGAGATATAGCTCATGAACACTATGTAGGACCTGTCCCCTAGGCCCTGTTACCTATTCAAGCTATGCTTGCCTTTATACTCAAAAAAAAAAAGATGTCTGTGTTATTTTTTTTTTCAATAGATTTATACGTAAGAGTTAAAAAAATAGAGAAATTGCATTTAATTTGATGAAATTTAAAAATTCATATTAATTTTTAAAATAGAAAGTCAAGAAAATATAGGAGGTTTAATCTAGGGCAGTTTAGTATTGAGTTTTTATTTTAGTAATTGGTCATTCTAAATAATTACAACTTTTATGATCTTTCCCAATAAATATTATCTATTTTAGGACCTTTGTTCTAATTTTCCCAAAATATTTCCTTGGTTTTCAATATAAGGCCTATTAATTTAATTTAGGATGGGAGTTATAGTTTTTTTTTCGATGGAAGGAAAGTAGCATGAATTTTCAGTATTTACATTCACAGTCACTTAACAATCTATTCGGAATAATGCAACATCTTGTTCGAGTCCATGCAATATAACCTGACCTATAACATTCTTCTATTTTTCAACTTAGCAATTAGCAATAGCAATTATGAGGCACTGTTTCAAAATTCGGCAGGTGGGGGAGGGGGTAAATCCCGTAAGTGATCCAATAGTCATAGAAAAGAAAGCTCGTACTGAAATTAAGAAGATAAAATCACTACCTTTTGAATCCCTTCAGCCAATATGGTGAAACTTTAAAATAAAAATTCAGAGTGCTCTCTATGATAGTTTAAGCTTTGTCAGAAATTAGCTTCTCAATCATGTCGGCTGCTTCTTGAACCGTTGTAATTTTCTGGGCACTTTCTTCTTCCACGCTAATACCAAACTCCTCTTCAAGTCCCATCACAATTTCAACCTGCACAAATTTTGGAAAGCAAGTCAAAATGATTGAACGGCGCGAAATATAAATGGTGTTTTCTTGCACCAGAATCGTGTTAGACATGTTTTGCAGCAAAAAGTGATAAGGACTCCAGACTAGGAAACCCCAAGCAATAAAAAAACAAAAGAACCAAATATGACCAGCTAAGGGGCTTTTTTTCTGAATTAAAGTGGTAGGCACTATGGGCCTGAAGTTACAAGCAATATCAAACCCGCGACTTCCCACCTAAAGAGAAGCTCTCATGTCACTACACTACAAACTAAGGAGTCTGATTCAGGATACAGGAACTGCAAAGACATTGCCATATGATAGACCCGTTACTCCCGTACACCACTCAACAACCAGCTCTTACAGGCCTAATCAGTTATCAATATGGGCCAGCAAGTAAACCAGTTCTGAGAAGGGGTAAAATAACTTAGACTTGGGCCTTTGGACCCACTCCATGTGAAGAATTAGGAGTTTTGGATTTCCACTTGGAGTTTCAACTAAGCTACTCTCTTGAACTATATATCAGGGCGACAGATCCCCTCTTATTTAGGGAGAGCTGCTACAATCAACTGATAAGAATGTTCCAATATTGTATAGCATTAACAACACAAGGTCAAATGGGACATTACCGTGTCAAGAGAATCAACTCCAAGTGTAGCAAATTTGGACTCTCCATTGACAGTGGAGTCAGGTGGTAGTGCCAATTGTTTCCTGACTATCGCGCACACCTTGTCAACTGTCTCTGCTTTAGCCTGCTCAAAATTCAAAATTTCATGTTGATCACATCATATGATTACTTATTACAAAAACTCAGGCTACGATACCACTACCAAATAGAAAATTTCATGTTTAAGTGATTTGAGCATGAGGCTTTGCCATGAAGTTGGTTCAGAAAAGTATAGGCTTTTACAATGCACATAGGCCTACATGATGATCCGACTTAAAATTATGGTGCAAGAGCAACCTTTTCTGTTTTGGAAGTTACAAGCAACATTTACAGGGGTTTACTATATCATAATAGACTGGAACTTGGCTATTAACTAAAAGTCAGGACTAAAAAATGAGATAAAGGAAAAATAACCCCATTGTTATAAGCTGATAAATATAAATCAAGGAAAAACAATACGAGGGTTTGTTTCTGAAAAACTTACTACACATTTAACTTGAAACCGAGATGACCTTGATTGGAATTGAATAGATGGAAAAGTCTTCCATTTAATTGAAAGGGATACTCAGTTTGGGCTAGAGATCCCAGCAAGAGAGGCCTGTTTTTGCATTCAAAAAGAAAAATTTAATGAGCACTGGAAGAAGTACATATTTAGAAATAACCGCTAACACAGGAAAAACCAAAAATAAGAGTAATATCCTCTTGTAAAGCCATTAAGCACAACAAAGTCAATAATTGAATTGCTAATGCATACAATTACGTATACAATGTAACATAGAAACTAAGAAGCAGCTAACAAGTCAATAACCTACTGTGCTGAAAAATGAGAAATGTCGTTTAAAATAATTACATCCATTCCATCAAAACAACGGTAACATAAATTTACAATCGATTCTGGATAGTACTTTGACAAAGCTACCATGCCATTGGTGTTGAATCTGTTAAAGCTTCAAAGGAAATAGCTCAGAGAGGACCGAGTAAAAGTCAAAAGATTTTAGACTTAATTAACTACTTCTATTAAAGCAGGCAAGATGTTTAGTCTTCCAATAAATTACTCAGTTCCCTTCAACCTTTAATCTGGTTTGTCTATTTACAATATTAGTCAATAATAAAATTATAATATTATCACAATATCATAATATAAAATCCCGTGATATTCTCTTAGATATATTATTTATAGTAGGACCTATTTTGAGAGTGAGTTTGGGTACTTAATGCACATACTTGAGATCACCAACATAGAGTGCCATTATGAATTATCCTATAGACTATTCCCTCTAGCCATTTTTATAAGCAACTGTTTTTTTTATTGTGCAAAATAAACTAGAGGTTGGAATTAGTTAAAAACAATAAATGTGTCAAAAATTTCATGTCTTTTCTAAATATGCCTCTATTTATAAAAATAGCGTAGGAGAGATAATAAGTATTCCCTTCGGTCCTAATTATAAGACAAAATTGACTTTTTTGGAGAAATTAAGGAAGTCAATTAAATTACTTTAGAGTGTTTATATTTTTAGTATCCTTAAATTATATATTAGTTTATTAGTCAAATTAATTAGTTTGGAGGAAAAAAATAAAAATATAAATACTCTAAAGTAATTTAATTAGCTTCCTTAATTTCTCCAAAAAAGTCAACTTTGTCTTATAATTAGGACCGGAGGGAGTATAAAATAAGAAATAGAATGAGTAATAAATAATTAAATGAAAAAAAATTAGTGGCTCATTAATATAAAGATATATATTTAATAAAGATAGAAAAGAAAATAAAAATCAAATTTTGATACGAGAAAAAAAAAAGTTGGGAGTAACGGCCTAAGCCCAATTTACATGGGCTGATTCCTTGTGGTTTTTTTTTTTTGTAAGACAAAAAGTCCAAACAAGCAAAGTTCAAATTCAAGAGTTTGCCTCCTTGTGGGCTGATTCCAAATGGTTTTAAGAAAAAAAGTCCAAACATGCAAAGACCCAAAGTGGGCCCTTCAGATTCCAAATTTTTTCCAAAAGCTAACGAAGGGCTGGTGCGGGACAGCTGCAACGAAAGTATCACGGCAATTCTGTGAGGCCTATTGCTTTCGCTTCCCTCCACATCGATCCAGGTTATTTCTTCTCCTTTACTTGTGCGTTCATTATATTTTTCACAGCAAAATATTTGCTGTTTTCTTCTCTTGTGCTGTTGATTGAATCTCCTACTTGCCTACCATACTCTCGTAGATCTCATAATACTCAAACATCTGGAATTTTTTATGCTTTAATTTCTGTAAAACTTAGTCCCATAACCTTCGAAGATATGGCTGCACTACTTTATCTCTTGACTGAAGTGTTCATTTATTTTAAGAATTGTTTTGAAGATCAAATTAAAGGAGCAAGTCTGCAGATCCCAAAGCTGACAGTTTTGCGATCTCTGTGAACTATCTTCCCTTCACATCCCGGTCTTCGTACTTTCATTCTTCTCTTTTTTTGCTGTTTTGAGAGGATTTTTATCTGAGTTGTTATGGTTTGTTTAAAGAAAAAATTCTGCAACTACCTTATGGTTATCTGCTTGAGTGAAAGACATCTTGGCTATGATAATTGGTTTTCAGATGGGTGTTTTGAAAAAGAAAAGAAAATACCAATTTGATCTTAAAAAATGAAAAAAAAAACTAAATGTTTTGTTATTTTCGGCTTCATTGAACTTTTAGGTAGCTAACTTTGAGCAATATTTTTTTTTACTTTTACTTCAAATAAAAACCTATCATATAAGCACCGTTACTTATGACACTCGCATTAAGAATACATGGAGTGAGAAATGCTACACCGTTTTTCTATAAAGTCATATTCATAAGAAATATAATAATTACCCTTCAACAATATATTTTTACTAATGGAAAGTAAATAAAAAAAAAAAAGTTTTTGTAAACTAATGGATACATGTGGAGAACTAGTTTGAAGTAGAGGAAGTTTGCAAAGCTCGAAGCTGACATTTTTGAGAACCTGTGAGCTATTTCTTTTGCTTACCACCACTTCCACCAGGTTAATACTATCCCCTTGCTTCATCTCACTGATACTCTCACTACAAAAAAAAAAAGACTTTTGGCGGCGACAAAAGTCGCCGCTAAAAGTCTAAAAGTCACCGCTAAAAGTCTTTCAGCGGCGACAAAAAGTCGTTGCTTATGCGACTGTCGCGAATAGTATTCACGGCGACAATTTTTGTCGCCGCTGAAAGTATACTTTCAGCGGCGACTTTTGTAGCCGTTGAAGGTGACTTTCAGCGGCGACAAAAAGTCGCCGCTAAAAGTATTAATTTTTTTAAAAAAAATTGAAAAATTATTTTTTTTAAAAAAAAAATTCGAATTTTTTTTAAAAAAATTAATTTACAATTGCCACGTGTCTCCTCCCCGTGTCTCCTCCCAGTGCTGCCACGTGTCTCCTCCGCATGCTACCACGTGTCGCCTCCGCGTGCTGCCACGTGTCGCCTCCTCATAATTCCTCCAAGTGACTCTCCTCCAGTTCGAACCAGCGACCTCAGGGAGCCGATGCCTTCGCACGCGAGTCTCTGCCAGTTACGCCGAAATGAACCTATGTCACATTATTACATATTATTATATATATAATATTATCATATATATAAACATACATATATATAATTAATTAATTATATACATATAATTAATTATTAATTAAATATAATTCCATTAAAAATAATGAAAAATTAAATAAAAACGAAAAAAATATTTATATATTTAAATTAAAAAATGTTTTAATTAAAATTACTTAATAAATAATAATTTAATATCATAAATATTATTTTTAATATAAAATTATAAATATAATATTAATAAGTAATAATATAATTTTAATAATTAAGGTTAAATAGAATTATTTAATAATTAATATTTTAATTTTATAAATATTATTTTTGAAAAATATTAATAAAAAAAATATGAAATTGACTTTCAGTGGCGACTTTAGTTGTCGCCGCTAAAAGTGAGTTTCAGCGGCGACTTTTGATAGTCGCCGTTGAAAGTGTTTTAAGAAAAATAAAATTTTGAAAAATTTCAAACAAGACTTTCAGCGGCGACACTAAAGTCGCCGCTGAAAGTGAGTTTTAGCGGCGACTTTTAAAAGTCGCCGCTAAAAGTGTTTTTTTAAAATTTTTTTTTTTAATTTCATACAAGACTTTCAGCGGCGACACTAAAGTCGCCGCTGAAAGTGAGTTTTAGCATCGACTTTTAAACGTCGCTATTGAAAGTGTTTTTTTTTTAAAAAAATTTAAAATTTCAAACAAGACTTTCAGCGGCGACACTAAAGTCGTCGCTGAAAGTGAGTTTCAGCGGTGACTTTTAATAGTAGCCGCTGAAAGTGTTTTTTTTAAAAAAAATTTTTTAATTTCAAACAAGACTTTCAGCAGCGACACTAAAGTCGCCGCTGAAAGTGTTTTTTTTAAAAAAAAAATTTAATTTCAAATAAGACTTTTAGCGGCGACACTAAAGTCGCCACTAAAACACACTTTCGGCGGCGACAACTCAATGTCGCTGCGGAAAGTGAGACTTTTAGCGGCGACAAAAGTGTCGCCGCTGAAAATGACACCTTCAGCGGCGACATGAAAAGTCGCCGCTGAAATTCTCACTTTCAGCGGCGACATTGTGTTGTCGCCGCTGAAGGTGTCACATTTAGCGGCGACTTTTAAAAGTCTAACTTTCAGCGGCGACATTAAAAGTCGCCGCCAAATGTCGCCACTGAAAGTGGTTTTTTTTGTAGTGTCTGTTTTGCAGGCATTTTTCCAGAATTATATTTTCAGGATTTTCTTCTTGCAGGAAAAATTGTGCAAAAAAATTTGTTAATTTCTGGTTTTTTCTAGTGTATATCTAATAAACTTTTGTTTGCTCTTTCTATGAACTTGGTTTCAGGTTGCTGAAGGTTGGAGCTAGAAATTGCTATCAAATGGATGGAAACATTGCTTTAACTCTAATAGAAGCGTTACTGATACTATTGGCTTTATCAATTTCCATGGCTAACAGATTCATCTCTCATGGCTAACAGATTCATCTCTCCTTCCCTTTGTGATAACCAAAGTACTGTTGCTGTTGATGATAGGTACGTAGCTAGCTAGCTAGCTTCTTGTATGATTTTCTCCTATAACCCGATATTTGTTGATGGTTTCTTTCTATCTCTCTAGTTCTAAATATGATGTGATTTTAACTCAAAGGGATTCTCCTCTTACAACCAAGTATGACATCTTTCTTAGTTTTAGAGGGGAAGACACCTGAGACACTTTCTCAACTTATCTCTATGAAGCACTTTGCGATGCAAAGATTCAAACTTTTATGGATCACAAGCTCCACAAAGGAGATCATATCTCACCAGTTCTTCTGAAAACAATAGAGGAATCAGATATATCTTTGATTATTTTCTCAAGAAATTATGCTTCTTCAACTTGGTGTATGGATGAGCTAGTTCATATCATGAAATGTAAGGATCAGTATGGAAGAACTGTCATCCCTATTTTCTACAACATAGATCCATCAAATGTTCGCAAACAAGATGAGAGTTTTGGAGATGGATTCATTAAACTTAAGAAGAGATTTAAGCACGACCAAAGAAGAGTACAACATTGGACAGATGCTTTGAACCGATCAACAAATCTATCTGGGTAGCATTCAAAGAATTTCAGGTAGCTTCAACACATTTTTCCCTTATTGTTTTCTTTCTTGGGGCATTAAACATGATCAGTTTTTGAATTTGTATTTGTTCTAGGCCTGAACCTGAACTTACTAAAATGATTGTGAACGATATTTTGAGCAAACTGAGTAACAATTCATCCTTTCATTTGGAAGGATTGGTTGGGATTGGTCATCAGATTCAAAAAGTTGAAAGTTACTGAGTGAAGCTTGCATTGTGGGGATATGGGGTATGGGTGGTATAGGCAAAACCACTCTTGCAGAAGTTGTATTCGATAGGTTGAAAGCTCAGTTTGAAGCTTTCTCATTTGTTGGACATGTGAGAGAACAACTAGGAAAAATTGGATTTGATGAATTATTGGAAAAATGCGTTAAAGATTTGTTAAAAGATGATGATATGAAGGCTTACAATTTAAGATAAACTTTTGTGGCAAGAAGGCTTCGCTATAAAAAAATTCTTCTAGTACTTGATGATGTGCATGATTCTATAGCAATTGAAGATTTAATCAAAGCATTTGGCTGGTTTGGAGAAGGAAGTAGAATAATTATCGCATCAAGAGACATGCAAATGTGTCAACTGCCATTTCCATTTTGATATGCACAGGGCAATAATGAACAAGTTCCATAGGCAAATAGAAAAGTACAGTTATACTGATAATAAGTATTTGTTTACAGACAGTCATTAACAGAGCAGAAGTCGATAATAATGACAAATATGTACCAAATGTCCCAAAACTATTTCACATACAGACATATACAACCACTGTATTCGTCTTGGGAAATGTGCCCGTCAGTTTCCCTTATCTGCATCCTTGGCTTTCGAGCCACTGGCACCCGCTGAGACATTTGGATTAGAAAAAGGGGTGAGATTCGAAGGAATCTCAGTAGAGACATACGATCAACATATAAAATGCGAAAATTAAATATGCAATGCACCATATCAAGTAAAATGAAAACTCATATCATCCGTGTGTGTACACAAAATTCAGGGCCAACTAACCCGTTGAAACCCCTACATGTACCTCAGCCGAGTCCTTGACTACAGCTAGGTAAGACTAGTGTACCTCAGCTAGGTCCTAGACCACAGCTAGGTAATATGCCTCCAGCACGTGTTCAGATCACAAAATACAGTAACACGCATCATACAAATAGTCACATAGTATATGAGAGATAGTAGTTCCTACTCTACGATTCAACTTCATGGCAGCTGTACTCTAGGATTAGTCATCACGATGGCTGCACTCGCGGGTTCATCATCACGGTGGCTGCACTCTAGGGTTCTATACTCGATGCTTTACACAGGCGCCCATACACCTGGTCAGCCCCCTTCCGGTCAGAACTTTCCATAGGTAGCCCTCTCCGATAAGATTTCACCGTAGGTAGCCATCTCCGATCAAAACTTTCAATCTTTGTGGTTGCAGTACAACTCCAAAATTATGCCATAAAGGCAACGTTTCCCAGTTCAATACAAAAATTCTTATCATCAACTCAAGATTATGGATGGAATAGTTCAATTCCAGAAGCTTCAGCTGACGAGATGGGTATGCTCTCACTCGGCTCTCATCAATTCTCATCTCGATCTATGCCTGCTAGCATCTGGGGATTCAATTCCCTTCCCAATCCATACCATCTGGTATAAGTGAAGACAACAAAGGCCACTATGGATTTGGGATTATCAGTGTTGGTACTTTAATAAATTTTTCATTTCAGCTCTTTGAAGCTCCTCTCACAATCATCATCCCATGCATAATGCTGAGTTCTGGGAAATTTCGATATAAACATCTCATCCCTTTTTTTATTATTGTTACACCCGTAGTCCTTCTTGGCCTCGTACCCGAGTCCCTTAGGACGTGGCTAACAGCCTCGTCGGGTAGGGTGCTTTTTTATTCACACCACATGGCCCTCCATAGTAACCCACAATCATCCATAGAAAATGTGATAGATAAATATGTCATGCAGCATATAGTGTAAAATGAAAATCACATCAATCCGTGTGTGTACACAAAGTTCAGGGCCAAACACCCAGTTAAAACAACAATCCGTGTGTGTACACAAAGTTCAAGGCCAACCATCTAATTGAAACCCTTACGTGTACCTCAGCCGAGTCACCGACTACAGCTAGGTAAATCGTGTATCATAGTTGGGTCCTTACTAGGCCGAATGGTACATATACACTTCCCGCACCACAGCTAGATAATATTTGTGTACCTCAGCTGGGCACCAACCACAACCAAGTAATGTTCGTGTACCTCAGCTGAGTCCTAGACTACAACTAGGTAATGTGCCTTAGGCACGTGTTCATATTACAGAATACAAAACATACAACATATTAACTATCACATAGTGTATGAGATATTATAGTTACTACATTGGCCTTTCTTGGATAACCTTCCTGATAATCATTGGTCATTACATACCACTTATTATCGATCTGAATCAGAATAACAATATGCAGTTCAGTGTACCTGTAGGTGCCATGCTCGGTCATACTCAGTGTACCTGTAGGCACTATGTTCAATATACCCGTAGGCACTATTCATCAGTTTCGGTTTTTTATTATCACAGTCGCACCAGATCGCACCAGCATCCACCCTTCCGGGGTAAGCTGGGTAACTGGGTACCTGGGTTCAATCAAATATCCTCGCTCGTCTTTTTATTGTCACATCCCTATTCTTTCTGACTGGACCCCAATTTGATGACTGGACGACCTAGTCTTCCGGGTCAGGGATGGACTCACAAAGATATCGGCATTCCCCCTTTTGATGCCTTTCTTTCGGCTTTCGCAGGATTCGAACACTCACCCTAGGGGTTAAGATGAGCGCCGTAGCAAACCCTGCTACCATTGAGCTAGTGTCACACCCCCAATCTCTGACTGGACCCCACTTATTGATACCAGATCACCTGGCCTGGAGGCACCTGCCTCGGGGTCGAGGGTGGACTCACAAGGATATTTCACACCCCCTGATCCTTGATCTGGTTGTAAACCTTGCATCACATATACCGCTCCAACTCTGGGATCGGTAATGAAACCCAGATCTGTCTCTGTCTTGTCTATTTGTAGCATATTTACCTGTTACTTAACTACACACAACTGTGGCTGGTCACTGTTCAACCAACTGGTCATTCTGTTTTAGGATGAGGCTCCACACTTTGGCCTTACTTGGATCCACTGCCTTGATGTCTATGTCATCCTTGTACCATCCTCTCACTAGTATGGTAATATGTACTGCCTTTCGGGTATTCCATTATTTCCTTTAGGCGTGTCTGTATCTTTCAGGGGCTTGTGAACTAGCTGAAGTAATTTACTTCGCTGTTCCTACCACTGTGTAATCAAGCATATCAGTATACTATCCTATTGCCAGAACCACCGCACTTACTCTGAGCAGACAATTTTGTAGCCAGAATCCATCCTCTAATACCAAAATGTCACGCCCTTATATCAATTTCAACATTTACCAGATTATTTGTTGAAAACGATATACGGTTCGGTAGGCAACACAAGATTAACATGAATATATTGATATTATGTACATAATTACATAATTTCCCTTGAGGGGTTCGTACCTAATAAATTCAAATAATGTAGCCACACAAGGCTATTAGGGTATCTAAACCCATCCCAATAAAACAGAGACATCTTTTCATCTTCGTTCCACCAATGCAATCCCCTCATATGGTTCTCTGCATTGTTCTCAGCATATCTTCTATCTTCTCCTGTCTAAATTGTTGGTAGGGAAGGGTGAGATTCGAGAGAATCTCAGTAGGAAAAAGATACCATAATGCATGCATGATAGATGCTATGTGTATGACATGTTAGTTTTACCTAGATGCATGCTCCATAATGACATTTCTGCATGCTCAATGTTTCATGTAACAAGACTATGGCCACAACAGAACAGAAACAGAGCTTCATTTATTCAAATATGCTCTACACAATCAAGTAAAGCAATCATATACATCACTACACAAGCAAAGATATCAAATACATGCAAGTAAGGTAAGTCCCCTACCTTAACCCCTTTCGGTCTCGAAACGAGTGCCTCGATCTACGTGCAAACAGCTCGGGGCTCCATATTCGATCCTACAATGTCAAATGTACTATTTAGACACTTCAATAGTGTTTCTGGGGGTTATATGAGTCTATCTTGAAAAATTACCAAAATACCCCCGAGGACCCGGCCCCATCTTACCCGGTCCGGCTGTACTTTTCTCGAAATTCTAACCTTGGCTATCCTGACATATTTTCACCCAAGGAATCCATTTCCGGACTCAGAATTACCAAATTCACTGCCAAAAAATGAAATTGCCCTTGGCAGCTCTTATTTCAGTGTTTTAGGGGCATTTTCGTAATTATGCTTTATCGGCATTTTCCAAAAAAGTGCCCAACTGTAAGCCCACCTAATTTTCCCTCCTGAACTCAATGGAGTCATCAAATCATTGAAAATCCAACTCTAAGACCCATTTATAGCCCAGACCGAAATATATGGGTTTTCCAGGGAAAATCGGGGTTTTTCGGTTTCGGCTCCGTAAACACGTTCCTTTCTACTCCTAACCACTTTATTGACTATTCCATTAGGTTACAACTACCATTTCGTATCAATTTGGGCAGCATAACCCCTAGGAAAACTCATTTCCAAGAATTAAAACCAATGGCAATCTGGCGAAATTTCACCGATTAAATTGCCCACAGCGGCCATAATAGTCAATATACAAGAGTTTGGAAGTTACCTCAAGCTCCCACTAGCTTTTCTCAAAGTGGCTGAACCCTAACCCTTGCTCCCAATGAAAATTGAGCTTCCCAAACCTTAAATACATAAAAGAATAACTTAGGAGCGGAGTTATACGCATTAGGAACCGATTTACCGAAGAAATCACGTACCTTTGTAAGCTTTTTCCTCCCCTTTTCTCTCTCTAAAATTTCACACTTCCTTTCTCTTGTTGCAGCAAAACTGACGAAAGTGGGAGGAGGAAGATGATAAAATATGATTTTATAAGATATTATAATTATCCAATAATTACTTTTCCATTTTCGGATTTTTACAAAATTCTGGCAAATTTATGCCTAAACTTTGAAAAATCATAACTAATTCTAGAAAAATAGAATTAGAGCGATTCCAAAGCCTATAGAACCTTTATTGAGTCTAGTTTCAAGGAAAAATATAGAATTGTTTTGAATGAAATCACAAAATTCCCAGAATTTCAATCTTTGCATATGGTTCCAGAAATTTCACAGTTGTTCTGTGCTGACTTCAAAAATTCATATCTTTTTGTGTATAGCTCTAATTGAGTCATATACCTATCAAATTAAATTTTAGGATGTCTACTTTCATCCTGTAAAATTTCATAATTTTTTCTCATCATTTGATTTTTCAAAACCTCTTGACAAGCTCACTACCTCATAGGCGATTTCACCAAAAACATAATTGCTTTCTCCAAAATTCACCATTTTACTTTCTTAATACTCCAAAGATATAAGAAACATTAGAGAATATATTTGGGACACCTGCTAAACCGGGGCTTAGCAGTCCACTTAATTTAGGCTTATTCTCAAGCCTCCAATCTCAAAATTCGGGGTATTACAAAGTGCTTAAGAATACTTATACTTCAACACATAATGTTCAGAAATTAGAGTTCTCTCATGCTCTACATCTCTTCAGTTTGAAAGCTTTTAAGGAAAATGAGCCATCAAAAAGCTATTTGGGGTTATTAGAGCAGGCAGTGCATTATTGTGACGGAAATCCATTAGCCCTAAAAGTCTTGGGTTGCTTTCTTCATGGAAGAGGGACAAAAGAATGGGAAAGTGCTTTGGAAAAACTAAATCAAGCTCTTCACCTGGGTATTTTTAATGTGTTGAAATTGAGTTTTGATGGGCTTGACGATATACAAAAGAGTGTATTTCTTGACCTCGCATAATTGTCATGAAGGAAGTATGGAGTATTTCTATGGATTGTACATATAGTTCTGCATATATTGATATAAGTGTACTTAAAGATAGATCCCTCGTTTCAGTGTGTGAAAATGGAAATATTCAGATGCATGCTCTTCTAATAGATATGGGGCTTGAAATTTCTAGGCAACAATTCATATCTAACCCTGGAAAACCCATTCGACTAAGGAGACCCGAGGATATTTATCATCTTTTCAACAATGACAAGGTAATATTTTATTTTTTAAGTTTTTATTATATTCTTTATTTTCCTCATATTTTATTTTCTTGTATGTGTTTTCCGAAAAGGTATTTGTTTATTCATTAAAATCTTTGGTAAGTGTCAAAATTTGCCTAATTAGATTTTTTTAAGGAAAAAAATCCTTTATTGGCTAAAATTAATTGGGCATGCATGGCCTTTAATTTTTGTCAGGTGTGATTTATTATTCTTCTTAAACTTTGAAATTTTCACCTTTGTAAGCTGAGATAGAATATGGCTAGCTAGTAGGATGTTATTCTAACTTCTAAGATATATGAAATCTAATATTCCCTCGCGTTTTATTAATAAAAAATTTATTATTACAAACGGGTCACATATGAAATATTTTTCACCTTCACATTATGAAATTTGAATATAAAGAAAATTTCAAAAATTTTATATAGATGTCCATTAAGAATTACTATCAATACATGAAATATAAACGTGGACATTTGAGCAGATTCGTATAGTTGTCTCCCGAGCCAGCGTGTATATTTGTTGTAACCAATTTATTCGTTTATTTATAATAAGATAAAATGGATCGTTTTTTTTTTGTTTTTTTGTTTTGCCAGAAAAATGAATCGTTTGGATAAAGTGCACAAAAGCATATTCATTTTTTCTAAGAGAAATATATTTAATCGTTCCATTTGTTATTTAATCACGTTTTATATGTTAGTTAATCATTTTTCCCCATAATTTGATCACAAGGGGCTGAGGCAATTCAATGCTTATCATTAGACATGTGCAAGATAAAAAGGATTACATTGACAATTAGTGATTTTCAGAATATGTATGGCTTAAAATTAGCCAGGACTATTGCGACATGTGTTATTTTAAAAGATAAAATTAGTGAACAAGAGTATATGAAAGTTGAGAACAAGTAAAATATTAAAACGATGCTATAACGTGCTCCACATGGTTCCTGGCTTCATATCTTGTCCTCATTTTCTGGTGCATAAAATTCGTAGGGATTTTGATTTTTCGATATGATATCTTGTAATTGGTCTTGTCGTTAGTCTTTAGTTCATGTTTTCTATTTATTAAAAAGTTATGTTTGATAAGTATATTTACATATATGCTTTTATAGTTATATTAAATGTCTACGCATGAAAGTACGCAGGTACACGTAAGAGCGTCTCTGTATGTTTACTTGTTTTTAGAAATTCATTTATTAAAAGGGAAATATGAATAGTAAGAATTTTTTGAATGAGATGCTCAACGTCGTAATTAATTTGGATATTTCTAATGGCAGATATATTTAACTGTCCTACAATATGTTTTTGGTCATTTTTTTAGGTATTGATGATTGTGTTTCCTTGATTTGTTATTATATTTTAGGGGATTGAGGCAACTCGGTGCCTGAGAGCAAGATGAAAAGGATTACATTGAAAGCTAGTCTTTTTCAAAAGATGCATAACTTGATATTGTTTAAAGTTTACAAGTCTGATTGGAGAAAGCCTTCAGCATTGAATGTTTGTGGAGATTTGGATTATCTTCCAAAAGAATTAAGATTTTTCATTTCGGACGGATATCCACCACCTTATGTGCCATTACATTTGTGTGCTGAGAATCTTGTTATACTTGAAATGCCTAATAGTAATATCCGACAACTTGAAAATGAAAATCAGGTACGTCTCATCTTTTATGTGTCATATTTGTCCCGTCTTAGTAATTATAGAATGTTGCATCAAGCATTAACCAAATGTCTCATTTTTTGAGTTTGGGCATGATTTCAACCAACAATATACCTATGATATTAAACCTTTAAGCGATTTCGTCTTATTTACTATGGATTTGAGGGGTGATAGAGGAGAAAGGCGTGTGGTGGGGCAATTGAGAAGACAAATGATTAATGATCGCTCTCATTTCTTTGAAGATGGTGGAGAGTGGGAGGATGAAGAAGTAAGGTACAGCAAGAGTACTTCATTAATAGAAGATGAAGAAAAAGAGGATGATGAGTTAATAATAATGGAATATTGTGGTATTAATCTTTTTAAAATTAACATGTCATCGTTTATACTTTTTTAGGCTAAGTAATGAATTCATTTTTAATACTCCTCCTGTCTTTAATATAAGACATATTTAGATGGTTGATCTTGATACTGAATATAAGACATAGTTTTCATATTTATCAATTTTTTCCTAATTTACCCCTATTCATACTCCCTCAACAATAATTAAAGAGGAAAGGGAGTAGAAGGATTGAGGAAAATGACTAGGGTATTTTAGAAAATACATATTATATTAACTAACTTCCTTAATATAATCAAATTAGATAAATATATCTTATATTAAGGACTGGAAGAATAATATTTATACAATCATCATCTTCATTTGTAATAACACGAAATGATGAAAAAAGAATAATCATGCGTGAAATTAGTTGTGATATAGATTTGCCCAAGGGGTACAGTTTTCATTTAGCTTGTCTGTTAAGTATAATATGGCAAAGCCAGCACCAAAGCATTTCAGATTTCAGAACAGCTAGTGAAATGAGAGCTAAATTTGAGGGTTGCCAATTTCCCTTCATACTTTTAACATGCCATCCTGTTCCAGTTATATGTTCTTTAGCAGATATTTTAAATATAATTTTGAGCATAATTATATCATTTTTTTGGTTTCTCATAAATGATTTCTCTCTTATTTTGATTCCTGGCATACATACATCACTTATTGCACTCTCTCATGATCATCATTCCACAAGGATTCAACCTCTCTTCGACTTTAAACTCTCTTTCCCCGACATTTCACCATCATGCATTTACGGTCGTCCCAGATGCGTCTATTACAACTTGGGCTGGAACCGACAACAATATCCTTGTGGCTCAATGGATAAGAAACGTCGTAATCCTGGGATTATACTAAATTGGTGAACAAATTAATTATTATTTAAAGTTTTCTGCTCAAAACAATTATTATTTAAATTTATCTGAATATTTACCCTCAAGTGCTTCAATTTAATTTGTTCAATGTTTTAAATTTTTTAATCAAACTACTCCTTAAAATATCCTTTTCTCTTTTAAGAATTTGACTAAAATTATTTTGGGGAATCAATGCATTTGCGTTGGGTGTGATTTATTTCGTTTTCTGAAACCTTAAAAATGTGTTATAAGTAGCACTAATAGTAGCATATTAACAAAAGTTCCAGTAATATAATCATCTTCCATTGCTTCTCAATCTCCTTGGGAAAATTAGATCTAAGGACTTAGAGTTGATGATATTTATTGGGAATTACCGCAAAGTTTGTAATTTTTCGGAAGGATTATAACCAAAATATAAATTTAAAAATATTAAATTACGTTTTATTAAACTTTCTATTTTCTCTCAATTGAAATTTTATTTTGCACAAAAATTAAAATGGCCAAAATCATCATCTTTTTAACTTTAACTGATATATGCCTAATCATATCATCAATATATCATTTAATTACTAACATAGATACTGGCCCATTTAAATTATTCAGTTTTTTTTTCTGATTTATAATAATCTTATAAAAAATAAACTCTAAGTAAAATAGACCAATTTAGAAGATATTAAATTTTCTGTCTAATATCTTAGTTGTTAAAAAAGCTTTGTTCCCACATAAAAAAAATTATTATTATTTTTTTATATTGATTATATTAATTTTTTAACATTAAATTTTTTGTTTGCATATGAGTATTCTCTAGGGAGGCAATGTTGTTAGAGGTTGTAAAAAGAGCCGGCCCAGGACCTAAAAGGGCCCTTTAACCCAGCTAAAGAAAAATAATTATTTTTCAAGGGTTGGACCTATAAGGCTAAAGCTATTTTAACAATTTTTATTATTTTTTTCAGTTCTTTAAAAAAATTATAATAATAAAAGTCCTGATTTAACACATAAATTTTGTTAAAATTAGGGGTTAAATGATATGCATGATGCAATAAACAAACACAGTCACTAAGTCATAATCAAAGGTAAACTATTGTCTACATAACACAATTATAAATAATTAATGAGAAGACTTGACAAAATTAAAAATATTTTTTATAAATATGCTTTGAAAAGTGTAAGTAGTTAACAAAATAAACAACACAAGATATAAACAAAACAATCACTAGAAAAAAAGTCAAAAAATACAAGATTGATAAGAATACTTATGAAATAAGAAATATCTTTTATAAGTTTTTAATTTTTAGGATTCTTAATACAAGACATTCTTATGAAATTTAATTCTAAAAAAGATAATAACAACTAAGCATTTGCAACATGATTAACAAATTATAAAAGATCAATAATATTATTATCATATAAATAATTTTAAAAAATAAAAAAATAGATACGGGTTTAAAAGGGCTGGCCTTTGGTCCTATAGGGACGACCTTTTTAGATCCGTTTTCACTTTTGAGGCAAAAATCTTAAACTTGACAGTTGCAAATTTAGGACCTAACGTTTTCCCAGCTCTAAATGGTGTATACCATTCTCAACTAAAAAAATAAAAAATTAAACTCACATATATCTATTCTGACATAAAAATAAATTATGCAAATCTTCTTTGAATTGTTTAAAATTGCAGATTTTTTTTTTTAGATGTATATAAACTTTCTTTAACATTTATAATAAATTATAAAAAATTTTGAGTTTTCCTAAAATTATATAATTTTTATTTTCAATTAAAATTTATGTCAATTTTAAAACTTATAATTTTGACAAATTCGAAAGATGTTTGTGTTATTTTTTTCAATAGATACCTACGTAAGAAGTAAAAAAAATAGAGAAATCGCATTTAATTTAATGAAATTTAAAAATTCATATTAATTTTTAAAATAGAATGTCAAGAAAATATAGGAGGTCTAATTTAGGGCAATTTAGTATTTTGAGTTTTTATTTTGGTAATTAATTATTCTAAATAATTACAACTTTTACGATCCTTCCCAATAAATATTATCTATTTTAGGACCTTTGTTCTAATTTTCCCAAAATACTTCCTTAGTTTTCAATATAAGACCTATTAATTTAATTTAGGATCGGAGTTGTAGCTTTTTTTTTTTTTTTTTTTTTTAAAAAAAAACTGAATACTACACACGTGAATGTGATATCATTGCTTCGCTGATTTATCTGCTTTCTTTTTTTGACAAACCTTTGTAGGTGTAAGTGTTAAAGTACCATACGAATTATCAGACCACATATCAAAACGTTGTTCAACAAACATACCAGTGGCGCTGGTTAAAAAAAAAAAAACATATAATTAGTGGGGCAACACAAAGTTATATGAGATCAGTGGGATCATTAAATCAATTAAGATTTAAGACCCTACTGCATAACCTAGTGGGTTGACATTAGATTTACATCTAGGCCGACCCAAAATAATACATACTTAGAGAACTAAGGCATAAATGAAAAAGAACAAGTATTGACAGAAACATGGAGAAACACAGAAAAGCACCAAAAAACGCAGACAAAAAAACATCCGCCGTCAAACATAATGAACAGAAAGTTATCTCATGTAGAAAAACGTATACTTGAGTGAGAATCATATGCTTCATATATTCATGAACTGATGGAGAGGGTATTTTTCTATATATATATATATATGCTTTCATATATTTATGATCACAGTGAATGTTTTTACTCATAAACATGTTCAGCAGAAGTAATTCAACCTCAGGATAGATTAAAAAAAATGCTCTGATATCAATGTAGACTTCTAGATGTATCTGAAGTGTAGTTTGGTACTCTCAAGATGCTCATACGAACCGGATCACGTCGGAGTCCGACTATAATACATAACAAAATGCACTAAAGGGAATAGAGAAAAATACTATAGAGAGGTTTTTTTCATAGTGTGTTCTGTTTCAAGGATGTTTTGCTTCTTATCCCACAAAGTAAAAACCACATAAAATATAACTGTTCCCACTAATTCTTCCAGGGAAAAACTGTTCCCACCATTTTGTTTCAAATATTTGGGGAATATTGCCAACAAATGTCCAAGAATATTATCAACAAATGCCCTATAAAATTGGGTATTTTATTTGGCCCCAAGGCCAATGGGTTTGGGCTTAATCTACCAAAGGTGAATCAAGCCCATTTCCCAACAATTTTCAAAAGAACCTCATTGCAATCATGATCAAGATAGTCAACCTTTTTTAAATATATTCTGACCAATCTGAGGAGAAAAGCAGCCAGCACTCGATATATTGTTTGTTGATTTCATCTTGCAAGATTTTGTCTGCAGAAAGGCAGAAAAATAAAATAAAACAGTAGGAAATGGTTTGCTTAAACTTATTATCACAAAGGTAATTTATGACTGAGATGAATTAGATTCGCTCTTTGTTTCTCTTTCTGTAAAAATGATTAATCATTCGCTGAACAAAAGTAGCATTAATTTCTTTCAATGCTAGATTTTAGAAGATTCATCATGTAACAGAGTCATTTAGTGGCTAAAATACAAAAAATTGATGAGTAATTACAATAATATAATACTTGGTAGATGAGAAGCTTTTTATAATGGACATGGTACAATCTTGTTTTGAATCGCCGATATGATTAACAGAGCTAACCACCTTAGTTGCAGCCAGAAGTTGAAACTACTATCATCACACTAACCACCATGAGGCATTTTTCTAATAGATTTTCAACTGCTCAATAAGGGTCTGTCTAGTGTGAGGGGTTTGGAGGGGAAGGGAGGGGGAAAACTTTTGTTAGTTGGATTTACAAAAATTGAGGAAGTGGGGTCACAACATTTTAATAAGGTAAAGATGTAAGATAAAAGAATAAGAAAAATTAATTAAAATTTTTTACCCTAAACTTCTCTAATTTTCTTAAATCCAATTCAAAAAAAATTTCCCTTCGTCTACTTTCCCTCCCTTCCCCTCATACCAAACAAGCTCTACAGGTTATAAATGAATTCACATGATTAATGCTCGCATTAAGTGTAAGAGAAGCATCAAATGATCAATAAAGCTATCTTGAGAAGCTAATAAAACATATGAAAAAAAAACATTAAGTTTATATCAATACATGTTACAGATTAGACTATTTATTAATTATCCCACACCCACGCACCAAGAAATGAATATAGCGACGCCTTACATGGCTGAAATTTACAGTGAGGAACCAAATCAGATAGAAGGTTATAAATGTGAAAACAAATACCAAACCAGAAATATTTGAAATCCAGATTAAGCTCAAATTTTAAGCAATATCTCTTAAAAGAAAATTTCAACTTCAAATTTTAAGCTTGAGTCAAGGCTCAATTTAATTAAAATTGGTCAGATAGGCTCCAATACCATGTTAAGGATCATTTCAGTGATACCCTCGTAAGGATTCAACACATTCAATAGATAATTTTATTACAATCTCAGTATCTCATAAACAAACACAAAAATGTCTTAATACTGTTCCTAGAAAACAGGAATAAACACATGAACTTGCTAATTTCTCAAAAGGACACAGACAAAAACGAACAATGATAGAAACGGCGAGTCAGCATTATAAATGAACCCATATTGAAAAGGCTTGATTTTTGAGAGTGAAATTTTCATTTGATTTCATTTTCTGCAAAAAGCCATTTGATGAATAACACTAAAACTAAAATAGGTATGAAAGTTATTGAATAAGAACCTGTTTGGCAAAGCATTAAAGTAACCATAACGCACGTTAATTGAAAAAAGCGCGATAAATATAAAGTGCAGCTGTTTGTCAAAGCGGTAAAGATACTGGACTTTTTATCATACCGTGGCTTAATATTTGAAGCTCAGATCCGTTGCTTTTTCTCAATTAAACGCGGTAGGAATTAGTTATTATGGCAATTAATGCTCAACGGCCTGAACTTAATGCATCTCCTCTTCTCCATTCCACGCGATCTCTTCTCTGGTTTTTGCTCAGATTTCTTCTCATTTTTCTGCTGAACCATGCGTCTTCTCCCTGACTTGGTGTCCGGCGTCGTTGTGGTAGTGCGGTCGGCGTTGGGTGTCGGTGTGGGCGCAGCTCCTCGCCGTCCGTGACTGGTCTCCTTGCTGTCCGATCCTCCTCCTCCTTCTCCGAATCTTCCCTTGCTCAGAACCGTGTTGTTGTGTGTTGCGATCTTCGGCGTCGCCTTGCAGTTTGGTGGCCAGATCTGTGGGTGGGTGCTCCGATCTTGTGCTCAGCGGACGTCGTTTTCTTCATCTGAGGTAAGTGTCCGATCCTCCTCCTCCTTCTCCGAATTTTCCTCTGCTCAAGAGGTATTGGATTTGGGTCTGAAGGCTTTCACTTTTCTTGATTTGGGTTCACGGTTCGAAGCTGCACAAGGAACCAGTTTGGGAACCAGTTTCGGTCATTGTTTTGCTACCATTTTTCTGCATCTTCGTCTGTGGTTGAGGTCTGTTTTCTGCATCTCTGTTTTCTTCGTCTGAGCTTGTGGCTTTCAGTTTATCTCTGTTTTTTTTGTTCCCCTTTTAGGTTTTTTATACTGAATAGAGGATGTTATATCTACACTCATCTGGTGGCAAAAGCACTTCCTTAATTTTCCTTCTCTTGTTCTGTCCCACCGAAAATATATGAGCCAAAAAATTCAACTTGCAGTGGCATTTTTCATTGAACTGATCTTTGTGCCCTGTTTTCTTTCTTGTTTTTCTTTTTTTTTTCTTTAAATCTTTTTGTCTGCAAACATCTCAAGTTCGATTCTTCTGTTCAAAGACGTGAAGAATTTTAACCTTTGTTTTACGATGTAGCAAGATAGTTTGATGCTAACGGCATCTTTAACATAAGGTAATCCTATGTGTTGAATCTGTACCTAGTTTCTGTTTCATGAACTTCTCTGTGCCTTAAGTTGGAGTGTTCGCTGTCATATCTTTATATGTTTTCTCAAGCGTTTCTCTATTCCATCCCTTAGCTTTGAGTACTTACGGGCTTACAAAATATGTAGTTATCTCATACCGTTTTGCATAGAAATTGAATGCATCACTTCTACTTCAAAACCCACTCACACTTGATTACCATTCGAGCTATCATCAAGTTATTGAATTTGGATTTGGTTAAAATTACTAGGAAGTCAACATAAATGTACTGCGTAGCTTTTTAATTATCAAGCCTCTTTGTTTGATTAAAAGCACTAATCCGAATATCTAATCTAGCTTTTTATCTTGTTGGATGATTGTTCAATGTGTTGCTTTTAACTCCAATCAATGGGCTATGATTCAGAAAATTGAACTTTGTCTGAAAATATAGCTTTCTTAACATGTTGTTGCATATCCGAATATCTCTAGCAATCCTTGTTTTCAGTTCTGTTGTTCTTCAAATCGATAAGGTTCGTAATGTTTAAACGTGATTCCGTTAATCTTCACTTGTTCATAGTTGACATAGAAGTATGGACAAGGAGAAACAGAGAATAACGTGGGATGTAAATACCACGGGGATTTTCATACATGAATGTGTTGATCAAATTTACAAGAAAGAACGTCAAGGATCTTCTTTCACAAAGGATGGGTGGAAGAACATTAGGTGTGCATTCAATGAAAAAACAGGACAATCATATAACAAGAAGCAACTGAAAAATAGGTATGATAACTTGAGGAAAGAATGGAAGGTGTGGGATAACTTATTCTCGAAAGAGACGGGCATATCGTATGACCCTACGAGGAATATGGTGATCGCTGAAGATGAGTGGTGGGACAGGAAAATTCAGGTGCACAAATGTTGTTATGATTATTATGAAGAACAATGTTATGATTAATATTTGTATTATTTTATATAAGGCATTGATTTGGAAGCTTGTATGCATACAGGAGAATGCGAAGTATGCCAAGTATAGGTACAGAGGCCTCATGTTTGCGAACGAATTAGGGATAATATTCAAGGACGTTATGGCATCGGGCGGCACTATGTTCACACCATCTGATCCACAGCGGTTGTCACTGGGTATTGATGAAGACGATGTCTATCGACCCACAATGGACCTAGAAGAAGGATCAGGAGATAGTGAGGAAGATCTTGAAGGTCCTGCTACTGGAGGTAGTGTGGGAGTGACAGCTGATTTCGAAGGAATAAGGTTGACAACGAACTCAACACCTAGTGCACCTAGTGGTTCGGGAAGCAGTGGGAAGAGAAAGAGGGTTGAAGGGGCTGAGAAAGGAAAAAGGAAAAAGAAGCCAGCGTCGAAAGTAATAGCAGATGCGGTTAGTCGAATAGCTGACGCATCTACGGATAGAATACATGCGATGAAAATGATCTCCCCGACTGATATACCAGCGTGTGACGTCGTGGCTGAATTACTTACCATTCCTGAGATTATTGCTGATAGAGACTTGCGTCGTCGATGTTGTAATATGATGATGCACCAAATGCCTCGCGACATGTTTGTTGGCTTGAAAGGAAATAAAGAAGCCTTGCTCAAGTGGTTGCAGGAACATGCTTACAACAACCCACATCTTCAGATTGCCCCGAAGCCCTGAACTCCACTTCATGTTACTTTTGAAAACTTAATCATATGTAGTTATATTGGTGTACCTGACTTTATGTATGTTACTTTTGAAAACTTTGTCATATGTAGTTATATCGGTATGCCTGACTTTATGTATGTTTTGGTAGTACGTATGTTAGACGAAGCAGCTATATGTTAAGCCAGTTGTGAATGTTAAAAACTTCTGCTGTATGATGTGAATGTTACTTGCACATTTTATAGTCGTATTTGATTTCATACAATCTTCGCAAAAATACAGGTTACAACGTCTATGGCAAGTTCGAGTGGTGCAGATAGGTCGGAACGGCCGGAGGGAGTACGATTGTCTCGTGCAGATAGAAGGTCTCTGGTCATATCCCTCTTAGATGAAGAGTTGACACAGTATGAACAAGTAGCTGCGTTGATGGCTCAATATCTCGTGCCGTATATTTGCAAAGAACCATGCAGAACTAGCAAGCAAACAGGTGCACTATGGGTGCAAGAGGTATTGGAAGGGCACGATGGCATTTGTCATGAAAATTTTCGAGTAGAAAAACGTGTCTTCTCTCTCTTGTGCTCGAAATTGGTAGAACATGGGTTACGACGAACTAGGTATATTGGAATTGAAGAAATGGTTGCCATGTTCTTATATACAGTAGGTCATGCACAAGGAAATAGAATCATACAAGAACGATTTCAGCATTCTGGAGAAACCGTTAGTAGGATATTCCACATGGTTTTAAAAGCTTGTGTTAATCTAGCGACAGAAATTATCAAACCGGTTGATCCCGAGTTCCATCATTGTCACCCAAAAATAAGCGGTGATCGGCGATATTACCCCTATTTTAAGGATGCAATAGGAGCAATTGATGGAACTCACATCAAGTGTGTGGTCAGTCAGTCAGAGCAGGAGAAGTATATAGGGAGAAAGGGATATCCGACACAAAATATCATGGCCGTATGTGATTGGGATATGTGCTTCACTATTGTGCTGGCAGGTTGGGAGGGAACTGCACATGATGCACGTGTCTTCCAAACTGCTATCTCTACTCTATCTATGAAGTTTCCGTATCCACCTCAAGGTATATCTCCAACACCTGATTGATACATTGTGTCTTTTCCCCCTCACTTTTGCTATAATTTTACAGTATAACTACAAATTCTATCATTTTATTAGGGAAATATTATTTGGTCGATGCTGGCTATCCAACACCTGTTGGATATCTTGGTCCGTATAGACGTGAGCGTTATCATCTTCCAGACTTCAGATGACGAGAGGGATTTGCAAATCCTAATGAGATGTTCAATTATTATCATTCAAGTTTGCGGACAACTATAGAAAGGACGTTTGGAGTCTGGAAGAATAGGTTTCAGCTCTTGGGGGAAATGAAGTCATATAGCTTTGAAACACAAGTCTACATAGTTTGTGCTACAATGGCTATACATAATCTTATCCGGAGAAATTCCCAAACAGATATCGATTTTTAAGAAGCTGAGCGAGGAAATATACCTGCTCAAGATACTAATGATCCGAGTGATGTCGCATCCACATCAACTATCCGTACATTATCGTCAACACAAATGAATGATGTTCGTGACACGATCAGAGATCAAATTGTTAGGGGTAGATGATCCACTGATGAAACATTTCATGTATGCATTATAATTTAGATATAAATTTATCCAATTTTAATTGAAGTGGCTTTAGTGTTTTTTTTTCAATAATAATCGAACTTTTATTATTTTACCAAATTTTATTTATATTTTTTCACTTTAATTATCACAATATATACAACTAATATATATATATGGAGTTTTCAATAAGATTCATGCCCTTTTTAGTCATTTTCCATCTTAACGGGCTTTGGAAACATCAATCCAAACACATTTAAGGTTAAGAAAAAAGTCACTTTTTCTACCGCAATTCCAAACACAAATCACATCTACATTTTGACTTTTTTCTTATCTGACTTTTTTTAAAGTCAGTTAACAAAAAAAGCTACTTTTCTACCGCTAATCCAAACGGGCACTAAGACTAACAAACGGAAAAGCAAATGTCAGTTTCATTCACTTGTACTTTCTTCAGCCTTTTAAAGAAATAAGGTGCCACTCTAATGGCTCCTAAAGGAGCTTTTTAAGAAAGAAGACACTGTGAGAAGAACATGTCTCCTTCTTCTTCTTCTTCTTCTTCAAAGTTTGAATTCTGAGACTGGAATTAGAGAAGAAAATTTGAAAGTTCTATGACAGACAATACATACAGAGGCAATGGGAGTGGCATGTAAAGCCTGTTGCTTATGGAAGAAAATGGTCAGGTAGAGTTGTTCCCAGCAAGCCTCGGGGATAGAGAACAAGAGCAAAATGAATAAACATAGTTATATACTTATTTCAAATTTTAGGATATATTAATTATTAATGTGTAAGAAATGTTCATTATTAAGTGTTATATTCATTAAATTTACAACAAACTTCATTGTTTGTTTCTGGGTAGTGAATAATGTGACTGTTTTATTGGAGTGTGTGATTTTTTGTTACTAATTATTTAATATGAAACAAACTTTTAAGTTATAAGCCAATATTTTCATTTTAGAATAAATTTTTTAAACAAATCAATTTCTGAGAATTAATTCTGTTTTTGTCAGTTATTTTGAAGTTTTTTATTAACGATTTAAAGTAGAAGGCAAACTGGAATACATTATATAATATTTTTTCTTACCACAAAAGTGAGAGGTGCAATAAAAATTTTGAATAAAGAGATAAACATTTGATTGAGAGGTGCATTAAAAGTATACCTTTGATTGATTAAGCTAATTTGATAATACCCCATTTAAGTAAAATGATTATGGGAAAATCCCAAATAAAGTTTCTTGAAATAGGAAAATTCAAAACAAGTTGTTCAACTTAACAAATCCTTAATTAAGTTATTGACCCAATTTAAAATTTCAAAATATGGGTGAAATAATTTTATTGTCCTCTCCTAGTCTCCTCTGTTCTCTTAAAAGAGTTTTATTGCTTCGTAACTTAGTTTTTCAATATATATATATATATCAACACTAATACATAATAAAAAAATATAATTTGCTTAAATTATAGGAATTTTTTGTGTTTTAGAAGAATCAATATGAATAATTAAAGCCAAAAAGTGAAAAGAAAATCATGAGCCCAGATACTAATTAAATGATTTTTAGTTAAATATTGTGAATAGTAAATTTTATTTTTGAAAGAATTTGAATTATTTTTTTGAAAAAGAAAATCAAACTTCATTAATCACACAATTTTGTCTTGTGTGATATATATGTTGTTTTTTTTAACATTGAAGAAATACTCTTTTTACGTTGTTAATGAAACTCTTTTTTATTATGTGTACTTAATGAACTCTTTAATATATTGATAAATCACACATATGTGAGATTTTTTTCCTTGGGATTAACATAGTTTGATTTTTTTCTCTTAAAAAAATTCAATTCAATTTTTTTATTCTTAATATTAAACTTAAAATTGTTTAATTGATATTGGGGTTAAAGCTTCCTTTTTTAACTTGAATTGTTCTTGATCATCCTTCTGGAACACAAAATATTTCTTTGATTCAAGTGAGTCATATTTTATTTTATTATATGTTAATATTTATATATGTGTATATATATACTTGTTGAAAAAAATAATTCACAAAGCAATGAAATTCTTTTAATAGGAGAGAAGAAACAGGAGAGGGCAGTAAAATCATTTGATACACATTTTGAAGTCTTAAATTGGGTCAATAACTTAATTAAGAATTTATTGAATTTAACAACCTAATTTAGAATTTTTCTATTTCAGACAACTTTATATGAGATATTCCCAATGATTATTCCATTCAATGTATAAATATACGATGATAAATATTTGACCAAAAATATTTGTGAAAAGTGGCAAGTCCATTACCTTCTTACTAAATTCGTATATTGATCCACATAACCTATAAGAGAGGAATAGTAATCAACTGGAAAAAAAATGGTCATTAATTGAAAGACAATGGAATGCAAATTCAAAATATGTTCACTTAGATATGGTGTAATACGAAAATATATAATAACACAGTTATAAAATAATTATAGGGAGAATTACAATGAAGTCTTAAGTAAAAAACTTAATTATCAAGAAGTCCCAATGACAAGTGAGCCAGTGCACTATTATCATTTGTTACTTTAAAACTTGTTATTGCCTGCTCTTCAATTGTCATTAGGACTTATGGGTAATTAAGTCCCTCCTTGGGATGTTTTTAACATTTTAGATTATAATGCACTTGTTACTTAACAATACACTATAATATAATCCGGCATTCTCCTTCAAACTTCTAACCCCTTCTTGCTCTCATTCTGTCTTTTTCCAATTCTTCTCTCTCTATCTTGGTTACCCTGCCTCTCTCCCTACCCTCCTTTAGTGGCAAAAAATGGTGAAGGTAGGTGACGAAGAAAGGTTTATACAATTGGACATAATCCGAAACATTTGCAATAAGTTTGGCAGTCAAATGCATCGTGAAATTCCAACAGGTTTGTAAAGAATGGAACAATCTCTTGAAGACACAATCTTTCATCAACGTACAGATTTGTCATTCGGCTCAAGATAATCCATTCCACTTCATACATGGGTCCGGTGACAGCCACGTACATAGATGTTTGAGTAAATGATGAGATGAAGATTGCAGAAATTATAAGTACACACTATATTGGATCGTTATTGGGTCCTACAATCGGGTTATGTGTGAAGAACTTGAAACTAATAAAGTTTTGTATCCTGTTTCAACTATATTAATAATGAGGTAAGAGAAGTGTGTCGTCCAGGAGATGACAACAAGTTTCTGTGTTGTGTGGGCTTTGTATTCACTTATGTGACTAAAGATTACAAGTTAGTGTGGATTTGGATCATTGGGATGAAGATGCCAATCTTAATGTTGGCTATGCTCAAATATATATATATTGAGTACTTGATTGAACCATATTTTACTTGATTTTTCATGATTAATTTAGTATTTTTAATGCATTTTCTGATGCGTTATTACATTATTAATCACTAATTTTAGCTAGAGACGATTGTATTGAATTAATTGTAAATAGAGGTAAAATTGTCATAATTTGTTAATTATTTTGTATAATTGTTTTTTAGACATTTGATGCTACCTTGTGCTTAAACTTGCATTGTAGGTGTGAAGGAAGAAATTTTGAAATTTGGAGGGTCAGAATTAATATTTTGAAGATTAGGAAAAATTACAGAAAAGAGCCCAAAAATTTCTAAAAATTACAAAAAAATGTGAAGGAAAGGGCCAGATAAAATCACAGAAAAGCTCCATAAGTTTTAATAATTTCTGTTTCCCTACAAAAGTTTCAAATATTTCCAGTTCAGTCCCAATGCAAAACTTTTAAGAGTTTTCCAAAGGTCCCTGGTCAAAACTTGCGTTTTGACCAGGTTACTGTTCATTGCCGTCTCTAGACTCGACACAGACCCGAAATTGGTTTTCGGCTTCATTGAGGAGAAAAGAAGGATCATAGGCCCAACTGAAATGTGAGATTCTGGGTGTGGGCCGCAGCTGGGAGTGAATCCGATACCCCTAGACCCTATGGACATGAAATTCGGATATGGCACAGATGCTGAGCCGAGAGTGATATTTAGACAGAGAGGAGGCGCCGCAGAGCAAGTGGAGACCATCTTCTTCACCTTGCATCACCATCATCATGGCCGGTGGCTTCCACCTCCACCACTAAAGCCACCGGCGACATTCACAACGTCACCACCGTGAACGGAGCTGAGAATGGAAGACACAGAAGCGGCGGCGGGGCAAAGAAAAAGGGCGAACCAGAGAGTTTGAGAGAGTGGGAGATAACTTGAGAGGAGAGGGAAAGAGACGGGCAACAGTACCACCGTCGAAGACTTCCCACAGTCCACCGAACCACCAGACCACCACCGTCACTGCTCCTCTGTTTTTCCTTTACTCTCCTTCACCGTCACTGACCAACCATCACCACCGTCATCATCATCACATCACTTCCTTCATTTCCGTTAGTCCCCTCCACCGGTTGAAATCACTGCCACCATAACTTCTCCACCATTCCAACATCACCTTCAAGCTCCATCAACCACCACCGTCCCTCTTCACCATTTCACTATCTCCTCTGTTCATCACCTCTATCAATTACCAACCCATTGAATTCTTCTCCACAGAATCGTCCTTCAACTGTTTATTCTTAGTTCATCATCTCTTCCCCAACAGAACCCATATCCTTTCTCTTGCAATTTCAACTTTCACTCATTTTCCATGGGTTGGCAGTGTTATGGAAGAATTGGGAAGTTGCTCACATGATGAATAGCTGATTTTATTGCTTCTTGGTGATGATGATTTGTGCTTGAGCTTAATGGACTACAAAGGGGAGTTTTGCTATCAGTTCATTAGTCTAGAATTATATATTTGGATTGCCTAGTTTTAGGAATTATTATATGTATGATTCTAGAACTGAGATTGATGTTAATTGTCTCTGTTGGTTTGATATTTGTAGTTGAAATTGGATTTTGTAGTGTGAAAATTGTATATGTTTGAATTTCTTCGTGGTTGCACTGATATGATGTTAATTAACATGTTATTGTCTAGTTAATGTGATTGATTTGTGCCCTTGAGGGGCTTTTTAGCACTCAATTTCAAGAAGACTCATATTGCATTATTCCAATTTCAATTGCACATTAAATGATTTTAAACAATATCTCAAGATGTAGTAGTAAGCTATGTTCATAGGAGCTACTATTAATTGAGAATATTGGACTCGAGTGTTATCTTGGGGTTTTTCTTAAGACTTAATGAATTTTTAACTCCCTTAATCTCTTTGAGCAAGGATAGACATTTTCTTCATCACCAAGAGCATCATCTATTATTCATATCTTCACTTTCAATTTGACATTTCTCAGTATTTTCAAAAATACCAAAAAAATTAGAAATAACTTTATTTTCATAAATTTTGATTTAAAGAAAACCAATTTTAAAACCCTTTTTCTAACCATGTTTATAGCACTTAGTTTTACTTAGGGAAGTCAAAATAAATGACTCCTTGATTAGAGAACGATCCCGAGTTGTTTGCACTATATTGCATTTAATTCGTGGTAAATTATCATTTGACCCCGAGGTGGCTAAGATTGTGTCAAATCAGTACTAATACATGGGAGCGTTTGGAATTACAGGGTTTAGAAAACACTGTATAGCATCAAAAGAGGTTGTTTGTGATAATGGAAAACTTTCCTAGAGTGGTGTTTCAGATACCACTATCATAGTTTGTTTTGATATTGTAACATCCTAGCTTTTATCACCAACATTCCCTTTATGTAATGAGATATTTAATGGAATAAAAATGTTGAATTATGGTGCATATAAAGTGACAAAACAAAGTAACTAGTGGTCACACAATTTGCAAAGCTACAAAGTGCTTGTGAGGCAGTGATATTGTCTTGGGTTTTGGATGACTAAATGATGTTCAATAAATGTGAAATTTTTTAGAATGAAAGTAGACATTCCAAGTTTCAATTTGATAGGTCAAATGCATCATTTGGACCTATACACTAAAAGTTATGAATTTTTGAAGTTTACCTAGTGAAACTGACACTTTCTGGGACAATGTCTAAAGATTTAAATTCTGGGAATGTTGAGTTTTCAGTTAGCTAAAGGCTACAATTTTCTTTAAAACTAAACTCAATAAGGGTTAAGTAGCCTTTGGAAGCACCTCAATTGGATGTCTACAAATAAAGATATAAATTCTCAAAGTTGGGTGAAAATGCTATCAGTTTTGGGCGAAAATCACAAATGTGACAAAATGGTAATTTGCCGTATTAATAAAAAGAAAATTATTTTCTCTAGAAATTACTCGCAGTTTCATCCAAAGTGAGCTGAATAAGGAGGGAAAATTATTTTTGGATATTTATCCTTAAGTTTTGGATAAAGGTCAAAATAAAAAGTGAAGTGGTCAAAAATTTCAATTAATTAAAAGTTGTATGGAGGAGGTTAATAGCTGAAATGGATCATCATAATTCTCCCTACCTACAAGCAATTTCGGCCAAGCAATCACAAAAGGAAAAAAGAAGAAGATGATGGTTTAATTAATTGGCCAAAAAAAAAAAACAATAGAATAAGGCATATGATAAAACCTATTCTCTTTCCTTCAATCCTCATTTTCGGCTGAACAAAGAGGAATAGAGAGAGAGAGAGAGAGAGAGAGAGAGAGAGAGAGAGAGAGAGAGAGCTCAAACACAGCATAGCAAGAATAAGAACAAGAAGCGCTAGGGTTCCAAGAAATCTAAAAACCTAGCATACCTCTTCTAAATCCTATATCTCCATGATTTTGGCTTGTAGCAAGGCAAAATTTCAGAGTTTAGCGAGAAAGGCTCCATAGTTTAGAGAGAGAAAGTGGTGAATCCAAGTGGTGATCTCAAAACTTTAATTATCTTGTTGAATAAGATGATGTTGCGGTTTTTGTTCTTGAATTTGGCTTAATTTTCTCATGTTTTGTAATTTTGGGCTGATTGAACTTTAGGGGCTATGCTGCCCAAATTTCTACAAATCATGTCCATTTGGTGTTTAGGTAGCTAATCATGTGATTAGAAGTTGAAAAGAAGTGATCGAACAAGAGAAATCAAGAAAACACATTTTCTCTCTTAAGAACCCTAATTTTGTCCAGCTACTGTTCACTTAGGGTAGAGCCAGAATTTTGAAATTATGATGGTTCCATTGGATTTAGAAGGGAAAATTATATAGGAATATAGGTGTTCATAATTTTTGAAAATTTGTATGCAAATCTGGAACTTATTGAAGTTGTAGGTGCATGCTGTTTGAATTGCCTACAATGTGGCAGTGTTGTATTGCAATGGATTTTGTTTGTCAAACCTGGTCCTAAAATTATGAAACTTGACAAGATCAGAGTAGATATATAGTAATTTGATAGATAGTTTGTAATTTTTGGACAAGTACATTAAAAGATATGAATTCTCAAAGTTGTGCCTTGTTTCTGGAAGGAAATATGGAACAAGTAGGTTTGGCGAATTTATGGGAACAATAAGGTTATAGTGGTCAAAACTGGGTATTTTTTTTATGAAAGTACATTTAAGGAGCTTCATTTAGGCTTTGGAATCTATCAATTTGAAATTTTCTAGAATTAATTATGATTTTTCAAAGTTGACTGAAAATCTACCAGCTTCTGAAACAGTGAAACTGCACTGTAAAGAATTGTACTGTGTATAAACTATTATAACTGCATTAGATAACTAGCAGAATTTTATTTAAAGACAGTAATAGTTCAAGTAATAACCAGTTACTTGTAACTTTAATTTATAGGAACTTACAATAGTCAAGCCGGAACTAAAGGTTAGGACCGACTAAGAAGTTGGGAAAAGAGTCAAGTAGTAACTTTTTCTTACATATACTATGTCGCATTATATGTTGAGAATGTCATTCTCTGTAACATAAGCATAGTGTCTTGGACACACACATTAGCTTGGTTGGATTATAGGACCCAACAAAAGCACAGAGTTTAGCTAGGGTTGTAAACAGTTGTTTGGCCTTGGACAGTGTACACACAGCATTCTATCATGAACAACATTATATTTATTTTCGCATTTTATATGTTTGAAGAGTATATTGCTACTGAGATTCACTCGAATATCATCCTTTTTCAAACTATAAAACATTACAGCTGAGGCTACTGGCTTGAAAAACAAGGCGATGGCTACAGGTGAGTAGAGTCCTGGAGCATTCTGAAGCGGAGTTTAGTTATCTACATTTGTACTTTTGTTTTCTTTTGAATCCACTTTACATTTGTATATGTATTTCAAACCCTAAGGATGATTTCCTGTGTTGTAAACAAGTACGTAATATCAGTATGTTTCCGCTATTTATGTATGCCTTACGGAATTGTGTGCTTATTACTCTATGTATATCAAATGTTAAGGGGTTTGACAAATATTGTCACCGAATTTTTTACCTCTATGTCATTCTATGAGTACCATTTCATGCTTTACCTCTTGATGAGCATGATGTATGTTCCTTTTCCTTTTTTACATACGGTGATAAAGTGGCTACATGTGATGGTTTTATACTATGACCGGAGACTACATTGATATATGGGTTTTCTCTAAGGTAGGTGATTCCTAAATGGGACCGACAAGAAAATGATAGATACAACCTCCAAAATTCTTTTCCCCTTGTGTTTTTGGAGGGATGAGTTACTCACAATTAACTCCACTTGTTCCCAGGATGAAGGTGTCCCTTGGAGTTTCTTCTTTCTAATTGACATTTATACACAACAACTGAGGAGGTTCTTAAAGTTTTCTTTCCACCATCGCTGATTTTATATTGTCTGTTTTGAGACTCTGGCTTGTAATAATTTTTGTTCTACAAGTTCTTCTTTGTTGTACTGATAATGCTTATATTTGATTCAGAATGAAGATGTTTTGTATGTTGCATAACTCTTTTCCATTATCCACAGAGCCTCTTGTTGTTCAGAGCAACTACAATGAATAGTGTTCGTTCAAAACCCATTTTGATTGTATATGTTTTGCTTATGGATAATGCATTATATAATTGCTCCTATACTTTGCTTTGTTTTTCATCCAATTAGCATACTTATTTTAAATCCTATGCGTTTATGATTTGTTCTGATCTTGCCTCATTTACAAGCTGCCTTGCAGTAGGCGAAATGATATCTAAAAGCTGCTGAAAGTGGCTTTGGGTGTGCCATGTACAATATCGCCTTAGTTAGTTAGTTAGTTAGTTGTGTTGAGTGATCCTAGTCTATATATGGGATAGTTGAATTTTCACCATATTAAGTGAGAAGATAACTTGGGCCTCTCAATTCTCCGATCCTCAAGTGAGGGTAGATTGACGCCAAGTGGGTTGCATTTTTTGTATGAGCATACTGCTCTTATATGAATAATATACATAATTCTTTGTCTTTCTCCTTATAATATTTCTCTAACTACTCTGGATAACAAGAAGGAAATCAATGAGTTCTTAACAATCATATTAATAAACTTTATTTTTAAGCACAATTATATTTTTCCATGAATACACCAGATATATAATTGTTGAAATCCCTCAGTCACACATTCCTGAATATATTATATATTCTTCCATTTCCACATCGTTGTATTTTCATTGTTTCCCTGGCATATTGCATGATCCAAAACCTGAAATCAAATAAGGTATGCAAATCGAATTAGAAACAAAGAATAAACATGCCAAAAAATTTAAATGAAATTAATCGTTATGGTGAATACAAGATACTCGTAACTTTAATCGATAAAGCTTGAACAACTTTTAATTAATTCTTTTGACCCACTACATAATTAAGTGTCTATATATATATATAAAAAGAGATATAACTTAATGAAATGACGTACTTGGGTCAACGACAACAAGAAGGCTAGCGTTCTGGAAGTCACACTTGTGATCTGAGGAATTTACGTAGAACAAATTCAAGGCAAATGAAGCCTGGTTCCATAGATTGTTGTCAATGTACGTAACATGGACCATGTGGCTTCAAAATACTACAATCTATTATCGAACGAATCTTGTCGATGATGTCTTTCAAAACATTCTCATCTGCTGCTGGCTTTGACCCACACCATGTTTTCCGCAATATATATATATATATATATATTTTATATGATAACTTCATTAATCATAAGCTGATATGTAAGGCTAGCCAGCTATAAATTCATATGGTATTAAGTTAGAGATGTTAAGAAAGTTTTTTTGCTTACCTTTGCAGGTGGTATTTGAGCTTCACCTACGTAAAATAAACACAATAATTAATTAATAGAATATAAAGGGTAGGATAATGTTCTCATTCTGAAGGCTTAACATCTTTTCATGATTCATATGGTATTAAACAAGTCATTGCTTTTATCCTTTAATTTGCTTCAGAAGATAAGTTAGGTGAATTTCTACAATTTTTTTTTGACCGAAAGAATATGATTTTATTGATAACCAAAAAAAGCATACAAGAAAGTTTATAATAGAAACATATAACCAACAGCAAAAAAAAAAAAAAAAAAAAAAAAAAAAAAAAAAAAAAAAAAAAAAAAAACTACAGAAAGCTAAAGTCTATTCCAAAAAATAAACACAATACAAATCATCATAGCCATATTAGCCAATTCCTTCCCGCACAGCATGTTGCCTTCTAGAGTCAATACCAGCCCCAAGATCTTGAGCATCCCTTGCATCCTGAAATAGCACATCTGTCAGAAGAGATGTTGGTGTGACCACCCACCCAATAGGGCACATCCCTTTTCTAGTTTCATTAGCAACCACATCAGCTGCTTTGTTTCCTTCTCTTGAAGAGTAGGAAAGAGACCAATTTTCCTTGGACACAAGAAGATTCCCCACATCTTGCAATAGAAGACAACATTCCCACTCACCTCCAAACAATTTCCTATTTTTCACACAGTCATATATACTTCTTTGTTGTCAACTTCAATGATAGCCCGTGGTACCTGCAGCTCCACCATTAACGTTACAGCTTTCCTTAGAGCAAGAACTTCAGTCATAAATGCAGAGCATGACTCAACCTTTTCCCCAAATCCCCACAAAAACATACCTACATGATCTCTACAGACAATACCCACTTCTGCCTCCTTAGACTATAGTATAAATGACCCATCACAGTTCACTTTAACAAACTCCACAGGAGGGAATTTCCAATGCCTATCCCTTGCAACCAATTTACTACCTGATGCAGAAGGTATTTGAGAATTAGCCAACCAGAAATCTGAAACACATTTCCTAGCCCTTTCAACAATGCCAATCGGATTAGGTTCAACAAGGTTAAAGACAAACTCATTTCTACATTTCCATATCGGCCAGAAAATCCAGAAAATCAGAGAAATATCGTTGTCAGAAATTTTGTACCCAGGATCAAATAAATCAATGCACCATTTTTTAAAGCAAACATTATTAGCATTATCAATCCTAAGAGAAAGGCCACACCCAAACCATACAGCTTTGACCCAGGGACAAAAGAATAGTATATGTTCCAAAGTCTCCTCCTTCTCACCACAAATCATACATAGAGGGGACTGACCACATTTTCTTCTAAATAAGGATGCTCTAGTGGGCACAATATCATTCAAACAACGCCATACAAAATGATTAATCCTGGGCAACACCCTAGCTTTCCACATATTCTTCCAAACCAACTGAGGTATACTCACCAATGAGCTAGCTTGGTTTACTAGTTGCTTTTCCTTACTTCTACCAGCCCGGTACCCACCCCTCACACTATACTCCCCATTTCTTGCTCCACTCCACATGATTCTATCACTACTAGTGCTCATCCCTATAGAGATTTTCCCAATAAAATCAAGTATAAAGCCATCCACTTTATTCCTTAATGGCCCTAAATTCCAGCAACCATTTTCAATTAAACATGCTACTTTATCATCATTACAGTGAATATCACCATATATTTGCTTAAGTGATCTCCCTCCCAACCCTTCAATCCACCCATCTTTCCACACCCTAGTATCCACTCCATTCCCAATGACCCATTTAAGATCCTTCATGAGAAACTCTCTTCCTGCCAATACGCTAGACCATACCCAAGAGGCTTTGTAACCCTTGACAGCATCCAAAAAGCAATTATTAGGAAAATAAATGCATTTCAAAACCTTACACCACAAACCATCACCCCTATTCAATAACCTCCATGCAGTCTTAGCCAACAAAGCCATATTCATTGTCTCAAAATCCCTAAAGCCCAGCCCACCCTCATATTTTGCACGTTTGAGTTGCTCCCAAGCCTTCCAATGGATCTTCCCTCCATTTCCTCACTACTCCACCAATAATTTGCCACCATACTATCCATCTGTTTATAGATTTCTTTAGGGAATTTAAAACAGGACATGGGAAACAAAGGGATTGCCTCAACCACAGCTTTAATCAAAACCTCCCTACCAGCAAAGGAAAGGACATTCCTACTCCATCCCTGCACCTTTTTACTCACTCTTTCCCTAACAAAGGCCATAGCCTGCTGTTTTGACTTACCCCAGACACTAGGTATGCTCAAATATCTACCAAAACCCTCCATACCAGATATACCAAGGGACTCACACACTAGTTGTTTCACATTATCAGGTGTATTGCTAGAGAAGAAGATACCTGATTTAGCTGGATTTGGCAGCTGTCCAGATGCATCATAGTACATTTTCATCAATCCAGACAGCTTCCCACAATTCTCAAGACTAGCATTCATGAATATCAAGATATCATCTGCAAAAAAAAAAAAAAAAACTATGAGACAGCACAGGGCAGCTATTAGACAGCTTAATACCTCTCAAATATTTGTTCTCAATACTCTTGTTAAGCAAGGAAGACAGAACATCAATCACAAGGATAAACAAATAGGGGGATAAAGGGTCCCCTTGTCTCAATCCCCTCATCGGTTTTAAAGAAGCTACTTTTCTTCCAGAAAGACATAAATTCAGATTCACTGTAGACACACAATTCATAACCAACTCCACCCATTTCTCACAGAAACCCATTTTTTAATAATACAGCCCTTAGAAAATCCCATTCAATCCTATCGTATACCTTACTCATATCCATTTTCAGGGCAAATTCATACTTCTTACCACTTGTTTTCCTTCTTAAATAATGGATCACTTCATGGGCTATCATGATATTATCATGTATCAATCTACCCGGAACAAAAGCACCTTGATTTTCTGAAAGACAAACATCCAAATAAGGTCTTAATCTATTAGCAATGACCTTAGAAACTATTTTGTAGGAAAAATTACATAGGCCAATAGGGTGAAACTGACTTACCTCATCTGGTTTTTCAGTTTTAGGGATTAACACCACATTTGTCTCATTTAGCTCCACCATACTACACCGTCCTTCAAAAAATTCTTTAACCATCAGCACCACCTTTTCCCCCACTTCTGACCAGGAAGCTTGATAAAACTTGCCATTGAAGCCATTTGGACCAGGCGCCTTCATCCCCCCAAGCTAGAAAACAGCCTCTCTTACTTCTGAAACTGTAATTGGTGCCATAAGAAGATTATTGTCAGAATCATCAATTCTGCAATCTACATACTTCAACACCTCATCAAAGGATCTGCAACCAGAGGCTGTAAACAGGTCAGAAAAATAAGAAGAAAAGCAATTTGCAATATCACCTTCATTTTCCATCCAGGTTCCATCACCCCGTTTCAACCTTAAAATAGCATTTCGTCTCCTTCTTTTAATAGTAGAGATATGAAAGACTTAGTGTTCTTATCCCCTGCACGAAGCCAAGAGGTTCTGGACCGTTGCCACCATTATTTCTCCTCACAATCCCAAGTCTTCTCAATCTCAGCAATCAAAACTTCCGCTTCCCTCACCTTTTCCTCTGTCAACTCCCCCTCTCTACACCTTTGAAGCTGCCTAGTCAGATTATTAATCAGTTTTAAGCAGTTCGGAAATTCCTTACTGCTCCATTTAATCAAGGCTCTCCTGCATTTATCTAATCTCTCAATAAACTCTGTTATATATCATGTCATCTATCACCCCTCTACACTCCCCCAACTTTCCCTCACCACCTTCAAAAAATCAGGATGCTCAACCCAATTATTTTCAAACCTAAAAGTAATAGGAGTCTTGCTGCCAGAAAAACACATCTCAATAACCAGTGCATGGTGATCCGAACCATAGGCTCCTCATGAAAAACTTGTGCTTTAGGGAATGTCATTCTAAAGTTCACATTAGCAAGAGCCCTATCAATCCTTTCTTTAATATGTGCATTACCCAACCTCTTATTACTCCAAGTGTATTTAGCACCTTTAAATCCCAAATCCATAAGCTCACAATCAGAAATGAACTTCTGAAAATTCAATATTTTCCTAACCGACTTTGGATTCCCTCCCCACTTCTCATTTTGAGACACTAGCTCATTAAAATCACCTACACAAAGCCAAGAACCGTTTATATGCCTGGAAATATCACCTACTTTCTCCCAGATTTTAATTCTATCCCTTTCCTTAGGAGGCCCATATAGGAAAGTAATATATTCAGGTAAAGAACAAACACTAGAGGATACTTTAGTGTGTAAAATATTTTTTGATGAAGAAAGAATATCATTAACTACATGTAGTAATTAATTAAGGGTTAATATAACTTTTAGTCCTTGAAGTTTCATCTAATTTTGGTTTTGGTCCCTCAAGTTTAAAATCGATGGTTTTGGTCCCTGAAGTCTGACCCTTAGTCCCTCAAGTTTGAAAGTTTTGGTTTTGGTTCCTCAAGTTTGAAAAGGACTTGGTTTTTTTCCGGTTCGGTTCGGTTTTTTCCGGATCGGTTTTCCACCAAGTCTTTCTTAAACTTGAGGGACCAAAACCACTGATTTTAAACCTGAGGGACCAAAATCAAAATTGGATCAAACTTTAGGGACCAAAAGTTATATTAACTCAATTGATTAATAATATAGAGTAAGAGAGGCCTGTACAAATATTCTTACCACGATAGGGTATATAAGTGCAGTTTTTAGAGTAGCCTACAAAAGAAGAAAAGAAACCATATTAATTCAAGTCGATCCAATGATGAAATTTATAGTATAATATATAATATTATATATATATATATATGAATGGCTTAATTAATTACTGGGATCAGAGGAGGCAATAAGAGCAGTGTGTTTGAAGTCACAGGTGTGAGGTCCTCTTCCATAGCTTTGATAGTAGAGATTCATGGCGAAGGAGGCACGATGAGCCTTTGAGTCTGGAAAAGAAGAACAAGCACCAAGAAACCTACAGAAAACATGTGGTTGGGAACAAGCGTCATCCACGTCTGCTTGAAGTTGTTCTTCACTTGAAGATGGCTTAGCCACCCACCACCTTATTATCTGTACACCAATAATATTTCAACACCAGATCACTTCTTCAAAATATTAAAAACAGTAATTATTTATACAACCTTAGAGAATGTTCAAGCTCATGATATTGGAAGAAATTAAGCTTATGTGCGTAATCAGTCACTATTGGAAGAAATTAAGAAAGATGATGAATAAGTAGAAAGTTGGACGATTGAGAAATAATGAAGAATTTATTATGAATGGTAAGGAACCTGAATTATTGATGGAGAGAAAGAGGAGGGAGAGGAAAATATGAACGAAGAAAGAGAAAGATGATGGTGTAAACATAATGGCTTTAAGGTTGTAATGTAAGTGTTTGATATAATTAAAGACTTGTACTTGTTTTGAGATGAGAAATTGAAGATGGAGATCGCTGGGAGGGATATACCACTTTGATAAAGGTGTTTACAATTGATACTGCTACCACCTAAGTTGATATGGCCACACACAACCATATTAGTAGTACTACTTTGTACCCAAATGCAAGTCACTTGTAGAAAAAGGTATGATTCAAAATATATGTAATTTATAGAGTAATTAATGACATTTCTCAATTTTACACCTATTTAATTTTATAGGAAAGATAGAAAGACGAGATAGAAGTGTGAAAACCATTTGTAAAACAGCGAGAGGCAAAAAAAATTAATAAAGTCAAATGTAAAATTTTTTATTAATTTAATGTATTCCTTGATGTGCAAGAATGAAATACAAGTAACTTATATATAAGCATAGATCATGGTACAAAATAATGACAGCATGGGGAAGAATATCACTTCATTTGATAATAAACAAATGATTCCATATTAATTTCACGCTAAAAATAGTACATATATATAAATAGAAGTGTTAAATGATTTTAGTTTTGTATAACGCAACACTCCCTCATTCCTATCAATAAATTTTTTTTGGAGGGATCTGTTGTTTTTATTTATATAGGGACTCTCAACATCCTGCCTAAAATATTCATAATAATTGTTTTATATTTTTGCTCCCAATAATTATATATCAAAATTAGTTGCTCAAACTTCATTATATTCTTCATTATTCAGGAAGGCGTGAACAATTATGTGCAAGAGAGATGATTTTTTTTAAAAAAAATAATTTGCATTTTTCTCATATATATATATATATTTGTTGCCTTTAATTACTTTTAATCATATTTTTCATCTACGTAATTCAAATATTTATTTCTTATAATAAAAAGGAACGGAGGGCATTACAATTTTAACGTTATTTTGTAATTAATAACCATAAATTTTACTTTAAATTAAAAAGCCATAAATTTTATTTGATGGAAAATTCTTAATTAGTATCTACACCTTATTTGGCAACATAACAGTCATAACTCATACTACCACTCTTTCTAATAATAATTCGAGCCATCCTAATCAGTCTAATTAAAAAGAGCATGGAACAAGAAGCTACCTACTACATTATGGCATTTCCTAAATAAGAGAGAAAGGTGTCTTTATTGACCTTCTTCTCTATTTACTGTTCCCACCATTGGATGAACTTCTAATAGTAGAAATTTAACATTTTATAATAATATTATTATAATATAAATACAAAAATACATAAAATTAATTTAAACTATTAAAATTATATCTAAATACTTCAACTCTATAGACTTTTATTAAAATGATTTATGATTATTTTTACTTTATTTCTAGCTCTATTGAACTTTCCAAGTTAAATTTTAATTGTCTAAAGTTATATATATATATATATATATATATTGTTATTTATGATTATAATATATTGTTATAAAATTTTTAATTCTAACCATTAGAAATTGATCTAATAGTGAGGAAAGTAAATGGAGAGGAAGACCAATAGACACCCCTCTCCCCCTAAAAATTGATGGAATTATTGTTTCATTGGCTTACCTCAAACACATGCGATAAGATGCATAATAATTACAAAAACTGGATTTAGAACTCGGACATTCATAAGTAAATGAATTAATTAATTAGCTGTTGTCCAGCAGTTATGAGTTTGTTTCTATACCTTAATCGTGTCATGTTTCCCACCCTTTTTTTCAATTCTAAAAACTTTATGTGAGTTGAGTATTCGTCTTTACTGAAGTTAGAGCATGCTTTTAAACTCAAAAAAAAGTTCATAAAAGTATTTATAGATTGTCAACCAATAAGTTTCTTAAATTCAAAACATGATATATGTTTGAATTCACGACACTATAAGATATAAACCAATTCCTTATTAACTGAACCAATCTGTTTCATGTTTTTTAGTAACAAGGGATATATAATTATGAAGATCCTAGCGGTGGAACTTTTGCAAGATTTCATTTAAAAATTTGGGTTAATTTAAAATTAAATCGTTCTTAACATAATAATTCAAACATGGATTAATTCGCCAGTAACAAATTACCCCTTTATCACCTATTTCTCCGAATATAAATGATTTCCCACAGAAAGACGATTTACTGTGGACTTATTTTTAATTTGTTGGAACTTAAGAACTAATAACAATAACGTTGTGAAGGAGTGTTCAATCATGAGAAATGTAGCTTTTTAATCTTTTTGTGCAAGAATATCATCATATAAGTAATTACAGTCATAGTCACTAAACTGAATTTCCTTTTGAAAAAACAAAATGCAGGGATTGTGTGATTATGATTCTAACCATTTCACAATATTCCTTCTTTGATGTTGATCACCTTAATGGAATTGGTAAATATCATTAGAAAAAGCCACCATCTCAAGTTCATAAAATGCAGATATAAAGTGAGTTTGTTTGATGACCATGTTCTGATATATATGACCATCAAAATACTAATTTAGACCATATACAATAATTTAATGGTGGAAATTACTTCCGGTGAGTCATCGGTCATTTAATCTATTTTACTTCTTAGACGACTTTGAAAAATTCTATACCCATTTTTTGATCCGTGATGGTTCAGATTTGTGTTTTGTTGGTTGTTGTGATATTAGTTTCTTTGCTGATTGTGGCATTATGAGGTGTTGTAGTATTTTTTTTCTCAAACAAATATTTAATTTAGTTAACAAAAATTTATCAGATCTATGAATCTTCCAATAAGCCGCCGTTTGTTTATAACACTTCTTTACCATGATTTGCTAGTCAATAGACGTATGCGCGGGTATGCATTAATTCCTTATTCAGTCACTGAATTTAATTTTTCTAACTTAATTTCATGCATTTTCAAATTAAAAAAAAAAGATTAATATCATTGTTGGTCTATATGGTTTCATCAAAGTTTGGTTTTGGTATGTGTAATTTCAAATTTTAATCCTTATAGTTTTGTAAGGATCTGATCGGAGTGTTTTTTAGTGATTTCTTTTTCTAAGAGAAGGAATAAATTTAAGTATATGGACCAAAATTAAAACTCATTAACCGTATATTTAGATGGAGAGAAAAGTGAGGAAAAAAATAGGGGGATGGAATACTAGATATGAAAACTTCCAAAAATGGTATAAAAATTACTATTTTTAGGAGCTTTCTCTCCTAATTTTCTTTCAATCCAAACATAGAATAAAAGTATTATGCATAAAAAAACTAAAATTTTCTTATTAAATTATAGGGATCAAACTAAATTTCGATTAAGTTATAATCACTCATAAAGTATAAATTCATTAAAAATGGATATAAAGATACATGTGTTAGGTGAGGTTTAATTTCCATTTAGAATTTAGAATTGAGAAATAGTATAAAAAAAAGTTCCATTTAGAAATTAAATATTTTATGTAAAATGTTAGTCGCAAGAAAACAATTGATTGTGAAAAATAATATTTATTTTTTGCCAGATGAAAAATAATATATTGTCTGTTATGTAATTTCATATTCAGTTTGTTGTTTTTGCGGTGTGATTGTTGTATTTACTGTGATTTCGCCCGTTCCCCTTGTATATTTTCATTTTTTGCATTTTACATCCCTAGTAATTTTCTTGTTTGCTGTTTTTTGGGTGTGATTGCTGCCACATTGTTGTATTTACTGTGATTTCTCCTGTTCCCTTTTATTTTCGTTTTGCATTTTGCATCTTTAGTAATTTTCTTGTTCGCTATTATTGTTGTATTGTCAAAGCTTTGATTCCTTAGGGGGAGGGGGATAGAGCCTTGCTCGTGTGTCTTGTGTTTTACTTGTCTGTTATATAATTTCATAGTTGGTTTGTTGTTTTTAGGGAGTGACTGTATATACTGTGATTTCTCATGTCCCCTTTTATTTTCGTTTTCCATTTTACATCCTTGGTAATTTTCTTGTTTGCTATGTTTGTTGTATTGTTCAAGCTTCGATTCCTTAGTGGGGGAGGACAGAGCCTTCCTTGTGTTTTACTTGTCCGTTGTGTAATTTCATATTTGGTTCCCTATTTTTAGGGAGTGATTGTATTTACTGTGATATTGTTGAGAACCTTTGATTCCTTAGGGGAGGGAGACAGAGCTCTCCTTATGTTTACTGTGTTTTTTCACTTTCTTTTTGAAAGTTCGGGTGTGTTATTTTCTAGTCTAGGACGCGTTCTTACTCTTGTGTGTGTCCCCTTGCCGGACCCTCCCTTGATGCGTGAGATTGATTGTGTCTCTCAAATGAGTGATCCTCATGAAATTTGTCTTCCTCTTCCTCTTCTCTCAAATGATTGTATATTGTGTGTTTCTTTATATGAATTTCTCTTTATCATTCACATAAGTTGATTAGTCATCCATCACTGCGAGATCATGGTGACCAATACAAACAAATAAGGCATTTTCATGTGGTGCAGGTATTATTTTGATTTCAAATTTAGATTTTATTTCTGTGTATTGTCTCTCTTTTAAAGGGGCTTACATGTCCCATGTTTATGTTAATGTATTCAAAGGATCTTATCTGTCTGAAGAGCTTTATTATTTTTTCACTTAGTTATGGCATAATTTGGGTAGATTAATAATTAAAAGGTGCATCTGATCACTTATTTATTATTACATAATAACATATCAGCATGCCATTAACTTTCCATTGCGCGTTTGATAATCCCTCCATGATTTTGGCTTCACCAGATCATTTGATAACTAATTTTAAATTGTCTTATTTGATTTGAAAAAAAAAACTCTAAGTTTTTTTAAATTGACTAAATTTTATTTGAAAATTAATATTTAATAGTAGTTAAAAAATATTTTTATCTTAGTTTTTATTTAAGTTGATTTGAAAATTTTAAAATTGTCTTTAACTTGATTTGAAGATCCATTAATAGCTTACTAATATTTTAAACTCATTTAATTTGACTTGGAAAAACTGCAATTTAAATGTGTCACGCCCTTATTTTAATTTCACCTTTACCAGAGTATTCACGGAAAACGATATGCGGTTCGGTAGGCAACACAGGAATAACATATCTATACTGATAATATGTGCATGATTACATAAATTCCCCATAGGGGTTTGTACATGATACTTACGATTAAGGTAGCCACACAAGGCTACTAGGGTGTCTAAACTCATCCCAGTGAAACGGAAACTTCTTCTCGTCTTCGTTCCACTACTGTAATCCCCTCGTACGGTACTCTGCATTGTTGTTTACATATCTTCTGTCGTCTCCTATCTAAATTTTTGGCAGGGGAGGGTGAGATTTGAGAGAATCTCAGTAGGAAACAGATACCATAATGCACGCATGATTGATGCTATGTGTATGACATGTTAGCTTTATCTAGATGTATACCCCATAATGACATTTCTGCATGCTCAATGTTTCATACAACAAGACTATGGCCACAGCGAAAACAGAAACAGAATTTCATTTATTCAAAAGTGCTCTACACAATCAAGTAAAGCAATCACGTACATCATTATACAAGCAAAGATATCAAATACATGCAAGTAAGGTAAGTCCCCCACCTTAACCCTTTTCCGTCTCGAAACGCGTGCCTCGATCTACGTGTAAACAGCTCGGGACTCCATATTTGATCCTACAATGTCAAATGTACTATTTAGACACTTCCATAGTGTTTCTGGGGTTTATATGAGTCTATCTTGCAAAATACTAAAATACCCCCGGACCCGCCCCGGCCCCGCTGTACCCAGTCCGGCTGTACTTTTCCTGAAATTTTGACATGGGCTATTCTTACATATTTTCACCCAAGGAATCCATTTCCGGATTCAGAATTATCAAATTCAATGTCAAATTACGAAATTGCCCTTGGCAACCCTACTTTTAGGGTTTTAGGGGCGTTTTCGTAATTATGCTTTCTTGGGCTTTTCCGAAAAAGTGCCCAACTGTAACCCCACCTATTTTTCTCTCCTGAACTCAATGGAACCATCAAATCATTGAAAATCCAACTCTAAGACCCATTTAAAATGCTGGCCGAAATATATGGGTTTTAATGGGAAAATTGGGGTTTTTCGGTTTCGGCTGCGTAAACGCGTCCCTTTCTACTCCTAACCACTTTATTGACTATTCCATTAGGTTAGAACTACCATTTAGTATCAATTTGGGTAGCATAACACCTAGGCCAACCCATTTCCATAAATTGGAACAAAGGACAATCCGGCGAAATTTCACCGATTAAATTGTCCATAGCAGCCAAAATAGTAAATATACAAGAGTTTGGAAGTTACCTCAAGCTCCCTCTGGTTTTTCCTTTTCTTGCCTGAAACCCTAACCTTCCCAACTCCAAAAATCTTGCTTCAAACACCTCAAACAACATAGAAGATAATCTTAGGAGAAGGATTATACACGTTAGATACGAATTCACCGAAGAAATCGACCTATCTCGTAAATTTTCTCCTCTCCTTCTCTCTCAAAAAATCTCAAACTTTCTCTCTCTCCTTGGCTGCAGCTCACGTCTGAAATGGTGGGAGGAAGATGATGATTTGCCTTTTATCATTTATATTATAATATTTTAATCAATTGTTTAATTTTCCAAAATTCGGATTTTTACAAAGTTCTGGCAGATTCCTGCCCAAACTTTGAAAAATTATAACTAATTCTAGAAAAATTGAATTGGAGTGATTCCAAAGCCTATAGAACCCTTATTGAGTCTATGTTCAAGGAAAAATACATAATTTTTCTGAATGGAATTACAAAAGTCCCAGAATTTTAATCTTTGCCTGCTGTTCCAGAAACTTCACAGTTTTTTTGTGCTGACTTCAAGAATTCATATCTTTTTGTATATAGCTCTAATTGAGTCATATGACCTATCAAATTAAAGCTTAGGATGCCTAATTTCATGCTGTAAAATTTCATAATTTTTGCTCATCATTTGGTCATTCAAAATGACATGACAAGCTCACTACCTTATAGGCGATTTCACCAAAAACATAATGATTTTCTCCAAAATTCACCATTTTACTTTCTTAATACCCCAAAGATATAAGAATCATTAGGGGATAAATTTGGGCTCCTGCTAAATTGGGGTTTAGCAGTCCACTTAACTTAGGCTTATTCCCAAGCCTCAAATCCCAAATTTCGGGGTATTACAAAATGTTTTCAGATTGGTTTGAAGATTCATTATCTGTTTGTTTTAAATACTTATTAAATTATTTTGAACAAAAAAAAAATACTTATTAAATTGTTAAATTTGATTTATTTGAAACAAAGTTGCTAATATAAAGTTGTTTTGAATTCGATTCGATTTGGATAGTGTTCTAATATTTTCTACTTATTGATTTATTGATTTTTAGATCATCTTTTGTTTTAAATTTGATTAGCAATATTATTTTTTAAAATTTGATTAGATACTTTGACCAAAAAAAAAATTTGATTAGATACGAAAATCACTATTTAATATTTAGTGTTAAATAATACTTGATATTACTAACTTTTGCGGGCAGAAAAAGATATTACTTCTTTTTGCCGGAATATTTGATATTTGATTACGTAATTTGCCTTGAAACAAATTTTCGATTTTAAATTATTTAAAATTTTATTTGTTTGTCCACTATCTTCCAGTTTAAAAGAAATTTACATTTTTGTTTTGTTTCATTATTTGATGTGATTGACCATTACCGTTTTTGAACGTTAATTTGAAAATCAAATCAGTTTACTATTATTTTAAACTTATTTAACTTGATTTGAAAAGAAGTATTTAATATTCAATGCTTAACTAATATTTGATATTAATTTTTTAGTTTACTTGAAAAAAAATTTCAGTTTTAAGTTATTTAAAATTTTATTTGATTGTCAACTATCTTCCCGTTCAAAAGAAATTCACAATATTAAAATGTTTCTGATTTTTTTTTTGTCCATTAGCTGTGGTTTAGCCATTACCTTTTTTGAAATTTAATCTGTTTACTATTTATTTTAAACTTGTTATAACTGTATTTGAAAGAGTTTGCAATTTAAAATTTTTAGATTTATCTGAAGATTTAAATTTAAATTTTTTATTTGAAACATATTTAATTTTCAATTTTTTGTTGTTTTGAATTTGATTTAAAGACCCATTATCTTTTTTTTTAATTTGATTCGAAAATAATCAAATGTGTAGTTTACAAATGTTTTAATTTTGATTTCAAGATCCATTATTTTCTTGTTTATTTAACTTGAAAATAAATATTTAATAGTTTACATATTTTATTGGATTTCAAAATGTCTTGAAATTTTCTTGTAATTTCAAAATGTCTTGAATTTTTTTTTTTTTGGAAAAATCAATATCCTTTGTTTTTTTTTTGCCAGCTTTGAAGAATCAATATCCTACTTTTTTTTTTGGTCAATCAATATCCTACTTTAATAGTTTACCAAACACCATTTTGGCAAAAAAAATTTTTTTGATTATTTTCTTGCCTTCAAATGTTTTATTTTTGATTTCATGGTCCATTATTTTCTTGTTTTATTTAACTTGAAAATCAATATTTAATAGTTTGCATATTTTATTGGATTTTAAAATGTCTTGAATTTTTCTTGTAATTTCAAAATGTCTTGTGTAACACCCCAAATTTTATATTTACCAAAAATATATTGTAATTATTTGAGTAATTCAATAAAATGGTGAATATTCATGAATTTGGATCTTGTGAATTTTGAAATATTCATATTCATAAGGAAATGGGAAAATTAATTCAAGAATTGAATTTAATTACAAAGGTGATAGCAAAATCATAATTTTTCCAATTTAGCCCAAGATTAATTATTTTCCAATTAATTGGAGTTAATTTCAATTAATCAAGGAAAATAAAGGAAAATGCATAATGGGATTATTCTTGGTGGAATAAATCAAGAATTGTGAAATTATGGGGGGATTATACATAAAACCAATTATATGAATTATGGAATTGTGAAAAACAATTTTCTTCCCTTCCTCTCATTATTTTCGTCCAAAGCATGAAAATAGGGGGAAAAATATTAAGTTCATGATCACATGCTACAAGAAGATAGTCATGAAGGCAAGGCAACATGGTCAATGATGATAATGGTTGAGTGAGTTGGTAGATTCACTACTACAGAATATACATATTACTATCCTAAAGGACGTCCCTTTTTTAAAAAATGAAGCCAAAAATATAACCGGTGGCATATTTGTAATTATAAGTGAGAATTGCATAGCTAAAGCTCCCCTAAGGCATCCCCAATTTGACTGGGGACGCCTAAACCTCACTTAAGACGTCCCCAAATCTACTGGGGACGCCTAAAGTGAGCCTGCATAAAATAAAAAACAAGAAAAATTTACTTTAAACGTCCCCAATCTAAATAGAGACCCCACTTATAGTGTGGACATCTAAAGTTAAATTTTGTTTTTTAAATTAGGGACGCCATTTTGAATTCCCTAATATTATTAGGGACGCCATGTAGGTATCATTAGGGATGCCATTTTAGCGTCCCTAATATATATTAGGGACGCCCTGTATCATCAGGGATGCCATTTTGATGTCCCTAATATTATTAGGGACGCCAAAATGGTGTCCCTAATGTAGGTATCATCAGGGATGCCATTTCGGCGTCCCTAATATATATTAGGGATGCCAAATGGTGTCCCTAATTTCAAAAAAAAAAATTTATAACTTTAGACGTCCCCAATCTAAATAGGGACGTCTAAAATAAAAAGTAAAATAACTGGACAACTTTAGGCATCCCTAAATCAAATTAGGGACATAAAAAACAATTCAAATTTGTACTGACAGTCTTTATTTGTTAGTTTTACTGTCAGTTTTATACTACTCTTACTTTCATCTTTCTCTTATCGCTGCAAACACAAGGAGAGCTACTGCCGCCACACCTTTTAACTCTTGCTTCTTCTTCTTTATATGCTCTTTTTACTCTTACTTCTTCCTTTCTCTCTCTTTTTTTCACCTCAATCCATATCTGTTATGTTTTCTTACACTTTTTTTATTATTTTATCTTCTTTCTCCTTTTTCTTTGGTTTTCCCTTCTATTCTTTCTTCTAACTCATATTGTTATGGTTTGTAGATCGAGACCCTGAAATATGCTTCATGGCCATGTTCCCGCCGAGAAAATGAGGTTCGTCTCTCCCTGTCTCTCTTCTCTATTCATTATTACGTGAAAATGAATTTCAATAATAGAAGGAGGTAAGCTTTTTGCAATTGATTCCTCTTATTGTTTTCATCTTTTGCATATGAGATTTTAGCTTTAGAGTTATTATTGTGTAGATTTTAGATTTGGAGTTCATATACTAGATTTGTAATTTTATTGACGATGATCAATAATTTCTGTTTTTAAACACTTTTTAGTCCAGATCTGTAATATAAACGATTTTTAAAAAAAACACACTTTAGACGTCCTTAGTTTAAAGTGGGGACGTCTAAAGTGTCCCTAAACTTTAGACATCCCTAGTTTTAAGTGGGGACGTCTAAAGTCCAGACTATGGATGTCCCTTGTTTTACGGACGTTATTGGCAATTTTTTCTATGTCACTCAGATAGACGTCCCCCTATTTTCAGATGTTAAAAGGCCCAAAAAAGGGATGTTAAAAGCGTTTTTTGAAGTAGTGATTAAATGTTGAGTGTAAGATGAGAGGATAAGCTTGAGTGAAGGGATGAAAGAAATGAGTGCATGGAAGAGTGCAAGCTTAGGTTTATTTGGAAGAGTGATTGACTAGTTGGAGCAAGGAGGAGGGCACGGTTTTGAGGAGCAAAATAAGGGAAGCAATTGATTCAAATTAATGGCAAGACAATGGAGTAATCATGAAGGAAGAGAAGATTGTGACAAGTGTCACATTTTGGACTCTTGATTAAATCAATGGCCAAGAGGAAAGAAGAGTAAGTTAATAAAACACCTCTTCCTTTCCATATGCTCATTTCGTCCAAGCCTTATGCAAAAAGAGAGAAGAGAGAGCTTGAGAAATAGAAAGAAGAGGAGAGCTCAAGGAGGAAGAAGCTAAGGTAAGTATTGTTCTTCTTGTGTTCAAGCTTCCTCTCTTACATAATAGCTTCTCTAATCTCTTTTTCTTCATGAATCACCATGTTAGCAAGCTAATATTAAGGTTAAGGAGAAGAGAGAGAGGATGCCCTAGAGGGAGAAACACCAAGAATCAAGAGGTAATATCTAAAACCTCAAACTTCTTAGTGTATTGATGTTGTTGATGTGATTCTTGAGTTGTTTGGTAGTTTGTTGTTGGTTTTGTAAATTTGAAAAGCTATAACCCTAAGGGGTTATGGTGCCCAAAATCCTTTAAATCATGAGTAAGAAGTGTTTAAGTGAGTTAATCAAGGATTAGAAGTAGAAGAGTACAAGTTTTGGAAGCTAAAACACATAACTCCATTTTTCCATTTTCTTAACCAATATTTTGGCCAAGACCAGATCTGAGGGAAGGATCTGGATTTTCATGAAATAGATGGTTCCATTGGATTCAGTGGACAAAAATATGTGGGGTTACAGTTGGTCACTTTTTTGGTAGAGGCTGAAAAAGCATAATTACGAAAACGCCACTGAAACCCCTAAATAGGGGCTGTCAAGGGTATTTTCGTAATTTGACAGTGAATTTGGTGATTTTGAGCCCAAAAATAGATTCCTTGGGTGAAAATTTGTCAAAATAGCCTTAGTCAAAATTTTGGGAAAACGTGCCATTGGGCGGGGTCTCGGGGGCATTTTGGTAAATTTTCACCATAGACTAATATAATCACAAGAAACACTATGGAAGAGTCTAAAATGATACTTGGATAGGTTATGACCTATTTTTTGTACATTTAATATTTTAGGACCGAGTCGGAGGTCGGAGACGACATGTATTTGGAGACATATCTAAATAGGGGTTTATAAAACTTCGAGGTAGGGACATTATCCTTCATACATTATGCCATAATTATATGATTATGTGGATGCCATTTTTTGTAGATGCACTTTACACTGGAAGTTGGCGGAAGTCCAACCGGTGTAGATTGTGGGGTTGGGCCCTACTCATGTATACATGACGTGGTGTGTTTATATTGTTCATTAATTAGTGCATACCTTGGCGCATGTCATATTTACTTTTCACATTCTCTATAAACGATAGTATGTTTCTACTGAGGTTTTTCAGAATCTCACCCTATTTTAAAACAAACATCTCAACGGGTGCCAGTGGTACGAAAGGCAAGGACGTAGACGCCAGGAAATAATTGGCACGTGTCTCGAGATGAAGACAAGATAGTGGTTATATTTAGTTTATGTTTAGATATTTTGGAAAAATTCTGTAAATATTAAGTTTCCACTGTATTTTCTGTTTTTCGTTGATGAACGACGTTGGGATTGTAAACGAATATTTTTATCAGTATAATTGTACTTTTCTATATTCCCATTGAATTCCGTCTTTATTATTCTTCGATTATCGAAATGGAAACGGATGTTGACATCTTGAATTTTTTTTTTTGAAGAATCAATATCCTTCTTTTATAGTTTACCAAACACCATTCTTTTAATTACCCTTTTGTCAAAAAAAAAATGTGTTTAATTATTTTCTTGTCTTCAAATGTTTTAATTTTGATTTCATGATCCATTATTTTCTTGTTTTATTTAACTTGAAAATCAATATTTAATAGTTTACATATTTTATTGGATTTGAAAAGAAATTTCTAATTTCAAAATGCCTTGAATTTTTTTTTCCCGGAAGAATCAATATCCTACTTTTATAGTTTACCAAACACCATTGTTTTTAATTACCCTTTTGGCAAAAAAATGTTTTCAACTGCCCTATTTGATTAATGTATTTCAATTTGCAGTTTTAAATTTTGATTAATTATATCCTACTTTTATAGTCTTTTTTTTTTTAAATTTTTTTAATGATGATCCGTAAAATCTGGAATTTTGAACCCATTCTCGTTTTATTTTAAATTTGATTTGGAAAATCTGCAATTTTATGTTCCATTTTGTTATTGTTTCAAATATGATTTGGAAGGAATTTGCAAATTTGATTTGACTGTCAATCATCTCGTTTAAAATTTAATTTGAAATTCAATATTCAACAGTTTACTATTTTTTAAAATTTATTTAACTTGATTAATTTGGAAATGAGTTTGCATTCAGTTTTTTTAGGTTTATTTTTAAGATTTGAATTTCAATTTGGTTTCCAATGAATCTGCTATCTAAAGTTGTTTTTTTTTTTTAAATACAAAGGCAAGCAAAGCTTGAAGTTTACACAAGAGATCCTAGGAAACATGCATCGAACATTGACCCGGTAGCATACCACCACACTCTAACACAAAAAGCGCATTGCATTCCACTGGCAAAGTGTCGAACACTGAGAACAGATGATTGCTCCTCTGAGCCCTTCGTGCTAGGTGATCAGCACATCTGACACTCTCCCGATAAGCATGCAGGATCTCTAGATCCCAATCCAAGAGGATGAGAGATCTAGTGTCTAATATGATGTCATACAGAGGGTGAGCAGTCCCACAATCAATCGATAATAGATGGATAGCCTGAAGAGAATCGGTATACAGCCTGATTTTATTCAGTCCCATCTGCTTACACAGTTGGAGACCTTTATGTATTGCATGGATTTCCGCAGCAGTCGAGGTATTGTGTCCCAACTTCTGTTGAAATCCACACATCCAAGTACCCTGATGGTCCCGAATGACACCTCCACAAGCTGCATGCCCCCTACTGTCTCTCGAACCGTCCACATCAACACGTACGTAACCTGTGTCTGGAGGCCTCCACTGTTCTTCTCCCCTTTCGGGCATCTGGAATATTCTGTGACGGAAATGCCCATTCTCCACTCCTTCAGATAAGTGAAACATACACTTTTGAACAATCATCTTCGCATCATCAGCTGCTCCTTCGAAAGCTTTGCTGCAGCGGTTCTTCCACAGAAGCCAACAAATAGTGCTGAACACCCGCTGCCATGGCCATCTAGCCATCCTCCTATTCCCTGGGGAGCACTGGGAATTCCATTGCAACCAATCCTGCAAATTACCAAAGAAAAATATACTATGATATAAGGAGTTAGTAACAGAAAACCACACTCTCCTGGCTTGCTCACAGTCTCTCAAAATGTGTAGGATATTCTCTTCACTCTCACACTCAAAAGGACATGTGCTAGGTATATTCTGAATAAACCTCGCTCTCAATTGGTTTGTTGGAAGTTTCTCATGGAAAACCTGCCACATAAAGAATTTTACCCGCTCAGGAGTTCCCCCGCGCCATAGCTTCCGCCAGTGAGATTGGTTACCCAGGTCTTGCTGGTGGTAGATATGGTTGTAAGCAGACTTCACACTGAACGAATCATCCGGAGATAACCTCCAGTAAATCCCATCCTCCTCAGATCCACCCGAAGGGGTTACCAGCATTATCTTTTCCACCACCCTGATAGGAAGGAAGCTTTCCCATTTCCTCCTATCCCATTGACCATTATGCGTTACAAAACAGCAGAGACAGTCATCCAGGTCCACAGAAGCAGCATTATTGATTATGTAATCTTTTAACGGCCTGTCCATCGGAGACCAAATATCCTGCCATGCCTTTGTAGACCTCCCATTCTTAACTTTCCTGCCTAAGCCCTGCTTAAAGACATCCCACACAGCCACAATACCGCTCCAAACTGCAGATTGATTGCGCTTTCTCCGCACATGAGGAATAGTACTCATTCCACATGAATATTTCATACGCAAGCATTTAACCCACAAAGAGTCAGGTTTCATGATCAATCCCCAGCAAAGTTTCATGAGAAATGCCTTGTTCTGGTAGCGGAGATCCTTTATTCCCAAGCCACCTTCCGCTTTAGCCTGTTTCAGCACATCCCATGCTATAAGGTGAAGTTTCTTAGATTCCTCATGCTGATTCCAAAAGAAATCCCTGCTTATTTTCTCAATGAGCGATAGGACCCCTTTAGGGATCAATGTAGATTGCATCTGGTATTGGGGAATCGCTGAGAGGACAGATTTGATAAGCACCGTTCTCCCAGCCATGCTTAGAAATCTCCCTTTCCAGGATGCCAACTTTGACCTTACCTTTTGAATTAAAGGGGCAAAAGTCAACTTAACCATTCTTTTGTGCAGGATCGGAACGCCCAAGTATTTCCCAAGGTCGGCAGTCAGCCCAATCCCCACACTCTGACTCATCTCACAGGCTCTATTAAACTGAATGTTCCTGGAGACAAACATTTTCGATTTTTGCAGATTGATTTTATGCCCAGAAACTTTACAAAAAAGTTCCATGATACTCCTCATTACTTCCATTTGATGGGAGGTGGCCTCACCAAATAAAATTAGATCATCAGCAAAAAAGAGATGGGATAAGGCCGGCCCCCTGGAGCTCAGATTTAAGGGTTTCCAATGACCCAATTCAACCTTCTGATGGATAAGTTGACCCAGGAGCTCCATACATAAAACAAACAGGTATGGACTCAACGGATCTCCCTGCCTCACTCCTCTAGAAGGTTTAAAATTCTCTGAAGTGACACCGTTCTAGATAATACTCATGGAGGCAGAAGAGACACATGACATGATTAGATTAACGAAATCCGGTCTCAAACCCAGACTGTGGAGAGTAAACTCCAGGAATCGCCAGTCTAACCTATCAAAAGCCTTCTCCATATCGACCTTCACTGCCATGAAGCCCTTCTTGCCTCTTTTATTTCTCATAGTGTGGATTGCTTCCTGAGCTAGGATGACATTATCGACACCCTGTCTTCCAGAAATGAAGCTACACTGATTTTCCGCCACAAGATAGCTCATAACATTTTTGAACCAATTTGCGAGCACTTTACTAAGAATTTTGTAGCTCACATTACACAGAGAAATAGGCCTAAAGTCCCTAAAGAAAAGAGGATGGTCAATCTTAGGGATTATGACAATATTGGTATGATTTATTGCTTGAATCTCCCCCGGATTTTCAAACATGCTAGATACCATATCGCACAAATTATGACCGATCCAGCTCCATTGGGTTTGAAAGAAATGGGGATGAAGACCATCAAGATCCGGAGCCTTGAGAGCTCCCATAGCAAAGGCTGCATTCTTTATTTCAATGGGAGAAACCTGTCTTTAAAGGGAATCCAACTGAGTTGGATCTAAGATTGGGAAGTTTGCAGGCTAAGGGGAGAAAGGTGAGGACAAAGTCTTAGCCGTGTAAATTTTCTTGAAATACTCAACCGCCATACCCCTCAAATGGTTAACTTTCGTAACCCAATTCCCGCTCTCATCCTGAAGGGCTTCAATATTGCTCTTCTTTCTTCTAGTTGACGCATAAGAATGAAAGAATCTTGTGTTCCTATCCCCCCCCTAATCCACTTACAACGCGATTTTTGGAACCAAATGAGTTCCTCCTGCAAGGCGAGCTTATGGTACAGTTTCCATAGCTAGTTTTCGATTTTGAAGAGACCGTTCTGAAACCCAGACGCTCTTCTAGCACGATCAATGCCTTCTAATCTCCGAATAATTTCTCTTTTCTTCCTCGCCACATTCCCAACCACCTTCTCATTCCACGCTGATGCCTCCTTTGTGAACTCCAGCTGCCCTTGAAGCCAGTCTCTACCCTCCCAAGAAGATTTGACAACATCACTAAAGCCCTCTTCCATACACCACGCTGCTTGATATTGAAACCTTCTAACCAAGTTCCTGTGAGCCGTCGGGGAATTATCAGTGACAATAATGACACGGTGGTTTGATTTAAACCTGAGGGTATGATAAGCTTTAGCTTGGGGATTCTGAAGGTCCCAATCGAAATTACCAAACACCCAGTCAAGTCTCTCCTTGACCCCAGATTTTTCCCAGGTGTAACGATCCCCCACTACAGGAATGCCACAAAGCCTACAAACATTAATACAACTCTGGAAGTCAAGCATGGAGCTGGTAAGAGGAGTAGCACCACCTACTTTATCCTCCGGATTAAGGAAAGAGTTAAAGTCCCCCAGAACAAGCCAAGTAGAAGAGACATTTTGGCTAATGGCTTGAAGATCGGACCACAATGCCCTCCTCTTAATGGTACTAGTATCACCATAAACAAAAGTCACCAACATGTGGTGTTGCCTACTTTTATCTTTGATTTTACAGTGGAGGAGTTGAGTGCTAGAAGTGATGTATTCTAGCAATATATCCCGATTATTCTAGAGAACCCAAATACCACCCGCATACCCAGTAGCTTCAATCCTTATCCAATCAGTGAAACCCAAAAGCCTGACTACCTTCTCAGCTCTATTGCCACTGATTCTAGGTTCAACAAGACACATGACATTAATCCCATACTTGTTAACAACATCCTTAAAAATTCGTTGGAACACTCTACCTCCTGCCCCACGACAGTTCCAGGATGAAATAATCATAATTAAAATTAAAAGAAAGGCCTGGAAACCAAGCGAGAAAACTTACCCGTCCGGTGGCTTGCCTTCCAGAAGAACTTCCACAACCAACTGAGACGTAGAAGGCATCTCTTGATTTTTCCCCTGCTGTCCGGAGCTCCCAGAATTGGACTTCAAAGATGGCAGCACTAAGTTATTCAAGTCTAGAGCACTCTTATCATTGGCGTCCTTCACGGTCTCAGCTGGGCAAACCAAAGCCAGGTTTTCGGCCCTCCCACGTGGTACCATGCCCTTCTTAGTCTGCGCATTCTGTTTGGTAATAGAAGGCCCAGAAATCTCCATATTGCCTTTGACCACTTGGTGCACACGTTGGGTCCCAGAAGGTTTGCTTGAGCCCATCTCCAGGTTTTGGCCCACGTCACTAGCGTTGCTCACCCCAATTGCTATGGACTTCCCATTGTTTCTATTCTTACCTTGGGCCACGTCCTTCTCTCCAACAATGGGCTTTGTCTTATTGTTACTCTTGACTTGGGTCCATTTCTTAGCTTCCATGTTGAGGCCTTTTGCTATTCGGTTGGAGTCCACCTTGTCAGACACCAATTTCGCCTGACCGTGTCTATTCTTGGGCACAGGAGATCTATGATTCTGGTTCTTCAACACTATCTCACCACTTCCATAATTCAAACACGTCTCGAAGTCATCGCCTACATCCTGGTCTGGGTCTGCCAGAATAGCAAACCTTGACAGGTCGGATCTGACCTTAGCTGCTTCCATGGTCATTTCCGAGGAACCTCGAGCTTCCTCTCTACTCCTATTCATCATCTTCCTCGTGGGGCGTGCTCTATCCGACCTCTGAACCAGCATCCATGGCCCAAAAACTTCCTCTTTCACTGGAAGAACTTGCTTCTCCGGTGGCCGGCTGGGGGCAGCTGCCCTATTCTGATTCAGAAGCTCAACCACGGCCTCCCCTTGCTGAGAGAGCCCCTACTGACATTGCTCCTTCCTATGCCCGTATCTGCCACAGGAGAAGCAAATGAGGCCAAGACCCTCATATTCTATGTTGAAGAGATTGGTTGCAGAGATAATTCGGGGGACCAATTTCTTTTGCAGATCCACTTCAACACATATCCTAGCATATCTTCCATGATGGATTCTGGCTTCGTCTTCCTCCAGGTTAGCGATAGTGTTTATATCTACCTTTAGAGTCCTCCCAATTAAATCCCCTAATCTCAACATACATTCTCTATTGTAACACAAAAGAGGAACATGAGGAATTCTGACCCATGTTGCCACACGACCCAAGGGATTGCTGAAGGGATCGAAGTGAGGCGACCACCTCTGAACAAGAATGGAATGTTGAGCAATTGTCCATGGACCTTCAAGAAGGACCTTTCTGTAGTGGATTTTCCAGTTGATCGGGTCATTGAATTTAATCACAAAATAATTGTTTGGGAGGTCAATTAATTCAAAGCACCTAATTTTCCAAATCCTACATAGGTGTTCCTTTAGTCTATAGAAATTTATTTTTATGCCCAGAGTAGTGATAATCAGCGCATTCTTCCACGGTTTTGCCCATCTATTGTACTCTTCCTGAGACATATGAAGAGTAGGATAAATCTCCATAAGCTTCCTGAGTTCCTCTGAAGGTTCCGGGATTTCCCAGGATTGATCCACCAAGTCCGTCAGAGATGAGTCTCCCTCGTCGCAGGAGCCTCCAAAAGCAATGCCATTGAAATCTGATCTCTTAAAACCTAACAACGAGTCCTTATAAGAAAAGTCTGAATCTGTCGTGACCATCAGATTTTCACCTTCTGTTGTCTCTGTATTCAGGCCTTGTTTCTCCGTTGCAGAAGACACTTCAGCAGGCGTTGATGAATTTCCAGTGCTTCCCTTCTTAGCTTTCAACCCTCTTCCAGCAGCACTACTTGATCCCAAAACTCTATCCGGTGGAAGTTTCCGGCCGCAGGCCTCGTCCATCAGAGTAGAACCCAATAAGTGGCACGAATTTCAAGTCAGAGAAAAAACTTCCACGACTCAGCTCCCTAAACAAATGTTAATGTATTGTTAAAGAGATGCCGGGAATATCTAAAGTTGTTTTGAATTAGATTTGAAGACCTTTTATCTTTTATTATAATAAATTTATTTTGAAAATCTGCTTCTAATGCTAATATTTTAAACTTCTTTGATTCCTTTATATAATTAGTAATTTCAAAATGTCTTGAATTTTTTTTTTGGAAGAATCAATACCCTACTTTTATAGTTTACCAAACACCATTGTTTTTAATTACCCTTTTGGCAAAAAAATATTTTTAATTACTCTGTTTGATTAATTTTATTTCAATTTTCAGTTTTAAATTTTGATTTGCTATGAAGATTTATAGTCTTAGTTTTTTTAATGATGATCCGTATAATCTGGAATTTTGAGGTTTGAACCTCATTCTCGTTTTGTTTTAAATTTGATTTGGAAAATCTGCAATTTTATGTTCCATTTTGTTATTGTTTCAAATATGATTTGAAGGGAATTTGCAAATTTGATTTGACTGTCAATCATCTTCTTGTTCAAAGTTTAATTTGAAATTCAATATTCAACAGTTTACTATTTTTTTAAATTTATTTAACTTAATTTAAAAATGAGTTTGCAATTCAGTTTTTTTTGAGTTTATTTTTAAGATTTGAATTTCAATTTGTTTGGAAACGAATCTGCTATTTAAAGTTGTTTTGATTTGAAGACCATTTATCTTTTATTATTATAAATTTGGTTTGAAAATCTGTATCTAATACTAATATTTTAAACTTCTTAGATTCCTTTATTTAATTTGTAGTTTCAAAATGTCTTGATTTTTTTTTTCGAAGAATCAATATCCTACTTTTATGGTTTACCAAACACCATTGTTTTTTATTACCCTATTTGATTAATTTTATCTCCATTTGTAGTTTTAAATTTTGATTTGCCATGAAGATTTATAGTCTTTTTTTTTTAATGATGATCTGTAAAATCTGAAATTTTGAACCCACTCTCGTTTTGTTTTAAATTTGATTATTGATTTGGAAAATCTGCAATTTTATGTTTCATTTTGTTATTGTTTTAAATATGATTGGAAAGCAGATTGCAAATTTGATTTGACTGTCAATCATCTTGTTCAAAATTTAATTTGAAATTCAATATTCAACAGTTTACTATTTTTTTAAAAATTTATTTAAAATTGATTTGAAAATGAGTTTGCAATTCAGTTTTTTTGGGTTTATTTTTAAGATTTGAATTTCAATTTGGCTTGAAATGAATCTGCTATTTAAAGTTGTTTTGAATTAGATTTGAAGGCCCTTTAGCTTAAATTTTGAATTAAATTGTACAAGTTAGATAGGGAAAAGCCTTCAAAAGTGAATACTTATGGAGATCTGGATTCTCTTCTTGAAGAATTAAAGTTCCTCTGTAGTGTTTATTGTCCTCTTCAGCCATCGAGCTTTTGTACAGAGAATCTTGTTCGTTTTATAATGCCAAACAGTCATACCCAACTACTTTGGAATAGAAAGCAAGTATAAGTTCTTGGCAGTTGAATTATGTTTAACAATACTCTCTTTTTTTCTCCAGCAATTTCCAAAATTAAAAGAGTTTGTTCTCAGTCACTGAGGTGGTTGCTTAAATTTGGATCAAATCCACTTCAACTGTCAAGGGCAAGCTTACTGTTATGGAATATTAATAAAATGTGAAAGTTAGCCGTTAGATGCTAAGCATACCCAAGTCAATGGATAGAAGCATATCTCAGATTGTATCTCTTAGACTTGTGAGAACATGAATGATGTAGTTTGCCTAGCTTTCTGACTCCTTCTCCCCTGTTTCCTATCTTTATTCTGTAACACTTAACAACTTGACTCTATTAATGGAGGAAGAAATTCTTTGCCCGTGACTGTCAACAATTTATTTTTTTATGTTAACGACTTATCATTCATTTAATATTGAGAGTGTGAAGTTAATATATATTATGGACACAAATTAAAGCGTGACGTTTTTACGTTTTCCTATTGTTAGTCATTGGTGAGAGAGTTTGGGAATTTGAAGCAACATTTTGTGTGTGATCGTTGCTATATGATTCCTACTACACAAGTTCAAAACGACGTCGCTGGTTGGTCATTGTTGACCCAAGAGTGTCATTAAAGAAGAATGATACTATTGGGAGTGCACAATGGAGCATCGCTCAAGTTAGGATTATTAATTACGTTGTTGACAAGGGCTTGAAAGTTGAAACAGTGAAGGATATACGACTGTGTTTCGATGTTGCAAGTTAATTAAGGAGATATAGGTGTGGCTGTGAGTTCTGTGTCTCCTGTTGCTATCCCCTCAATGGTTTAGTTAGGAGTGAGCATCGTGCTTATATATGCCCGCCCAAACCTATTCAAAAAGTGTCTTATCTAGCCTAAACAAAGTGGCTAGAAATAATTTTGAGCATCTTTGGGCCAGACTAACTATCGGATAGGAGCATTGCCCTACTTGACAAATTATATACCATTCTATTTAATAAATATTATTTCATTCAACATCTTATATTATTATTATTTAATGTTCATCCAAAACGTTTTATTTTTTATTGGATGGATGTTATAAAGCATTAAAAAACTGATATCAAAGCCAAGTAAAATAGTTTCTTAGAAGTCTTTATTGCAACTGCCCCTGTTCATATCAACCAGTATCTATACATAAATACAATACTTCATAATTTGTAATGTAATTATTAAGACATATGATAGTTTTTAAATTTAAGGATTCAGTTTATAGACTTATTTTGAAACATCCTAAGATATGGAATTATGGAATGGATTTAAAGTTTATAATAGGTTTTATCATGTATAATTGGACTTTCTTTTTCGTATACGGTATGGCTATTTAGTAATAAACAAAGAGCACATAATAGAAGTGTTAATTTGTCCTAAATTGCTTATGTTTAATTTATTTCATTAATCAAGTTGTGATTGGAATTTTTGAACTTTTTTTGTTGATAAATTTAATAATATAATAAACTTTTTTAAAAATGTTTGTGTTGAAAAATGGGCTTGATCCACCCTTGGTGGATTAGGCCAAAATCCATTGGCCTTGGGACCAACATATAATATTTGTTGTAAATATTATGTTATGTGGATGTCCTTATACTACTATAAAAAACGCTGTTAATGTCTTTTTTTAGGCCTTTTAACTTTTGAGAACAGGGAGACGTCTATGTGAGCGACATAGAAAATAAATAGGAATAACGTCCGTAAAAAAAAAGGGATACCTAAAGTCTGGACTTTAGACGTCTCCATTCCAAAATAAGGACGTCTAAAATGTTGGATTGACACTTTAGACGTCCCCAATTTGAAATGGGGACATCTAAAGTTTTATTTTTTTAAATGACTATTTATATTCTTCAATGCCCAACAAATTAAAATTGTAGAAATAGGATTGACGAATAATTTGTCACACCCTCATCTTATTTTTACCTATTTCATAGTATTTGCGGAAAACAATATGCAGTTCGGTGGGCAACACAGAAATAGCATAAATATACTGATATTATGTGCACGATAATGAAAATTCCCCATAGGGGTCCGTACTTGATAATTATGATTAATGTAGTCTCGCAACACTACGTGGGTGTCTAAATCCATCTCAGTGAAACAGAGACATCTTCCCGCCTTCGTTCCATCACTGCAATCCCCTCGTATGGTTCTCTTCTTTGTTCTCAGCATACGTTCTGTCTTCTCCTGTCTAAATTGTTGGTAGGGGAGAGTAAGATTTTGGATAATCTCAGTAAGAAAGCAATATCAATATGCATGCAAGATAAGTGCTTAATGCATGACATGCTTGCATTATATAACTCATGCTTACACAATGACATATCTGCGTGCTCAATGTTTCAATCAACATACGTATGGCCATAACATATACAGGAACAAAGCTTCAATTATTCATATATGTTTCACAAAATTAAGCAAAGCAATAACATGTATCAATACACCAGCACAAATATCAAATACATGCAGGAGAGGTAAGTTTCCTACACAATTTTCCATTCTAAACACAATGGAGTCATTAAAAACACCAAAATCCAGTCCCAACACTGTCCAACACAGACCTGGACGAAATTCTTTAATAATTAGAGAAAATGCAGTTTTATTATTTCAATTCATAAAACACATTCTTATGACCTTTAACCACTTAATCACAGTATAAACATGATTAGACTAAATTTGGACATCACCTCCCCTTAGGGTTAGAACTTTCCAAATTTACAAACTTGACAAAAATCACCAAAACCAAACACAGACCTCAATAACAACACCATACTAGTTTAGATCTAAGGTTTGTGAGGTTACCTCTTGAGATATTGAATCTTCTCTCTCTAGACATCTCCTCTCTCTCTCTTCTTGAGCTAAGAATGGTGTCTTCAAGATCATGGATGTATGAAGAATCACAGTTTAGAGAAGGATCTAAGACAAAATCACAAGAAACCTTAAGAGTTTAGCTTCTTACCTTAAGATTTCTTCTTCCTCTTCTCTCTAGCCCTCAAAGTCTCCAAGGCACTTCCCCTCTCTCTTTCTCTTGTAGCTTGGACAAAATGAATGAAGGGAAGGGAAGAGAAAAGCTTCATAAAAATGCTCTCTTGATTCTACACCATTGATCTCATCAAGGATTGTTATGTTGACACATATTTCTCACCATACCTCCCTCCATACCTTCACCCATACTTTGACTCACTTTATGCCTTACTTGCTCCATACTTCCCTAATTGATTTATGCCCAAGTTCCTCTAATTTTATAAATTCTTGATTTATACCTTTAAGAATAATCCTCTTTATACATTTTCTTTTATTTTCCTTGATTAATTGAAATTAAATCCAATTAATTGGAAAATAATTAATCTTGGGCAAAATTGGCAAAATTATGATTTTGCTATTACCTTTATAATTTAATTCATTTCTTGAATTAATTTTCCCATTTCCTTATGAACATGAATGTTTCAAAATTCGTAAGATTCAAATTCATGGATATTCACCATTTTATTGAATTTCTCAATTAATTACAATATATTTTTGGTGAATAAAAATTTGGGGTGTTACATAATTTATAATAAACCACAATGTCCCTTACATGGTAAGGAAACATCCATCACTTTTATAAGTATCCTTCTATACATTTAAAAACCAAGTCCAGTGGAATTCATAATAATGATTTTGTTGGTGTTTCATAATACTTCAATTAAATCTTATTTATCAGAGGTCTCCAATAAATCATAGAATAATTATAAATTCAACATGGTTATCTCCATTGGATTATTACAAATCCCTCCTATAAATTTCCCATGTCAAGACCTCTATGTAGTGTCCAAACAATGTGGTTGTACCTTCAATTTTGTTTTTCAATAACTAAAGGGAATTTTTTATTTTTAAATTCTTAATAACAGAAACAACAGGGACAGTGGCCAACGGTGTCAAGGAAACTAGCTAACAAGGAAACTAGCTATCACGGTGTATAGGGAGATAGTGATTCCAAGCATTTTTTGTAACAAAAGCATAACTTTAGTGATTTCAAGCCTTTTTGTGTTAAAGAAAGCAAAGTTGTAAGGAGACGACCCACTGTGCAACTAGCTGGACAACAGTTGTTAGAGGGAGAGAGAAACACAATGCACTTGTCCCTTCCTTGGTAGCTTATAGCTCCGTTGGACAAACAAGAAGAGCGTCATTGGAACAGAGGGAAACAAAGAGAAATGAGAGAGAGGGAAACACGGATAAAGAAGATAAAACACATTGAATAAGAGAAAGAATAAAGTTAGAGAAGGGTGGACTGATTGATGAGACGTTGGTGCAGGCCTTTAGGCTTCCCCAGTCAGACTGAGGATGAATAAAGTCTACTTTAGACGTCCCCAGTTATCCTGGGGACGTCTAAAGTCCAAAATTTTGGCCGGGGGAGGCAAAATTCAAAACTTAATGAACTTTAGGTGTCCCAATTCAAATATGGAATGCATAAAGATACACAATCCCCCTTTTTAATTACAAAAATGTCACCGCCTCTATTTTTAGCTTCCCTTTTTAAAAAAGGGATGTCCTTCAAGGTAGTAATATCTATATTTTATAGTAGTGTTAAGCTATCCAACTCTTGGCCTTTCATATATCCTTCACTCCAAAACCTCTCACACATTGGATTTCGTATGTGTTCAATACTCTAAACCTATAATTTCTCCAATGAATGGTTTGTGGGAGTTTTTTATGATTAATACCATTATGCTCATCTTTATTTTCTCGTAACCATAGGTATAGAATTCAATAATTAGATGCCTATAAATAGAAGCCATGTATAATGTATTGGGATCAAAGAGTACAGTGAATGAGAGCTCCTCTATATTTGTCCTCCAAAATATCTCTCAATCTTCTCGATCTCTCTCATGTCGATCTCTTGTGCTTTTCTTATTTTTATAACAATATTCAGATTTATAGGGTATTTATTGGAAATATTCCCCACTTGATTCAAACACCTTGGTGGGATCAATTTTCCAGTTTGTCTTGGAGGGAACAATTTTTTTTGCTAATCGTGGGTTTATGGGAGAGTATGACGACTGATACATATTCAAGATACAGATCAGTTGTCCTATATGGGAGTTTACTCTTAACCTCCAAACACAGAAAACTCTCTCAAGCTCTTAAGTTCTTTCCTCTTCCTCTAGTGTGTTTGCTGTGTGTTATAGCCGGAGTCCGCCAACGTAACCCAATTCATGTGAGTATCTTGAGAGTATGAAGCTTTACTCCTAGTATGCTCAAAACTCTTCATTTTGAAATTGTTAAAACACGCTTTATAACAAGGATATAGAGGGAGGACATAATACAAGTGGTTAAATAGTGCTATGCGTTTGTTATTAATTTTTATTCCATTTGGATAGATTCCATTTTTGGGATAAAAATCATTATAGATAAAATCCACACAGAAACATAGCTTCATGAAAGTTCCACTATTTTTTGATTCGATCGAAGCGATTGACAACAACCAAAAAATTCAGGATAGGTTTCACCCTGATACTGGAGTTTTGGAAGATGTTAAAATGCTGCTCATGCATGTGATCATTTAGATTATATAAAAGAAATATATTTAATTGTTCCATTTGTTATTTGATCACTTTTTACATATTAATAATGTTTTCCCAATATGATTTGATCACTTGAGGGCTGAACTGGGGCAATTCAATGCTTATCATTAGACATGAGCAACATGAAAAGGATTACAATGACAAGTACTCCATCTTATTCTTAATATAAGATATAGTTGACTTTTTTGAATAAATTAAGGAAGCTAAATAAATGACTTGATCATAATATATGTTGTGTATCATTGGATTATATTTTAATTTATAAGTCATAAAAATTAGTTTGATGGAAACACTAGTACAAAATTCCCTTTTTAGACCACAACATTTAGACTGGTTCTAGCGGATAAGGTCTTAAAAATTTGACCGGTGGCAGTTTTGTAAATATATAGAACTTCTAAGACCGGTTCTAAAAATAACCAGTCTTAAAAAATTTATCTACACTGGTTCTAAAAAAACCGGTCTTAAAATATAAAAATATTTTAAAATGTAAAAAAAATTTAACTTTTAAGATCGGTTATTAAGTAAACTGGTCTTTAATAAAAACTTATATAGATCGGTTATAAATAAACCGGTCTTAAAATATGAAACTATTTTAAAATTTAAAATTTTTTAACTTTTAAGACCAGTTTCCATGAAAACCGGTCTTAAAGATGAAAAATGTTTAAAATTATTTTTTCCCCCATTTTAAGACCAGTTTTAATGGAAAACCAGTTTAAAAGGTAAGATATTTCAGCATATTTTCACTCCTGCGCTCAGATCCTGCACTTTGAACCCTTTCTTCTCTTGTCGCCATTTCTCTGCAAGCTCTGTCGGTGCTTGTTCTGAACTCCTCCATCGCTCCCCGTTCCTCTTTTGCTCCACTCTCCTCCATCATTAACGCTGCTATTGCTGTGTTCCTCGTCGCTGTTCTTTGATCATCGTCACTCTCTTCCGCTGCCACCTCTATTCTCCGCAGTGACCATTCTCCTCTGCCGTAACTTCCCTTTGCCACCGTGACTTTGGGTAGAAGCTCACTCCTTGGTCTTCAATCAAGTTAGTGTTTTGTTAATTAAAGCCCTCAACTTTCAGCTTGTATTTGCTATTCTCAACAATATTAACTCTGACATTATATAGTGGTTAGACACGAAATAATTGTAGAAAAATGTAATTAAGGTTAAAGGAAAAATTGTGTGACCGATGACTTTATTACTATATACGTTTTTCTTGTTTTGGACCAAAAGTAAATAAGGTGCTCTCTGACTTGTGATAATTGGCTTGGAGTAATATCATTTCGAAGTTTAATTTTGTTTTAATTTAGTGTGATTGTTTGATTGTCAGTGTTATTGGTTTAGTGTGATTGTTTGATTGTCAGTGTTTAGTGTGATTGTTTCATTCTAAGTTCTGTTATTTTTACTACTTTCAAATGGTGTATGTTAAAATTTGTTGAAATCTCTAAAACTCTATGGTGGTTGTTTTTTTGTCTATCCTTTTGCTGTTAGATATAGGGTGTTACAAGTTTTGAGATATATATGGATCAAAGTTGGATAAAAGCTAAACGAACGAGTGTTGAATATGATAATGGGGTGAGGGGTTTTTTAGACTTCACTAGAAGAAATGTCGATGATGGTAGTGAGAAGTTTTATTGCCCTTGTGTAGTATGTTTGAATGAGAATTGACTAAGTGCTGCAGATATATATACAAATTTAATTTATGAAGGATTTTGTAAGAGTTATACAGTATGGGTATGGCATGGTGAAGAATTAGAAATGCCAAGTTCATCTGAACAGGGGGAGTGGGCTTTGATGATAATGACACGGATACGGATGATCAGATAGAAGATATTATTCGTGATATAGGAGAAGAGGCTTTTGAGCAATCACATACATATGGTAATATGTGCAGTGATGCTGAGAGATCGCTGTAATCTAGGTGTCAAAAATACCAATTGTTGAAAGCAGTATTGAAATTGGTAAGTTTGAAAGCACGACATGGATTGAGAGACAAGAGTTTTTCAGAAACGCTTGAGGCTTTTAAGGACATGTTTCCAGATGATAATGTCTTGCCTTCTCGATACTATGATGCTAAGAAAATACTGTGTCCACTAGGGATGAAATATAAAAAGATCTATGCATGCCCTAATGATTGTATATTGTATAGAAAAGGGTAAGAAGAGGAACAACAGTGTCCGATATGTGAAACCTCGAGGTACAAATCAAATAACACCCCTGCAAAAGTGTTGTGGTATATTCCAGTCATACCAAGGTTAAAGCGCTTGTTTGCTAATGAAAACGATGCAAAGAATTTGAGATGGCATGTGGATGAGAAGATATCTGATGGAAAGCTTCGACATCCAACTGATTCTTCTCAATGGAAAAAAATCAATCAATTATTTCCTACCTTCGGTGAAGAACCTGGGAACCTTAGGCTTGGGCTTAGCACGGATAGCATGAATCCTTTTGGTAGCCTGAGCAGTATACATAGTTCATAGCCTATTTTATTGGTAATTTACAACTTATCTCCTCTGTTATGCATGAAACAAGAGTACATCATGTTGTCTATGTTAATTTTGGGACCAAAACAACCTAGAAATAACATAGATGTTTACTTAGAACCCTTGATCGAAGATTTGAAAGAGTTGTGGGACAAAGGTGTTAATGTTTTTGACGCGAACAAGAAGGAGGTTTTTAAATTGTGAGCCATAATCTTTTGTGCTATAAATGACTTTCCTGCATATGAAAACTTGTCAGGATATAGTGTTAAAGGCCATAAAGCAAGTCCGATTTGTGAAGAAGGAACATGCTACCATCAACTTCAACATGAAAGAAAGACAGTTTATCTTGGCCATAGGAGATTTCTTAGACGATGCCACCTATATCATAGATTAAAGAAAGTTTTTTTTGGTAGACAAGAGTTTGAAGATACTCCGAAGGCATTGACTAGGGAGCAAGTTTATGAAAGGTGAAAAATATCAATGTTATCTTTGGTAAGACTACAAAGAATAGTAATGAAAAAGGTAAATGGAAAAAGAGGTCTGTCTTCTTCAATCTTCCATATTGGCCCAATCTTGATGTTAGACACTGTATTGATTTCATGCTTGTGGAGAAAAATGTATGTGATAGTATTATTGGGACACTGCTTAACATACAAGGTAGTTCTAAGAATGGCGTGAAGGCAAGATTAGATTTGTAAGAAATGGGGATACGAGAATACTTGCATCCAAAGCCATAAGGTAAAAGAACTTTTTGTCCTCCAGCTGCTCATACTTTGTCTAAGGATGAGAAAAGAAGCTTTTGTGAGTGTTTGCATGGCATGAAAGTTCCTTCAGGGTATTCTTCAAATTTAAGGAAGCTTGTGTCGATGAAAGATTTGAAGTTAGTAGGGCTAAAGTCTCATGATTATCATGTCTTAATGCAATAATTACTCCCAGTAGCTGTTCATGGCATTGCCGAATATGATCTTCAACATATTTTGACTAGACTTTGTTTCTTCTTCAATGCTATTTGTAGTAAAGTCATTAAGACATAAAGATTGGATGAACTGGCAAATAAAGGATATCTGATCTTGTGTCAGTTTGAGAAGCTTTTTCTTCCTTCTTTTTTTGACATCATGGTACATCTAATTGTTCATCTAGTAAGGGAGATAAAGTTGTGTGGTCCTATCTATTTACGGTGGATGTACCCAATTGAAAGAACTATGAAAATCCTAAAAGCGTATGTGAAGAATGCAAATCGGCCTAAAGCATCTATTATTTAGAAATATGTTTCTGAAGAAGTCATGGAGTTTTGTCAAGATTACCTGTCAAATGTAAGACATATTGGACTTCCTGAACGTCATGATGAAGAAGGGGGTAGATGCGGGGCTGCAATAAAAAGTGTTGATTTTGATGAATTGCAACAAGTCCACTTGTACATCTTGAATAATGTTGATGAAGTTCAAGATTACATTAATGCTCATAAAGAAATTTTCCAGAAAGAAAATAGTCGAATGACCGAACAAAGGTTAATTATGGAGCATAACAAAACTTTTGTATATTGGTTCAAACAAAAGGTTGACAGAGAATAATGTGTTTCTGATACAATTAAATGGTTAGCATGTGGTCCTGAGGTTAATGTCATAACTTGGACTTCATTTGTGATCAATGGTCATACGTTTTACACGAAGTCCATTGATGATAGGAGCACCATCCAGAATAGTGGGGTTATGTTAGTAGTTGAATCTATGCACTTCTCTAATTTGAAAGATAAGAACCCTAGATTGGCAGCAATACCTTATTATGGGGTTATTGAAGAGATTTGGGTGGTTGATTATGTTAAAATTAAATTTCCCATTTTCAAATGCAAGTGGGTTGATGTCAACAATAGTGTGATGATTGATCAGTTGGGATTTACATTGGTTGATCTAATTAGTATAAGTTTTGGAAATGAACCTTTTATTATGGCATATCAAGCGAAATAAGTGTTCTATGTTACCGATCAAGCAAATAAAATGTGGTCTGTAGCTCTCAAAGGAAAAAAGGTCATTGACATTAATCAGGAAAGTCGTTCAATGAATGATCTTTTTGATACTCCTTCTTGTTCTAGGGGTCTACCAGAATTGAACAAAGAAGATCAAGCAGACAATGAACACGGCACAAGAAACGATCATCATGAAGGGATATGAGAGGATATCCCTTTATAACACTACTTTGAAAGTTAGTTAGCTAAAATAATTATCATATATATTGTTGTTGGTATATTTAAAAAACTACTTTTTTTGTTGTCGTCACATGAAAATGAAGCAAATGAGGTGTCTTAACTGGGACCAAACTCAACCTATGCGCATATTAGGTCATAATGGAGAAATAAACACTCTTAGAGGCAGCGTGAACTAGTATGCTGTGAATTAAAGTTGTTACAAACTTGTACTATTTTATTATTTAGAAACTAGAAGAATAACTATTTTTTGCATGCATATTTAAATTCATATAGGATGAAGGCACGTGAGGGCCTACTCAAATGCAAAGAGCGAGCTTAATTTGTCTGAGTCTGAGTTAAATGGTCTCTTGTCTATTGTTGATGCTTTTTTTTTCCAAGGCCTATTGTTGATGCTAATTCATCTGATTCAGGTGGTTCTAATTTTTAATTTCCATCTATGCTACTACATGTATATCAACAGATATGGGTGAATCTATGTCTACTTGCGTTTTGGATTGTCATGTATGTGATTTGTATAAGATGTTTGTTAAAATGTGTAAGAGAAGAATTTATTTGGATGTCATTGAAATGACTGCTTGCTGAGTGAAATGTAAAACAGGGGAAATTGCTTGCTTGATAAATCTTTTAAAAGGAACAATTGTTTTTTTTTTAAAAAAAAATCTTTTAAGACCGGTTTCATAAATAACCGGTCTTGAATTTTTTTTAAAACCGGTTTTATAACCGGTCTAAAAAGTAGCAGACTTTTAAAACCGACTGTATTAAGACCGGATCCGGAACCGGTCTAAAATGTCGTTTTTAACCGGTCTTAAAACTTATTTTTCCACTAGTGAAAAACGATAAATATAAATATTTTGAAGTTAATTTATTTATCTTCCTTAATCTTTTCTAAAAAGTCAACTATGTCTTATATTTAGGACCGGAGATAGTAGTAATTTTCAGGATGTATAATTTAAAATTCCTTAAATTGTACAAGTCAAACAGGGAAAATCCTTTAAAAGGGAGTATTTATGGAGATCTGGATTTTCTTCCTGAATAATTGAAGTTATGTGTTATGTGCCATTAAGCTTTGGCGCAAAGAATCTTATTCATCATATGTATACTGCCAAACAGTCATCCCCTTCAACTTTGGGATCGAAATTAAGTTCTAAGTTTCCTATGTTTAAAGATGACAATTTTTTCCTAATCGGGGATGAATTATATCTAACAATTGGAAAACTATTTTAGAAGGCAGAAATCGCATTACAAACAAGTTTTTAGAGACATGAGCATGGTTGCATTATTGTATCTAGCACTCTGTTTTTGGGAGTGATGTTCTTTTTTGTTATCTTCATCACCTACCATTAAAAATGTCAGCCATTCAAATTTGCTAAACTTTTAATATCATTTTATTTAAGGTCCAGTGAAGAATAATAACGTAATATATGTAAAGTAGTGTTTGTCGTATTAATATGTGGGCCTTTCTAAATCTTTCTTTTCAAAAAGCCATGTGGGAACGCAAGACAAATGAAGCAACACGACAATACATAAAACAACAACAAAAGTGACAACAATCTCTCAAGCGAACGACGACTTGACCTATTGACAATAAAAACATAAGAGTATTTGATAATTGAAGAAAAAATAGATAAATATAAAAATCTCCTTTTCTTTACGTTAGTTCCATCTAATGATTTTAATCTATCGATTTCATTACTTCATTTAGTTGGGTCCGTAGGCACAATATCAGGAAATAACTTTGAAGGATACGAGACAATAGAGGAGTTCAAGTTTCTTGTTGATGGCTTTTGCTTGTGCTTTCGTTCTCACTACTGAAAAAAGTGTTATGTAAAAGTAAATAACGATGCTTTATTTTGACCCATCTGAACTTGTGAGTAACGTGGACCTTACTATCCTTTCTTAATCATATCAAAATAGAGAGAATGATTAGATGAAACAGAATTAGTGATTCATTAATATAAAGATATATATTTAATAGGGGTAAAAAAAAATAGTTTAAATTTTGAGACAAAAAAAAAGTTGGGAGTAATGGCCTAAGCGCTATTTTACATGGCCTCATTCCAACTAGTTTTTTTTTTTTTTTTTTTTTTTGCTATGCAGGGTATCCAGTGGAACAAATTTGATAACTAATCCCTCGGGTACTGTAGGGCTCAAAATAGGGGCGACCATCCCAAATGGATTTTCTCTATACACACTAATCTAATGATCAAATCCGAAATTAAAGCGCTTGAAGGAACGCAAGTCCCTTACCACATTGGCCAATTTGGTCTTAATAAATGATTTTCATATGTTCTCAATCGTTTGCCTCCTTATGGATTTTTTCTCAGAAAAAAAAAAGTCCAAACAAGCAAAGACTTAAAGTGGGCCCTTCAGATTCCAATTTTTTTTCCAAAAGCTAGAGAAGGGCTGGTGGGGGAGACGGTATCACGCAATCCCCAAAAGTCACAAACGCCTATTGCACGACTTGACTTCACTCGTCGGAGAAGCTTAGCATTGCAACACGGCAAAATATAATACTCAGATGTCATAATACTGTCGTAGATGTCATAATACTCAGACATTTGGAATTTTTTATACTTTAATTTCTGAAAAACTTAGTCCCATAACCGTCAAAGATATGGCTGGACTACTTTATCTCTTAGTGTTCATTTATTTTAAGAATTGTTTTGAAGATCAAATTAAAGGAGTAAGTCTGCAGATCCCAAAGCTGATAGTTTTGCGATCTCTGTGAACTATCTTCCCTTCACATCCCGGTTTTCATACTTTCATTCTTCTCTTTTTTACTGTTTTGAGAGCATTTTTATCTGAGTTGTTATAGTTTGTTTAAAGAAAAAATTCTGCAATTACCTTATGGTTATCTGCTTGAGTTAAAGACATCTTGGCCATGATAATTGGTTTTCAGATGGGTGTTTTGAAAAAAAAAGAAAGAATAAAGTACCAATTTGATCTTAAAAAATGAAAACAAAAACTAAATGTTTTGTTATTTTTAGTTTTGTGGAATTGAAAAAGACAAAAAGCAGGTGTTTTTCATTAATGATAATTTGGTAAATAATTCAAAAGAAAATAACATTATCTCCGTCACTCTTCTTTGTTCGTTCTTCTTTTTTACCCTTTTAGTAAATTAATCACAGGCTGCTATTGTGATCTGCAGTTGATGACGTAGGCGTTGTTCATCGGCTTCGTTGAACTATTAGGTAGCTAACTTTGTGCAATATTTTTTTTTTTTAAATTTTACTTCAAATAAAGGCCTATCATATAAGTAGCGTTACTTATGACACTCGCATTAAGAATAGATGGAGTGAGAAATGGGCTACTCCCTTTTTCTATAAAGTCATATTCATAAGAAATATAATAATTACCCTTCAACAATATATTTTTACTAATGGAAAGTAAATCAAAAAAAAAGTTTTTGTAATGGATACATGTGAAGAACTAGTTTGAAGAGGAGGAAGTTTGCAAAGCTAGAAGCTGACATTTTTGAAAACCTGTGAGCTATTTCTTTTGCTTACCACCACTTCCACCAGGTTAATACTATCCCCTTGCTTCATCTCACTGATACGCTGTTTTGCAGGCATTTTCCAGAATTATATTTTCAGGGTTTTCTTCTCGCAGGAAAAATTGTGCAAGAAAATTTGTTAATTTCTGGTTTTTTCTAGTGTAGATCTAATAAACTTTTGCTTGCTCTTTCTATGGCCGTAGTTTCAGGTTGCTGAAGGTTGGAGCTAGAAATTGCTATCAAATGGATGGAAACATTTATTTAACGCTAATAGAAGCATTACTAATACTATTGGCTTTATCAATTTCCATGGCTAACAGATTCATCGCTCCTTCCCTTTATGATAACCAAAGCACTGTTGCTGTTGATGATAGGTACGTAGATATCTAGCTAGCTTCTTGTATGATTTTCTCCTATAACCCGATATTTGTTGACGGTTTGTTTCTATCTCTCCAGTTCTCAATATGATGTGATTTTAGCTCAAATGGATTCTCCTCCTACAACCAAGTATGACATCTTTCTTAGCTTTATGGGGGAAGACACCCGAGACGCTTTCTCAACTTATCTCTATGAAGCACTGTGCGATGCAAAGATTCAAACTTTTATGGATCACAAGCTCCATAAAGGAGATCATATCTCACCAGTTCTTCGGAAACAATAGAGGAATCAGACATATCTTTGATTATTTTCTCAAAAAATTATGCTTCTTCAACTTGGTGTATGGATGAGCTTGTTCATATGATGAAATGTAAGGATCAATATGGAAGAACTGTCATCCCTATTTTCTACAATGTCGATCCATCAAATGTTCGCAAACAAGATGGGAGTTTTGGAGATGGATTCATTAAGCTTAAGCAGAGATTTAAGCACGACCAAAGAAGAGTACAACATTGGATAAATGCTTTGATCCGATCAACAAATCTATCTGGGTGGCATTCAAAGAATTTCAGGTAGCTTCAACACATTTTCCCCGTATTGTTTTCTTTCTTGGGTCATTAAACATGATCATTTTTTGAATTTGTATTTGTTCTAGGCCTGAACCCAAACTTACTAAAATGATTGTGAAGGATATTTTGAGCAAATTGAGTAACAATTCATCCTTTCATTTGGAAGGATTAGTTTGGATTGGTCATCAGATTCAAAAAATTGAAAAGTTACTGAGTGAAGCTCGCATTGTGGGGATATGGGCTATGGGTGGTATAGGCAAGACCACTCTCGCGGGAGTTGTATTCGATAGGTTGAAAGCTCAGTTTGAAGCTTTATCATTTGTTGGCAACATGAGAGAACAACTAGGAAAAATTGGATTTGATGAATTATTGGAAAAATGCCTTAAAGAATTGTTAAAAGATGATGATATGAATGCTTACAATTTAAGATCAACTTTTGTCAAAAGAAGGCTTTGCCATAAAAAAATTCTTCTGATACTTGATGATGTGCATGATTCTATAGCAATTGAAGATTTAATCAAAGCATGTGGCTGGTTTGGAGAAGGAAGTAGAATAATTATCACATCAAGAGACATGCAAGTGCTTAAGAATACTTATGCTTCAACATATCATGTTCAGAAATTAGTGTTCTCACATGCTCAACATCTCTTCAGTTTGAAAGCTTTTAAGCAAAATGAGCCATCAAAAAACTATTTGGGGTTATCAGAGAGGGCAGTGCATTATTGTGATGGAAATCCATTAGCCCTAAAAGTCTTGGGTTGCTTTCTTCATGGAAAAGGGAAAAAAGAATTGGAAAGTGCTTTAGAAAAACTAAATCAAACTCTTCACCAGGACATTTTTAATGTGTTGAAATTGAATTTTGATGGGCTTGACGATATGCAGAAGAGTTTATTTCTTGACCTCGCATTTTTCTTGAAGGAAGAAGTATGGAGTATTATTTCTATGGATTGTACAAAACGTTTATATGATTCTGCACATATTGATATTAGTGTACTTAAAGATAGATCCCTCCTCTCAATGGATGAAAATGGTTATATTCAGATGCATGCTCTTGTAATAGATATGGGGCTTGAAATTTCTAGGCAACAATTAATATCTAACCCTAGAAAACCTATTCGAGTAAGGAGGCCCAAGGATATTTATCATCTTTTCAACAATAAGAAGGTAATATTTTATTTTTTAAGTTTTTATTATATTCTTTATTTTCCTCATATTTTATTTTCTTGTTATGTGTTTTCCTAAAAGGTGTTTGTTTATTCATTAAAATCTTTGGTAAGTGCCAACATTTGCCTAATTAGATTTTTTAAGGCAAAAAAATCCGTTATTGACTAAAATTAATTGGGCAGGCATGGCCTTTAATTTCTGTCAGGTGTGATTTATTAGTATTCTTAAACTTTGAAATTTTCACCCTTTTAAGCTGTGATAGAATATGGCTAGCTAATACGATGTGTTATTATAACTTCTAAGATATATGAAATCTAATATTCCGACGCGTTTTATTAATAAAAAATTTAATATTACAAAAGGGTCACATATGAAATTTTTTTCACCTTCACATTATGAAATTTGAATATAAAGAAAATTTCAAAAATTTTATATAGATGTTCAATAAGAATTACTATCAATTATATGAAATATAAACGTGGACATTTAAGAAGGTTCATACAGTTGTCCCCCAAGCTAGCGTGTATATTTGTTGTAACCAATTTATTCGTTTATTTATAGTAAGATAAAATAGATCGTTTTTGTGTTTTGCTAGAAAAATGAATCGTTTGGATAAAGTGCACAAAAGCATGTTCATTTTTTTTGAAGAGAAATATATTTAATTGTTCCATGTGTTATTTAATCACGTTTTACATGTTAGTTAATCATTTTTCCTGACAATTTGATCACAAGGGGCTGAGGCAATTCAATGCTTATCGTTAGACATGTGCAAGATAAAAAGGATTACATTGACAATTAGTGATTTTCAGAATATGTATGACTTAAAATTAGCTAGAACTATCGTGATGTGTTATTTTAAAAGATAAAATTAGTGAACAAGAGTATATGAAAGTTGAGAACAAGTAAAATAGTAAAGCGATGCTATAACGTAGTCCACATGGTTCCTGGCTTCATATCTTGTCCTCATTTTCTGGTGCATAAGATTCATAGGGATTCTCATTTTTTGATACCTTGTAATTGGTCTTATCGTTAGTCTTTAGTTCATGTTTTCTATTTATTAAAAAGTTATGTTTGATAAGTATAATTACATATATGCTTTTATAGTTATCTTAAATATCTACGCATGAAATTACGTAGGTACACATACTAGTGTTTATGCATGTTTATGAGTTTTTAGAAATTCATTTATTAAAAGCGAAATATGAATAGTAAGAATTTTTTGAATGAAATGCTCAATGTCGTAATTAATTTGGATAATTCTAATGGCAAATATATTTAATTGTTCTACAGTATGTTTTTGGTCATTTTATAGGTATTGATGATTGTGTTTCCTTGATTTGCTATTATATTTTAGGGGATTGAGGCAACTCGATCCCTCTCATTGGACGAGAGCAAGATGAAAAGGATTATATTGAAAGCTAGTCATTTTCCAAAGATGCATAACTTGATATTTTTTAAAGCTTATAAGTCTGATTGGAGAAAGCCTTCAACATTGAATGTTTGTGAAGATTTGGATTATCTTCTAGAAGAATTAAGATTTTTCATTTGGGAAGGATATCCACTACCCTATGTGCCATTACATGTGTGTGCTGAGAATCTTGTTATACTTGAAATGCCTAATAGTAACATCCGACAACTTGGAAATTCTCATTTTTCATGTGTTATATTTGTCCCCTCTTAGTGATTATAAGATGTTGCATCAAGCATTAACCAAATGTTGCACAATTGAAATGTTTGGTTTACTAGCATTAAATTGATGGTGAAATCCCTATTGTATTCCTTGTAGGTGATCTGATTCATGTTCTAATTGGCATGAGAGAAATTCTTGATTAAAACTGTTCGGGCTGTTATCTAGTTTATTTAACAATGCTTCTTTTTGTTTTTTCAGCATTTTCCAAATTTAGAGAGAATCATTTTGGGGAATTCAAAACATCTCACTGCACTTCTAGATCTTTCTCATGCCCCTAAGATTGAATGGGTGGATCTTACAGGTTGTGTGACTTTAGTTCAAATCCATTCTTCAACACTCCCGAGCAACCTTGTCAATTTATTGTTAAGAAATGTTGGGCCAAAGCGAATAAACATTGGGGGAAGTATGAAAGGGACAAGGTCAGGGTTAGTAATGGTGTTCAATTATCTGGATTTTGGCAAGTTGTCATTTCATGAAGTGACAATGAAGGTGTTGGCATGCGGTGACATCATATGTGGTGTTAGATTCAAACATGTGATGATGCCATTGGAAGAGATAGCAGAATTGAGAAAGGGGACTCAAAGTTTGGCATCTCTACTTCCATTTGTTAGGATAGTTGATTGCTTAAAGAGTCCAATTGAGTTTGGGCATGATTTCAACCAACAATATACCTATGATTATGGCATATTTAATATGGATTTGAGGGGTGATAGAGGAGAAAGGGGTGCGGTGGGGCAATTGAGAAGACAAATGATTAATGATCAGCCTCATTTCTTTCAAGATGGCGGAGAAAGGGAGGAAGAACAAGAAAGGTACAATAAGAGTACTTCATTAATAGAAGATGAAGAAGAAGAGGATGATGAGTTAATAATATTGGAATATTGTGGTAGTAATAGTAATACTACATTCACAAGACTTCCTAACAGCATCACTCGCTGGTCATTATTGATGAAACTGAAATTAAAAGAGAGTGATATTATTAGAAACGCAGGTTGCAGCATTCCTCAAGTTTCAATCCTAAAGTCACTTATTGCAGTCTCTCATGATCATTATTCCATAAGGATTCAACCTCTCTTGGACTTTAAACTCTCTTTCCCTGACATTTCGCCATCACGCGTTTACGGTCGTCTCACATGTATCTCTTACTACATGAGCTGGAACCGACAACAAAATCCACTCTGCGTTTTTCGCCTGAGTTATGAAATTAATGGGTCAATGGATAAGAACCGCTGGAGTCCTGGGATTGGACTATTGTGGGGAGCATATTAATTATTATTTAAAGTTTTTAGCTCAAAACAATTATTATTTAAATTAGTCTAAATATTTATCCTCAAGTGCTTCAATTTAATTTGTTTCTATGTTTTAAATTTTTTAAACAAACTCCACCTTAAAATATCCTTTTCTTTTTTAAGGATTTGACTAAAACTATTTGGGGGAATGAATGTATTTGCGTTGGGTGTGATTTATTTCGTTTTCTGAAACTTTAAAAATGTGGTATAAGTAGCACTAATAGTAGTATATTAACAAAAGTTCCAGTAGTATGATCATCTTCCATTGCTTCTCATCTCCTTAGGAAAATTAAATCCAAGGACTTAGAGCTGATGATATTTATTGGGAATTACCTTAAATGTTGTAATTATTCAGAAGGATTATCATCAATACATATATATAAATTTTAAAATATTAACTTACCTTTGATTAAACTTCCTATTTTCTCACCTTCCATCTCTCCGGCATTCTATTTTAAGAGTAACTGAAATTTTATTTTGCACAAAAATTAAAATTGCCAAAATCATCATCTTTTTAACTTTAACTAATATATGCCTAATCATATCATCAATATATCATTTAACTACTAAGATATTGGCCCATTTAAATTATTCAGTTTTTTTTTTCTGATTTATAATAATCTTATAAAAAATAAACTCTAAGTAAAATAGACCAATTTAGAAGATATTAAATTTTCTGTCCAATATCTTGTTAAAAAAGCTTTATCCCCACATAAAAAATTATTATTATTATTTTTTTATATTGATTATATTAATTTTTTTAACATTAAATGTTTGATTTACATTAGAGGTGATAAAAAGGGCCGGTCCTTCATGGGCTAGGGCCTAAAAGGGCCCTTCACGGGGCTCTTTTTGGCTGGGCTAAAGAAAAATAATCATTTTTCAAAAGCCTGCTCTATAGGGCTAAAGCTATTTTAACAATTTTTACTATTTTTTTCAGTTTTTTAAAAAATTATAACAATGAAAGCCTTGATTTAACACATAAATGTTGTCAAAATTAGGGGGTAAATGGTATGCATCATGCAACAAACAAACACAGCCACTAAGTCATAATCAAAGGTAAACTATTGTCGACATAACACAATTATAAATAATTAATTAAAAGACTTAACAAAATTAAAAATACTTTTTATAAACATGTCTTGAAAAGTGTAAGTAGTCAACAAAATAAACAGCACAAGATATAAACAAAACAATCACTAGAAAATAAGTCAAAAAATACAAGATTGATAAGAATACTTATGAAATAAGAAATATCTTTTATAAGTTTTTAACTTTTAGGATTTTTAATACAAGGCATTTTTATGAAACTTAATTCTACAAAAGATATTAACAACTAAACATTTGCAACATTATTAACAAAGTATAAAAAATCAATAATATTATTATCATATAAATAATTTTAAAAAATAAAAAAATAGATACGGGTATAAAAGGGCTGGCCATTTGCCCTACAAGGATAGCCCTTTTAGGTCCGTTTTCACTTTTAAGACAAAAATCTTAAACCTGACCTTTGCAAATTTAGAGCCTAATGTTTTCCCTGCTCTAAATGGGGTACTCCATTCTAACCTAAAAAAATAATAAATTATCAAGACTTTTTTAAGTATATTAACATTACATGGTTTTCAGTAAAAAAAAAATTACATAATTTTTTATTTTTTAGACTCACATAAATCTATTCAGACATAAAAATAAATTATGCAAACCTTTTTGAATTGTTTAAAATTGCATATATATTTTTTTAAATTTTTTTAGATGTATATAACCTTTCTTTAACATTTACAATAAATTATAAAACATTTTGAGTTTTTCTAAAATTATAAAATTTTTATTTTCAATTAAAATTTGTGTCAATTTTAAAACCTATAATTTTGACAAAATCGAAAGATGTTTGTGTTATTTTTTTTCAAAGAGATACCAACGTAAGAGGTAAAAACAAAATAGAGAAATTGCATTTAATTTAAGGAAATTTAAAAATTCATTTTAATTTTTAAAATAGAATATCGAGAAAATATAGGAGGTTTAATCTTTGGCAATTTAGTATTGAGTTTTTATTTTAGTAATTGATCATTCTAAATAATTACAACTTTTACAATTTTTTCCAATAAATATTATCTATTTTAGGACCTTTGTTATAATTTTCCCAAAATACTCTCTCGGTTTTCAATATAAGGCCTATTAATTTAATTTAGGATTGGAGTTGTAGGTTTTTTTTTTTTTTTTCATGGAAGGAAAGTGGCATGAGTTTTCAGTATTTACCTTGTTTAATGAGGATTGTTTTGAACTGAATACTGCACAGATGCATGTGATATCATTGCTTCGCTGATTTCTCTGTTTTCTTTTTTTGGCAAACCTTTGTAGGTGTGAGTGTTAAAGTACTATACGAATTATCAGACCACATAATATATATATATATATATATATATATATCAAAACGTTGTTCAACAAACATATCAGTGCCGCTGGTAAAAAAAAAAAAAAAAAAAAAACATCTTAGTGGGGTAACACAAAGTTATATGCATGATATCAGTGGAAGCATTAAATCAATTAAGATTTTAGACCCTACTTCATAACCCGGGGGGTTGACATTAGATTTATATCTGGGCCGACCCTAAATAACACGACCCTATAAAACTTTAGCAACCTAAAAATTAATGAGTCTTCCATTTCAACTAAAATAAATTTGAAATATTTCAAGATTTAATCTATTTTTTCTTCATTGTTGTTTTTTCATACTTTATCATCCCTCACTTTACCTTTAAATATACATACATATAAAGAAGTATTTAACTTCATTATCATTCTTAAATAAAATTGACCGGTTATAAAAAAAAGACTTCCATTGTTTTCTAATGCCTATATATTGTTTTGAATCCTGCGAATCGATACTCACACGTTTTGCTTTATTATTAAAAATAGGTTATGATATTGTCCTTACTAATAAACTCTTTTAACAATAAATTGCCGAACTTATATTGTAGTACTGTATTGTTTTGGATCAAGGGAAATGCAACATCTTAAGGTATTTTTTAGGATGCCCATAATGCCCTAAAATATTTTGTAGTACACCTAGTACTCTGAAGAATTTTTTCAGGGGCGACTATAACCCTAATGGATTTTTTTTTTTTTTTTTGCAATTCTATACTTAACAATTTAGATAACTTACGGATTGGATATATCTAAAAAATGCTTTAGGTGTTGGATGCAACAAAAAAATAGTTTATAGTATTAAATACACCTGAAAATATACTTTAAAATATGAGATGCACTACAAAATATTTTAGGGCATACATGTCCATGAAAAAAAAAATACTTGAGAACACCCAATATAATGCACCATTGCTATTGGTTTGGTGAGTTCATGTAAAAAAAAAAAAAAAGTACAGTATTATTTTGGCGGTTAATTTTTACTTCTGATCGGCGGAACCTTTTCTCAAAACCTACGTTACAATGGAATATTTTCGGAGGTTATGGGGTGGTGCGTATAAAAGAACACTCTCTCCGTAATCAACTTTGCCACCACACCAAATGCCTGGAAATTTCCTTTCTTGGAAAAGAAATGAGAAAAGTTGTTGGAAGGACTTGACTAGTTGACCACATAATGAAGTCTTTCTTTTGCATTATTCATTCCTTAAAGTTACATTTTAGCATTAATCGTTACTGTCCTTCAACTTGCTGTTGATCGTTCGGTAACTTGGCCCACTCGCTAAATATTTTTCTTTGATCTTTTCATCTCGTTAATTAAGAGCCAAACCATAACACTTCCTGAGGGGTTAAAGGCGACAAAACAAGGATTAGTTTGAAGTTGAAGCATGAAATTACAGTCACATGGATGCAACTATTGCTTTAATGCTCATAGAAGTTGTATTGATTTTCCTGGGCACAACAATTTCTAAAGCTATCAGATAATCTCTCCACTTCATGCTATCCACCCTATTTCTGTTGATGATAGGTAACATCTTCTAGAACAATTTCTCTTTGTTTGGTTTGTTGATGGTCCAATATTAATTCATTATTTCTTTCCCTCTGTAGTTGTAAAGATGTTGCTGATTCGATTCCCTCAGTTTCTTCTCCTTCTAATCTCGTTGTTGCTCCTCCTACAACCAAGTATGACGTCCTTCTTAGTTTTAGAGGAGAAGACACTCTTAACAATTTCTCAAGTTATCTCAATGAAGCACTTGGCGATGCAAGTCTTCAAACTTTTATGGATCCCAAGCTCTACAAAGGAGAGCATATCTCACCGCGTCTTCTCAAAACAATAGAGGAATCAGAGATATTTTTTATCATTTTCTCCAAAGATTATGTTTTTTCTACATGTTGTATGGATGAGCTTGTACATATTATGAAAAGTAGGGATCAATACCAAGGGGTTGTCATCCCTATTTTCTATTTTCTATGATGTAGATCCATCAAATGTCCGAAAACAAAAAGCAAGTTTTGGAGATGGATTTGCTATGCTTAACCAAAGATATAAGCACAACCAAGAAAAAGTGCAGGAGTGGACGATTGATTTGATCCAATCAACAAATCTCTTTGGGTGGGATTGAAAAAATATCAGGAGATTGTCAAAGATATTTTGAGCAAATTGAATTATCTTCCTTTCATTATGAAGGATTAGTTGGGATTGATCATCAGATTTGGAAAATTGAAAAATTGAAGGGCTACTGAGTGAAGCTCACATTATGGGAATATGGGGTATGGGTGGTATAGGTAAGAATACTCTTGGTAGAGCTGTATTTCAAAAATTGAAAGCACAGTTTGAAGCTTTCTCCTTTGTTTGAAATGTAAGAGAACAACTAGCAATAATTACGTTTGATAGGTTATAGTAAGATTGTCTTAAAGAATTAATAATAGATGAGGACTTTAATTTCTTCAACATAAAATCCACTTTTGTAAGAAGTAGGCTTGAACACAAAAAGGTTCTTTTGATACTTGATGATGTGGACAATTCAATACCAGCTGAAGATTTAACTGAAGTGTATCATTGGTTGAGAGAAGGAAGTAGAATTATTATCACATCAAGAAACATGCAAGTACTTCATAATGCTTCTGCATTATCAACATACTTTGTTCCAATATTGGGTTTTCATGATACTGTTAAAGGGAGAAGTTGATCAAGGTTAAGATCATGCACAATTATTTGAATTTTCACATGTTGTTCAGTGAATAAAGTGATAATGCCATTGGCAGAGATAGCATAATTGATATTGGGGGTACAAAGATTCAAGCAACATCATACCTACGATTGTTGTCATGGTGACTATTGTCATTGGCGTGATCATTAGATTCTTCACTTCCTGTGATAGATATAAGAATGTCCCTGGATAAAGAAGCAATTGCATGGGGTAGCAATAATAATAAAAATAATGATATTGCAGGAGCAACAAAATGGGACATGCCAAATTTAAATATTGATCGTAATATCCCAAATTTTGAGTAAGGGATTACAACTCCAAAAGTGAATGTGATTATTGTTGAATAACACTTTTGGAGTATATGATGTGAATGGTGATTCAAATGTGTTATGAGTTGTACCGAAACTCTGTATTTAAGTTCAATTGTGAGAGAACGACTATGAAAAATTGGATTTGATGAATTATTGGAAAAATGCCTTAAAGAATTGTTAAAAGATGATGATATGAAGGCTTACAATTTAAGATCAACTTGTGTGGAAAGAAGGCTTCGCCATGAAAAAAATTCTTCTCGTATTTGATGATGTTCATGATTCTATAGCAATTGAAGATTTAATCAAAGCATTTCGCTGGTTTGGAGAAGGAAGTAGAATAATTATCACATCAAGAGACATGCAAGTGTGATTGAACCATATTTGTATATAATATTTCTTGATTAATTTGGGATTTTTAATGTATTTTCTAGGACATTATTGCATGATTAAGCACAAATTTTAATTAGGGACATTTGTTTTGAATTAATGGTAATTAGGGGTAAAATGGTCACAATTTATTAATTATTTTTATACAATTGTCCCTTGAACTTTTGATGCAACCTTGTGCTTAATTTTGCATTGTTGGTGTTAAAGAAGATATTGAGGATTTTGATGATTCAAATTTTGGGGCCAAGAGAAGAGACAAGGCCAGAAGGAGACGCGAGAACATCACAGTGGCGGCTGCAACACTGGGGGAGAGACGGACTTCTGTCTAAACTCGTCGGTGATAGAAGAAGAACCACTCCATCAACACCACCGTCACCTTCTTCATCACCGACCCTGCCTCAACCTCCATTGTCCTCTTGCCAGAATCATCTTCCCTCTTTTCTTCCATTAAGTCTGAAGCTACACCAATTTCTTGGTGAATTTGGGTTTCAGATTATGATTGGGTGTTCCGATGAATATGTGTAGCTGATTTATTGCTTATTGGTGATGAGGATTTAGGCTTGAGCTTAATGGATTACAAAGGGGAGTTTTTCTATCGTTCCATTTGTCTAGAATTATATGTTTAATTGCCTAGTTTTAGGAATTATTGTGTATAATTCTGGAACTGAGATTGATGTTAATTGTCTCGGTTGGTTTGATACTTGTGATTGGATTGGATTTTTGTGGCTTGTTGAATTTATATATATTTCCTTATTGATTCAATGAAATTGTGTTTTCTACGTGTTATTATTAGATTGTATAATTGAATTGAATGAATTGAGTGTCGTGTTATCGCATTCACATTAAGAGGAAACATATCTATTTTAATTGCACTCTAAGTGGTTCATAATAGTGTCTTAAGAGATAATTACTAGCTGCGTTCGCAGGAGTAATTATTAATTAAGAACACTAGACCCGAGCGATCGTTTGAGGTTTTACTTTCAAGACTTAGAGAGAATTAATTCCCATAATCTTTTTGAGCAAGGATTGTCATTTCTTCATTACCAAGAGCATTCTTTATTCATATTTTCCACTCTATACCATTCCATTCACTTTTACTCATTCTCCATTTTTATAAGAAAAATACCAAAAATATTAGATTAACTTTTAATTAACAATTGCATTCTCTTTTAATTATTAATTTCAAAAATCAAAAAATCGTTTTCCCCTTGTTTTAATTGCATTTGCATGATAATTAGTTTACTGAGGTAGTTCAATAAAGGCTCCTCAAGTGAGACGACCCGAGTGTTGCATTATACTGCAATTCTTGGATTAAAAATATTTTGCATTTGACCCCAAGGTGTAAAGACACGGTCAAATCAATGGCGACGTTGCCGGGGAGCTAAGTAATTGGCTCCCTAGGTAATCTAATTGTCAAATTCACTTTTGACAAGGGATTTCTCGAGTTGAGCTTGTTAGTTTTGCATTTTGTTTTTCGTTTTTCATTGCATATAGTTTAGGATTTTTGCATTTAGGTAGCTTGCATAGCATTCATTGCATTTCTTGCCTTGATTTGACTTGGTAGCTTCTGTGTGGTGTTGTTGCATTCAATTTGATATGATTTTGAGCTCACTTGTTTGAATTCACCATGTCTCCAAGTTGATTCATAGCATACTTGCATCTTTTGTCATTTTGCAATCTTTTTTTCCCCTTTTTCATTTACATTTGTATTTTGTAGATTTTCTCTCTCTTAGTTTTCATAGTTTATAGTTATATAATCCTCTTTGTGATTCATTAGAATTTATTGTGATTGAATTTCATGGCTTGGTTTAATGGTAATCAAGGTTTACCCGTTCACTCTCACTATTCTGTAGCATATTCGACTGAAAGGAAAGAATCCTTCTTTGAAAGCATCCATGCTATTCAACAAATATTGCAGCTTCTTCAAGCTAATTTGGGATGTCAAGATAGTCCAATTGGTCAAGAATGCCAAGATCTATTCCACCCTCCACAACATGAATCCTACCTACAACCTTCATTCCAATCTCATTGCGTGCCCACCCCGCCCACCCTATAGATCATACTATGAGCCATCTCAGCCACCATATAACCCATATTATGATCCACATTCTAATCCTCTATCATATAACCGCATGCTATATCATGACCCTTCTCCTTCATTCCATTCCACTTTCCAACCATGTCATCCACCTCATAAGCCTCTATTCCCACCATTTCAACCATCTTATAAACCTCATTCCCAACCATGTGTGCCTCTCCAGGAACCTTCTATTGGTAGAGTAATTGGAGAAGTCCAAAAACCAATGACTCATACTATAAATGAGGAGCAGTCACACAAGGACACCTTTGCCAATTGCATGGCCTCTATAATGAGATCAATGGAGTAAGGAGATAAAGAGCGTGCAAGATTGGCTAAGGATTTTGAGCGTCTCACTCAGCCATCAAAAGAAGCGGAGCGATGGAAGAAAGACGTTGAACAATTTGAGAAAAATATCGAGTTGCTTTCACAAAAGATTTCTAAGTGCAACACTCCACAAGAGACCCTTTCTCCATTACCTCCATGTACTCCACCAACTCAAGCCAAGAAAGTCAAAAAGGTACGATTTCAACTTCCAGAGGAGTCTTCCTTTCCTGTGGAGGAGGAACAAGGAGTCCAAGCTCAAGGGTCACATGCCACTTCACAAGTGGAAGATTTCGAACCTCCGTTGCCTATTCCTACACAAGTAAGAGAAGTGCAACAAGTACAAAAGAACATTGAAGAGTCTCCCCTACCATCTGGTAATGATCCTATCCTTATAGAAGTAAACTCTCCTGCTACCTTAACAACTAATGAAGCAATTAATGATTTGAGTGATGATGAGGTGGATGAGGAAATCATTGTTGAATCCCCTCAATTGTTTGAAAATGTAATTGCTCAACCCATTAGTTCAAGTAGTAGTGATTCGATTGTACTTGTTAATGACCCTGTTCCTACTTCTTTGTGTGATGTTTTAACTGTCGAAAATGCTTCTCTTCATAGTATTAGGGATGATTGTGATGAATTGAATGATATATTTTCATGTTCTTATGCGAAAGATCAAATATGTGTAGATTGTTATCATGACAAATGCCACTTGCTTGTTGAGTTTCAAAAGAAGGCATTTAATGAAGTGGTTGATTCTACCATTGATCTTGATACACATCCTAGTACTATTGATGATTATAAGCATGACACTTGTGAACATGTTGAATCTTGTTTGGATGCCACTGTGGTTGTTGTGATTGAGAAAGACAATAGCCTAAGAAATGATATTTCTCTTGATTCCAATGAATTGCATGCTAGTTTCATATGGGAAGATTCAAATGCTTTGATTGATTGTTTTACAAATGATATTGATTCTTTCCATATGATTCTTTCTTGTGATTTGCCACTTGACATAGAAAAGGAAAATGATTCTTTTGAAAGTTCAAAACCTTTAGGTGGCAATAATTTGAACAATTCTCTTTCTTCTTCTACTCTTTTCCCTTCCATCTCTTGTGATTGCAATGATGATGTGGTATACCCCAACAATAAGTTGGATTCCGCACCTTCCACTTTGCAAACACAAGAGAATTTAACTGTTTGTTTGACTCCTACTGATGGGAGTACCGTTGATTTCCTTGGATGTGATAGTTACTTGGAGAGTTTGGACCTTAATATGCCTTTAATTCACTTGAAATCTCTCCATGTTTCTATTTTTGTCCAAAAAAATGTGTTTAATTATTTTCTTGTCTTCAAATGTTTTAATTTTGATTTCATGATCCATTATTTTCTTGTTTTATTTAACTTGAAAATCAATATTTAATAGTTTACATATTTTATTGGATTTGAAAAGAAATTTCTAATTTCAAAATGCCTTGAATTTTTTTTTTCCCCGGAAGAATCAATATCCTACTTTTATAGTTTACCAAACACCATTGTTTTTAATTACCCTTTTGGCAAAAAAATGTTTTCAACTGCCCTATTTGATTAATGTATTTCAATTTGCAGTTTTAAATTTTGATTAATTATATCCTACTTTTATAGTCTTTTTTTTTAAATCTTTTTAATGATGATCCGTAAAATCTGGAATTTTGAACCTCATTCTCGTTTTGTTTTAAATTTGATTTGGAAAATCTGCAATTTTATGTTCCATTTTGTTATTGTTTCAAATATGATTTGAAGGGAATTTGCAAATTTGATTTGACTGTCAATCATCTTCTTGTTCAAAGTTTAATTTGAAATTCAATATTCAACAGTTTACTATTTTTTTAAATTTATTTAACTTAATTTAAAAATGAGTTTGCAATTCAGTTTTTTTTGAGTTTATTTTTAAGATTTGAATTTCAATTTGTTTTGAAACGAATCTGCTATTTAAAGTTGTTTTGAATTAGATTTGAAGACCATTTATCTTTTATTATTATAAATTTGGTTTGAAAATCTGTATCTAATACTAATATTTTAAACTTCTTAGATTCCTTTATTTAATTTGTAGTTTCAAAATGTCTTGATTTTTTTTTTTTTGGAAGAATCAATATCATACTTTTATGGTTTACCAAACACCATTGTTTTTTATTACCCTATTTGATTAATTTTATCTCCATTTGTAGTTTTAAATTTTGATTTGCCATGAAGATTTATAGTCTTTTTTTTAATGATGATCTGTAAAATCTGAAATTTTGAACCCATTCTCGTTTTGTTTTAAATTTGATTATTGATTTGGAAAATCTGCAATTTTATGTTTCATTTTTTTATTGTTTTAAATATGATTGGAAAGCAGATTGCAAATTTGATTTGACTGTCAATCATCTTCTTGTTCAAAATTTAATTTGAAATTCAATATTCAACAGTTTACTATTTTTTTAAAAATTTATTTAAAATTGATTTGAAAATGAGTTTGCAATTCAGTTTTTTTGGGTTTATTTTTAAGATTTGAATTTCAATTTGGCTTGAAATGAATCTGCTATTTAAAGTTGTTTTGAATTAGATTTGAAGGCCCTTTAGCTTAAATTTTGAATTAAATTGTACAAGTTAGATAGGGAAAAGCCTTCAAAAGTGAATACTTATGGAGATCTGGATTCTCTTCTTGAAGAATTAAAGTTCCTCTGTAGTGTTTATTGTCCTCTTCAGCCATTGAGCTTTTGTACAGAGAATCTTGTTCGTTTTATAATGCCAAACAGTCATACCCAACTACTTTGGAATAGAAAGCAAGTATAAGTTCTTGGCAGTTGAATTATGTTTAACAATACTCTCTTTTTTTCTCCAGCAATTTCCAAAATTAAAAGAGTTTGTTCTCAGTCACTGAGGTGGTTGCTTAAATTTGGATCAAATCCACTTCAACTGTCAAGGGCAAGCTTACTGTTATGGAATATTAATAAAATGTGAAAGTTAGCCGTTAGATGCTAAGCATACCCAAGTCAATGGATAGAAGCATATCTCAGATTGTATCTCTTAGACTTGTGAGAACATGAATGATGTAGTTTGCCTAGCTTTCTGACTCCTTCTCCCCTGTTTCCTATCTTTATTCTGTAACACTTAACAACTTGACTCTATTAATGGAGGAAGAAATTCTTTGTCCGTGACTGTCAACAATTTATTTTTTTATGTTAACGACTTATCATTCATTTAATATTGAGAGTGTGAAGTTAATATATATTATGGACACAAATTAAAGCGTGACGTTTTTACGTTTTCCTATTGTTAGTCATTGGTGAGAGAGTTTGGGAATTTGAAGCAACATTTTGTGTGAGATCGTTGCTATATGATTCCTACTACACAAGTTCAAAATGACGTCGCTGGTTGGTCATTGTTGACCCAAGAGTGTCATTAAAGAAGAATGATACTATTGGGAGTGCACAATGGAGCATCGCTCAAGTTAGGATTATTAATTACGTTGTTGACAAGGGCTTGAAAGTTGAAACAGTGAAGGATATACGACTGTGTTTCGATGTTGCAAGCTAATTAAGGAGATATAGGTGTGGCTGTGAGTTCTGTGTCTCCTGTTGCTATCCCCTCAATGGTTTAGTTAGGAGTGAGCATCGTGCTTATATATGCCCGCCCAAACCTATTCAAAAAGTGTCTTATCTAGCCTAAACAAAGTGGCTAGAAATAATTTTGAGCATCTTTGGGCCAGACTAACTATCGGATAGGAGCATTGCCCTACTCGACAAATTATATACCATTCTATTTAATAAATATTATTTCATTCAACGTCTTATATTATTATTATTTAATGTTCATCCAAAACGTTTTATTTTTTATTGGATGGATGTTATAAAGCATTAAAAAACTGATATCAAAGCCAAGTAAAATAGTTTCTTAGAAGTCTTTATTGCAACTGCCGCCCCTGTTCATATCAACCAGTATCTATACATAAATACAATACTTCATAATTTGTAATGTAATTATTAAGACATATGATAGTTTTTAAATTTAAGGATTCAGTTTATAGACTTATTTTGAAACATCCTAAGATATGGAATTATGGAATGGATTTAAAGTTTATAATAGGTTTTATCATGTATAATTGGACTTTCTTTTTCGTATACGGTATGGCTATTTAGTAATAAACAAAGAGCACATAATAGAAGTGTTAATTTGTCCTAAATTGCTTATGTTTAATTTATTTCATTAATCAAGTTGTGATTGGAATTTTTGAACTTTTTTTGTTGATAAATTTAATAATATAATAAACTTTTTTAAAAATGTTTGTGTTGAAAAATGGGCTTGATCCACCCTTGGTGGATTAGGCCAAAATCCATTGGCCTTGGGACCAAAATATAATATTTGTTGTAAATATTATGTTATGTGGATGTCCTTACACTACTATAAAAACGCTGTTAATGTCTTTTTTTAGGCCTTTTAACTTTTGAGAACAGGGAGACGTCTATGTGAGCGACATAGAAAATAAATAGGAATAACGTCCGTAAAAAAAAGGGATACCTAAAGTCTGGACTTTAGACGTCTCCATTCCAAAATAAGGACGTCTAAAATGTTGGATTGACACTTTAGACGTCCCCAATTTGAAATGGGGACATCTAAAGTTTTATTTTTTTAAATGACTATTTATATTCTTCAATGTCCAACAAATTAAAATTGTAGAAACAGGATTGACGAATATTTGTCACACCCTCATCTTATTTTTACCTATTTCATAGTATTTGCGGAAAACAATATGCAGTTCGGTGGGCAACACAGAAATAGCATAAATATACTGATATTATGTGCACGATTATGAAAATTTCCCATAGGGGTCCGTACTTGATAATTATGATTAATGTAGTCTCACAACACTACGTGGGTGTCTAAATCCATCTCAGTAAAACAGAGACATCTTCCCGCCTTCGTTCCATCACTGCAATCCCCTCGTATGGTTCTCTTCTTTGTTCTCAGCATACGTTCTGTCTTCTCCTGTCTAAATTGTTGGTAGGGGAGAGTGAGATTCTGGATAATCTCAGTAAGAAAGCAATATCAATATGCATGCAAGATAAGTGCTTAATGCATGACATGCTTGCATTATATAACTCATGCTTACACAATGACATATCTGCGTGCTCAATGTTTCAATCAACATACGTATGGCCATAACATATACAGGAACAAAGCTTCAATTATTCATATATGTTTCACAAAATTAAGCAAAGCAATAACATGTATCAATACACCAGCACAAATATCAAATACATGCAGGAGAGGTAAGTTTCCTACACAATTTTCCATTCTAAACACAATGGAGTCATTAAAAACACCAAAATCCAGTCCCAACACTGTCCAACACAGACCTGGATGAAATTCTTTAATAATTAGAGAAAATGCAGTTTTATTATTTCAATTCATAAAACACATTCTTATGACCTTTAACCACTTAATCACAGTATAAACATGATTAGACTAAATTTGGACATCACCTCCCCTTAGGGTTAGAACTTTCCAAATTTACAAACTTGACAAAAATCACCAAAACCAAACACAAACCTCAATAACAACACCATACTAGTTTAGATCTAAGGTTTGTGAGGTTACCTCTTGAGATATTGAATCTTCTCTCTCTAGACATCTCCTCTCTCTCTTCTTGAGCTAAGAATGGTGTCTTCAAGATCATGGATGTATGAAGAATCACAGTTTAGAGAAGGATCTAAGACAAAATCACAAGAAACCTTAAGAGTTTAGCTTCTTACCTTAAGATTTCTTCTTCCTCTTCTCTCTAGCCCTCAAAGTCTCCAAGGCACTTCCCCTCTCTCTTTCTCTTGTAGCTTGGACAAAATGAATGAAGGGAAGGGAAGAGAAAAGCTTCATAAAAATGCTCTCTTGATCCTACACCATTGATCTCATCAAGGATTGTTATGTTGACACATATTTCTCACCATACCTCCCTCCATACCTTCACCCATACTTTGACTCACTTTATGCCTTACTTGCTCCATACTTCCCTAATTTATTTATGCCCAAGTTCCTCTAATTTTATAAATTCTTGGTTTATACCTTTAAGAATAATCCTCTTTATACATTTTCTTTTATTTTCCTTGATTAATTGAAATTAAATCCAATCAATTGGAAAATAATTAATCTTGGGCAAAATTGGCAAAATTATGATTTTGCTATTACCTTTATAATTTAATTCATTTCTTGAATTAATTTTCCCATTTCCTTATGAACATGAATGTTTCAAAATTCATAAGATCCAAATTCATGGATATTCACCATTTTATTGAATTTCTCAATTAATTACAATATATTTTTGGTGAATAAAAATTTGGGGTGTTACATAATTTATAATAAACCACAATGTCCCTTACATGGTAAGGAAACATCCATCACTTTTATAAGTATCCTTCTATACATTTAAAAACCAAGTCCAGTGGAATTCATAATAATGATTTTGTTGGTGTTTCATAATACTTCAATTAAATCTTATTTATCAGAGGTCTCCAATAAATCATAGAATAATTATAAATTCAACATGGTTATCTCCATTGGATTATTACAAATCCCTCCTATAAATTTCCCATGTCAAGACCTCTATGTAGTGTGCAAACAATGTGGTTGTACCTTCAATTTTGTTTTTCAATAACTAAAGGGCATTTTTTATTTTTAAATTCTTAATAACAGAAACAACAGGGACAGTGGCCAACGGTGTCAAGGAAACTAGCTAACAAGGAAACTAGCTATCACGGTGTATAGGGAGATAGTGATTCCAAGCATTTTTTGTAACAAAAGCAGAACTTTTGTGATTTCAAGCCTTTTTGTGTTAAAGAAAGCAAAGTTGTAAGGAGACGACCCACTGTGCAACTAGCTGGACAACAGTTGTGAGAGGGAGAGAGAAACACAATGCACTTGTCCCTTCCTTGGTAGCTTATAGCTCCGTTGGACAAACAAGAAGAGCGTCATTGGAACAGAGGGAAACAAAGAGAAAAGAGAGAGAGGGAAACACGGATAAAGAAGATAAAACACATTGAATAAGAGAAAGAATAAAGTTAGAGAAGGGTGGACTGATTGATGAGACGTTGGTACAGGCCTTTAGGCTTCCCCAGTCAGACTGAGGATGAATAAAGTCTACTTTAGACGTCCCCAGTTATCCTGGGGACGTCTAAAGTCCAAAATTTTGGCCGGGGGAGGCAAAATTCAAAACTTAATGAACTTTAGGCGTCCCAATTCAAATATGGAATGCATAAAGATACACAATCCCCCTTTTTAATTACAAAAATGTCACCGCCTCTATTTTTAGCTTCCCTTTTTAAAAAAGGGATGTCCTTCAAGGTAGTAATATCTATATTTTATAGTAGTGTTAAGCTATCCAACTCTTGGCCTTTCATATATCCTTCACTCCAAAACCTCTCACACATTGGATTTCATATGTGTTCAATACTCTAAACCTATAATTTCTCCAATGAATGGTTTGTGGGAGTTTTTTATGATTAATACCATTATGCTCATCTTTATTTTCTCGTAACCATAGGTATAGAATTCAATAATTAGATGCCTATAAATAGAAGCCATGTATAATGTATTGGGATCAAAGAGTACAGTGAATGAGAGCTCCTCTATATTTGTCCTCCAAAATATCTCTCAATCTTCTCGATCTCTCTCATGTCGATCTCTTGTGCTTTTCTTATTTTTATAACAATATTCAGATTTATAGGGTATTTATTGGAAATATTCCCCACTTGATTCAAACACCTTGGTGGGATCAATTTTTCCAGTTTGTCTTGGAGGGAACAATTTTTTTGCTAATCGTGGGTTTATGGGAGAGTATGACGACTGATACATATTCAAGATACAGATCAGTTGTCCTATATGGGAGTTTACTCTTAACCTCCAAACACAGAAAGCTCTCTCAAGCTCTTAAGTTCTTTCCTCTTCCTCTAGTGTGTTTGCTGTGTGTTATAGCTGGAGTCCGCCAACGTAACCCAATTCATGTGAGTATCTTGAGAGTATGAAGCTTTACTCCTAGTACGCTCAAAACTCTTCATTTTGAAATTGTTAAAACACGCTTTATAACAAGGATATAGAGGGAGGACATAATAGAAGTGGTTAAATAGTGCTATGCGTTTGTTATTAATTTTTATTCCATTTGGATAGATTCCATTTTTGGGATAAAAATCATTATAGATAAAATCCACACAGAAACATAGCTTTATGAAAGTTCCACTGTTTTTTGATTCGATCGAAGCGATTGACAACAACCAAAAAATTCAGGATAGGTTTCACCCTGTTATTGGAGTTTTGGAAGATGTTAAAATGCTGCTCATGCATGTGATCATTTAGATTATATAAAAGAAATATATTTAATTGTTCCATTTGTTATTTGATCACTTTTTACATATTAATAATGTTTTGCCAATATGATTTGATCACTTGAGGGCTGAACTGGGGCAATTCAATGCTTATCATTAGACATGAGCAACATGAAAAGGATTACAATGACATGTACTCCATCTTATTCTTAATATAAGATATAGTTGACTTTTTTGAATAAATTAAGGAAGCTAAATAAATGACTTGATCATAATATATGTTGTGTATCATTGGATTATATTTTAATTTATAAGTCATAAAAATTAGTTTGATGGAAACACTAGTACAAAATTTCCTTTTTAGACCACAACATTTAGACTGGTTCTAGCGGATAAGGTCTTAAAAATTTGACCGGTGGCAGTTTTGTAAATATATAGAACTTCTAAGACCGGTTCTAAAAATAACCAGTCTTAAAAAATTTATCTAGACTGGTTCTAAAAAAACCGGTCTTAAAATATAAACATATTTTAAAATGTAAAAAAAATTTTAACTTTTAAGACCGGTTATTAAGTAAACTGGTCTTTAATAAAAACTTATATAGATCGGTTATAAATAAACCGGTCTTAAAATATGAAACTATTTTAAAATTTAAAATTTTTTAACTTTTAAGATCCGTTTCTATGAAAACCGGTCTTAAAGATGAAAAATGTTTAAAATTATTTTTCCCCCATTTTAAGACCAGTTTTAATGGAAAACCAGTTTAAAAGGTAAGATATTTCAGCATATTTTCACTCCTGCGCCCAGATCCTGCTCTTTGAACCCTTTCTTCTCTTGTCGCCATTTCTCTACAAGCTCTGTCGGTGCTTGTTCTGAACTCCTCCATCGCTCCCCGTTCCTCTTTTGCTCCACTCTCCTCCATCATTAACGCTGCTATTGCTGTGTTCCTCGTCGCTGTTCTTTGATCATCGTCACTCTCTTCCGCTGCCACCTCTATTCTCCGCAGTGACCATTCTCCTCTGCCGTAACTTCCCTTTGCCACCGTGACTTTGGGTAGAAGCTCACTCCTTGGTCTTCAATCAAGTTAGTGTTTTGTTAATTAAAGCCCTCAACTTTCAGCTTGTATTTGCTATTCTCAACAATATTAACTCTGACATTATATAGTGGTTAGACACGAAATAATTGTAGAAAAATGTAATTAAGGTTAAAGGAAAAATTGTGTGATCGATGACTTTATTACTATATACGTTTTTCTTGTTTTGGACCAAAAGTAAATAAGGTGCTCTCTGACTTGTGATAATTGGCTTGGAGTAATATCATTCCAAGTTTAATTTTGTTTTAATTTAGTGTGATTGTTTGATTGTCAGTGTTATTGGTTTAGTGTGATTGCTTGATTGTCAGTGTTTAGTGTGATTGTTTCATTCTAAGTTCTGTTATTTTTACTACTTTCAAATGGTGTATGTTAAAATTTGTTGAAATCTCTAAAACTCTATGGTGGTTGTTTTTTTGTCTATCCTTTTGCTGTTAGATATAGGGTGTTACAAGTGTTGAGATATATATGGATCAAAGTTGGATAAAAGCTAAACGAACGAGTGTTGAATATGATAATGGGGTGAGGGGTTTTTTAGACTTCACTAGAAGAAATGTCGATGATGGTATTGAGAAGTTTTATTGCCCTTGTGTAGTATGTTTGAATGAGAAGTGACTAAGTGCTGCAGATATATATACAAATTTAATTTATGAAGGATTTTGTAAGAGTTATACAGTATGGGTATGGCATGGTGAAGAATTAGAAATGCCAAGTTCATCTGAACAGGGGGAGTGGGCTTTGATGATAATGACACGGATACGGATGATCAGATAGAAGATATTATTCGTGATATATGAGAAGAGGCTTTTGAGCAATCACATACATATGGTAATATGTGCAGTGATGCTGAGACATCGCTGTAATCTAGGTGTCAAAAATACCAATTGTTGAAAGCAGTATTGAAATTGGTAAGTTTGAAAGCACGACATGGATTGAGAGACAAGAGTTTTTCAGAAATGCTTGAGGCTTTTAAGGACATGTTTCCAGATGATAATGTCTTGCCTTCTCGATACTATGATGCTAAGAAAATACTGTGTCCACTAGGGATGAAATATAAAAAGATCTATGCATGCCTTAATGATTGTATATTGTATAGAAAAGAGTATGAAGAGGAACAACAGTGTCCGATATGTGAAACCTTGAGGTACAAATCAAATAACACCCCTGCAAAAGTGTTGTGGTATATTCCAGTCATACCAAGGTTAAAGCACTTGTTTGCTAATGAAAACGATGCAAAGAATTTGAGATGACATGTGGATGAGAAGATATCTGATGGAAAGCTTCGACATCCGACTGATTCTTCTCAATGGAAAAAAATCAATCAATTATTTCCTACCTTCGGTGAAGAACCTGGGAACCTTAGGCTTGGGCTTAGCACGGATAGCATGAATCCTTTTGGTAGCCTGAGCAGTATACATAGTTCATAGCCTGTTTTATTGGTAATTTACAACTTATCTCCTCTGTTATGCATGAAACAAGAGTACATCATGTTGTCTATGTTAATTTTGGGACCAAAACAACCTAGAAATAACATAGATGTTTACTTAGAACCCTTGATCGAAGATTTGAAAGAGTTGTGGGACAAAGGTGTTAATGTTTTTGACGCGAACAAGAAGGAGGTTTTTAAATTGTGAGCCATAATCTTTTGTGCTATAAATGACTTTCCTGCATATGAAAACTTGTCAGGATATAGTGTTAAAGGCCATAAAGCAAGTCCGATTTGTGAAGAAGGAACATGCTACCATCAACTTCAACATGAAAGAAAGACAGTTTATCTTGGCCATAGGAGATTTCTTAGACGAGGCCACCTATATCATAGATTAAAGAAAGCTTTTTTTGGTAGACAAGAGTTTGAAGATGCTCCGAAGGCATTGACTAGGGAGCAAGTTTATGAAAGGTGAAAAATATCAATGTTATCTTTGGTAAGACTACAAAGAATAGTAATGAAAAAGGTAAATGGAAAAAGAGGTCTGTCTTCTTCAATCTTCCATATTGGCCCAATCTTGATGTCAGACACTGTATTGATTTCATGCATGTGGAGAAAAATGTATGTGATAGTATTATTGGGACACTGCTTAACATACAAGGTAGTTCTAAGAATGGCGTGAAGGCAAGATTAGATTTGTAAGAAATGGGGATACGAGAATACTTGCATCCAAAGCCATAAGGTAAAAGAACTTTTTGTCCTCCAGCTGCTCATACTTTGTCTAAGGATGAGAAAAGAAGCTTTTGTGAGTGTTTGCATGGCATGAAAGTTCCTTCAGGGTATTCTTCAAATTTAAGGAAGCTTGTGTCGATGAAAGATTTGAAGTTAGTAGGGCTAAAGTCTCATGATTATCATGTCTTAATGCAATAACTACTCAAAGTAGCTGTTCATGGCATTGCCGAATATGATCTTCAACATATTTTGACTAGACTTTGTTTCTTCTTCAATGCTATTTGTAGTAAAGTCATTGAGACATAAAGATTGGATGAACTGGCAAATAAAGGATATCTGATCTTGTGTCAGTTTGAGAAGCTTTTTCTTCCTTCTTTTTTTGACATCATGGTACATCTAATTGTTCATCTAGTAAGGGAGATAAAGTTGTGTGGTCCTATATATTTACGGTGGATGTACCCAATTGAAAGAACTATGAAAATCCTAAAAGCGTATGTGAAGAATGCAAATCGGCCTAAAGCATCTATTATTTAGAAATATGTTTCTGAAGAAGTCATGGAGTTTTGTCAAGATTACCTGTCAAATGTAAGACATATTGGACTTCCTGAACGTCATGATGAAGAAGGGGGTAGATGCGGGGCTGCAATAAAAAGTGTTGATTTTGATGAATTGCAACAAGTCCACTTGTACATCTTGAATAATGTTGATGAAGTTCAAGATTACATTAATGCTCATAAAGAAATTTTCCAGAAAGAAAATAGTCGAATGACCGAACAAAGGTTAATTATGGAGCATAACAAAACTTTTGTATATTGGTTCAAACAAAAGGTTGACAGAGAAGAATGTGTTTCTGATACAATTAAATGGTTAGCACGTGGTCCTGAGGTTAATGTCATAACTTGGACTTCATTTGTGATCAATGGTCATACGTTTTACATGAAGTCCATTGATGATAGGAGCACCATCCAGAATAGTGGGGTTATGTTAGTGGCTGAATCTATGCACTTCTCTATTTTGAAAGATAAGAACCCTAGATTGGCAGCAATACCTTATTATGGGGTTATTGAAGAGATTTGGGTGGTTGATTATGTTAAAATTAAATTTCCCATTTTCAAATGCAAGTGGGTTGATGTCAACAATAGTGTGATGATTGATCAGTTGGGATTTACATTGGTTGATCTAATTAGTATAAGTTTTGGAAATGAACCTTTTATTATGGCATATCAAGCGAAATAAGTGTTCTATGTTACCGATCAAGCAAATAAAATGTGGTCTGTAGCTCTCCAAGGAAAAAAGGTCATTGACATTAATCAGGAAAGTCGTTCAATGAATGATCTTTTTGATACTCCTTCTTGTTCTAGGGGTCTACCAGAATTGAACGAAGAAGATCAAGCAGACAATGAACACGGCACAAGAAACGATCATCATGAAGGGATATGAGAGGATATCCCTTTATAACACTACTTTGAAAGTTAGTTAGCTAAAATAATTATCATATATATTGTTGTTGGTATATTTATAAAACTACTTTTTTTGTTGTCGTCACATGAAAATGAAGCAAATGAGGTGTCTTAACTGGGACCAAACTCAACCTATGCGCATATTAGGTCATAATGGAGAAATAAACACTCTTAGAGGCAGCGTGAACTAGTATGCTATGAATTAAAGTTGTTACAAACTTGTACTATTTTATTATTTAGAAACTAGAAGAATAACTATTTTTTGCATGCATATTTAAATTCATATAGGATGAAGGCACGTGAGGGCCTACTCAAATGCAAAGAGCGAGCTTAATTTGTCTGAGTCTGAGTTAAATGGTCTCTTGTCTATTGTTGATGCTTTTTTTTCCAAGGCCTATTGTTGATGCTAATTCATCTGATTCAGGTGGTTCTAATTTTTAATTTCTATCTATGCTACTACATGTATATCAACAGATATGGGTGAATCTATGTCTACTTGCGTTTTGGATTGTCATGTATGTGATTTGTATAAGATGTTTGTTAAAATGTGTAAGAGAAGAATTTATTTGGATGTCATTGAAATGACTGTTTGCTGAGTGAAATGTAAAACAGGGGAAATTGCTTGCTTGATAAATCTTTTAAAAGGAACAATTGTTTTTTTAAAAAAAAAAAAAAATCTTTTAAGACCGGTTTCATAAATAACCGGTCTTGAATTTTTTTTTAAAACCGGTTTTATCACAGGTCTAAAAAGTAGCAGACTTTTAAAACCGGCTGTTTTAAGATCGGATCCGGAACCGGTCTAAAATGTCGTTTTTAACCGGTCTTAAAACTTATTTTTCCACTAGTGAAAAACGATAAATATAAATATTTTGAAGTTAATTTATTTATCTTCCTTAATCTTTTCTAAAAAGTCAACTATGTCTTATATTTAGGACCGGAGATAGTAGTAATTTTCAGGATGTATAATTTAAAATTCCTTAAATTGTACAAGTCAAACAGGAAAAATCCTTTAAAAGGGAGTATTTATAGAGATCTGGATTTTCTTCCTGAAGAATTGAAGTTGTGTTATGTGCCATTAAGCTTTGGCGCAAAGAATCTTATTCATCATATGTATACTGCCAAACAGTCATCCCCTTCAACTTTGGGATCGAAATTAAGTTCTAAGTTTCCTATGTTTAAAGATGATAATTTTTTCCTAATCGGGGATGAATTATATCTAACAATTGGAAAACTATTTTAGAAGGCAGAAATCGCATTACAAACAAGTTTTTAGAGACATGAGCATGACATGAGCATGTTTGCATTATTGTATCTAGCACTCTGTTTTTGGGAGTGATGTTCTTTTTTGATATCTTCATCACCTACCATTAAAAATGTCAGCCATTCAAATTTGCTAAACTTTTAATATCACTTTGTTTAAGGTCCAGTGAAGAATAATAACGTAATATATGTAAAGTAGTGTTTGTCGTATTAATATGTGGGCCTTTCTAAATCTTTCTTTTCAAAAAGCCATGTGGGAACGCAAGACAAATGAAGCAACACGACAATAAATAAAACAACAACAAAAGTGACAACAATCTCTCAAGCGAACGACGACTTGACCTATTGACAATAAAAACATAAGAGTATTTGATAATTGAAGAAAAAATAGATAAATATAAAAATCTCCTTTTCTTTACGTTAGTTCCATCTAATGATTTTAATCTATCGATTTCATTACTTCATTTAGTTGGGTCCGTAGGCACAATATCAGGAAATAACTTTGAAGGATACGAGACAATAGAGGAGTTCAAGTTTCTTGTTGATGGCTTTTGCTTGTGCTTTCGTTCTCACTACTGAAAAAAGTGTTATGTAAAAGTAAATAACGATGCTTTATTTTGACCCATCTGAACTTGTGAGTAACGTGGACCTTACTATCCTTTCTTAATCATATCAAAATAGAGAGAATGATTAGATGAAACAGAATTAGTGACTCATTAATATAAAGATATATATTTAATAGGGGTAAAAAAAATAGTTTAAATTTTGAGACAAAAAAAAAGTTGGGAGTAATGGCCTAAGCCCTATTTTACATGGCCTGATTCCAACTAGTTTCTTTTTTTTTTTTTTTTTTCTCTATGCAGGGTATCCAGTGGAACAAATTTGATAACTAATCCCTCGGGTACTGTAGGGCTCAAAATAGGGGCGACCATCCCAAATGGATTTTCTCTATACACACTAATCTAATGATCAAATCCGAAATTAAAGCGCTTGAAGGAACGCAAGTCCCTTACCACATTGGCCAATTTGGTCTTAATAAATGATTTTCATATGTTCTCAATCGTTTGCCTCCTTATGGATTTTTTCTCAGAAAAAAAAAGTCCAAACAAGCAAAAACTTAAAGTGGGCCCTTCAGATTCCAATTTTTTTCCCAAAAGCTAGAGAAGGGCTGGTGGGGGAGACGGTATCACGCAATCCCCAAAAGTCACAAACGCCTATTGCACGACTGGACTTCACTCGTCGGAGAAGCTGAGCATTGCAACACGGCAAAATATAAAAGAGTACTGAAACAAAATATAAATATAGGAATTTGAAGCTTCTATTTTTCATTTTTGAGACCTTTGCTTTTGTACGAGGCCTATTGCTTTCGCTTCCCTCCACATCGATCCAGGTTTTTTCTTCTCCTTTACTTGTGCCTGCATTATATTTTTCACAGCAAAATATTTGCTGTTTTCTTCTCTAGTGCTGTTGATTGAATCTCCTACTTGCCTACCATACTGTCGTAGATGTCATAATACTCAGACATTTGGAATTTTTTATACTTTAATTTCTGAAAAACTTAGTCCCATAACCGTCAAAGATATGGCTGGACTACTTTATCTCTTAGTGTTCATTTATTTTAAGAATTGTTTTGAAGATCAAATTAAAGGAGTAAGTCTGCAGATCCCAAAGCTGATAGTTTTGCGATCTCTGTGAACTATCTTCCCTTCACATCCCGGTTTTCATACTTTCATTCTTCTCTTTTTTACTGTTTTGAGAGCATTTTTATCTGAGTTGTTATAGTTTGTTTAAAGAAAAAATTCTGCAATTACCTTATGGTTATCTGCTTGAGTTAAAGACATCTTGGCCATGATAATTGGTTTTCAGATGGGTGTTTTGAAAAAAAAAGAAAGAATAAAGTACCAATTTGATCTTAAAAAATGAAAACAAAAACTAAATGTTTTGTTATTTTTAGTTTTGTGGAATTGAAAAAGACAAAAAGCAGGTGTTTTTCATTAATGATAATTTGGTAAATAATTCAAAAGAAAATAGCATTATCTCCGTCACTCTTCTTTGTTCGTTCTTCTTTTTTACCCTTTTAGTAAATTAATCACAGGCTGCTATTGTGATCTGCAGTTGATGACGTAGGCGTTGTTCATCGGCTTCGTTGAACTATTAGGTAGCTAACTTTGTGCAATTTTTTTTTTTTTTTTAATTTTACTTCAAATAAAGGCCTATCATATAAGTAGCGTTACTTATGACACTCGCATTAAGAATAGATGGAGTGAGAAATGGGCTACTCCCTTTTTCTATAAAGTCATATTCATAAGAAATATAATAATTACCCTTCAACAATATATTTTTACTAATGGAAAGTAAATCAAAAAAAAAGTTTTTGTAATGGATACATGTGAAGAACTAGTTTGAAGAGGAGGAAGTTTGCAAAGCTAGAAGCTGACAGTTTTGAAAACCTGTGAGCTATTTCTTTTGCTTACCACCACTTCCACCAGGTTAATACTATCCCCTTGCTTCATCTCACTGATACGCTGTTTTGCAGGCATTTTCCAGAATTATATTTTCAGGGTTTTCTTCTCGCAGGAAAAATTGTGCAAGAAAATTTGTTAATTTCTGGTTTTTTCTAGTGTAGATCTAATAAACTTTTGCTTGCTCTTTCTATGGCCGTAGTTTCAGGTTGCTGAAGGTTGGAGCTAGAAATTGCTATCAAATGGATGGAAACATTTATTTAACGCTAATAGAAGCATTACTGATACTATTGGCTTTATCAATTTCCATGGCTAACAGATTCATCGCTCCTTCCCTTTATGATAACCAAAGCACTGTTGCTGTTGATGATAGGTACGTAGATATCTAGCTAGCTTCTTGTATGATTTTCTCCTATAACCCGATATTTGTTGACGGTTTGTTTCTATCTCTCCAGTTCTAAATATGATGTGATTTTAGCTCAAATGGATTCTACTCCTACAACCAAGTATGACATCTTTCTTAGCTTTATGGGGGAAGACACCCAAGACGCTTTCTCAACTTATCTCTATGAAGCACTGTGCGATGCAAAGATTCAAACTTTTATGGATCACAAGCTCCATAAAGGAGATCATATCTCACCAATTCTTCGGAAAACAATAGAGGAATCAGACATATCTTTGATTATTTTCTCAAAAAATTATGCTTCTTCAACTTGGTGTATGGATGAGCTTGTTCATATGATGAAATGTAAGGATCAATATGGAAGAACTGTCATCCCTATTTTCTACAATGTCGATCCATCAAATGTTCGCAAACAAGATGGGAGTTTTGGAGATGGATTCATTAAGCTTAAGCAGAGATTTAAGCACGACCAAAGAAGAGTACAACATTGGATAAATGCTTTGATCCGATCAACAAATCTATCTGGGTGGCATTCAAAGAATTTCAGGTAGCTTCAACACATTTTCCCCTTATTGTTTTCTTTCTTGGGTCATTAAACATGATCATTTTTTGAATTTGTATTTGTTCTAGGCCTGAACCCAAACTTACTAAAATGATTGTGAAGGATATTTTGAGCAAATTGAGTAACAATTCATCCTTTCATTTGGAAGGATTAGTTGGGATTGGTCATCAGATTCAAAAAATTGAAAAGTTACTGAGTGAAGCTCGCATTGTGGGGATATGGGATATGAGTGGTATAGGCAAGACCACTCTCGCGGGAGTTGTATTCGATAGGTTGAAAGCTCAGTTTGAAGCTTTATCATTTGTTGGCAACATGAGAGAACAACTAGGAAAAATTGGATTTGATGAATTATTGGAAAAATGCCTTAAAGAATTGTTAAAAGATAATGATATGAATGCTTACAATTTAAGATCAACTTTTGTCGAAAGAAGGCTTTGCCATAAAAAAATTCTTCTGATACTTGATGATGTGCATGATTCTATAGCAATTGAAGATTTAATCAAAGCATGTGGCTGGTTTGGAGAAGGAAGTAGAATAATTATCACATCAAGAGACATGCAAGTGCTTAAGAATACTTATGCTTCAACATATCATGTTCAGAAATTAGTGTTCTCACATGCTCAACATCTCTTCAGTTTGAAAGCTTTTAAGCAAAATGAGCCATCAAAAAACTATTTGGGGTTATCAGAGAGGGCAGTGCATTATTGTGATGGAAATCCATTAGCCCTAAAAGTCTTGGGTTGCTTTCTTCATGGAAAAGGGAAAAAAGAATTGGAAAGTGCTTTAGAAAAACTAAATCAAACTCTTCACCAGGACATTTTTAATGTGTTGAAATTGAATTTTGATGGGCTTGACGATATGCAGAAGAGTTTATTTCTTGACCTCGCATTTTTCTTGAAGGAAGAAGTATGGAGTATTATTTCTATGGATTGTACAAAACGTTTATATGATTCTGCACATATTGATATTAGTGTACTTAAAGATAGATCCCTCCTCTCAATAGATGAAAATGGTTATATTCAGATGCATGCTCTTGTAATAGATATGGGGCTTGAAATTTCTAGGCAACAATTAATATCTAACCCTAGAAAACCTATTCGAGTAAGGAGGCCCGAGGATATTTATCATCTTTTCAACAATAAGAAGGTAATATTTTATTTTTTAAGTTTTTATTATATTCTTTATTTTCCTCATATTTTATTTTCTTGTTATGTGTTTTCCTAAAAGGTGTTTGTTTATTCATTAAAATCTTTGGTAAGTGCCAACATTTGCCTAATTAGATTTTTTAAGGCAAAAAAATCCGTTATTGACTAAAATTAATTGGGCAGGCATGGCCTTTAATTTCTGTCAGGTGTGATTTATTAGTATTCTTAAACTTTGAAATTTTCACCCTTTTAAGCTGTGATAGAATATGGCTAGCTAATACGTTGTGTTATTATAACTTCTAAGATATATGAAATCTAATATTCCGACGCGTTTTATTAATAAAAAATTTAATATTACAAAAGGGTCACATATGAAATTTTTTTCACCTTCACATTATGAAATTTGAATATAAAGAAAATTTCAAAAATTTTATATAGATGTTCAATAAGAATTACTATCAATTATATGAAATATAAACATGGACATTTAAGAAGGTTCATACAGTTGTCCCCCAAGCTAGCGTGTATATTTTTTGTAACCAATTTATTCGTTTATTTATAGTAAGATAAAATAGATCGTTTTTGTGTTTTGCTAGAAAAATGAATCGTTTGGATAAAGTGCACAAAAGCATGTTCATTTTTTTTGAAGAGAAATATATTTAATTGTTCCATGTGTTATTTAATCACGTTTTACATGTTAGTTAATCATTTTTCCTGACAATTTGATCACAAGGGGCTGAGGCAATTCAATGCTTATCGTTAGACATGTGCAAGATAAAAAGGATTACATTGACAATTAGTGATTTTCAGAATATGTATGACTTAAAATTAGCTAGAACTATCGTGATGTGTTATTTTAAAAGATAAAATTAGTGAACAAGAGTATATGAAAGTTGAGAACAAGTAAAATAGTAAAGCGATGCTATAACGTAGTCCACATGGTTCCTGGCTTCATATCTTGTCCTCATTTTCTGGTGCATAAGATTCATAGGGATTCTCATTTTTTGATACCTTGTAATTGGTCTTATCGTTAGTCTTTAGTTCATGTTTTCTATTTATTAAAAAGTTATGTTTGATAAGTATAATTACATATATGCTTTTATAGTTATATTAAATATCTACGCATGAAATTACGTAAGTACACATACTAGTGTTTATGCATGTTTATGAGTTTTTAGAAATTCATTTATTAAAAGCGAAATATGAATAGTAAGAATTTTTTGAATGAAATGCTCAATGTCGTAATTAATTTGGATAATTCTAATGGCAAATATATTTAATTGTTCTACAGTATGTTTTTGGTCATTTTATAGGTATTGATGATTGTGTTTCCTTGAATTGCTATTATATTTTAGGGGATTGAGGCAACTCGATCCCTCTCATTGGATGAGAGCAAGATGAAAAGGATTATATTGAAAGCTGGTCATTTTCCAAAGATGCATAACTTGATATTTTTTAAAGCTTATAAGTCTGATTGGAGAAAGCCTTCAACATTGAATGTTTGTGAAGATTTGGATTATCTTCTAGAAGAATTAAGATTTTTCATTAGGGAAGGATATCCACTACCCTATGTGCCATTACATATGTGTGCTGAGAATCTTGTTATACTTGAAATGCCTAATAGTAACATCCGACAACTTGGAAATTCTCATTTTTCATGTGTTATATTTGTCCCCTCTTAGTGATTATAAGATGTTGCATCAAGCATTAACCAAATGTTGCACAATTGAAATGTTTGGTTTACTAGCATTAAATTGATGGTGAAATCCCTATTGTATTCCCTGTAGGTGATCTGATTCATGTTCTAATTGGCATGAGAGAAATTCTTGATTAAAATTGTTCGGGCTGTTATCTAGTTTATTTAACAATGCTTCTTTTTGTTTTTTCAGCATTTTCCAAATTTAGAGAGAATCATTTTGGGGAATTCAAAACATCTCACTGCACTTCCAGATCTTTCTCATGCCCCTAAGATTGAATGGGTGGATCTTACAGGTTGTGTGACTTTAGTTCAAATCCATTCTTCAACACTCCCGAGCAACCTTGTCAATTTATTGTTAAGAAATGTTGGGCCAAAGCGAATAAACATTGGGGGAAGTATGAAAGGGACAAGGTCAGGGTTAGTAATGGTGTTCAATTATCTGGATTTTGGCAAGTTGTCATTTCATGAAGTGACAATGAAGGTGTTGGCATGCGGTGACATCATATGTGGTGTTAGATTCAAACATGTGATGATGCCATTGGAAGAGATAGCAGAATTGAGAAAGGGGACTCAAAGTTTGGCATCTCTACTTCCATTTGTTAGGATAGTTGATTGCTTAAAGAGTCCAATTGAGTTTGGGCATGATTTCAACCAACAATATACCTATGATTATGGCATATTTAATATGGATTTGAGGGGTGATAGAGGAGAAAGGGGTGCGGTGGGGCAATTGAGAAGACAAATGATTAATGATCAGCCTCATTTCTTTCAAGATGGCGGAGAAAGGGAGGAAGAACAAGAAAGGTACAGTAAGAGTACTTCATTAATAGAAGATGAAGAAGAAGAGGATGATGAGTTAATAATATTGGAATATTGTGGTAGTAATAGTAATACTACATTCACAAGACTTTCTAACAGCATCACTCGCTGGTCATTATTAATGAAACTGAAATTAAAAGAGAGTGATATTATTAGAAACGCAGGTTGCAGCATTCCTCAAGTTTCAATCCTAAAGTCACTTATTGCAGTCTCTCATGATCATTATTCCATAAGGATTCAACCTCTCTTGGACTTTAAACTCTCTTTCCCTCACATTTCGCCATCACGCGTTTACGGTCGTCTCACATGTATCTCTTACTACATGAGCTGGAACCGAAAACAAAATCCACTCTGCGTTTTTCGCCTGAGTTATGAAATTAATGGGTCAATGGATAAGAACCGCTGGAGTCCTGGGATTGGACTATTGTGGGGAGCATATTAATTATTATTTAAAGTTTTTAGCTCAAAACAATTATTATTTAAATTTGTCTAAATATTTATCCTCAAGTGCTTCAATTTAATTTGTTTCTATGTTTTAAATTTTTTAATCAAACTACACCTTAAAATATCCTTTTCTTTTTTAAGAATTTGACTAAAACTATTTGGGGGAATGAATGTATTTGCGTTGGGTGTGATTTATTTCGTTTTCTGAAACTTTAAAAATGTGGTATAAGTAGCACTAATAGTAGTATATTAACAAAAGTTCCAGTAGTATGTTCATCTTCCATTGCTTCTCATCTCCTTAGGAAAATTAAATCCAAGGACTTAGAGCTGATGATATTTATTGGGAATTACCGTAAATGTTGTAATTATTCAGAAGGATTATCATCAATACATATATATAAATTTTAAAATATTAACTTACCTTTGATTAAACTTCCTATTTTCTCACCTTCCATCTCTCCGGCATTCTATTTTAAGAGTAACTGAAATTTTATTTTGCACAAAAATTAAAACTGCCAAAATCATCATCTTTTTAACTTTAACTAACATATGCCTAATCATATCATCAATATATCATATAACTACTAAGATATTGGCCCATTTAAATTATTCAGTTTTTTTCTGATTTATAATAATCTTATAAAAAATAAACTCTAAGTAAAATAGACAAATTTAGAAGATATTAAATTTTCTGTCCAATATCTTGTTAAAAAAGCTTTATCCCCACATAAAAAAAAAAAATTTATTATTATTTTTTTATATTGATTATATTAATTTTTTTAACATTAAATTTTTGATTTACATTAGAGGTGATAAAAAGGGCCGGTCCTTCATGGGCTAGGGCCTAAAAGGGCCCTTCACGGGGCTCTTTTTGGCTGGGCTAAAGAAAAATAATCTTTTTTCAAAAGCCTGCTCTATAGGGCTAAAGCTATTTTAACAATTTTTACTATTTTTTTCAGTTTTTTAAAAAATTATAACAATGAAAGCCTTGATTTAACACATAAATGTTGTCAAAATTAGGGGGTAAATGGTATGCATCATGCAACAAACAAACACGGTCACTAAGTCATAATCAAAGGTAAACTATTGTCGACATAACACAATTATAAATAATTAATTAAAAGACTTAACAAAATTAAAAATACTTTTTATAAACATGTCTTGAAAAGTGTAAGTAGTCAACAAAATAAACAGCATAAGATATAAACAAAACAATCACTAGAAAATAAGTCAAAAAATACAAGATTGATAAGAATACTTATGAAATAAGAAATATCTTTTATAAGTTTTTAACTTTTAGGATTTTTAATACAAGACATTTTTATGAAACTTAATTCTACAAAAGATATTAACAACTAAACATTTGCAACATTATTAACAAAGTATAAAAAATCAATAATATTATTATCATATAAATAATTTTAAAAAATAAAAAAATAGATACGGGTATAAAAGGGCTGGCCATTCGCCCTACAAGGATACCCCTTTTAGGTCCGTTTTCACTTTTAAGGCAAAAATCTTAAACCTGACCCTTGCAAATTTAGAGCCTAATGTTTTCCCTGCTCTAAATGGGGTATTCCATTCTAACCTAAAAAAAAACAATAAATTATCTAGACTTTTTTAAGTATATTAACATTATATGGTTTTCAGTAAAAAAAAAAACAATTACATAATTTTTTATTTTTTAGACTCACATAAATCTATTCAGACATAAAAATAAATTATGCAAACCTTTTTGAATTGTTTAAAATTGCATATATATTTTTTTAAATTTTTTTTAGATGTATATAACCTTTCTTTAACATTTACAATAAATTATAAAACATTTTGAGTTTTTCTAAAATTATATAATTTTTATTTTCAATTAAAATTTGTGTCAATTTTAAAACTTATAATTTTGACAAAATCGAAAGATGTTTGTGTTATTTTTTTCAAAGAGATACCAACGTAAGAGGTAAAAACAAAATAGAGAAATTGCATTTAATTTAAGGAAATTTAAAAATTCATATTAATTTTTAAAATAGAATGTCGAGAAAATATAGGAGGTTTAATCTTTGGCAATTTAGTATTGATTTTTTATTTTAGTAATTGATCATTCTAAATAATTACAACTTTTACAATTTTTTCCAATAAATATTATCTATTTTAGTACCTTTGTTCTAATTTTCCCAAAATACTCTCTTGGTTTTCAATATAAGGCCTATTAATTTAATTTAGGATTGGAGTTGTAGGTTTTTTTTTTTTTTTTCATGGAAGGAAACTGGCATGAATTTTCAGTATTTACCTTGTTTAATGAGGATTGTTTTGAACTGAATACTGCACACATGCATGTGATATCATTGCTTCGCTGATTTCTCTGTTTTCTTTTTTTGGCAAACCTTTGTAGGTGTGAGTGTTAAAGTACTATACGAATTATCAGACCACATAATATATATATATATATATATATATATCAAAACGTTGTTCAACAAACATATCAGTGCCGCTGGTAAAAAAAAAAAAACATCTTAGTGGGGTAACACAAAGTTATATGCATGATATCAGTGGAAGCATTAAATCAATTAAGATTTTAGACCCTACTTCATAACCCGGGGGGTTGACATTAGATTTATATCTGGGCCGACCCTAAATAACACGACCCTATAAAACTTTAGCAACCTAAAAATTAATGAGTCTTCCATTTCAACTAAAATAAATTTGAAATATTTCAAGATTTAATCTATTTTTTCTTCATTGTTGTTTTTTCATACTTTATCATCCCTCACTTTACCTTTAAATATACATACATATAAAGAAGTACTTAACTTCATTATCATTCTTAAATAAAATTGACCGGTTATAAAAAAAAACTTCCATTGTTTTCTAATGCCTATATATTGTTTTGAATCCTGCGAATCGATACTCTCACACGTTTTGCTTTATTATTAAAAATAGGTTATGATATTGTCCTTACTAATAAACTCTTTTAACAATAAATTGCCGAACTTATATTGTAGTACTGTATTGTTTTGGATCAAGGGAAATGCAACATCTTAAGGTATTTTTTAGGATGCCCATAATGCCCTAAAATATTCTGTAGTACACCTAGTACATTTTAGCATTAATCGTTACTGTCCATCAACTTGCTGTTGATCGTTCGGTAACTTGGCCCACTCGCTAAATATTTTTCTTTGATCTTTTCATCTCGTTAATTAAGAGCCAAACCATAACACTTCCTGAAGGGTTAAAGGCGACAAAACAAGGATTAGTTTGAAGTTGAAGCATGAAATTACAGTCACATGGATGCAACTATTGCTTTAATGCTCATAGAAGTTGTATTGATTTTCCTGGGCACAACAATTTCTAAAGCTATCAGATAATCTCTCCACTTCATGCTATCCACCCTATTTCTGTTGATGATAGGTAACATCTTCTAGAGCAATTTCTCTTTGTTTGGTTTGTTGATGGTCCAATATTAATTCATTATTTCTTTCCCTCTGTAGTTGTAAAGATGTTGCTGATTCGATTCCCTCAGTTTCTTCTCCTTCTAATCTCGTTGTTGCTCCTCCTACAACCAAGTATGACGTCCTTCTTAGTTTTAGAGGAGAAGACACTCTTAACAATTTCTCAAGTTATCTCAATGAAGCACTTGGCGATGCAAGCCTTCAAACTTTTATGGATCACAAGCTCTACAAAGGAGAGCATATCTCACCGCGTCTTCTCAAAACAATAGAGGAATCAGAGATATTTTTTATCATTTTCTCCAAAGATTATGTTTTTTCTACATGTTGTATGGATGAGCTTGTACATATTATGAAAAGTAGGGATCAATACCAAGGGGTTGTCATCCCTATTTTCTATTTTCTATGATGTAGATCCATCAAATGTCCGAAAACAAAAAGCAAGTTTTGGAGATGGATTTGCTATGCTTAACCAAAGATATAAGCACAACCAAGAAAAAGTGCAGGAGTGGACGATTGATTTGATCCAATCAACAAATCTCTTTGGGTGGGATTGAAAAAATATCAGGAGATTGTCAAAGATATTTTGAGCAAATTGAATTATCTTCCTTTCATTATGAAGGATTAGTTGGGATTGATCATCAGATTTGGAAAATTGAAAAATTGAAGGGCTACTGAGTGAAGCTCACATTATGGGAATATGGGGTATGGGTGGTATAGGCAAGACTACTCTTGGTAGAGCTGTATTTCACAAATTGAAAGCACAGTTTGAAGCTTTCTCCTTTGTTTGAAATGTAAGAGAACAACTAGCAATAATTACGTTTGATAGGTTATAGTAAGATTGTCTTAAAGAATTAATAATAGATGAGGACTTTAATTTCTTCAACATAAAATCCACTTTTGTAAGAAGTAGGCTAAAGATTTAACTGAAGTGTATCATTGGTTGAGAGAAGGAAGTAGAATTATTATCACATCAAGAAACATGCAAGTACTTCATAATGCTTCTGCATTATCAACATACTTTGTTCCAATATTGGGTTTTCATGATACTGTTAAAGGGAGAAGTTGATCAAGGTTAAAGACTGAGGTGAGGGACTTACCTTATTTGCATGTATTTGATATCTCTACTTGTGTAGTGATGTATGTGATTGCTTTACTTGATTGTGTAGAGCAAATTTGAATAAATGAAGCTCTGTTTCTGTTTTGCTGTGGCCATAGTTTTGTTACATGAAACATTGAGCATGCAGAAATGTCATTATGGGGCATGTATCTAGATAAAGCTAATATGTCATACACATAGCATCTATCATGCATTAATTATGGTATCTCTTTCCTACTAAGATTCTCTCGAATCTCACCCTCCCCTACCAACAAATTAGTTAGGTAAAAATAAGAGGTGTACTGAAAGCAAAGAAGAGAACTGTATGAGGAGATTGCAGTGGTGGAACGAAGACAAGAAGATGTCTTGTTTCACTAGTAGGGGTTCAGATACGCCAGTAGCCTTGTACAGCTACATTGATGGTAATTATTATGCACGAACCCCTATGGAGAATTTCTGTAATAGAGCACTTTTTATCAGTATTTTTATGCTATTCCTATGTTGCCACCGAACCGCATATCATTTTTCGTGAATACTATGGTAAAGGTGAAAGTAAAATAAGGGTGTGACAATGAAAGCTTCATCTCTATTATTTTAGATTTGTGAAAGAAGATGTTTGAGTGCTTGAGGAAAATTGGAAAGATGAACAATCAAGAAACAAGCTTGAGAAAGGGAAGAGGTAAGTAAGAGCTTCCTTTTGATCTATTTATTGTGACTTTTGGTTGAGTTTTGAGAATTGTGGAATTTGCCTTGATTTTGGTATAATTGTAAAATGGATGAGTTGTTTAGTGTGATGTGGTAAAAATGGTGTCATAAGGTGTTTTGATGCCATTGGGATTGGTTTAGAACATTGGAAGCAAAAGTGATGTAATTGGGTAATGTGTGTAATAAGTGTGACCAATGTGGAAAATGTTTTGGTGATGTGATTTTGGGTGTTTTGAGGTTTCCAATACGTTCCTTGTGTAAAGTTATGTGGGAATAACTTTGGGTTAGAGTTTTAGGACCAATGGAAACACATGTGGAAGTTAGGGAAAATTCTATCATCTGCTGCGTTTGGCTTCTAATAGAGCCTCACTCGAGTGAACAGGGGTCTCACTTGAGTGCAGCATCATATTTCTTCTTTTCCCTTCATTTTTCGGTTGCATTTCCGTGCCAAAAAATGAGAGTTCATTTCCTCACCTGCAAGTAAAGTGGGTCCTCACCCGAGTGCAAGGGGTCTCACTTGGGTGCACATGTATTTTGCACTATGAGGCTACTTCTCAGGGAAACACTAGCAGCCATTTGTCAAGAGTGTGAATTGGCACTCCCAAGTTTTAAGCTATCTCTTGAGTGTTTAAGGTCATCACTCGAGTGTACTTTCTGTTTGGACGTTCCCTTTTACTCTCAGGTAGACACTTTTTGTGCTTCACTTTGGGGGACTCGAGTGAGTGTGAAGCTATCACTCGAGTGTTGAGGTCAGGACTCAAGTGCAGTGATCACCTTCTGTCTTTGTCATCGCTTTCTGTCAAGCACTCGCACGAGTGAGCTATCATCACTCAAGTGCAAGTCATCCATCACTCGAGTGCATTAGCCTAAAATCATTGGCGTCTCTTTTAAGAAGGGGGTCTTTGATTAAGTTTCTCCCAATCCTTTAGGCATGTGTTTGGGCTTTGAGTAGCCACCTAAAGGTCGTAATTGATAACCAACTTTAAGTGTTATGAAAGTAAGAATTTGGAATAAAGAATAACCCTATGTCCTTGATTTGGTTATAAGATTCGATATTTTCCCTGATCATGAGTAGCCAATGCTGGAGCACACGTGGAAAGAACAAGGGTAGGGAACTTACCTCTACTACATGTATTTGATATTTGTGTTGGTGTGTTGATGCATATTATTGCTTTGCATGATTATGTGTAATATATATGAATGTTTGAAGCTATGTTTCAATTTATGCTATGGCCATAAGTATGTTGTTTGAAACATTGAGCTTGCAGATATGTCATTGTATGAGCATGAGTTATGTAATGCAAACATGTTATGCATTAAACACTTATTGTGCATGTATATTGGTATCGTTTTTCTACTGAGATTCTCTCAAATCTGACCCTTCCCTATCAACAATTTACATAGGGCAAGTGGAACGAGGAGAGAGCAAACAACTAAGGGCAACGAGGACTCCCTATGGATATTTGATTTGGTAATTGGTTATTGATATGGGTTGGGATGACTATATATGTTTCATATGTATATTTGATGATATTTGGATGTGTATATATTCAAATGAGTATTTGGTTATGTATTCGAGATGGGTTTGTGTAATCCCCTATTTGGAAAATTGAAATGGGCTAATGTGCCTTATAAATCCTTAGTAAATGTAAGAACCCTGGATTGCCGAGATTTCTATATGCACTCTAATATCTTATGAATGTGATTTATCTTCACGAGGTAATTGTATTCGAAATATGAATATGAGAACAGGTGAATCGTATTTTGAAAGGTATTTGAGAAAACCCTATCTTAAGGATGGAGATTTGAAATGAGTTTTATTTATTCGACGGTCTCTAATTCATTTTAATTACGTATTTCGAATAATAATTATGGAGGGGGTTACATCGAGATATGGCAACAATTTTCTGGTAGATATGTCTCGGTTCGTTTTCCCATTCGCTTAACCTATGACTCCATTTCTTTTCTTTTATGGTTTTTAAGAAGAAGAATCAGCACGTGATATAAAGCTTTGTATCTTTAGCCTCTTTTTAGTTTTAGCCTTAGGTAACATTTCTTTTTCCAATCTTATGTTTTACTTGTAGGAGAAAATTCTGATAGAATATGCTTCTTGGCTTCAACCTTTTTGGCTAAAGATTATGTCAAAATTGGTTTTCCATACATATTTAGATCCTGAGAGTCTTTTTAACTAATGTGTCTTTGAAACTTCTTTCTGTTTTCCCCCATTTTAACCTTTGACCTTTTGGGGCTTTTGGTTTAGTGGAATTTCAATGAGTAACCTGAAATGAAATTAAGTACAACTCTTCCAAGAGTCGATCACAAATTTATTCTTGAGAGAATTATTATTATAAGGTCTAAAGAGTAGGATTTAATTAACAAAAAGGCCTAATAACAAGTGAGCAAGATAAGCGCTTAATCATTTGTTTTAAACTAAAACTTGTCATTACATAATTCTTAGTTATTATTGGATTTTTGGGTGATTAAATCCCTTTCTTAAGACTTTATAATAACTCCCCTATATTTTATATGAAAAACATGAAATAGAGTTACAAGTACCATTTCACAAGCCCTTTAAAAACTATATAGATCCGCTTTTAGTGTTGCATATATAAAATTTGAAAAATGAATTGTATCATCAAAAGATTATAAAAAATGTAGCTTTTTATAAAGTATTCCTCCGATCCTAAGGAAGATATTATAGTGCAAGGTCACTTTTCTACTTTGCAATGTATTGTTAATTGTGATTTTACATTTCAATTGTGAATTTTGTGTAAGTTGATGAATATTTATTTGAAAAAATATTGAGAGCACAAAGTTGCAACTGTTGTGTGGAGCTTCTTTACATTTGCAATTTTTATGCCTCTGTCCCAACGTGCAAAATAAAAGGTACTACTACCTCCAGTTCTAAGTATAATTTGCATTATAAACTAACTCCTACATAATAATGCCACCAATGTTCATATACCCTGGCATTTTGCAACCTCTTAAGAGTAAATGGTCAATAATGAGATTTGAGTGACTTGGGTTGATTAACCATAAATTTGTGGGAAAATGATGAAACAACAAGTATTTATAAGTTAGATAATGATACAATTTAGACAGATTGTCTATAAATTTGAAAATCAATATAACATATAAATCTCTTCCACCAAGCCACCTCCTTATACGGCTTATCCATCAGCTGCAGACACAATTCACTGTTCACAAGCTGAATTCCATCTAGCTTGGGCTACGTGCAAGCCGTTGGCTACCGATAGCGACCATCACATTAGCTGAGGACGCAGTGCCATTTGAATTTGAATTCCTGAACTCCCCGCCTAAAACATCTGTCAACACTGCTCTATAACCCATGATCGTCTTGCTATTTATATAACATTTCGTTTGGCTTCCGTTCCTGTCATCCACATACCAACTAAATATGGTCTAGCTATGTCTCCCCCAACTACCAACCATCCATACCATCCTCTGTTTTTCCTCCAATCTACCCAACTTACCCTCCATGTATTTCTCCTTTATACTCATCCGTCTTGCTTCTCTTCCTCTCCTTCACACACCAAGCAAGTTCTGTCCAGAGGTGTCTCCTCTTCAGGTATGTAACAACCATTCTATCCATCCTCTGTTTTTCCTCATACTCTGTCAAACTTACATTGCATTTATTTCACTCCCATTAGTTTTCACTATCCGATCTCCTCATGTTAGGCATGATAACATTGGAATCAATGGATACCGTTGTGCGTCGCGAATCCAGTGGAAGAATGCTGCTATTACCATGTATGTTAACCGATGGTAGTTTCATGCTCTGCTACGTGAGGTCTAGTCAGTTGCGCTTCAATGACCGAAGTTCAGTGGTTGTTCAACTGGGGGCTGCTTCTGTCTTGAAACTATTAGAGTCATTTTTTCCCTCCAGGCATGCGCAAGACGATTTCTGTTGAATTTGAATTCATAAAGTATGGAACGATGCTTTTGTTTTGTCCAGTTTTCTGTTATCACGTCAGAGTAATTAGCGTCTGTATCAGTGACATTATATTTCAGATATCCCATTTTGATTTCAGCCCGTTATTCCATTCTACCTGGGTTCCACCATGCATAGTTAGACCGATGGTTATTAGATGTTGCCCAAGTTTTATTTCTCACCTCCAATTGAATCATTCAACCATCTCTATTCTCCAATATAATGCAGTTAAGCCCATTTTGATATTGGGTCAACCACAAAAAGCCCAAAACGGAACTTGCCAACGTGAGGAATAAAAAAGTAAACATTACCCTGGAGATTAAACAGTACAAGACGCACAACAATGACAGAAACGCAAGAGGACGACAATGAACAGCCCTAAATGAACTAAGTGAAGGGTTAAATAAACATTGCCTACCGGCACACTAAAACATCAACATTGGGAAATAACTAAGTTAACATATCTGCACCTAAATGAACAGCCCCATCAGTCGCCCACAAAACCTAACTCCCTCCCTAACTCTGTTGCCGTCAGTAGCTTCGGTACATCATCATCATCGGAATCGCAGGCTGAAACCTGTGCGTCAGAAATTCTGAGCATCGGTGCTGATGGCTCACGAGGCACTCCTTGGTGGCAGAGTCCACCATGCTGATTCCTCCTGGCGAAAGGCCACACCTTTAGCTAGGTGAACTCACTGAAGTCTTCAATTTTCAAAGGTCTGTAGCCCTCTTCAGGGATTGATAGTCGCAGGAAAGGGGTTCTTGACTTAATTGCTTGCATGATCTTCCTCCTGCATTGTGGTAAATGCATGCCATCCCATTCTTCATTAACAAATCCTTCCTCTTTCAAAAGGCCGTATATGCACTTGAATAAGAAGTACCGTTGTCTATGCCACTGATGCGATCCAACAACAACAGCTCTCTTTTCATTTGTCACCAGCTGCGAATCATAGTGGGTTAACACATACTCTGCTTCAGCATAATCATTCAAGCTTGGAACAAACATGACCATATTCCGGACCTCATCAACCCACTCAATCTCTTCAAACAACTCAAACTGTCTGCATCTTAGCCTAACATATCGGACCCTCATAAGTTTCCATCTTTGTAGTAACGTAGCTATCTGAGACGCAAACCCGTTTGCAGAAGAGCCCATGCTTCAAATGCTCTTATTCCGAATACTTGAGTTTTTCCCTACTGAAATCCATATCTGTTTAGCTTAAATAGCAATTAGAATTTGAATTTGAATTAGAAGTACCTAAAAAGCTGGTCCCGTGCCAACCCCACTACCCCCTTGGTGTTCCTTCCACTTCTTTAATATTAATTGCTTATGTTCCCTTTACTGCGGCTGTTTTGTTCTTATGTACATTTCCATGATAAACCCTGCTATATCATTCATTTCATCTATTAATGACTCATTACAGTGCATACCGTTCAGCGTTTTTGATGACTGTTCCTTTTGTTGATTTTTGGTTATAGGTTTACGTTCAACCACGGTCATAGTAACAACCATCGGTCATTTTGATGTCACGTCAACCTTAAAAGCATCAGCTTTGGCAGGAACACCTGTCCCTTATCACCTTAGAAGCATAATTTATCTGCACAACAGGTTGACTTACTCATTTGCTTAAAGTTGGCTGCAATGTTGCATGCATCATCTTTTCCTACCTTCACACGCTATACTATAGCAGCTTAGGCAGTGTTCATGTACATGGCACCTTTTTTATTATAGGGTGTCAGGTGCTAAAAAAATGAAACTTGACTTTAGGGGTTACTCTGTATCCTTTACAACCTAATATATAGCATATCAGATATAGGTTGGATTACTCATCTTCTTAAAATTGTTTCCATGTTGAGTCCAGCATCTTCTTTTGTCTTCACCCGTTATACTTTAATTGCTATGGAAGACGTGTTAAACATGTCCCCTTTTTTGGTCATGGAGAGTCAGGCCCTATAACATTGAGAGTTTACTTCGGCCTTTATTCTGCTGCATCTTCATTTGTCTTTACACGTTCGTCTTAAGTTGATTCCGGAAACTTGATATGCCTGTAACCTATTCATGTAATGTAATGTCAGGTCCTCCAAAAAAGCTATTTGACTACAGGGGTCATTGTTTATCTTTTAAAACAATTATTACATATGCAGATACGCTACATCAGGACCACATGTTCCCTTCACTTTATATAATGTTAAATTAAAGTTAGCTCTTTCATTTCAAAAGACAAAAAACCCAGCTTCAATCACACTTCCAATCTTGCTTTTAAGATGTCGTATCTCTCTAAAGAACGTGGTCCTACAGTTTTTATTGGCTGCCTCTTCTGTCTTTTTATTCCCTTCTTTAATGTTTGATTTCGGTTGGTTATAAATGCCACCTTTTCAATCAAACTAAGTTCAGGTACCAAAACAGTGAAATTTGGCATCGTGGGATATTCTGTAGCTTTTCAAAACTCATATCTTGCTGTTGTGCTATTGATTACCACCCCTAAATTGGACTCGCAATCCTATGAATTTTACCATGCCCTCCAAAATGGCCTATGCTTTTTTCAGCTGCTAAGCTCCCTTACACCAGACCACCTACCGTCTTCCCTTTCTTATAAGTCCTTACTTGATCCATTCCTCACTCACTTGCACCCCCTCCACAACCAAACCTTTCTTCAACAAAATGTCACACACTTTGCTCAAAGACTTGCACGACCGTTCAGACATGTGGAACATCATGGTCAGAGTTCTGAAGAAATGGAACCTTTACCAAAAGGCTTCGACGTCACAGTTGTTCTGTGTATCTCTGCTCTTGGTTGATGCTGAGGTAAGTTCTCATCCCTTGATGTAATAGTCTGATCTCTTCCCCATTCCATCTTACTGCCTTCCGTTTCTTACTTACCCTGCCTTTGTTGTTCATCGAAGGGTAACAAGATCCAAGTGTCCTGAACAAAGGCATGCACACTAAATTTACAGATGAAATCACTGAAGGCAAAACTTATGAGTTTGCAAACTTTATTGTCTCTCAAAACTCTTACAAGTATAAAGCCACTGAACATCCTTTTAAACTTACCTTCACCCCCCATACATCTATCAGTCAAGAAGATGCACCACTACCACTTTACTCATACTCATTCAAGCCTATATCTGACATCCTCAAACTGCATGACAATGACAAAATCGAATACCTTTTCGGTACTGCAACTTATATCCTTATTCTACTCATGTTACTTAAACATTATGAGCTCGGTCAAAATGTGTTTGTTTTCCAATCAAAATACCATCATTTTGATAATCAAAACCAAAAAATATTTTCCACACCTCTATGCCTACAGATGTTCTTGCCTTCGTAAGCTCCCTTGGCACATTGGAGGAGATTAAAAAAGATCATGAGACCAAGTATAGGCTGCGAATGGTCCTGGCGGATGTGCAGTGAGGCCGCATCCCTTTCTTCTTTGCTTTATGTGTTTTTCCTTCTGTATTATATTTTGATCGGTCCATCATTGGATTCTCAAACCTAACAACTTTGCTGTAGGGGCAATGACATTGAGTGTGTTCTCTGGGATAGCTGTGCCTCAGATGCATACCTTGCCCAGATGGAAAACAATGACACGCCCGTTGTCATCCTACTACACCTTGCTAGGCTTGGCATCACTGATAGCAGTAACTATAACTACAGCTTTCTATCCCTACATTACAGATGTCATTTTCTTCTGTCTATTACTATGTCAATGTGTTATAGTTACTGTTTTCATTACTGATTACAGACATGCATATTTAGTACTTTACCATTTATGTTCAGCATCCCATACCTATGACACTACTTCTCCTATTTACACTAAATAAATTCTGTTACTACCAATCTCTGCAATACAATGTTGTGTAGATCGACCCTAGATTTGCAGTTCCTTCAATGCTACCAGGGCATCATTTAATCCTGCCATTAAAGATGTCCATGATCTGATTGAAAGGTGACTAATATGTTGTTTACAATTTATACAGTGACAGCCTTATCTTGCAACGTTATATTAGCTAATGCCTCATTAACCTTATACTCCTGTTCTAACTTGGGGATATTATAGTGCAAAAGATCGTGCCACGCCAATGACTACCAGCTTCAGTCAATCTTTCCCGTCACAGATGAGTCAAACATCTGTAGGAGGTTCTTTACATAACCAGACCAAACTGTCCATTTCTCAAATTCAAGAACAAAAAACTGTGGGTTGACTTTGCCACTTCAACTTTTTGCACCAAAGTTTACTGCCATATTCTGAACTTGTGTTTCATCCACTTTATTGCAGGGGAGCATATTTGTGATCAACTGTGAAATCTACAAGTTTGAGTCCAAGCATGGTTGGATTTATGAAGGATGTTCCAAGTGCTCTTCTAAAGCAAAACCCAAAGATGCTAATGATCCTGACAGCCCTTTGTTCTGTGCTGTCTGTAAAAAGGCACCTGAATCGACTGAGCCTAAGTAATTTTTCATTTCTGGGTTTTTTCTCTCAACTTCATTTTTTTATGTCCACTATATCTGACGACAAAACATTAAAAAAACCCTGTATTGGTCTTAGGATGAAACTCCACTATATTGTTAAGGACGAAACAGGTTCTTACTCTGTCCTGTTCTGGGACAAGCTTGCTGTTCAGTTACTGAATAAAACGCCATTGGAGTTGAAGCTCACTACTGCACAGGTAAAGACAATTTGACTTCAACCTCCATTCATAACTACAAATATATAAATTACCCTAACATGTTGTACAGAAGAGCCGTGGGACGGGGTTTCCTAAGGAAGTGGAAGATCCAGTTGGGCTCAAGCTATTGCTGAAATTGAAACTGAATGAGTATAACAAAAAATTCCCAGGCTCCAGCATAAGTGTATGTCAATTTGCAATTTGTGAAGATCTGCTGAATGAGTTTGATGCAACATCAGCAGAGGTACATACTGATTGGGAATACATGATTTCCTGGAAAGTCAACTTAAAGATTATCTCCAAACTACGCTCATTCTTTGAAGGGTCTTGAAATATAATACGTTCCCTCATTACTTTTACAGGAGTCCCCACAATCAGACACCTAACCTGGATTGGTATGCTATTTAAAGCCTACCACCCTCTGTAATAGAAACAGATTTGTCTTTGTACTATATTGCAATTCACACTTTCATTTCCTCATTTAGGCTGTGAAAACTCATACAGAAGACAGTGGCCTCGAGGTGGCTGCTGCTGCTATTGCACAACCTGCTGGCCGTAATGAGGATGGTGGGAACATTATAGATGAACAAGATGTGACACTGATAGACCTCTCGCAGATAGCCTCCCAGCAGACTACTAAAGGCAAAAGGAAGACCAACATCAAGAGGGGTGCTAATAAATTTGACCCTCCAAATGCCGTCCAAGCTACGTCAAAAAACTCTCCTAAACAAAGGCTCTTGAAAACCATTAAGCAAGAAAAATAGATGGGGTCCAACGTTATTTGTGTGTCAATTAGATAGTAGGGGCATCCCACTTCATTTGGGAACTATGATATAGTCCCAATAGTTGCATTATTTGTACCTCAGTAGTTGTGGTTTACCATATTTCTATTATCCGTCATTCATGTGTGGTGGATTATCATTGTCGATGGTCCAAGTTCTTCTATTGTTCTTGAACTTATTTATGTTGCATCATTCAATTGTCTAAGTCATGCTTCTACCAACCATGTTATCTCCGTTGTTAAGCAAACTTTGTTATTCTAAAGTGACTTTACTTTATAATATGCTAACAGGTTCAAGTTATGTGTCAACCATTTATAATGGTTATGTCTCACTTTAATGTGAGGGGATGACATCGAAATGGTTAACACTGCTGCAGTCCTCATCAATATCTCAACGACATAAAACAAATGTAATTAACATGACTCAGCCATGCTTGACCGGAAATTCCACAAATGACATTAAAAGTAATTATGTAAAGAAGAATTCCAACAGGAAATTATGTATGGTAACTATATTACAACCAAATATAGCTTATATTTTAACTATGACTATCAAGCCACATAGTAATCAAACTACTGGGCTGTTAGATAAAGACCATTTTCCCTCCCGCTATATGCCACCCATAGCTAATAATCAAACTATATAGCTGTTTTTATATTATGTAGTATTGATAAAGCAGCCACTTACTTAGTCCATGGAAAAAAGCAACTCTCACTTTTTTTCCCACAAAAAACTAAAACATAAAAGTCTGACCAATACATTATTGACTATGCATGTACAGGCTGTCGTTGATTTTGAAGCCCTTTTCCAGTTAAACAATATTGCTAAGCAACATTTAACTATGTTTGTAGCTTGGTGTGTTAAGAGCGCTTGGGTTCCCCTTATCCGATAAGCTTTACTGTAGTAAGAAAATGCATCCATGATCATACTGGAATAAGCCGTGGCCTACCTACAGAACCGAAGGCGTTTTCATTCTGTCACGCATGAACGAAGTTGCTAAGCCGTTTTCCACCACGTCCCAACACGTTTTCCAACACAGTTAGACGTTAAGTCGATCATTGCCTTAAACTGGGTCATAAACCAAGGAAATGATAAAACCCATTACAAATAATATAACCCATCACAACTTTCACAGCATGCTCACTTAACGTTGCCATTGAGGTGGTATCCATGGTCACAACTAACAATGAAAGTTGAACATTGATTCACCATAGATGTCATCATATCAGATATGAGCCTAACATATATCAACGTCCTCTCATTAAACCCAATGCCTTCCTAATGCTATGCCCTGTCAATATCATAGTTTCACGGGGAAGGATTTGGTGCGGAAGCAATCACTGATGTGGAATTCTGCATTCCTGCTTTTTTATTCATACAGTGTACAGAGGTTTTATACAAATCATCTTTCCAGCTTTTATCGGTATATGTGATAGTAATATCTTAATGGGTTTCCATCGAGCATGTGCTATAGCTGGCGGTCAAAATGCTCCACATCAGATTGTAGGTTTATAGACCATCGATCTTACATGGTTCATTACTTATGAAACATCTTCCCACTGTTATACCTTACACTCTAGCTTCAGTTCATAATCAGGGGAGCAACAAAATCACGTCTTGGGCTGCTACACCTTCTGTTATGCTCTTCGAAAGTGTTCAATAATGAAGGAAAATGTTCTGCCAAGCAACCAGACCACCCCCAACTCAGAGAACATCACCTACACACAGCCAACCACAGTATTAAGTGATGTTTCCCAAAGGTGGAGAAAACCTCGGGCAAGGAAGAGAACGTCTACTGCTTTTCATGACATAACCAACCTCCAATCAGATTTGGATGGTCATTTTGAAGGTCATACAGATGGGTTCTTTTGCTATTATCTTTCATGTCATCTAAATTATGGAACAATAAAATATTCACTCATAATAATCAACCTTTTCCCACATTTCAGCAGCAAGCACCAGCAACTCTTTAAATTACACCTTTAAACGGAAGAGTGCAAGATGGAGAGGGATTGAGGAAACTCAAAAACCAATTGTTCAAACAAGGAACAAAAGACATTCATCCGTGAAGCAGGGACAAAGTTCGGTCACTATTACTGATAACATAGATGACACAAACATCATTAAACTCACAGGTATGGAATCTTTTATTATGAAACATCTTCCCACTATTATACCATAATACCTTCAAAGAAGGCATGGATATGACATTATGCGTTGCTATGTTTTATTGCGTCTGATAATCCTCAGCAATACTTCTGGTAGGGTTAAGTAATTCCATTGAAAGTGTTCAGCCTTATGCAATTTTATTATTTCCATAGAAAGCTAACTTTACATAGGTCAGATCGTCTACAAGTTAATTATGTGGTCTTTAAACTTCTGGCTACATGTTGTTAGTCATTTTAGATGAAATCTAAACAGCAAGATATGTTTATTTTTATATCAATTCGAATTTCCCGAACCTCCTCTTTCTCTGGATGTAGCTTTCATCTTGCTGGGCATATTTAATTTGCTAACCAGATTTTTTAGCAATATGAATGGTGCTACATATATTGCTGAGGTTGACCTCAACATTTTTAGATTTTGGTTTTTAACTTCTCACGACAGTAGTAGGGTCTTAGGAATAGAAGAGTGGAGATGCGAGAATGGCAGGTTATAGTATATAGACAAGACTTTATTTTATTTGTAAATCCTTGAATATTCGCTGTCCGTCTGTCAACTATAAAGTTTCCTCATGTGTGTGAGGACAGTTATTAGTCTAAAACAAATGGAGAACAATCACAATATGCCAACATTTAGTATACGTTTTGAGTTTCACAGCATGCAAATGGGAATAATCACAATATACCAAAATTTACCATAAGTTTCGATTTTCACAGCAAGCAAATAGAATATTCAACTATGCCTCTGGGAATTGAAAAATTGTAGAACCGAATATTCTTTGAGAAATGGTTGGAGTTCCTTAGTTCTATGAAAATGTGGGCCCAGACGCACTTATTTTGTGTACATATGAATTAGGGTCAATCACAACATTGAATAGGTGGTCATTGTTTTGTCCTTGAAGCGGATCTTCACATTTATGTTATCAAAATTAGCCATTACAAAACAATAAACCATTGGAATAATATTCTATTTAACAATGCATATAGAGTAATTGAAATTTGATTGCTCTTGCCTGAAAAAATATTATAATTTGTAGAACAATAACATTTGCCGCAAGTCATTACAGTACACCTTCTGTTTGTTAGTTGCGCAAGAGGAATACTACAAGAACATCGAGTTCAACTTTGAGATGGAGGCAAATGCGCATGACCCTTCCAGTGAATCTGACACAGAACTCAATACAGGTTGAAAACATCACTTACGTATTAGTGCTTTGCATTGCAATAAACATAGCCATTGGTTGATCAAATTTGTGGTTGTCATGTTTGAATTACAAAACAGATACTTCATCTTACATGGTAGAAGCATCAGTGGCTACAAGAAATGCAAATACAAACCCGGCAATCTCAAAAGATATTGCATACCAAGGTGAAGTCAAGTCTACCTTATCACATTCCATTTTTTATAGTGTTTGGTTTCCGTTTTATCTTATAAAGTACATTTGAAGTTGCAGTTATATTTCACATAATTCCATTATAATCAGCATTTTAAATTACTCTAACACCATATCATTACATCAAAACTGCAACCAGATGAAGGAGATCCATCATATCAATGTCAGTTCTGTCAAGCACAACTTTGGTTTAATGAAAGGGTCAAGAAAGATAGCAAAAAAAGGAATGCCAACACATTTTCCATATGTTTCCTGAAAGGGAAGGTTGTCCTACCAACTATGAAACCTCCTCCTCCGTTATTCCATAAATTGTTCTTCGAAAAAGGTGAAGCATATTCAAGGAATTTCAATGCAAATATAAGACAATACAACAATATGTTTTCTTTCACGTCAATGGGAGGGAGAATAGATTACTCTATCAACTCTGGAGGTGATCCTTATACTTATGTCTTATCTGGCGTCAATTACCACACAATTGGCACCTTAATCCCACCTAATGGTGCAAGACCCGTATATCATGCAGTCTAATTACCCTTTCAGCGGAAAATGCATTCTTATGGGAGGTGATTTCAGACAAATACTTCCTGTCATTCCCAAGGGTACAAGGGCATCTATTGTCAATGCATGCATAAGTTCTTCACACTTATGGCAATATTACAAAGTTTTCAGGCTGACCAAAAATATGAGATTGAACACTTCCAATGATCCCATACTTAATAAGAGAATAGAATGGTTTTCAAAATGGTTGTTAGATGTTGGTGATGGAAATTTAGGGGAAGCTATTGATGGAGTTGCTGACATTGAAATACCAGAGGAAGTCCTCATTCCAAACTCCAGTGATTGTGTCAATGCAATAGTGCAAGCAACATATACTAACGTCATGGACAACCTAACAGTGAATGAGTACTTCAATGACAGGGCTATTCTAGCACCAACCATTGAGATGGTTAACAAAATCAACGAGCATATGTGTTCCATGCTTCCAGGTGAAGAATTTGAGTTCCTTAGCTGTGATACTGTGTGCAAATCAACTGAAGATGCTGATAGTTTTGACAACTTATACACAACAGAGTTCCTCAATACAATAAGTTCCTATGGTTTGCCACTACACAAACTCATGGTAAAAGTCGGTGCTCCGATTATGTTGCTTAGGAACATTGATCAAGCCTTCGGTCTATGTAATGGAGCGCGTCTTCGAGTCTCTTTCATTGGGAAGAAAGTAATTGAAGCAATTACTTTGAATGGATCAAGACCAAATCAAAAGGTTCTCATACACAGAATGGACATGAACCCTTCGGAGTCACGATGGCCTTTCCGGATGCAAAGGAGACAATTCCCTATCACACTATCATTTGCCATGACTATAAACAAAAGTCAAGGGCAATCTTTACGTCATGTGGGATTATATCTCTCAAAACCCGTTTTCACGCATGGACAACTTTATGTTGCATTGTCTAGGGTGAGGAGCATGGACGGTCTGAAGATTGTTTTGGAAGGAAGTGAATATGGTGGGAAAGGGATGACCAAAAATGTCGTGTATAAGGAGGTCTTTTGTAATGTTGATGTAGTTGCGTAGCCTTTTGCGGATGATATGACTCATGTAGAACCTCTTCCATTTATGTTTGTTACCATTATGGATGCGCTATGCAAATGCTACCATATTGTTGCTTATTTGTTACGGTTGTTCATTCAACAAATGTGTTTCATGTGTTGTGCACGAAAGCTTGATCACCCCGTGCAACGCACTGGTAGCACATGCTCGTTGCTAATATAAGAAGCAACATAAATAAATCAGATAATTAAACAATTTTACAATCTTCCCATTCCCATACATTGACGACAGTTATAAGTACAGTCCATTCCTAACTTTAGACCCATTGTTTGAAAAAAAAAACCTTTTTTCACCGAACTGTTATCTCTAGTCTAAATGCAGTGTTTAATTGAGTTGGACTTGGCTTCATTCGCGCGAGTGCACCGCACACAAACCCTCAGTAGCCGCACACACCCAATTTCTCTCGCGGCCACCACCTGCGACAGCTTGGCTGTAACATGACAGCATTACAGCAATCGACGATAAGAGATTGTTTATCCTTGAATTTTCTTGATTCTTCAAATCTAAATTGTGCGATCATTTCCTTCATATGAAAAATTTTAGCTCTTATTAAACATAGTATTTGAATAGCTTTATTAATTCGTGTAGAATAAAAGTTGTGAATTGAAGAACTTAAGTTCTCAAGGGTAGGAAGAAGAAATAACAAAGAAGATTGATGTCTTCCTTCATTAGACGTGCATTCTCCTCCATAAACCTTCTTCTTCTTCGGAGCTCTTCCTGTTAGATATGATTAGTTTTGATGATGTCAAATATTAAGAGCAAAATGTTTGTATGATATACTTATCTTCTACAGTGACTAATATTACTATATTTAATGTTATATATCTTGTAGATTAGTCATAAACCTGATGGTGGGTTGATGTTATTTTTGCTTATATGCCTCATAAATGGAGAATGCTCATCAAGAAAAAAATCAAGAAGCAAGGGATTAAAGAAAGAAGAACTTGCAAAGATCAAATGGAAATATTAAGATTCAAGTTGTTAGATGTAATATTGGAAGTCTCCATGATCAAGTTTGATGTTGGAATGGCTTAACTGGAAGTTAAAGTGTCTTATATCGGAGTCATATGAACCCCACGTGAGTCATGCTTCATTTTGGAATTTTCAAGGCTGAACACTCGAGTGATATTGAGTGAAATACAAAATCACTCGAGTGAATTCCTCAGAACTCAAGTGATCTCTTCAGAATCACTCGAGTGACGCTGAAAAACGCAATGCTCTGTTTTCATTCAGCATGAACGAGGTTCAGTAGTTTGATCATATCTCCCAAAACACAACTCCGAATGAGGTGAAACTAGTCGATATGAAACTAGACTCCCAATGCGTCATTTTGACACCAAGATCAAGTCAAAAGAAACTCATATGAAGGAGATATGAATTTTACAAGATAACACTCAAATCAGCATCATATTCCAAAACAGCTTTGATATTTTGGACATAACTCTCAAATTTCATATCAGATTGTAACAAAACTAGTGCCATATTAAAGTAGATTTAGAGAGCTTTCCATGAATATATAATTTTTCACATTTGAAACTATATACTAAGAATTATGCCTTCTGGAAGTTGATGCTTGTGACTTCAGACATTTTCTAAGATTAGTAATACTCTTTGGATCATAACTTTCTGTATACAATGCATTTGGACCTGATTCTTATTGCATTGGAATGTAGACAATGAGAGCTTTCCGATGATATATTATTTTCCATATTTTGAGTCAAAATGAACAAATCATGTCTGATGAGAATTCGAGTTGACTACATATGCTCTCATAAGTTTTGCACAGAACTTGTCCAAAAATTGAAGTTGTCACAAGAACTCGAGTTTTAGATCAAAACTTGAGTTATGGTCAAAGATAAATTCGAGTTTGAAGGAAGCACTGGAGTTCTAGAAGCTTGAACACTCGAGTGTGGATTCACACTCTTACAAGTGTTAGACAGACGCTAGTTAAGAAATTGAAATTCTATTGATGCACTTGAGTTTTGTTGGCAATTACACTTGAGTGTTGGCAGAAAGTTCAACCCGGCCGCACTTCCAGTGCTCTTCTTACACTTCCAGTGAAGTCTTAGTGCACTTGAGTGAACATCAGAATCACTTGAATTGATTATTAGTAAAGGCAAAAATTTGAGAAGGTTTGCTCAACGGGAGTGAAAGTGAAATTCAATTGCAGTGATCTGATAGATCACTTGAGTGATTAGGAAATTCACTTGAGTGATATATTACTAGAAGCATATCACTCAAGTGATCAAATAACATTCACTCGAGTGATACACAATAAAAGCCAGATCACTCAAGTGAAAGGCTAAACCACTTGAGTGATGTATAATTCTAGAAAACAAAGCAGCATTGTAACTTCTAAAAATCATTGGAATAATTGTGTAATTCATTCTTCTTGCTTCTAACACTTCATTGAATTAGTGTTCAAAGTATTTCTCTAGGAAAACAATGAGAAGATCATACGAAGAGAAGAAAAGCCACCTTACGGGAATAGAAAGTCCACTCACTACTACAAAAAGGGGCTTTAACCTCCCAAATTTGGCACCTTTAATGTCCCAAAACGGGGGGACGTATATACTGGGGGCGTAGTAAGTTGAAACAAACGACGTCCCAAATGATAGGGACATGTAAAGTCGGACTTTAGGCGTCCCAAATTACAATTTGGGACGCCTAAAGTCCCCCCAGGCGTCCCAAATTACAATTTGGGATGCCTAAAGTCCCACCTGGGGGGACTTTAGGCGTCCCAAAATGTAATTTGGGACACCTAAAGTCCCACGCTGGGTGACTTTAGGCGTCCCAAACTTTAATTTGGGACGCCTAAAGTCCCCAGGTTGGGACTTTAGACCTCCCAATTCTTAATTTGGGACGTCTAAAAGTTAGGTTTTTTTTTAACCCTTATTTTACATTCTGTATTACCCAACGAATTCAAACTGCAGAAACAGAATAGAAGATGGATTCATAAACCACACTGTCCGTTACAAACTGGTAAGGACATCCAGCACTACAATCTTTACTATATATACATACAATAACATACTACTACAAACTACAATTTCATACAACCTACTACAATTTCATCCAGCACTACAATTTCATACAACCTACTACTATATATATATCAACAAAAAACAACCAGAAAGTGTCAAAACGCTATCATCACACAACTACAAACTGATATAAAATAAAAAGTTTACTGCTCTATATGTTGAAGAAGATGTCCAGCCAAAAGATCTCTGATCAAATCAAGGTCTTCACGTAGGTAGGCATCTTCATTATCAAAAATCTGAAAATTAGAAAGTAAGCTTTGATGAAATAAATCTCAAGCAAATGAATTAATTAGCATTTCGATTAGAACACCAAAAATATTATAATTTGAGAATGAAGAAGCGATTACCTTTTCAAAATCGCTAGTAATTCCACTTTGAGTTATGTTATACATATAAAGTATAACATAATATCCGCATTCAGTGTTGCGAGGTTGCCGAGGGCACTTTAAATCAAAGGGATGCAATTGGTTGTTAAAATCAATAAAGGTATGTCTAAAAGAACCGTCAATGAAACAATTAGCTAGGATCGAATGTACTTACTATCGGATAAAACCACTTTGGCTTTTTAACAACTGTACCCTCGCGTGACCCACCTAGGACTCTATATGTTTTACAAGCACTATCATGAAAATCAAAATGAACAGAAATTAGAACTATTGATTTTTGTAAAGAATCAATGAAATACAAACAAAATAACTTACGTGTCGAAGACGGATTTTGTATCTCTGTCTGGCTTTTTACCCAAGGGATCAAACCAATAGACTACGTGGCGGCGGGGACATATAACACACAAACTCCAGTAGTAACTTTAACAACATGTACACATTAAAATGAAGTTAGATGAGAAGACAATTATTTATTAAACTTCTTAAATTGATAAAATGTAAATACGAACCGTTGAACAATAGGTGCTAGATAACAACGAAGTTTGGTCTGTCCCATTGCATAGCCGACATAGTGAGTCCTATGCGCCACAGTACAAGTATCCCCTGTCGTATTCGCAGGACATAAGAATCCATACCAATCACGTCTTTCCATGTTTGTGCAGAGAGCGTGGAAGGTGCTATAATAGAATTAAAATAAGGAATGAATTATTGAATGTATGAAATCAAAAAACCACTAAATGAATTCTGTGGGAAATTTGAAAAAAAACTTACCGGACTGCAAATTTCACCCAGCCTGCATCTATCTCCTCCAACCTGATAAACTGCTTCAGATCTGTATTGTCAATCATGTAGGGATACTCCACTTGGCCCACAATCCCTGCAGGCATCTTCAAGTCAATCTGTTTAACGCCCTTGTAGATCTGTTGCAGCCGTGCTAAGTAGGGCCATTTGCTCGCAGCTTCGTCATCCTTTTAGAACATCAAAAAACAAATTGTTATTATGATGCCAACAGATTTTCAGTAACAGTAAGGTAATTCCTACCATTGGAGGTGTTGCATCTGAACCAATAAGATTGCGAGGCCAAAGGATGAAAGATCTTATCGCTTGACCTAACGTGCCAACCTCTGGATCAGGAACAGGGATGGCTGTACCTTCTTCCCCCTTTCTAACACTCGTCACATTCACCCTACGAAAATCCTCCGAAATTTGCTGATTATGGTGGGTGGTAGCACGAGTGTGAACGAGAGCATCAGCAACAACACGCAACAGTGGATCATCCAAATAGAGGGTGCAAGGGTCTCCCGATACTGGAGTGGGAGAAGGGTCGCCAAGTGGTTGCGCCAGAGGGTTGTAACTTCCTCCGGTGCTAATGAAGGCCGGGGATTCCTGAGTTCTATGCTCGTCCCTTGCCCTTTGTGCTTCAAACATCTTTGCCATTTCAAGTTGAAGCTCTGGCAACAGCTCTTGTCAGAGCTTGTCGCGAAGGTTGGCCTCGATCTCTCGTTCGAGCTCCTCTCGAATCTTGGCCACAACGTCCTTACTAGGTCCAGCTTGTGACGAATAACGTGGTTCTCATCCAAAATACCTCGCGGCACTAACTCCCCGTGTCTCTCCTCGAACACGACCAAGGTCAGTTGCCTTCCCAATAGCCGTTGACAAGATGTCCATCCGTTTACTTGGATTGAATGAACCTTGGCTACTCTGCTCGTCCAGTTCATCCTGTAGCATGCAGTTTATCGTAAATGTATCGAAACCACTCGCGATATGTAAAAAATTAGGTACGTATGGTATAACTACTTACAATCCTCACAGCAACCTCAGCAACAGTCGGATTTATGTACTTCCCAGCCTTAATCCTCCCTGCTTTCCATTTTTTGTGACGTGGAGGAGGTGCCGGTGGCTCGATAACAACGCTAGGATCAGATTCCGCTGCTTCCTTCATTTTCTCTAACTCTTCTGCCATCATTTGCAGCTCAAGCTTCCGATATCCACCGCGAGACATGAAATGTTGATATTTATTTTCTGCTTGCCTCTGGGCATTTGCTGCACTTAATTTCTATGAATTAAAAACAACAAAAAATAAATCAATAATATAAAGTATATGAAAATTACAAGTTATATATCATGATGATAGAAATCTTACCAAAAACTCAGGATCTGCTCGTGATGCCGCAAACAACCTCCAGTCCTCTGGAGACAAATACGTATACGTTGCACATGGATCCTTACCCCTAAGGGCCCCTCGAATGTAATGCGCTGTTAGCTTGTTCTTGAAACCTTTCCAACGTACACGAACCTCATCCATCCAGTGCCTATACATCTCCGTGGTGTCTGGGACATCGTATGTTTGCTGCAAGGTAAAACATAAGATTATTATATTTCAAACAATAAGAACAAAGCTACAATGCATCAAAACTTAGCTTACATACCAAAAGTTGCTGCCAAATCATGTTTTTCGTTTTTGGGGGAACCAATCTCCAATTATCGTAGGTAATGCGCACTTTGCTTCGAGCCAAAAGTCCTATGTAGCTAATGAAGTGGTCTTCCTCAGGACCAACTGGATTCAGATTGTCATCGAAGTCTATATGCAGCCTCTCCTGTTGATGTTCAGGATGTGCAACCAATGCTCCCATCTTTGTACAGCCTCTAACCCTCCTTCTTGCAGGGGGTTCAACTCTAGGCCTTTCGTCATTGCTAGAGCTTTTGTCATCTCTACGCCTCTCGTCATCACTAGAGTTGTCCATATTCCTGTTAACACACAAAAAGCGACATCAGAAACGTAAATAAATTCCAATGAAAATGAAATATACTAAGCGGGAAGTAAAACAGAAAAAACACAGTTCTCGTTTATAAATTAAGGTCTTACTCTATTTTGTTTCCCATAGTCCTTCACCATGGTCATTTCTTACAGCATATTCGCCATCATCTACCAATTCTACTTCATTTGTTCGAGGTGTAGTTGTTGTGAAAGGTGGTGTGTCATCAGGTTGAAGGTCGGATCACCATACTTCTGTTTTTTACTTTTAAGGACAATGGACATGTTTTTGCTGGCAGGATCGGTGACATAAAATACTTGTTTCGCCTGGCTTGCTAAAATGAAGGGCTTGTCTCTATAGCCAACTCTTCAAAGATTGACTGAGACAAATCCAAATTGTTTATCTATTACCACGGCATTATTGCTAACCCACTTACATTTAAATAAAGCAACTTTGAACTTGTTGTATGTCATCTCCCATATTTCTTCTATAACTCCATAATAGGCCATAGACGCTAATATGGGGTTTTTGTCTCTCGAACTGGAAAAGTGCATAGATTCAGCTTCTACCATGACCCCACTATTTTGCATGGTACTTCTGTCATCTTGCTCTTTGGTATAGAAAGAATAGCCATTTATATCATAACCGGTCCAAGTAATGACCTGAAACGAAGGCCCCCAAGCTAGCCACTCGATTGTCTCAGACACACCGATCTCGTGCAAAACCTTTTCCTCGAACCACTGCATGAATGTCTTGTTTTGCTCAATAGCAATCTGCATGTCATTCTTCCTTGGATTCTTGTTCTTCAAAGTGTTTCTGTGTTCATTTATGTAAGGTTGAACTTCTTCCATATTATTCAGGATATACAAGTGGGCTTGCAACACCTATTCACGAGGAACATTCTTCACTTTCAGTCCTCGTGTTCCCTTGCTTCTCCATTCTTCATGCCGAGATTGTTCCTTCTTCCCTGACATATAATCTTTGCAAAACTCCATAGCCTCCTCAACAACATATCTTTCTACTATTGAGGCTTCGGTCGATAAGGATTTTTAGAATACCCTTTTAAGATCTTCATGTATCGCTCGAAAGGGTACATCCACCTCAGGTAAACTGGACCGCATAGCCTTACCTCCCTCACCAAATGAACTACCAAATGCACCATTATATCAAAAAATGAAGGAGGAAAGTGCATCTCTAGTTGTGACAAAATAATGTAACCCTCATTTTCTAGTTCATCCAACTTTTCAGTGTCAATGACTTTGTTACAGATAGCATTGAAGAAAACGCACAATCTTGTCACTGTGGTTCGTACTTCATCTTTCATTATGCCTCTAATAGCTACCAGTAATAGTTGTTGCATCAACACATGATAATCATGGGACTTCATTCCCATTAACTTCAAATCGTCCATTGAGACACATCTTCTCACATTCAAGGAATACCCTTGCGGCACCTTCATTTCATGCAAACACCCACACAAACTTCTTTTCTCTGCTTTTGATAGTGTATGCACTGCTGGCTCCATGTATGCTCTCCTACCATCATCTCTTAGTTGTGGATGTAACCGTTCTCTTATTCCCATATCGACAAGGTCTAATCTCACATTAATCCCATCCTTAGTCTTCCCTGGTATGTGCAAAAGCGTACTGATAAGGCTATCACAAACATTCTTCTCCACATGCATCACATCAATACTGTGTCTCACGTCAAGCGAACGCCAATACGGAAGATCAAAGAAATGGATCTCTTCTTTCATATGTTCTTCTTACCCGCAACCCTCTGATTCTTACCAAAAGTGACATGGATACATTCCACTCGACTGTAGACTTCCTCTCCGGTTAGTGACTTTGGAGCCATTCCATGCTCCGGTAAGCCGTTAAACCGCTTTCTTAGCCTACGATACGGGTGGAACCGATGAAGAAACCTCCTGTGGCCAAGGTAGACAGTTTTTCTTCCATGCTTTAGTTGTTGGAAGTGTGTGTCTACTTCACATATTGAGCATGCTTTGTGTCCCTTCACGCTGTACCCTGACAAGTTTCCCTACGCAGGGAAGTCGTTTATCGTTGTGAAAATCATTGCACGTAGCTTGAAAGACTCCTTCTTATAAGCATCAAACACATCTACGCCTTCCTCCCACAACTTCTTCAAGTCCTCAATCAAAGGCGCCAAATAGACATCAATATCGTTCCCTGGCTGTTTTGGTCCAGAAATCATCATAGATAGCATCATATACTTACGTTTCATACATAGCCAGGGAGACAAGTTGTATATTACAAGGAGAACCGGCCACGCACTATGTGTGCTAGTAAGAGTTCTATACGGATTGATGCCGTCTGTACAAAGCCCAAGCCGTAGGTTTCTCGGCTCGCTGCCAAATTGAGGGAACATTTCATCTATTTTTTGCCATTGTGGAGAGTCAGCTGGGTGCCGAAGATATTTCCCATCAGATATTCTCTCATCAGAGTGCCATCTCAACTTCTTCGCTTTTGTTGCACTCGCAAACAAACGTTTAAAACGTGGTATTATTGGAAGATACCACATAACCTTTAAAGGTTGCCTTTTACTTGTCACATCACCACAACCACCATCTTTTTTCACTTTGTATCGTGCAGTTTTACACTTAGGACACTCACTAAGACCTCCGTACTCATTTCTGTACAGTACGCAGTCATTAGGGCAAGCATGTATCTTTTTATACTCCATACCCATTGTAGACAGGATTTTCTTGGCCTCATACATACGATTTGGAAGTACATTATCCTCCGGAAACATATCACACAATAGTTCAAGTAGCAATGTGAAACTACTATCGGTCCACCCACAAGTTGCCTTTAAGTTAACCAAATGTAATGTTCCTGTCAGCCGCGTGTACTTACTACCACTGTACAATGGTGTCTCTGCATCACTCCGCAGGCTGTCATACTCCTGCGACTGCGCAAAGGATTCTGCCTCAACATCGTTAATCATTCTCTCCATTCTATCTTCATCTATGACATCTACAGCTTCCTTCTTGTGTGACGGACAATCAGTTACTTCCTCACCATGCCATATCCACCTTGTGTATCGCAGATTTATTCCATCACAAAGTAGGTGATCCTTTATGACATCAACATCCCGTCTACTCTCATTCAAACAATTGACACAAGGACAAAAATACTTCCCATTTCTTGCAGGAGCATTCTTTTTAGCGAATTCAATAAATTCGTCCACCCCTTTCTCATATTCTTCACTAGTTCTCAAAGCATTCATCCAACTATGATCCATTTTGTTACCACCTAAGGCATTACCAATAACATTCACACGTTTAGTACAATTCTCAACGACATATGATGGGATTGCCTAATTAAGTTATCAACCCAATTTAGGATTTTAAAATATGGGCTTAATAACTTTATTGCCCCCTCCTAGCCTTATCTCTCCTCTTACAAGAGTTTCAGTGCTATGTAACTTATTTTTTTAATAAGTATATGTATATAAAATTAATGTATAATAAAATAAATACAATAAGATTAAATTAAAGAATTTTTTTGAGGTTTGGAAGAATTAAAAACAAAACGAGTTTCATATTAACAAAACAATTTTAAGTTGAGTTCTTCCAAAAATAAAATTGTTTTATTGAAAATATTTAGATAAAAATCATTTAATGAATATTGGGGTTATGGTTTTCTTTTTATGTTTTGGCTTGAATTATTCTTCATAATTCGTTTGGAATACAAGAATTTCTTTAATTTAAACATTTATAATACTTCAAAAATACATTATTATAAAATTAGTTTAAATTAAAAAATATATTTTATTAAATAAAAAATATTATTAATAACAGAAATATGTTAATATAATTTCAATTAAAAATTTCTTCAATTTTTTAAATTCAAATCACAAAAATTTTTCTTCCCTTCCCCTACGGTTTTTTAAATCTAATTCACAAATTTTTTTCTCCTTTTCCTTTGCTCCAAATCTCTCATACCAGACATTCTCCACTTGACTAACCCACTTGATAATTTCTTTCAAAGAACAATATTATTGATAACGAGAATACCAAACATTCTCTAATTGACTAACCCACTTGATAATTTCTTTTAATCAACAATATTATTGATAACGAGAATGACCTACCCTGAATTTGGGGCATTTGACAATTTAACTTTATCTCCATTGGCTTATAAAAGCTAGATTTTCCTAAAACTGAACAACATACAGAGATTTCTATTATACAGCAATTTAAGCAATATAACCACAACAAACACATCAGGCTAATCTCAACTATCTCAATATAAGCAATATATAAGCACAATCTCAACCATTTCAAGTAAATTTATATTTCAAAAACAAAATATACCATTCTGTTACAAAAAAAAAATGAAGAAAATAACCAACCTGATCAGGGGCGCCCACTAGCTAGTATGTTGGAGAGGTAGAAGACGTTGGAGATCCACGGTGGTGTGCACAACAATGGAACGACGAAGGTGGAGGAGAGAGCAAAAATCTACCTACTGTGGAGGAGGGTCGGTTGCAGCCGTTGAAGAAACAAAGAAACAAAGAGGAAGAAGAAGAAGGGAGGAGGGAGGTGTTCAACAAGGGCCGACGGTGGAGGAGAGAGCTTGAACAAGGGAGGAGGGAGGAGTTGAAGAAAAAAACAGATGAGGCCGACGGTGTGGGTGGGGAGAGGAGGAAGAAGAGTAAAGTTGTTGTTGAGAGGATGTGAGGAGAGGGTGTGATAGATGAGAAGACCGCATGTCAGACAAGTGTCTGACATGCGGGTAGGGGGACGCCTTTAGGCGTCCCAAATGGCATTTGGGACGCCTAAAGTAGGGACTTTAGGCGTCCCAAATGCCACTTGGGACGCCTAAAGTCTTAGTTTAGGCGTCCCAAATCCATTACTTTAGGCGTCCCAAATGGATTTGGGACGCATAAAGTCCTGGTTTAGATTTGGGACGCATAAAGTCCTGGTTTAGGCGTCCCAAATGGATTTGGGACGCCTAAACTAAGTCTTTAGGCATCCCAAATGTCATTTGGGATGCCCAAATGACATTTGGGATGCCTAAACCCAGCTCTAGGCGCTAAAAAAAATTTATGAAATTTATATTTCGCGCCAGGAAGCACTTTAGACGTCCCAAATTAAAATTTGGGACGCCTAAAGGTTCCCCTTCATATATATAATTACGAAAATGCCACCGCCTCCCTTTTTAACCACCCAATTTTCAATTTGGGACGTCTTTTGGGGTGGTTATATCTCAATTCTGCAGTAGTGACTGAATGTAACGGCAAGTTTTTCAAATATGAAGAATGGTCAAACATAGCAACGGTACTTAACAGATAGGTTGAAATACTTACAACGGTCATATCCTACTCAACTATAAATATAGGAGATCCAAGCAAAGTGTAATAACAACGGGAGCTCAACAACAAAAACATGCTTATATCATGAATCATCCACTCCGACCCAACTACTCTCTGTTCTTATCTATTTTCTATATCATGTATATTTGAGAGAGAGATTATTTGTATATTACTTCAGTGTTCATCTTATTCACTTCTGAGAGAGAAGATTGATTGTAATCCTTCATCATCAAGGTTGTAACCTTAAGGTGTGTAAGGGGGAGTAACCCGGTGAGAGATTTGTAGAAGGCTTCACAAGTGCCCGACTAAACTTGTAGGATTGTAGCGGTTCTCAAGTACCAAGTTAAACTTGAAGAAGATAATGGATTGAAATTCTTAAAAAGAGCCTGGGGACTAGACGTAGGTCATTGTAGATTGGACCGAACCAGGATAAATCACAATTTGCATACTCTTTTCTTTAAACTCTTATACTTCCAGCATATATTAATGTTGATTTATGATTCATTACTTTCATAGTTATTGCTTTCATTAAGATGCAAAAAGATTTCCAAAGTTCTTAAGTTATTATCAAACACTCAATTCACCCTTCTCTTGGGTGTCAGCCAATTCTAACACTTCCCTCTACAGTCGTGATCTCTCATTCACAATCGAAAATCCTATCAACATATGTAACTCTAATGTTGAGAGGGTATTCAGTCTCCTAGTGTCACACCCTTTTCTTATTTTCACCTATTTTAGAGTATTTGCGGAAACGATACGCAGTTTGGTGGGCAACACAGGAATAGTATAAATATACTGATATTATGTGCATGATTACGGAAATTCCCCATAAGGGTTCGTACTTAATAATTACAATTAATATAGCCTCGCAGTGTTGCGTGGGTGTCTAAACCCGTTTTAGGGAAAATGGAGACATCTTCCAGTCTTTGTTCCACCATGGCATTCCCCTCATACGGTTCTCTTCGCTGCTTTTAACATAGCTTCTGTCTTCACCTATCTAAATTGTTGGTAGGGGATGGTGAAATTCAAGAAAATCTTAGTAGGAAAACAATGCCAATATACATGCAAGATAAGTGCTTAATGCATGACATGCTTGCATTACATGACTCATGTTCACACAATGACATATCTGCATGCTCCATGTTTCAAATAACATACATATAGCCATAGCATAAATAGAAACAGAGCTTTAATTATTCATATGTGTTTAACATAATCAAGCAAAGCAATAACATGCATCAATACACCAGCACAAATAACAAATACATACACGAGAGGTAAGTTCCCTACCTTAACCGCCCTTCCCTGATCCTTGAATAACGTGCCTCGATTTGCGTGCCAATCCTTCAGAGCTCTCAAGTTTAGAGAAGGTTTCTAAGTAAAATCACAAGAAAACTCTTAAGAAATCACACTTACCTTAAACTTCTTCTTCCTTCTCTCTAGAACTTGAGAGCTCTCTCTCTCTCTCTCTCTTATCTTCTTGTGTTGGATGAAAATGAGGAAGGGAAGAGGAAGGAAAAAGTGCTTCATAAACATCTCCCTTTACCCTAAACCATTTGATTTCATCAAAGCATATGATGGTGACACTTGTCACAACCCATTCCTCCTTCACATTATGTCATTACTTCATTAGGCTTCCAATTGGTTTTGAACTAACTTCCTCCCTCTTGGTTAGCATAGAAAACCGCCTCCTTCTCATGCTCACTAACCAAGTTACTTTCCTCCAACTAATCCCAACTTGCACTCAACTATGCAATCAAGTAGTGAATTAAGTTTACTTCATCTAATTCCCATCATGCACTCAACCATGCCTTCATGTAGTGTACACTTAACCTTGCATTCAAGATAATCCTTACCATCATCAATCATGATTGCTATGTTCATGTAGCATTATTTTAATGCAATTGGACATGTGCTCATATTCATAAATCATGATCTAATCCTCTCTTCATATGATAATGACACTTTGCATCTTTACTTCCATTAATCAATTTCTAACACATTTTATTTTCAATTTTCGGAATAATTGCCAATTCTGGCAGATTCTTTGCCCTAACATTGAAAAATCATAACTAAATTTGTAGACATCATTTTGGGGTGATTCCAAAGGATATGGAACCCTTATTGAGTCTAGTTTCAAGAAAAAATATGGACTTTAGCTAGTTGGAAGCATATCATTCCCATATTTCATTTCTTTGACCGCTGCTCTAGAGACTTTTCAGATTTTCTGGGCTAACTTCAAAAATTTATAACTCTCAATCCACTAGTCAAAATGGCTTATAATACCTATCAAATTAAATCCCTGTATGTCTACTTTCACCTTGTAAAATTTTATAATTTTTGGACATCATTTGGTCATCCAAAATCCCAAGACAATCTCATTGTCTCACAGGAAATTTCAATAAAAGCATAATCACATCCTCCAAAATTCACCATTTCACTTTCTTTAATACCCCAAAGATATAAGAAACATTAGGGAATAAATTTGGGGGTCCTGCTAAACCGAGACTTGACAGTCCACTTATTTCAGCCTTATTCACTAGCCTCCAATCCTGAAATTCGGGGTATTACACCCAGCAAGTAATTTTATCATAGAAAGTCATAGACTCTTTGCCAAAGGACGAAAGTCAAGTATAACTTTCTGTCTCTTCTCCACATGAACATCTAGATAGGCTATTTCTTCTCCAGTTTCTTTAATCTTAGGATAGAGTTTATGTTGATTTAAGGAGAGATATTAAATATGGTTTACTCCTTTGGTTTTTTGGTGCTTTCCAAGTGAATGGACTTATCTGGATATGGTTGTTAAATCGTATCTGTGCAAAAATAAAAATGGTTGTACAAGTTTTAGCAGGAGGACTAATTTGTTGTACTGATGTAAATTTAATGTTTCCTTTTAACTCAACAATGAGCACATGACAAAAATTCAGGGAGCTTTCAGTGCAGAAGTTTTCTCTGTATAAAAACGACAAGTAAAAGAAAGTTTGTAAATTTTTTGAAATGAGTGCATCTAGTTTTTTCAAATATGATTGTTGTATGTTATGTGCTAATTGAATTGGGTTAGGCTCTGCACTGGAAACATAAAGGTTTTAGCATTAAGGGTTGTAGCCCCAAGATCAGAGCAAGGGTGATAGTGTCAGACAGAATCATTTCTTTGGTTACAATCAACTAACTCCAAACACTCACAATATAAAGTTGATATGAGATTTTTTTGTAAATTTTTGCCAATGATTGTCCTAATGAAACTAACTTCTATGCAAAACATAGTCTTTGGGTGAGTTAATGCTCAAAATAATTTTTGTTAATTATTTGATCTATATAATTTAGAGGATGCAGCTGGTGTTAGTACAATTGAAGTTCCTCCAGATGTTGGGCCTACTATTAAGGCGAATGCTATTTCACAGATGGAGGCAGCAATGGCTGCATTATCAACAGAACTAAACAAACTACGCACAGGAAGGGCATCTCCAAGTATATCTTAGGCCATCATTATTGTGAAACTTTATTTTCTGTTTCTGTGATTGTTAATAACCAACGTGTATATGCATAATGAAATGTTTCTACAGGAATGCTTGACCATATTATTGTAGAAACTGGAGAGGTAAAGACCTTATCTGTAAATCCATATGATCCTCAGGCAGTCTCCTGAAAAACACACACACTTATTGTCTGAATCAGTTCTTATTCTAGCTTTCTGAGGTTTACCTCCAGGCTCTAGCAGTCTGAATCTTATTCAAATTTTAATTTCTTAAATTTGTTTTCTTTATCGTGGCCTTCAAGGCAAAAAAAAAAATTGACTATATAATTTTATAACTGGTTCATTTACTTGAGGAATAAATTTATTTTCACTTGTAGTCCACAGCCATGAGAGATCAAGTTTATGTTTCTCGTGAGATTTAATTGCTAAACTAGTATGACAGTTGAATCCCAATCACTTCTACAGGCGCTTAAACAATTAGGGCTCATTTGGTCTGAGGGGAGGGGAGGGAAAGTGGGCGAAGGGAAAAATTTTTTGAGTTGAATTTAAAAAAATTAGAGAAGTATGGTTAAAAATTTTTAATTAATTTTTCTTACTCTTTTATCTTATATATTCTCTTTCTTTATTAAAATTTTATTACTCTACTTCTTCATTCTTTTAAAATTCAACTCCTAAAAATTTTTCCCCCCCTCCCTTCCCCTCCAAATCCCTCACACCAAATAGACCCTTAAGGGCTTGTTTGGTCTGAGGGGAAGGGAGGGAAAGTAGGCAGAGGGAAAATTTTTTTGAGTTAAATTTAAAAAAATTAGAAAAGTGGGGTTAAAAAGTTTTAATTATTTTTTCTTACTCTTTTATCTTATATATTATCTTTATTAAAATTTTATTACCCCACTTCTTCAATCTTTTAAAATTCAACTCATAAAAATTTTCCCTCCCCTCCCTTCCCCTCCGAATCTATATATTCTCACTATTGGGAAGACTGATTACTGTTATTCCACGGTAAGTTCTGAATCTATATATTCTCACTGATGTCTGTCAGCATGAAGTTCATTTGGATATTTTGGTTAATAAATAACTATAAAATATATGCTCATTGTAACTGACTAATTTACTTCTGCATCTAACGATCAGATTGACCAAAGAGCATCTGCTGGTAAACTAAGACCTTTTCAAATTATATGTGATTTCAATTTTTCCCCTTCAGCCAGAATTTACGGCTGGCACACATAATTGCTGCTATATCTTTGTGTTGTTCATTTATTCAGGCCATGAATAAGTTGGTAACCAAGTCATGTGAAGATGCCCGACAAAAGGTATGGTAGGAAGTTGTTCCATTTCCTTGATCTATATGTTTATAATGTTGAGAAAAAGTGACATAAACAACTATGTCCTCGCAATAAAACATCTAAAGAGCAATGCCCTTCTAAACTTCACAATACCTGGATATTGGTAGATGACTGTACTTGACTATGGGTTGGGCTGGCCAATAGCTTTGGTCTCCATGTGGCTTGGTGAGGGCCTAATTCAGATCGGTGCAGGAAGGCTAGGTCTTCATCTCTTATCATGCTTAGAAAAGTTGAAAAATAAACTGAACATTTTGTCTAAAGTTTCCAGTGTTGACAAATTTCTGCAATGATTTTTTAATGCTTGCTTTTATGTTGTAATTGTATACTATAGAAAATTTTTAGCTTTACGTAATTCAAGGAAAGGCCTCAGCTCAAGTTGTACAGAATTCTGACTCTTGCTAAATGTTTTGATTTGTTTTTCACCTAGTTCAACTTTGGTCCCCCCCCCCCCCCCCCCAAAAAAAAACAAAAGGGAAAAAAACAAATATTTTATGCTGCTCTTTTCATTCTTAAGATTGAAGAGTTCTCAAATAGGGTCATAGTGATTACTTTTTCCTTTCATATGCTCAACACTCAAAGCCCGATATATTGTTGTCCTAAATTATTACATCTGATGTTTAGCTTTTAAAGTTGTTAACAGAGAGTCTTCATAATTTCTTAAAACAATGCAATTAGATCACCAGCCATTGTCAGTTATAATGGTTGTCCCCCATACCATATATATAGAGTGCAGATGTACCCTAATTTACTGCAACGTGTGTCAAAGGATGTTATTCAGCAGGCAATGGATGCAATCAAAAAGCTGTATTCAAGTCTCCCTAAGGATGACATAAAAAGAATGGAGAAAGAAGTAAGTTATAACCCATTCCAGGTTAGTGACCGACAAGATTGCATAAACTGACCAAAAAAATTGTGAAAAACGCGGAAGATACATGCAAGGCAAAGGAGAAGGAAATTAGTCAGGGTTGAGCTCTACTGGCTTTCTGAATTTTTGCGGAGATTTCGGCATTTCCCTTCACCTCTCATATGTTGGGGCCGGGGATACATCTGACTTTATTCAGGCGTTATTTGATTATTAATCCTGTGATAGAAGATGAGTTCCCTCAGTACCTTCCACCACTTTGACCTTATTTAAGGGTTGGAAATGTTGCATTGGCTCTTGCTTCCTTTGTTGCTGTTAATTTTCATGTTGTTTTTCTTATGGCAACCCCCTTGTTTAGTCCAAACCACATAAGATTCAATTTGCTTACTTGATTTTTAGTTTCTGGAGACTTTAGTTGTGGGGAAAATTGACAGATGACAATCTTGTTAAATGTTGCACATTGGCTGCTTTTAATTTGATTGTCACTTCTGGCTGGTGCTAGAATTTTGGATACAACAAATATAATTTTAGACGTTTATTACTAAATTTTAATAATTTTAATTAATAATGTTAATCAACTTCATTCAACTTTACAAGGCTGTAAATACAATTTAATCGAATTAACTCCTAAATCAACTATAGAACAGCTATAACATAACATATGGCACAAAACTTTACTCTGTTCCATGCGCATTTACTTCCTATGTTTTGCAATATTAGTCATTCTGAGATTTTTCTTTTCTTTTCAAGCAATTATCACTTTAAAATTTTAATAAATCATTAACCATTTTTTATCATTTTACCCTTTGATAGTGAAACTAATACTTATTGAAAAGTAGGAGTAAAATGTTGCAATACAATAATTATTTATGATCGACAACCTAAAAATTGTTTTCATTTTAAATTTTCCTTTTACTATTTACAATTGACCCTTTTAACATCCGGCCATCAATTATTAGGAGAATTTTAGGTGGAACAACATTAAAACACTTGATTATTGTCTGGATCATCTGAAAAATAAAAAGTTTTTAATTGTCGAAACATTTATGGGACAACGCTTCAAATTTTATCTTTCCATAAGTGTTTTTACTATTTATGAGGTAAGTTTGTGAGATAAGTTTTGTCTTGACTTGCCGAAAAAAGGCTTATGAAATCACGGTTTTGTTGTTTCCCAAACAAGCACAAAGTTGCGCTGATTCCTCTCTCCTCAAGCTAAGTAACCTTCATTGCTCTATCCAATAATGCATGAAGTTCAAGACATGACAAGTCTAAAACTAACCACACTAGTTTCAATACATCTCAATTTACTTCCCCAACCACCCCCCCCCCCCAACAAAACAAAAACATTTCGATTACTTCCTATATGGAATCTCAACGCTACCTATATCTCACATATGCATGATTAAATCACAGTACGATAACCTAGATTTTTGCACTGTGTATTTAATTTTTGGATATCTAGCATTGACTCCATAGAAAATTTGTGATGCATAAGTGTTGGAAAATAGCCTAGTCCACCCTTGGTGGATTGGGCCCAAGCCCAATAAGATTGGGGTCAAAGTATAAATAACATAAATGCTTGGGTTGATATATGTAATATTATCCAAAATGTTATGAGTCATGCTTTTTTGTCCGATGCAATATGACTCTTCAAGTGGCATTGTTTCACTGAAACAACATATATCTCAATCGAAAGGATATCTTGTCTCTCTGATGGAAGGACATGTTAGTAGAAGAGGAAGGGGTGCATAGAACCCTATAAATAGGCGTAAAGGGATTCAGTTGCAACTTACTTGAATTAACATACAGAAACTCTGTCACTGTGAATCCCTATTCCCTCTACTATATTTCTCTTTTCTTCTTCCTATAGTGGTGTATTTGCTGTGCGTCATAATCGCTTCCGCTACTGTGATACGATTAGCGTGGGTATAAGAAAGAAACGGTCGCACTCCAGGTACACCCAATTATTCTTACAATAAGAAATTAAAGAACATCAGTAATGAATAAAAAAGGCATCTCATAATAATTAGAACTTATTGCATCAAAGAAAACCAGCACATAATTTCTCTCATAATTTATGTCTTTGAAGTTTGAATGAAACAACATAATTTCTCTCATAGGAATCAAAAGGATGCTTCATATAATACATATATGTTTATATATATACAACCTCAGCTATTTGTCTCTGCCCTTTTAGAAACTATCCATTCCAAAAGTTTCATCCCATTTTAGGAGCTTCCTGATTGAAATATCACCATAAGCTTCTTCCTGCTTCACATCCACAAAATCTGTAGTTTTTAAAACTTTCAAAATTGTGATACAGATAACAACAATAACATCTTTTTCAAAAAGAGACAATCAAATATGTCAATAATCTACCTCCGATTCTTAGTATAACATCTCGTTAATTGCATTACAAATTAGGTCTTGCATTTAGAACTAGAGATATTACTAAAATATGTATCAATATGCTATTTACAAGTTATGAATGGCATAATACATTTCTTGAACTCTATACAATGCATGAGTAACATGTCTTGTTTTACTATAATCATGATAATTCTTTTAAAAGGGCAAACTCTTTCTGATTCGAATCCCAATCAAACATTAATATGGTGTTTCCAATTGCCCAACTTAACAAAAAGAGTTAGTTGCTCTTTTGGTCCATGAAATATGTCAATTTTCTCATTTGGTCCTCCATTTTCTGAGGCATTTCCTTGTGATCCTCCAATGTGGTGTTCATTACCAATACAATACTCACATCAAATTAAAATGAGTATTGCAAAAGTGACAAAAGCCATTTTAGAGGACTACAAAGAGACAAGCTCACAGAGGACTAAATTAAGAAAATTGATATCTTTCTGAGAATCAAAATATTATTTGGAAAGACTAAATAAGCATACCAATATTTCATAAAATAGCCTTGCAGATTCTTTCCTGGTTTTTAAACCAAAAACTTGTGAGAAGTTAACAACTTCCCCCTCCTTTTGATTCCTGAGACTCAGAAAACTTCTTTGTAAGTCCATGGCAACCATCCTGCATATTGTCATAGACAATCACAATCCAATATCACAAAATGATACTGAACTAAATTTCATGAATCAACTACAGTCTCACCTAGTTTTTCCAGATCATGTACAGGTTCATGATATTTTCATTAAAGGTTATTGGCTCAAGTACAGGGTTCACAAAGACAAATCTCAAAGCATCAAACAAACGGAATAAATATTTTTGACATAATTATATGCTTAACAATGCAAGATGAATTGTAAATAATTGCTAATACAGACTGAATAATACTACCATCTGTCTTGAATATAAGATCTCTTTTGTAGTGTAAATTACACTATGAACGAGATCTTATATTAAATACCAGAGGCAGTAGTACAAATGGAAGAAATTTTAACACTTACCTCACTCAACAAGCTATGTTCTTCATCCTTTCCTAAAGATTGATATGCCTCTAAGCTTTCATATAAGCTAAATGTCTTCACATTACACTACAAGGTTATTCTTAAAGTTATATGTGATATCAAATTGTCTTCAGCACATTATATGAGCATAATTTTAAAGATTACACGACTATTATTATTTTCCACATTCATCAAGTTAAGTTGCTCATCATTTCTTAGAGGCTGCTCTCTCCTCAAGCCTTCATGTAGACTTAAAGGTGTTATAGTGTTATATCATTTCAGCCTTCAACCGATTGAATGGTTGAGAGCAGGGAAGGAGTTTTTAGAGAAGCTACTTTATCAAGTTTCAATTCATTTAGCTTTCTTGGAGTTTTTGCCGTTTGAAAGGACTCTGATATCTTCACTTTCTTTTTTTGGTTACAAATCTTCACTTTCTTTTTGGAGAACAACGATTTGAGCTCTAATGAATGACCTGCAGAAAAGCAATGTTACCATTGATAGCCAAATTAAAACAACAAATTGAAAAAAAGGAAAAATTAGTGAAAACTCCCTGATTAAAAGTTTTATTGACTAGAATAACCTAAGTCAGAAAACCGGTATTTTGTTTGTACAAAATTTGCAAAGTACAAGATAAGTACGTGAGAGGGGTTTTATCTCGACTTACGTAATAAGGACTTATTGTCCAAAAATAAGTGATGCCCAACATACTATTACGCGAAAGACTTGACTTGGCTTGTTGACTACACAAGGGCTTGCATGATATAAGAAAATAAGGAGTTTAAAAAACAATAAAAACTTAACGTATAAATTTAGTCTGAAAGTTTTCACTAAGAAAAAATATTGTGTTGGAAGTATTTTTGTATTTAAGGATACTGTAAAAGTATTAAAATACAGCAATGTTACCCCATATTTTTAAAAATATTAACAATAATGTTAATATTTTTAACAGTTATAATTAGCTTTTTAATAGGTGAAGCAATATAATATTGCTATAAATTAAATACTGTCTATTAATTTTAACTTTTTCCCACACTGGATTTGATTTTAATATTTGTTTTTAAGTCCACTCACATATCTTGTGTGTGAATTTTATGAATGAAACAATTTAATTTAACATACAATAAAATAAAAAATCACATTCCAAAAAATGAATTGCACTCGGTTGTTCCATTTCTCTTGGACCAAAAATAAGTATTTGAAGTTGTTTCGTGTTAGCAAAAGAATACTAAAATAAATAAGACTTAGTTCAGTTCTTTCTTCTTCTTTTTTATAATAAGCGTGTATATCTATCTCACATAAAAAAAAATTTAAAAATTGGCTTGGTAAATTATAAATCTTATGTCATGATTTTTCATATGTGAGATATTAGTAACTTAAAAGGCATATTTTCTAAATCAAATGGGCCCTAGTTCGATTCATAATATCGATTCAAACATATCAGACCCTCATCGATTTGCTCCAAAAGGCAACCCCATATCAAAAAATCAGATGTTTCATTGCATAATATTCCACCAGCTATATCAACTTTAATAAAAAAAAAAATTAAACTAAAAATGAATCTTATATTAAGAACCTAAGTATTAAGCGTGGCTCCCTCTTATGAAAATAGTTTTACATTCAAATTTGTAAAACTTTTAAAATCATTCTGTTTAGGTTGGGCCACTCTATTTATGTGTTTCCCTGCAAAGCCATGTAGTCACGACAATATACAAAAATAACAACAACGTGACATGTTGACCATAAGGACAAATTTGGAAATGAATATAAAAATCTCATCCTATGTCAGATGGAGCATCTAATCATTCTCTCCATTTTGTTTAATTTCCTGTGACTTTAATGCCTAATCAAGAAGAGGAAGTTCGCAAAGCTCGAAGCTATCATTTTTGAGAACCTGTGAGCTATTTCTTTTGCTTACCACTACTTCCACCACGTTAATACTATCCCCTTGCTTCATCTCACTGATACTCCATTTTGCAGCCATTTTCCCAGAATTATATTGTCAGGGTTTTCTTCTCGCAGGAAAAATTGTGCAAAAGACTTTGTTAATTTCTGGTTTTTTTCTATTGTAGATATAATAAACATTTGCTTGCTCTTTCTATGGCCTTGGTTTCAGGTTGCTGAAGGTTGGAGCTAGAAATTGCTATCAAATGGATGGAAACATTTCTTTAACGCTAATAGAAGCATTACTGATACTATTGGCCTTATCAATTTCCATGGCTAACAGATTCATCTCTCCTTCCCTTTATGATAACCAAAGTACTGTTGCTGTTGAAGATAGGTGCGTAGCTAGCTAGCTTCTTGTATGATTTTCTCCTATGACCGGATATTTATTGACGGTTTGTTTCTATCTCTCCAGTTCTAAATATGATGTGATTTTAGCTCAAATTGATTCTCCTCCTTCAACCAAGTATGACATCTTTCTTAGCTTTAAGGGGGAAGACACCCGAGACACTTTCTCAACTTATCTCTATGAAGCACTCTGCGATGCAAAGATTCAAACTTTTATGGATCATAAGCTCCCCAAAGGAGATGATATCTCACCAGTTCTTCTGAAAACAATAGAGGAATCAGACATATCTTTGATTATTTTCTCAAAAAATTATGCCTCTTCAACTTGGTGTATGGATGATCTTGTTCATATCATGAAATGTAAGGATCAGCATGGAAGAACTGTCATCCCTATTTTCTACAACATAGATCCATCAGATGTTTGCAAACAAGATGGGAGTTTTGGAGATGGATTCATTAAGCTTAAGAAGAGATTTAAACACGACCAAAGAAGAGTACAACATTGGACAAATGCTTTGATCTGATCAACAAATCTATCTGGGTGGCATTCAAAGAACTTTAGGTAGCTTCAACATGTTTTCCCTTATTGTTTTCTTTCTTGGGGCATTAAACATGATCAGTTTTTGAATTTGTATTTGTTCTAGGCCTGAACCCGAACTTACTAAAATGATTGTGAAGGATATTTTGAGCAAACTGAGTAACAATTCATACTTTCATTTGGAAGGATTAGTTGAGATTGGTCATCAGATTCAAAAAATTGAAGAGTTACTAGGTGAAGCTCGCATTGTGGGATATGGGGTACGGGTGGTATAGGCAAGACCACTCTTGTAGGAGTTGTATTCGATAGGTTGAAAGCTTAGTTTGAAGCTTTCTCATTTGTTGGAAATGTGAGAGAACGACTAGGAAAAATTGGATTTGATGAATTATTGGAAAAATGCCTTAAAGAATTGTTAAAAGATGACGATATGAAGGCTTACAATTTAAGATCAACTTTTGTGGAAAGAAGGCTTCGCCATGAAAAAAATTCTTCTCGTATTTGATGATGTTCATGATTCTATAGCAATTGAAGATTTAATCAAAGCATTTCGCTGGTTTGGAGAAGGAAGTAGAATAATTATCACATCAAGAGACATGCAAGTGTGATTGAACCATATTTGTATATAATATTTCTTGATTAATTTGGGATTTTTAATGTATTTTCTAGGACATTATTGCATGATTAAGCACAAATTTTAATTAGGGACATTTGTTTTGAATTAATGGCAATTAGGGGTAAAATGGTCACAATTTATTAATTATTTTTATACAATTGTCCCTTGAACTTTTGATGCAACCTTGTGCTTAATTTTGCATTGTAGGTGTTAAAGAAGATATTGAGGATTTTGATGATTCAAATTTTGGGGCCAAGAGAAGAGACAAGGCCAGAAGGAGACGCGAGAACATCACAGTGGCGGCTGCAACACTGGGGGAGAGACGGACTTCTGTCTAAACTCGCCGGTGATAGAAGAAGAACCACTCCATCAACACCACCGTCACCTTCTTCATCACCGACCCTGCCTCAACCTCCATTGTCCTCTTGCCAGAATCATCTTCCCTCTTTTCTTCCATTAAGTCTGAAGCTACACCAATTTCTTGGTGAATTTGGGTTTCAAATTATGATTGGGTGTTCCGATGAATATGTGTTGCTGATTTATTGCTTATTGGTGATGAGGATTTAGGCTTGAGCTTAATGGATTACAAAGGGGAGTTTTTCTATCGTTCCATTTGTCTAGAATTATATGTTTAATTGCCTAGTTTTAGGAATTATTGTGTATAATTCTGGAACTGAGATTGAAGTTAATTGTCTCGGTTGGTTTGATACTTGTGATTGGATTGGATTTTTGTGGCTTGTTGAATTTTTATATATATATTTCCTTATTGATTCAATGAAATTGTGTTTTCTACGTGTTACTGTTAGATTGTATAATTGAATTGGATCAATTGAGTGTCGTGTTATCTCATTCACATTAAGAGGAAACATATCTATTTTAATTGCACTCTAAGTGGTTCATAATAGTATCTTAAGAGATAATTACTAGCTACGTTCGCAGGAGTAATTATTAATTAAGAACACTAGACCCGAGCGATCGTTTGGGGTTTTACTTTCAAGACTTAGAGAGAATTAATTCCCATAATCTTTTTGAGCAAGGATTGTCATTTCTTCATTACCAACAGCATTCTTTATTCATATTTTCCACTCCATACCATTCCATTCACTTTTACTCATTCTCCATTTTTATAAGAAAAATACCAAAAGTATTAGATTAACTTTTAATTAACAATTGCATTCTCTTTTAATTATTAATTTCAAAAATCAAAAAATCGTTTTCCCCTTGTTTTAATTGCATTTGCATGATAATTAGTTTACTGAGGTAGTTCAATAAAGGCTCCTCAAGTGAGACGACCCGAGTGTTGCATTATACTGCAATTCTTGGATTAAAAATATTTTGCATTTGACCCCAAGGCGTAAAGACACGGTCAAATCAATGGCGCCGTTGCCGGGGAGCTAAGTAATTGGCTCCCTAGGTAATCTAATTGTCAAATTCACTTTTGACAAGGGATTTCTCGAGTTGAGCTTGTTAGTTTTGCATTTTGTTTTTCGTTTTTCATTGCATATAGTTTAGGATTTTTGCATTTAGGTAGCTTGCATAGCATTCATTGCATTTCTTGCCTTGATTTGACTTGGTAGCTTCTGTGTGGTGTTGTTGCATTCAATTTGATATGATTTTGAGCTCACTTGTTTGAATTCACCATGTCTCCAAGTTGATTCATAGCATACTTGCATCTTTTGTCATTTTGCAATCTTTTTTTCCCCTTTTTCATTTACATTTGTATTTTGTAGATTTTCTCTCTCTTAGTTTTCATAGTTTATAGTTATATAATCCTCTTTGTGATTCATTAGAATTTATTGTGATTGAATTTCATGGCTTGGTTTAATGGTAATCAAGGTTTACCCGTTCACTCTCACTATTCTATAGCATATTCGACTGAAAGGAAAGAATCCTTCTTTGAAAGCATCCATGCTATTCAACAAACATTGCAGCTTCTTCAAGCTAATTTGGGATGTCAAGATAGTCCAATTGGTCAAGAATGCCAAGATCTATTCCACCCTCCACAACATGAATCCTACCTACAACCTTCATTCCAATCTCATTGCCCACCCCGCCCACCCTATAGATCATACTATGAGCCATCTCCGCCACCATATAACCCATATTATGATCCACATTCTAATCCTCTATCATATAACCGCATGCTATATCATGACCCTTCTCCTTCATTCCATTCCACTTTCCAACCATGTCATCCACCTCATAAGCCTCTATTCCTACCATTTCAACCATCTTATAGACCTCATTCCCAACCATGTGTGCCTCTCCAGGAACCTTCTATTGGTAGAGTTATTGGAGAAGTCCAAAAACCAATGACTCATACTATAAATGAGGAGCAGTCACACAAGGACACCTTTGCCAATTGCATGGCCTCTATAATGAGATCAATGGAGTAAGGAGATAAAGAGCGTGCAAGATTGGCTAAGGATTTTGAGCATCTCACTCAGCCATCAAAAGAAGTGGAGCGATGGAAGAAAGACGTTGAACAATTTGAGAAAAATATCGAGTTGCTTTCACAAAAGATTTCTAAGTGCAACACTCCACAAGAGACCCTTTCTCCATTACCTCCATGTACTCGACCAACTCAAGCCAAGAAAGTCAAAAAGGTGCGATTTCAACTTCCAGAGGAGTCTTCCTTTCCTGTGGAGGAGGAACAAGGAGTCCAAGCTCAAGGGTCACATGCCACTTCACAAGTGGAAGATTTCGAACCTCCGTTGCCTATTCCTACACAAGTAAAAGAAGTGCAACAAGTACAAAAGAACATTGAAGAGTCTCCCCTACCATCTGGTAATGATCCTATCCTTATAGAAGTAAACTCTCCTGCTACCTTAACAACTAATGGAGCAATTAATGATTTGAGTGATGATGAGGTGGATGAGGAAATCATTGTTGAATCCCCTCAATTGTTTGAAAATGTAATTGCTCAACCCATTAGTTCAAGTAGTAGTGATTCGATTGTACTTGTTAATGACCCTGCTCCTACTTCTTTGTGTGATGTTTTAACTGTCGAAAATGCTTCTCTTCATAGTATTAGGGATGATTGTGATGAATTGAATGATATATTTTCATGTTCTTGTGCGAAAGATCAAATATGTGTAGATTGTTATCATGACAAATGCCACTTGCTTGTTGAGTTTCAAAAGAAGGCATTTAATGAAGTGGTTGATTCTACCATTGATCTTGATACACATCCTAGTACTATTGATGATTATAAGCATGACACTTGTGAACATGTTGAATCTTGTGTGGATGCCACTGTGGTTGTTGTGATTGAGAAAGACAATAGCCTAAGAAATGATATTTCTCTTGATTCCAATGAATTGCATGCTAGTTTCATATGGGAAGATTCAAATGCTTTGATTGATTGTTTTACAAATGATATTGATTCTTTCCATATGATTCTTTCTTGTGATTTGCCACCTGACATAGAAAAGGAAAATGATTCTTTTGAAAGTTCAAAACCTTTAGATGGCAATAATTTGAACAATTCTCTTTCTTCTTCTACTCTTTTCCCTTCCATCTCTTGTGATTGCAATGATGATGTGGTGTACCCCAACAATAAGTTGGATTCCGCACCTTCCACTTTGCAAACACGAGAGAATTTAACTGTTTGTTTGACTCCTACTGATTGGAGTACCGTTGATTTCCTTGGATGTGATAGTTACTTGGAGAGTTTGGACCTTAATATGCCTTTAATTCACTTGAAATCTCTCCATGTTTCTATTTTTGGATAGGATACTGCTGTTTGCTCGGATCATTTGCAGGCACATTCTTGGAAAGGACGTCAGAGGAACCAACATCCACCGTATATCCTTGGACCTCTTCCAATTGATCCTGAGCCACCTCCACCAGGAAAATTCTATACTGGAGAAGATGTCTTCAATGACAAATTCATGTTTCTCATGGACGATGAGAACTTCTCCTTCAAGCGACTGAAGATTCTCTAACACAGGTTGTCTCTTTCCTCACTTGTTTTCTTCCTGATTCCTATGATTCTTTGAGCTTAATTGTTGTGTGAGGAAGATAAGTGTGGAGGGGGGGGGACACAATCCAGTAGAAAAGGTAGAAGTCGCTTAGTTTAGTAGGCTTAATAAGAATCCCCTTTGTATACTTTGCATTTGTGGCCACTACCCTACTTAATTACCATTGTGCCTTGGATTTCAACTTGCTCAACATTCTCTTTAGAGTGTTTTTCCACATTGAGGACAATGTGTTGATTAAGTGTGGGGGAGGGAATACATTTCAAATCCCACTATTTGGTTGTTTTTACATGAAAAATGCCATTAACCAGAAAATTTTTCAAGAATGACTTGCTTTGATACATGTTCTAAGTGGTAAAAGGTCGCATTTGCCACTTTGAAAATGTGATTCGTGAGAAATTCTTTGAGCTTTCATGAGATATAGTGTTTTGGCAACTTTTTAAAACCATATTTTGCTTTTTAAGTGAATGGGAAGAGAAATGAGCCTACAATTAGATTTTTGGTTTACTCCTTGTTTTTGAGAAATCAAAAGTTTACATATCATTAATGCTTTTGAGAGTTGAGCACTTTTACAATTGATTGCAATGTTTTAATTGATTATGTTTGTAAGGTTAGCATTAAGAATAGTGAAGTAAATGCATTGTGGTTAGCTTCCTATGCAATTGATTGTGTTGGAGTGAGCATTAGAGAGAAACCTTGTTGGAATATTAATTGAGCCTTGAATTCTTTCCATGTGTGCATGTTCACTTAATCTTTTATCTTCTAGAACTTTTTTCAACTTTTTTTCAAAACGGCATTTGCATTAGTGTGATGGAAATGAAAGAAGCATTCAATTCAAAACCCTTTCACCCAAACACAAGACCTCATTCATCACCATTTGTTTACCTCTTTGAGCCATTCCTATGTTATATGCATGTCATGTCACTTAATCATAGTGTTCATGACATCTTAAAATCAAAGTAGTTTGCCAAGTAAAAAGTTGAACAAGGTATATATTGAAATGCCATGTATATAGAAAAGAGAAGTAGAAGAAGAAAAAAAAGAAAGAAAAAGAAAGAAGAAAAGTATTGAAAAAAAAATGGAATTGAAAAAAAAAAAGAAGAAGAAGAAAATTGAATAGGAAAAAAAAAGAGAAAGAGAAAAACAAAAGAAATATCAAGAAGGCATTTGTTCATGAATTTATAAAAGAATTGGTAAGAGTTTTCAAGTAATTTAGATACTATGAACTTGATCATTACCTTTGACTTGCATATCAACTATTTCCTTTTTCTAATTAATTCATGCCATCTAGCTTTCATCCATCATTACAACCTTTTTAAGCCCTCTTGATTCATTGCATTTAGTGTTATAAGTAGTGGAGAAGTTAGAGTTGTTACAAGCCTATGGTAAGGTGTTGATTAAGTGAATTAGAGTGAAATGACCACTATGGAGGTGAGATGAGTTAAACACTATTTTCTTGAGAGTTCTCTTGTGCTCCATTCTAATATTTTGGATTGTGTGGTTAGCTAATTTCTTTGCATCTCTTGAATATGATTAGTGTTGACTTGAGGAATTTGATTAATTGATACATTGCTTTCCAATTATGAAATTGCTCATCTTTCAAATGCATTAGTGATTTAAATTTAGAAACTTGTACTTCATTGACTTTGTTCAGGAGTACAAAGGTCCAAGTGTGGGGGAATTGATTGAACCATATTTTTATATAATATTTCTTGATTAATTTGGGATTTTTAATGTATTTTCTAGGACATTATTGCATGATTAAGCACAAATTTTAATTAGGGACATTTGTTTTGAATTAATGGTAATTAGGGGTAAAATGGTCACAATTTATTAATTATTTTTATACAATTGTCCCTTGAACTTTTGATGCAACCTTGTGCTTAATTTTGCATTGTAGGTGTTAAAGAAGATATTGAGGATTTTGATGATTCAAATTTTGGGGCCAAGAGAAGAGACAAGGGCTAAGTTAATTTTTGCAACTGGGCTGGAAAATGAGACATAAAGCAGGCCCAATGTATATAAAAAAAACATATATAGAAATAGAATCAATTGGGCCGAAGCTGAAGTGAAGAGAGGATCTGAAATTTGGACCCAATTTGGGTTGGTTTTGAGAGACATGGGCTGCAGTTTTTGGGGCTTAGGCTTAAAACGAAAAAAAAAAATAAAAAGGATAAGAAACAGATCCGAGAATGGAGTGTAAGTCCCAGCTGAAGAATGTGATTTGCATTTGGGCCAAAGCTGAGAGCTGAGATGAGGCTGCTGGACATGCTTCAGACATGGGGAGGATCCAATTTGGAAGAAAAACGCAGACACAAGCTGAGAGTGAGAATATATCCAGAAGGGAACAGCGCCGCACACAGGGCATCACGCATATAATCATCTTGACGATCATCATCTGCTTCCTCCATTCCCCTTCTTGTGTCGCCGGCGGCCAAGCTTCTCATCTCACCATTGCCGCCGGCGACCACCTTGAAACAGAATCACTGACCCGGAACCATTATACAGTGAACAGCGCTGCTGGTCTGGAGAGAAGGAGACGCGAGAACATCACAGTGGCCGCTGCAACACTGGGGGAGAGACGGACTTCTGTCTAAACTCGCCGGTGATAGAAGAAGAACCACCCCATGAACACCACCGTCACCTTCTTCATCACCGACCCTGCCTCAACCTCCATTGTCCTCCTGCCAGAATCATCTTCCCTCTTTTCTTCCATTAAGTCTGAAGCTACAACAATTTCTTGGTGAATTTGGGTTTCAGATTATGATTGGGTGTTCCGATGAATATGTGTAGCTGATTTATTGCTTATTGGTGATGAGGATTTAGGCTTGAGCTTAATGGATTACAAAGGGGAGTTTTTCTATCGTTCCATTTGTCTAGAATTATATGTTTAATTGCCTAGTTTTAGGAATTATTGTGTATAATTCTGTAACTGAGATTGATGTTAATTATCTCGGTTGGTTTGATACTTGTGATTGGATTGGATTTTTGTGGCTTATTGAATTTATATATATATTTCCTTATTGATTCAATGAAATTGTGTTTTCTACGTGTTATTATTAGATTGTATAATTGAATTGGATCAATTGAGTGTCGTGTTATTGCATTCACATTAAGAGGAAACATATCTATTTTAATTGCACTCTAAGTGGTTCATAATAGTGTCTTAAGAGATAATTACTAGCTGCGTTCGCAGGAGTAATTATTAATTAAGAACACTAGACTCGAGCGATCGTTTGGGGTTTTACTTTCAAGACTTAGAGAGAATTAATTCCCATAATCTTTTTGAGCAAGGATTGTCATTTCTTCATTACCAACAGCATTCTTTATTCATATTTTCCACTCCATATCATTCCATTCACTTTTACTCATTCTCCATTTTTATAAGAAAAATACCAAAAATATTATATTAACTTTTAATTAACAATTGCATTCTCTTTTAATTATTAATTTCAAAAACCAAAAAATCGTTTCCCCCTTGTTTTAATTGCATTTGCATGATAATTAGTTTACTTAGGTAGTTCAATAAAGGCTCCTCAAGTGAGACAACCCGAGTGTTACATTATACTGCAATTCTTAGATTAAAAATATTTTACATTTGACCCCAAGGCGTAAAGACACGGTCAAATTAAAGTGCTTAAGAATACTTGTACTTCAACATATCATGTTCAGAAATTAGAGTTCTCTCATCTTCAACATCTCTTCAGTTTGAAAGCTTTTAAGCAAAATGAGCTATCAAAAAGCTATTTAGAGTTATCTGAGCGAGCAGTACATTATTGTGACGGAAATCCATTAGCCCTTAAAGTCTTGGGTTGCTTTCTTCATGGAAAAGGGAAAAAAGAATGGGAAAGTGTTTTGGAAAAACTAAATCAAGCTCTTCATCCGGGCATTTTTAATGCGTTGAAATTGAGTTTTGATGGGCTTGACAATATACAGGAGAGTGTATTTCTTGACCTCACATTTGTCTTGAAAGAAGTATGGAGTATTTCTATGGATTTTACAGAACGTTTATATTGTTCTGCACATATTGATATAAGTGTGCTTGAAGATAGATCCCTCCTTTTGGTGGATGAAAATGGCTATATTCATATGCATGCTCTTCTGATAGATATGGGGCTTGAAATTTCTAGGCAACAATTAATATCTAACCCTGGAAAACCCATTCGACTAACGAGGCCCGAGGATATTTATCATCTTTTCAACAATGACAAGGTAATATTTTATTTTTTAAGTTTTTATTATATTCTTTATTTTCCTCATATTTTATTTTCTTATTATGTGTTTTCCGAAAAGGTATTTGTTTATTCATTAAAATCTTTGGTAAGTGTCAACATTTGCCTAATTAGATTTTTTAAGGCAAAAAAAAAATCCTTTGTTGGCTAAAATTAATTAGGCATGCATGGCCTTTAATTTCTGTCAGGTGTGATTTATTATTCTTCTTAAACTTTGAAATTTTCACCTTTTTAAACTAAGATAGAATATGGCTAGCAAGTAGGATGTGTTCTTCTAACTTCTCAAATATATGAAATTTAATATACCTACGCGTTTTATTAATAGAAAATATAATATTACAAAAGGGTCACATATGAAATTTTTTTCACCTTCACCTTATGAAATTTGAATATAAAGAAAATTTCAAAATTTTTATAGATGTTCATTAAGAATTACTATCAATTATATGAAATATAAACGTGGACATTTAAGCAAGTTCGTACAGTTATCCCCCGAGCCAGCGTGTATATTTATTGTAACCAATTTATTTGTTTATTTATAGTAACATAGAATGGATCGTTTCTTTGTTTTTTGTTTTGCCAAAAAAACGAATCGTTTGGATAAAGTGCACAAAAGCATGTTCATTTTTTCTAAGAGAAATATATTTAATTGTTTCATGTGTTATTTAATCACGGTTTACATGTTAGTTAATCATTTTTCCCCATAATTTGATCACAAGGGGCTGAGGCAATTCAATGCTTATCATTATACATGTGCAAGATAAAAAGGATTACATTGACAATTAGTGATTTTCAGAATATGTATGACTTAAAATTAGCCAGCACTATCGTGACATGTGTTATTTTAAAAGATAAAATTAGTGAACAAGAGTATATGAAAGTTGAGAACAAGTAAAATATTAAAGCGATGCTATAACGTGTTCCACATGGTTCCTAGCTTCATATCTTGTCCTCATTTTCTGGTGAATAAGATTCGTAGGGATTCTCATTTTTCGATACCTTATAACTGGTCTTGTAGCTAGTCTTTAGTTCATGTTTTCTATTTATTAAAAAGTTATGTTTGATAAGTATAATTACATATATGCTTTTATAGTTATATTAAATGTCTACGCATGAAATTACGCAGGTCCACGTACGAGTGTTTATGCATGTTTATGAGTTTTTAGAAATTCATTTATTAAAAGGGAAAAATGAATAGTAAGAATTTTTTTTATTGGAATGCTCAATGTCGTAATTAATTTGGATATTTCTAATGGCAGATATATTTAACTGTTCTACAATATTGTTTTGGTCATTTTTTTAGGTATTGATGTTCGTGTTTCATTGATTTGCTATTATATTTTAGGGGATTGAGGCAACTCGATGCCTCTCATTGGACGAGAGCAAGACGAAAAGGATTACATTGAAAGCTAGTCATTTTCGAAAGATGCATAACTTGATATTTTTTAAAGCTTACAAGTCTGATCAGAGAAAGCTTTCAGCATTAAATGTTTGTGGAGATTTGGATTATCTTCCAAAAGAATTAAGATTTTTCATTTGGGAAGGATATCCACTACCCCATGTGCCATTACATTTATGTGCTAAGAATCTTGTTAGACTTGAAATGCCTAATAGTAATATCCAACAACTTGATATTAAACCTTTCAGCGATTTCGTCTTATTTACTATGGATTTGAGGGGTGATAGAGGAGAAAGGCGTGTGGTGGGGCAATTGAGAAGACAAATGATTAATGATCGCCCTCATTTCTTTGAAGATGACGGAGAGTGGGAGGAGGAAGAAGAAAGGTACATCAAGAGTACTTCATTAATAGAAGAAGAAGAAGAAGAAGAAGAGAATGATGAGTTAATAATAAAGGAATATTGTACTACATTCACAAGACTTCCTAACAACATCACTCGTTGGTCATTATTGATGAAACTGAAATTAAAAAAGAGTGATATTATTAGAAACGCAGGTTGCAGCATTCCTCAAGTTTCAATCCTAAAGTCACTTATTGCACTCTCTCATGATCATTATTCCACAAGGATTCAACCTCTCTTGGACTTTAAACTCTCTTTCCCCGACATTTTGCCATCAAGAGTTTATGGTCGTCCCACATATGTCGCTTACACCTTGACCTGGAGCCGACAATAAATTCCACTCGGCAATTTTGCCATGGGTTATGAAATTAATGGGTCAATGGATAAGAACGGCCGTAGTCCTGGGATTGGACTAGCGTCGGGAACAATTTAATTATTATTTAAAGTTTTCTGAATATTTATCATCAAGTGCTTCAATTTAATTTGTTTCTATGTTTTAAATTTTTCAATCAAACTACACCTTAAAAATGGGTGTGATTTATTTTGTTTTCTGAAACTTTAAAAATGTGGTATAAGTAGCACTAATAGTAGTATATTAACAAAAGTTCCAGTAATATGGTCATCTTCCATTGCTTCTCAATCTCCTTGGGAAAATTAGATCCAAGGACTTAGAGTTGCTGATATTTATTGGGAATTATCGTAAATGTTGTAATTATTCAGCAGGATTATAATCAAAATATAAATTTAAAAATATTAAATTACCTTTGATTAAACTTTCTATTTTCTCTCCTTCCATAATCTCTCCGGCATTCTATTTTAAGAGTAACTGAAATTTTATTTTGCACAAAAATTAAAATTGCCAAAATCATCATCTTTTTAACTTTAACTAACATATGCCTAATCATATCATCAATATATCATTTAATTACTAACATAGATACTGGCCCATTTAAATTATTTAGTTTTCTTTTCTGATTTATAATAATCTTATAAAAAATAAAGTCTAAGTAAAATAGACCAATTTAGAAGATATTAAATTTTCTTTCTAATATCTTAGTTGTTAAAAAAGCTTTATCCCCACATAAAAAATTATTATTATTTGTTTATATTGATTATTGTAATTTTTTTAACATTACATTTTTGGCTTACACATGAGTATTCTCTGGGAGGCAATACTGTTAGAGGTGGTAAAGAGGGTCGGCCGTTCACAGGTTAGGGCCTAAAAGGGCCCTTCAGGCCCAGTTAAAGAAAAACAGTCATTTTTCAAGGGCTGACCCTATAAAGCTAAAGCTATTTTAACAATTTTTACTATTTTTTTCAATTTTTTAAAAAAATTATAACAATGAAAGTCTTGATTTAACACATAAATGTTATCAAAATTAGGGGGTAAACGGTATGCATGATGCAACAAACAAACACAGTCACTAAGTCATAATTAAAGGTAAACCATTGTCGACATAACATAATTATAAATAATTAATGAGAAGACTTGACAGAATTAAAAATACTTCTTATAAATATGTCTTAAAAAGTGTAAGTAATCAACAAAATAAACAACACAAGATATAAACAAAACAATCATTAGAAAATAAGTCAAAAAATACAAGATTGATAAGAATACTTATGAAATAAGAAATATCTTTTATATAAGTTTTTAATTTTTAGGATTCTTAATACAATGCATTCTTATGAAATTTAATTCTAAAAAAGATAATAACAACTAAACATTTGCAACATTATTAACAAAGTATAAAAAATCAATAATATTATTATCATATAAATAATTTTAAAAAATAAAAAAAAATAGATACATGTTTAAAAGGGTGGCCCTTGGCCCTACAGTAATGACCCTTTTAGGCCTACTTTCACTTTTGAGGTAAAAATCTTAAGCCTAACCCCTACAAATTTAGGGCCTAGCATTTTTCCGGCTCTAAATTGTGTATACCATTCTCAACTAAAAAAATAATAAATTATCTAGACTTTTTTAAGTATATTAACATTACATAGATTTTTATATTTTAAACTCACATAAAACTATTCTGATATGCGAACCTCCTTTGAATTGTTTAAAATTGCATATTTTTTAAAAATATTTTTGGAAAAATTCTAGAAAAATACCTCAGAAATAGGGAAATTTTGATTCAGTACTCCAAATTCCAAAATCCCGGATCAGTACCATGTCACTGTTAGATCCCATATGTTTTGATGATAGCAAAGATTGGACCAATGATATAAGAGGATATGATAACAAATGAATTTGAACAAAGTAAATAAATGGCAGACAAAGTATTACTTGAAGTAGGCACTGGAGTAATAAAGAAGATCTGAGAGAAAGAGCAAAGGAAGAACATCACTGGCAGATTTTGTCTATGTTTACTCGAGTGACCACTCGAGTAAGGAAGACTGTTACTCGAGTGGGCACTCGAGTAATGTTGAAAGAAAATGTTTTTCGAAGCACTACCAAAATTTGGAAGAAGTTACTCGAGTAGCTACTCGAGTAATATGCAAAGTCATATGAACCATTACTCGAGTAGCCACTCGAGTACCATATGAGAAAAGGATTTACTCGAGTAACCGAGGCAAAAATCTTCCAGTAGCTCTCAGCCGAGAAATGCAACCATTTACTTTAGTAGTCACTCGAGTAACCATGTGAGAAAAAGGTATTACTCGAGGGAGCACTCCAATAATTTGCGGACTTATTTGATCCATACTCATGGGATCACTCGAGGAATCAAGTAATTAAACAAAGAATAAGTACTCTCAGCCAAGAATTTGATGCAATTACTCGAGTGAGTAATTGAGTAATTACAAAGTTATTTGGGATTTACTCGATGGGCCACTCGAGTAAGATGTGAAGAAAAGACATGGCCACTCGAGTAACCACTCGAGTAATAGGCTTATTGGAGGAGGCACCCGAGTAATGTGTGAAGAGAAGACATGACCACTCAAGTAACCACTCGAGTAATCAGGCATTTCCAAGGTTTGTGATGTATCTTACTCCATGTCTTACCTGAGTAATATCTTGTGAAAAATGTTGAATTACTCACTGCCATATTTTTTATAGGTTTACTTGAGGGACTACTCGAATAACAAGCATGATCACTCGAGTAGCCACTCGAGTAATGAAGTCAAAACATCATGTTTTTAATCGAATGATTATTGATTTATTATCTATATGATCAACTCTTCATTGCACTAATATTCTAAGTACATTTGCAGAAAAACAATGAAGAGATCATGTCAGAAGTGAAAAGTTAAATAAAAGTCTGAACGTTCACCTACCGCTACCTACCGCAAACGGATAGTTTTCAAATTCGAAGAATAGTCAACCGTTGCTGTGCGACTCTAACGGACATGTTTGAATGCTTCTAACGGATACTACAAATCATCTATATATATGGAGCATTCAAAGAGCATACAACAACAACTAAGAAGACACAAGCATACACTGAACAACACACTCTTAGTGCTTTGTTTTCTTATACTCATTCATTGTACTTCAGTGATTATATATTTGCTTTATGAGAGAGTTTTTCATTACAAACTGAATATTTGTTATTGAGACAAGTTAAGGTTGTGGAATCTTGAGTTGGGGATTTGATTACAACGTGTAAGGGGAAGCGAGTGTCCAGGTGAAGGAACTTGCTATGTACTGAGGTGCCAAGAACCCACTGAATCTTGGAGAATATAGTGAAACTCTCATAAACGCTCTGAGGACTGGACGTAGGTCAAAATGGTTGTGGTCGAACCAGTATAACTCCTGGTGTACACTTCGATGATATTTTCTCTTTGCTCTCAACTGCCTTAAATATTCTGTCAATTTTCTTATACGCAACGAAATTTCTGGTATCACCCAATTCACCCCCCTCTTGGGTGAAACACTTGCACAACAGTCACTACGGATGAATAGTGCGGGGGTGCCAAAAACGATTTTGCCCTTCAGTCCTCATTCTCACCACTTTAAAATAACAACACGAGGCTCTTAATTAACAACTCCGGATTCTTGATTAACAACTCCGCTTTATTCTTTCACATATTCGCATCTCAAAAATATAGTATTATTAATGTAAACTACGGTGTTGTTAATAAAGAAAGAGGTGTTGTTATTGGCCCCAAAACTTAAATTAGAAAGTTGTGAAACAAGAAATTGAAGTTGTTAATGTAGAATATGGTGCTGTTAATAACAAGACCGGTGTTGTTATTATGAAAGTAAAAAGATGAAACTGGAGTTGTTAATCAAGAATCCGGAGTTGTTAATTAAGAACCTCGTGTTGTTATTCTGAAGTGGTGAGAATGAGGGTTGAAGGGCAAAATCGTCTTTTGGCACCCCCGCAGTGTTCATCCATACTGACATGGTACTGATCCGGGACTTTGGAATTCGGAGTACTGAATCGGTATTTCCCTATTTCGAAGGTGTTTTTCTGGGATTTTCTCAAATTTTTTAAATGTATATAACCTTTCTTTTACATTTATAATAAATTATAAAACATTTTGAATTTGTTTAAAATTATATATAATTTTTATTTTCAATTAAAATTTGTGTCAATTTTAAACTTATAATTTTGACAAAATTGAAAGATATTTGTGTTATCTTTTTCAATGGATACCTACGTAAGAGGTAAAAAAAATAGAGAAATTGCATTTAATTTAATGAAATTTAAAAATTCATATTAATTTTTAAAATAGAATGTCAAGAAAATATAGGAGGTTTAATCTAGGGAAATATAGTATTGAGTTTTTATTTTAATAATTGGTCATTCTAAATAATTACAACTTTTACTATCTTTCCCAATAAATATTACTCCCTCCGGTCCTAATTATAGGACAACATTTGGGAGTTGATCTTAGTCCTAATTATAGGACAAAGTTTTAATTTTTGTCAATTTCTTGCCAAAATACCCCCCATTGATATTTTCTCAATAATAATGAAATGCAATAATAATTTTATAATACACATATGTATTCTATAAAATGAGTAATACTTGCAACTCATTAACATCACATACACCTCAATTCTACTGTAGATTAATATTGTTGTTGTTGTAGAAGAGCAGGTTTTTTGTTAGGTGTATTAACATAGAAAATTAAAAAAAGAATCTTTATAGATGTCGACAACTCCAACTATAATTCAATTTAAACCTACAAAAGCATAAGGTCATACACAATCTTTATAGAAGGACACTCATAAAACCATAGTAGACTCATGTAGTATTCCTAAATCACCCTTATTAAATAATGGCATTTTAGGAAAATAAATAAGATTAACTAATTTAACTATCATTCTTAATTTCTCCAAAGTTAGGTAAATATGTCCTATAATTAGGACCGGAGGGAGTATCTTTTTTAGGACCTTTGTTCTAATTTTCCCAAAATACTTCATTGATTTTCAATATAAGGCCTATTAATTTAATTTAGGATCGGAGTTATAGTTTTTTTTTTTTTCGATGGAAGGAAAGTAGCATGAATTTTCAGGATTTACCTTGTTTAATAAAGATTTTTTTTTTTTTTAAACTGAATACTACACACATGCATGCGATGTCAATTAAAACGATGTAGTAATAAATAAAAACTACTTGTACCGTGAGATAATGCAGCGCTTGCTCGGTGCAGCTTCGTGGGTAATTTTTAGCAATTACAGGAATGGTTTTTCAAATCTCGAGAATATTGAAAATTTTAAGTTTTATAATTTAAAAAAAAATAATAAGATATGAATTATATATATAAACTATAAAATTAATAACATTCGCTACTATTTAATGGGAGGATTCAAACTTTCTACATCTTTTTTATGCGTGAGAAAATACCTTTGTCATATATATATTCACAAACAGATTAGCTTGAACAATCACTTAACAATCTATTTGGAATAATGCAACTTCTTGTTCGAGTCCATACAATATAACCTGACCTATAACATTGTTCTATTTTTCAACTTAGCAATTAACAATAGCAATTATGAGGCACTGTTTCAAAATTATGCTACAAATTGCATATTGAATACTAGTGATCCAATAGTCATAGAAAAGAAAGCTCGTACTGAAATTAAGAAGATAAAATCACTAACTTTTGAATCCCTTCGGCCAATATGGTGAACATTTAAAATAAAACTTCAGAGTGCTCTCTACGAAAGTTTAAGCTTTGTCAGAAATTAGCTTCTCAATCATGTCAGCTGCTTCTTGAATGGTTGTAATTTTCTGGGCACTTTCTTCTTCCACGCTAATACCAAACTCCTCTTCATTGTCCATCACAATTTCAACCTGCACAAATTTTGGAAAGCAATTCAAAATGATTGAACATCGCGAAATATAAATGATGTGTTCTTGCACCAGAATCGTGTTAGACATGTTTTGCAGCAAAAAGTGATAATGACTCCAAACTAGGAAACCTGAAGCAAAAAACAAAAAAAAAAAAAACAAAAAAAAAAAAACAAAAGAACCAAATATGACCAGCAAAGGGGCTTTTTTTTCTGAATTAAAGCGGCAAGCACTGTGGACCTGAAGTTACAAGCAAAATCAAACCCACGACTTCCCGTTTAAAGGGGAGCTCTCATGCCACTAGACGACAAACTGAGGAGTCTGATTCAGGATACAGGAACTGCAAAGACATTGCCCGATAGTTCCGTTACTCCCATACACCACTCAACAACCAGCTTTTATAGGCCTCATCAGTAATCAATATGGGCCAGCAAGTAACCCAGTTCTGAGAAGGGGTGAAATAACGTAGACTTGGGCCTTTGGACCTACTCCATGTGAAGAATTAAGAGTTTTGGATTTCTACTTGGAGTTTCAACTAAGCTACTCTCTTGAACTATATATCACGGTCACATATCCCCTCTTGTTCAGGGAGAGCTGCTACAATCAATTGATAAGAATGTTCAAATATTTTATAGCATTAATAGCACAAGGTCAAATAGGACATTACCGTGTCAAAAGAATCAGCTCCAAGTGTAGCAAATTTGGACTCTTCATTGACAATGGAGTCAGGTGGTACTGCCAATTGTTTCCTGACTATCGTGCACACCTTGTCAACTGTCTCTGGTTTAGTCTGCTCAAAATTCAAAATTTCATGGTGATCACATCATATGATTACTTATTACAAAAACTCAGGCTACGATACCACTACCAAACAAAAAATTTCATGTTTAAGTGATTTGAGCATGAGGCTTTGCCATGAAGTTAGTTCAGAAAAGTATAGGCTTTTACAATGCACATAGGCCTACCTGATGATCTGACTAAAATTTATGGTGCAAGAGCAACCTTTTCTGTTTTGGAAGTTACTAGCAACATTTATAGGCATTTACTATATCATAATAGATTGGAACATGGCTGTTAACTAAAAGTTAAGACTAAAAACTGAGATAAAGGAAAAGTAACCCCATTGTTATAAGCTGATAATGATAAATCAAGAAAAAACAATATGAGGGTATGTTTCTGAAAAACTTACAGCACATTTAACTTGAAACCGAGATGACCTTGATTGCAATTGAATGGATGGAAAAGTCTTCCCTCTAATTGAAAGGGAAACTGAGTTTGGGCTAGAGATCCCAGCAAGAGAGGCCTGTTTTTGCATTCAAAAAGAAAAATTTAATGAGCAGAGGAAGAAGTACATATTTAGAAATAGCCGCTAACACAGGAAAAACCAAAAATAAGAGTAATATCTTCTTGTAAAGCCATTAAGCACAACAAAGTCAATAATTGAATTGCCAATGCATACCATTATAGTGTATGTTGGACTTTGGGTCCAAGCCCGCCCTTGATGGGCCGGACTATTTGATTAGGAAATAAGTAGTCTAATCAAATAAGAATAAAATCAGCATAAGATGCAGATTTGGGAATATTTCAGCAATAATTATGGATTTGTTAAAAGAGGAACAAATCACCATAATTAGGGAATTAATTGAGAGAAAATTAATTGCTGTCTTGGAGGACAAGTAGGAGTGCACACGTTTCCTAATTAGTGGCCTCCATAAACCACTATAAATAGGGTGTGCCTCCTCAATTGCAACTCGCCCGGCCATTGAGTTTTCTGGCAATTCCCTTCTCTCCTACCATCTTTCTGGTTCTGGTGATCTGCTGTGCAAATCACAATTAGGTTCTAGTAGTCTAATAATTGTGTGGGCACAAGTATGGAGTATTGGAGCTTTGACCCGGATCTGAACATGGATTCGTCCAGGTACGCCTAATCTCCTTTTAGTTAAATATTTTTTTTCTACATTGGCATCAGAGCCATTTGATCCTTGAGGCTGTGATTTATTCTATGTGAATAATAATGTGATATAATTTGTTTATATCTTTCCATCATATTTGCCGCTGTGCTACTGTATTTTTTCAAGCTTTATATCTGTAGCCTCTATTGCTTGAAATTTCCGTCATGCATGTTCTCTAGTTCATATGTGAATACTTTTGGGAATCTGGGTCTATGTTTTTCCAAAATGTGAACATGTATATATATATGTATATATTTTGTTTTTGCTTTTTGCTATGTATATATGCGTGCAACCAAAGACATGTTCATATATATATATATATATTTAAGCTTCCGCATGATTGAAAAATCCTGACATGATATATATATTTGTTGTTGTGTGATTGCGATCTCTGCCTCCATATGCATATAAAACTGTGTTCTTGTATTGCATATGTTCTCACAATGAAGATTCTCTGCCCCTCTGACTATTATATATATATGCGCATGTGTATATATATTGTATGGCGCAATTCCTTCGTCTTCTCTTCACTTCTTCGATCTCTTTCAAGTTGGGTGTTTTTGGAACCTATGTGGAACTAAAAACGGAAAAGACTTGACCCATCAAAGGTTAGAAGATCCTTTGAAACACAGAGACACATATCCGGTCAAATTACGTCGCGCCGACAACGTCGAGAAAAAGTTGGGTGTTTGAAACTCGGTGTTTTTCAACAAAGTAAGGACATGGATGTGTAGAGCTCGAAGAGACGATTCCAACGATGCTTAGAACGCGTCAAACGGAGTCCGGATGAGGGAGAAACAAAGGAAAGAAGTTCACGGGTCGTTAGTCGCCGCCGCAACTTCACTCGCGATTTGATCAATGAAACAGAGGTTTTAAGATCAAATAAATGCCATAGATTTGTAGTTCGCTAAACTACGATTCCAACGACACCAAGAACGCAAAAAACGGAGCTAAAACGAGGGAGATATGGCCTCCCGAAGTTGGCGGGTCTCGAAGACCCGTCGGAGCTCCAACCGGGTCGGGTTGACCCAGCTGGAGGTTGAAGATGATGATGTGGCAGTCAACACCACATCATCGGTCAACCAATGACACGTGGCACCAATGAGCGTTCACCACGTCAGCGCTGACGCGTCACGGTTGACCAGTCAACGTTGACCGGTCAATGGTCATTCGTTGACTTTGACCAAAAAAAAGGGACACATGGCGCATGGGGCCCACTGGGGTCTCCGTTTGACACGTGGCAAGCACCGTCAGAGAGAGGACGGCACGTGGATTCTTGGGAGCTGGCGCGTGTCGCCGGCGGACGGCAGCAAGGCGGCGCGTGTACGTTACGCGCCACCGCCGAGAGTGGCCAACGCTGGAATTTTCCAAATTTTTTAGGATTTTTTTCCATCCAAACACCTTCTAGGGGCACGTGAGAGCGCGTGGGACCTCCGATTGAGATGTGGTTGGTTCCTAAAAATCTCTAAATTCGAGAGCTTCAATTTGATATATAATTTGCATATATTTGAAGCACATTTGGATATGATTTGAGTCAAAAAGGTGCTTATGTGCACCTAGAGGATCCCAAAAACGTTGGAATTGAATCAATATTGGTTCTATTGTTTTTGGGGATGGGCTGGCTTATTTTTTTAAGAGTTTTTTCAGTTGCAACATAAGGTTAAATACTGAAAGATTCTTTAAAAGTAAGGGATTATTCAAATGAGTTTTTTGAATATAAAATCCTATTCAACCTTGACTCAGATTCTTAGAAATAAAACCTGAAAAAATTGCAGCAACTTTAAGTTATTCAATAATTTTTGAGTAATAATAAGTCTTCCCAAATGTTGAAGCAATGACTTCTAAAAGTCAACCTTTTATCACATATGTTGTGACAAAGGACAAGACAGGTAGAGATGTTAGAATCATCTCATCAAGTGGGAGGTATGCTGCAAATACATCCAAATGAGTGGATGTAGACATGGCTAAGAGGAGCTAGACATTGTAGCTAGACGCTACATAAGTTAATATGGTCAGAAGGGCCTATGAGAAGGAGAACCTAGTTAAGAGATAATGATATGAGGCTTAAACTTTTGAATGTTCATGTTTTTCCATTGAATTTAAGATTAAATTCTCTGTTTGTTTTTGGAATTGAATTCGGTATATTCTCTTCTTGTTTTCTTGAACATTCATGCTAGTTAGATAATATTGTGTTATTATCTTGTTAATATAACTGCTCTATGATTGAGTGGGAGTTTTCTGGAATACGTCTAGAAATCCAAAGGGGAAAGTGTTCAAATGAAGACTGTGGTTAAAAGGGTGATGAGCTAACTAGTATGATTGGGATGGGAGTCAACATAGTTGTCTCCTGAACATGAAACTAGTGAACTTATTATCTAATTATCCTTTGTCTTATTTGAACAACTACGATTTGTATACCATAATCGTCTGAGTGACCAATTATGACCAAGTCTATTTGACTGAGCTTATGAAGACAAGCTCAATAGAGATATCTGTGGAGTTAAAAACTCTCAAATCTCTTTCATTCAAGAAGAATGAGATGTCCGGGACATCCTACCAACTAGTCTTAAGCATTTAAAGGTTGAAGCAACCGAAGGATACAAGAGGTTTATGCTATCAAGTATAGAAAGAACAATATTGCTTAAACTTATGATGGTACTAGTAATGTAACCTTATCCAAGCCATGTGGATAGTGTTGGAAGATAGTGAAATAGGTGATCTTCTTCCATAAAGTTAAAACTAAGTTAAGTTTTAACATAGTGTACTAAGTCCTAACATGTTGTTTAGGCAACACTTGAGGCAAATGTCAAACTAAGAAGTTGAGACAAAACTAAATGCCAAGTTCTTTCTAACAAACAACAAGTGTATGTTGTGATAAGACATCTCCCAGTGAGTGGGAGGAAGCTATGTCTCCCAGTGAGTGGGAGTAAGCCGTGTCTTCCAGTGAATGGGCATATACGAAAGTAAAGATTGCCTCTGATATGCATATTGTAACTTTCAGCAATGTGACTCACCACATTGAACTTGAATGTGAAAGACTGAAGGATTCAAGATCCATCAGTCAGACAACTTAGCTAAAGAGTGGGAGGATTCATCCTCTAAGCCCAAAGGCAAAAAACCTATGAGGTAAACTTGATCTAGAGAAGGTCAAATGGTTTCTACAAAGATGAAAAGCTACATTCATAATCCTTAAGGGTTATAAAAGTAGCGATCCACATGAGTTGTGGATATTTCAGAGAAGCATATGGCTTCAAGTCAAATGCAAAGCAACAAAGAGATAGAATCAAGGGATTGGAACTTGCACGTTAACTCTGCATAGATAAACCACCCTGATTCACTCCATGCAATTGCAATTGACAGAATCACATCTTTGCTATCTCTTTAGTTAAGGATCGATGGGACTATGATTCTCAAATCCTTTGTTGGATTTTGATGTTTCTTTTCTAGGGATAAAAGATTCCATTTCTTGCCACATGTACAACTTGATCAAAGGGAATGATCAAACTAGCAAAAGAGTATTTGCTAAACAACGTGTGCTAAAGGGTTAATACCCTTATGAATAAGTTGAAAGCTTATTCTACCTGGCAAGAAAGACAAAGAAACATTTTTTTGAGAATATCCACTGCAATTGGCAAATTATGACGTTGGTGAACCAATTAACGTGAGGGCAAAACGTAAACAACTTGGTGTTTCGTTAACGTTGTGGACGTTTACTCGAAATACAGTAATGTTTACTTGTTTTTTGGCAAGTGTGAATCTGTTACATAATGGCTGAACTAGTTAGGAATCAGTTAAACTAAAAGGATAAGACCTTTTTGAACTAACAAGGGTTAAAGACACCCATGTGATTAGTTCAAGCTGCTTTGTGTACAAGAAAGGCATTGTTAGGCAACTATCAATACCTAGAACCCTTCAACATAATAGCGTTGTTGAAATGGAGAGATAAACCTCTCCTTGATTTGGTTATGAGCATAATGGCATCAATGAGGCTAGCAGCCATATGTTGGTAGGTGGACTCATAGCTATTATATTCACACTTAACCAAATGCCCTCTATGTCAGTCACGACCTTACCCTATGAATCGTGGATGGGCCTTAGACCAGGGCCAAGTTCGTTAAGACCATAAGGGTCATCAACTTTATATTCATACTTCTTCCTATGAGTAAGGAAGATTAGGGCTAAGGTATACAAGGTATCTCTTTGTGAGATGACATAAGAATTTGACATGACACGTCTTCGTTAGTGAAAAAGATGGTGGTTCAGTGACTGAGAGAAAACCTTGGGACACAACGTTCATAAAACCCAGATTTCCTAGCAGGAAATGAGCATTAATCACAATAAATCTCTTTAAGAGGTTTACAAGTGACAAGGAATAACCAAGTGTTCCTAAGTTCACTGATCCGAGTGGGAGGATTGAGACCATTTTCATAATGAAAGAGGTAAGAGGTAAGCTACGAGAGAATTACCTCACTCATACATAGGAAAAGAATCCTATAAAATCCACCTCGGAGCAAATTGTCATCTAGCAAATGACTATAAGGGATAGATTCCCTAATGGATTGAATGCTCTCTTCATCATTTAGAAGGTGATGATAAGTACCTATAAGTGTCTGAAAGACACTAGAAGGACCTGCTAAGATGAATTACAAAGTGTCATGCAGGAGGTTTTGGATTCCTTTTAAGCCAAATATGTGTTTGGGTAGTTGTCACCTAGCCAAGAGGCGATTGGGAACAAGTACATTCTCAAATCTATTGGGGGCATGTAGAACCTAAAACATTTAGTGGCTAAGGGGTAATACAATGGAAGGTTGTCCATTGTGTGTTTTAACTCTAAACTTTGGCTATGACAACAAACAAGATGATGTAAAGACCACCTTCCAATTTGGAATTTTGGAAATTGGTTGATGAACTCTACATGAAGCAGCTTAAGGGCTTCGTAGAAAAAATCACCTAAATAGTAGTATATGAGGTTTTCATAAGGTGAAAGCCTCACCAACTTCGAAATAATCGAAGAACACTACATAAGTTCCAAATGGTCTAGTGATGATTCTTTGTGAAGTCATCCTTTGTCAAGTGACAAATGAAACAAGTGTCAAGGGAGTCAAAGGAATAAAGGATCAGAGAATCCTTAAATTCTGAGTTGAGAAAGTCATGGGTTGAACAAATATCTTGATCGACAAGATAAACGGAGTTGCACAAGAAAGATACAGTCTTTTCCACCTAAGACATATACAAGTGTAATCCTTAGACATCTTAGAATGTCAAAGTGCAAAACCATAGACACCCCTGAAGTCAAGGGCATAAACCTAAAGAGGTTACATGTCCTATGAGGGATCCAACATAAGAAAGGTGGATAGAGTCCCATGTGAGATTATAGTTGGTAATATGAATGTACACATTGGTGTACATAAGACCAAATGTTCTTGGTCAGACTTGGAAGTTGCTTTTTGGTCCTGCTGTGAAATGGGTTATGAGAATAACCATGGATTAAGTTGTCAAGACAACAACTTTCCTTTTTGAAAGGATACTCCAATGCAAGACCTAGGCAAATGGTGATGGAGTAAGGAAATATACATAGTATTCTTTCCTGTTATCCATAGAAATAGAACACAGGACGTGTTTTGCCATCATTCAAAGTGCCATATGGCTAAAGTAATTCCTATGAGAGATTGGGAATGAATGGTGGATAAAAGGATCCAAACGATAACATCTTATGATGAGGATCCTAAGTATCACAGCAAGGCGAAACATACCTTTTTGATACATCTCTATGAGAGATATACTTTCAAAGAGGGAAAGCGATAGTTCAATGACCTTCTACTGACAAGATGTTGGTAGATCCCCTTATTGAGACCATAGCTTGATTTTCATTGAGTTAGTGAAAATCTAGGGGCGCAAATAAAATATAAGGTCGTGAACTTCTTTTATATAAAGATAAAAGAAATAGTATGTATGTTATGAGTAAATACATAAATGTATACAATTTTGTATGTCGTACAGGTCAAAAGAGGTTGGTTCACTCACACGAACAACCGTCTTCCCACGATTTGCAAGGGCATGGGAAGGTAAGACGAGCAAATGATCACCATGAGATGGTTGAGAGGAATCTTTGCATTTGAGTCGCCTCAGTTAGACTGAGATGAGATCCACATGTGTGCATATACACAGAAAATGGATCGAAGCATGAATATGGACCTGTAGCCAGGCAAAGAACTCTTTTTTTTCACAAATGAGATTGTAAAAGAGATATTGTGAAAAAGAAAGTTCTAGTTCGAATGTTGAGTACATTTTGGAACTAATGTCTGTACGGTGAAAGATAAAGAAATCGACGTACACCTCAAACCATTCACCGTAGCATGCAATTCATACTGCATGTGCTTGAGAGTTAAACTGCAACACGGGATGTGGGTGAAAGATCTCTAGTTCACCACAGTGTGAGTCCCAGGAAGGAAGAATCCTTCCACGATGCCCTTAAGACTTAGGCGACATCATGAAAGCTTGGTTTGGTGACAGCTACTTTAGCTGAAGCTCCATAATCACACTCGATTCGGTCAGACGAGTGAAAACTAGGAAAGCGACCAAGTCAAGATGGACTGATGATTAGTCAAAAAGGAAGATTTACTCCTAGATACATAAGATGTGCTAGTATCTGTGGTGGACCCCTTACTAGCTCTGTGTGTAGCTAGTAAGTGCGGATACTATGTGCGTGGAAGGCAATCTGAGTTAATCAACATATTAACTCGAGAGGGATTAGATATGCCATGAGTAATATGTATGGGAGGATCTGGGGCATATGAGGCAATGAACATATAGCTTACGGTTATATATAAAGGGTGTCCTTGGATGCTGATCCGATATAAAGGATTTCTAATATCGCAAGCACCAAATCTGAAAGACATTTTTGCCCATGCAGTCACGGCAGACGCCAAGTATGAAACAAGAAAGAGTAACGCACGCATGATGGGAGGCCCATCAGGTGCGAGTGGGAGATGTTGGACTTTGGGTCCAAGCTCGCCCTTGATGGGCTGGACTATTTGATTAGGAAATAGGTAGCCTAATCAAATAAGAATAAAATCAGCATAAGATGCAGATTTGGGAATATTTCAGCAATTATTATGGATTTGTTAAAAGAGGAACAAATCACCATAATTAGGGAATTAATTGAGAGACAATTAATTGCTGTCTTGGAGGACAAGTAGGAGTGCACACGTTTCCTAATTAGTGGCCTCCATAAACCACTATAAATAGGGTGTGCCTCCTCAATTGCAACTCGCCCGGCCATTGAGTTTTCTGGCAATTCCCTTCTCTCCTACCATCTTTCTGGTTCTGGTGATCTGCTGTGCAAATCACAATTAGGCTCTAGTAGTCTAATAATTGTGTGGGCACAAGTATGGAGTATTGGAGCTTTGACCCGGATCTGAACATGGATTCATCCAGGTACGCCTAATCTCCTTTTAGTTAAATATTTTTTCCTACAGTGTAACATAGAAACTATGAAGCAGCTAACCATTCAATAACCTGCTGTGCTGAAAAATGAGAAATGTCGTCTAAAATAATTACATCCATTCCATCAAAACAATGGTAACATAAATTTATAATGGATTCTGGATAGTACTTTGACAAAGCTACCATGCCATTGGTGTTGAATCTGTTAAAGCTTCAATGGGAATAACTCACAGAAGACCTAGTAAAAGTCAAAAGATTTTAGACTTAATTAACTGCTTCTATTAAAGCAGGCAAGATGTTTAATATACCAATAAATTACTCAGTTCCCTTCAGGGCTTGTTTGGTCTGAGGAGAGGGGAGGGAAAGTGGGTCGAGGGAAAATTTTTTTGAGTTGAATTTAAAAAAATTAGAGAAGCTAGTGGGGTTAAAAAATTTTAATTAATTTTTTTAGTCTTTTATCTTATATATTCTCTTTATTAAAATTTTATTACCCCACTTCTTCAATTTTTTAAAATTCAACTCATAAAAATTTTTCTTCCCCTCCCTTCCCCTCCAAATCCCTCACACCAAACAGACCCTCCACGTTTAATTTGGTTTGTCTATTTACAATATTAGTCAATAATAAAATTATAATATTTTCACACTATCATAATTTTAAATCCCGTGATATTCTCTTAGATATATTGTCTTTAGTAGGATCTATTTTGAGAGTGGGTTTAGGTACTTAATGCGCATACTTGATATCACCAACATAGAGTGCCATTGTGAATTATCCTATAGACTATTTCCTCCAGTCATTTTTCTAAGCAATTTTTTTCTTTGATTGTGCAAAATAAACTAGTGGTTGGGATTAGTTAAAAACAATAAATGTGTTAAAAATGTTTTATCTTTTCTAAATATACCTCTATTTAAAAAAAATAGCGTAGGAGAGATAATGAGTATAAAATAAAAAATAGAATAAGTAATAAATAATTAAATGAAAGAGAATTAATGACTGGCTAATATAAATATATATATTTAATAAAGACAGAAAAAAAAAGAAAATTTTGAGACTAAAAAAAAAGTTGGGAGCAATGGCCTACGCCCAATTTGGCATTTCTAATCAAGGTATTAAAACCTGAACCAGGTATTGAACCGGTCGGGATATTGGGTTAAGGGTCAATGGGTCAAACTGGAGCTAAACCGGGACCAAACCAATGAGTAATTGAAGATTTTAGGCTTATAGTATGAAATTCTAAAGGAAAAAGTTAAAAAAAAAAAATTTAAAATTGGGGCCCGGACTAGACCGGTCTACTGACCGATTCGGCGGGTTCCAGGCCGAACCGGCCGATCTGGTCCGGGTCCAAGAACCTTGTTTCTAATTCAAGCGTTTGCCTCCTTGTGGTTTTTTTTGTTTGTTTTTGTTTTAAGACAAAAAGTCCAAACAAGCAAAGACCCAAAGTGGGCCCTTCAGATTCCAATTTGTTTCCAAAAGCTAGCGAAGGTCAACTGCAACGAAAGTATCACGGCAATTCCCAATAGTCACAAAAGCGGCACGAGTTGACTTCACTCGTCGGAGAAGCAGAGCATTGCAACACATCGATCCAGGTTATTTCTTCTCCTTTACTTGTGCGTTCATTATATTTTTCACAGCAAAATATTTGCTGTTTTCTTCTCTAGTGCTGTTGATTGAATCTCCTACTTGCCTACCATACTCTCGTAGATCTCATAATACTCAAACATCTGGATTTTTTTATGCTTTAATTTCTGTAAAACTTAGTCCCATAACCTTCGAAGATATGGCTGCACTACTTTATCACTTGACTGAAGTGTTCATTTATTTTAAGAATTGTTTTGAAGATCAAATTAAAGGAACAAGTCTGCAGATCCCAAAGCTGACAGTTTTGCGATCTCTGTGAACTATCTTCCCTTCACATCCCGGTTTTCATACTTTTATTCTTCTCTTTTTTTGCTGTTTTGAGAGCATTTTTATCTGAGTTGTTATGGTTTGTTTAAAGAAAAAATTCTGCAACTACCTTATGGTTATCTGCTTGAGTGAAAGACATCATGGCTATGATAATTGGTTTTCAGATGGGTGTTTTGAAAAAAGAAAAAAAAAATACCAATTTGATCTTAAAAAATGAAAAAAAAAAAACTAAATGTTTTGTTATTTTCGGCTTCGTTGAACTTTTAGGTAGCTAGCTTTGAGCAATATTTTTTTTAATTTTACTTCAAATAAAAACATATCATATAAGCAGCGTTACTTATGACACTCGCATTAAGAATAGATGGAGTGAGAAATGCTACACCCTTTTTCTATAAAGTCATATTCATAAGAAATATAATAATTACCCTTCAACAATATATTTTTACTAATGGAAAGTAAATAAAAAAAAAGTTTTTGTAAACTAATGGATACATGTGAAGAACTAGTTTGAAGAAGAGGAAGTTTGCAAAGCTCGAAACTGACATTTTTGAGAACCTGTGAGCTATTTCTTTTGCTTACCACCACTTCCACCAGGTTAATACTATCCCCTTGCTTCATCTCACTTATACTCTGTTTTGCAGAATTTTTTCCAGAATTATATTTTCAGGGTTTTCTTCTTGCAGGAAAAATTGTGCAAAAAAAATTTGTTAATTTCTGGTTTTTTCTAGTGTATATCTAATAAACTTTTGTTTGCTCTTTCTATGAACTTGGTTTTAGGTTGCTGAAGGTTGGAGCTAGAAATTGCTATCAAATGGATGGAAACATTGCTTTAACGCTAATAGAAGCTTTACTGATACTATTGGCTTTCTCAATTTCCATGGCTAACAGATTCATCTCTCCATCCCTTTGTGATAACCAAAGTACTGTTGCTGTTGATGATAGGTACGTAGCTAGCTAGCTAGCTTCTTGTATGATTTTGTCCTATAAACCGATATTTGTTGATGGTTTGTTTCTATCTCTCTAGTTCTAAATATGATGTGATTTTAGCTCAAAGGGATTCTCCTCTTGCAACCAAGTATGACATCTTTCTTAGCTTTAGAGGGGAAGACACCCGAGACACTTTCTCAACTTATCTCTATGACGCACTTTGCGATGCAAAGATTCAAACTTTTATGGATCACAAGCTCCACAAAGGAGATCATATCTCACCAGTTCTTCTGAAAACAATAGAAGAATCAGATATATCTTTGATTATTTTCTCAAGAAATTATGCTTCTTCAACTTGGTGTATGGATGAGCTTGTTCATATCATGAAATGTAAGGATCAGCATGGAAGAACTATCATCCCTATTTTCTACAACATAGATCCATCAGATGTTCGCAAACAAGATGGGAGTTTTGGAGATGGGTTCATTAAGCTTAAAAAGAGATTTAAACACGACCAAAGAAGAGTACAACATTGGACAAATGCTTTGATCCGATCAACAAATCTATCTGGGTGGCATTCAAAGAATTTCAGGTAGCTTTAACACATTTTTCCCTTATTGTTTTCTTTCTTGGGGCATTAAACATGATCAGTTCTTGAATATTTGTTCTAGGCCTGAACCCGAACTTACTAAAATGATTGTGAAGGATATTTTGAGCAAACTGAGTAACAATTCATCCTTTCATTTGGAAGGATTAGTTGGGATTGGTCATCAGATTCAGAAAATTGAAGAGTTACTGAGTGAAGCTCGCATTGTGGGGATATGGGGTATGGGTGGTATAGGCAAAACCACTCTTGCAGGAGTTGTATTCGATAGGTTGAAAGCTCAGTTTGAAGCTTTCTCATTTGTTGGAAATGTGAGAGAACGACTAGGAAAAATTGGATTTGATGAATTATTGGAAAAATGCCTTAAAGATTTGTTAAAAGATGATGATATGAAGGCTTACAATTTAAGATCAACTTTTGTGGCAAGAAGGCTTCGCTATAAAAAAATTCTTCTAGTACTTGATGATGTGCATGATTCTATAGCAATTGAAGATTTAATCAAAGCATTTGGCTGGTTTGGAGAAGGAAGTAGAATACTTATCACATCAAGAGATATGCAAGTGCTTAAGAATACTTATACTTCAACATATAATGTCCAGAAATTAGAGTTCTCTCATGCTCTACATCTCTTCAGTTTGAAAGCTTTTAAGCAAAATGAGCCATCAAAAAGCTATTTGGGGTTATCAGAGCAGGCAGTTCATTATTGTGACGGAAATCCATTAGCCCTAAAAGTCTTGGGTTGCTTTCTTCATGGAAAAGGGAAAAAAGAATGGGAAAGTGCTTTGGAAAAACTAAATCAAGCTCTTCACCCAGGTATTTTTAATGTGTTGAAATTGAGTTTTGATGGGCTTGACGATATACAAGAGAGTGTATTTCTTGACCTCGCATTTGTCTTGAAGGAAGTATGGAGTATTTCTATGGATTGTACAGAACGTTTATATGGTTCTGCATATATTGATATAAGTGTACTTAAAGATAGATCCCTCGTTTCAGTGTGTGAAAATGGAAATATTCATATGCATTCTCTTCTAATAGATATGGGGCTTGAAATTTCTAGGCAACAATTCATATCTAATCCTGGAAAACCCATTCGACTAAGGAGACCCGAGGATATTTATCATCTTTTCAACAACGACAAGGTAATATTTTATTTTCTTGTATGTGTTTTCCGAAAAGGTATTTGTTTGTTCATTAAAATCTTTGGTAAGTGTCAACATTTGCCTAATTATATTTTTTAACGAAAACAATCCTTTATTGGCTAAAATTAATTGGGCATGCATGGCCTTTAATTTCTGTCAGGTGTGATTTATTATTCTTCTTAAACTTTGAAATCTTCACCTTTGTAAGCTGAGATAGAATATGGCTAGCTAGTAGGATGTTATTCTAACTTCTAAGATATATGAAATCTAATATTCCCTCGCGTTTTATTAATAGAAAATTTATTATTACAAACGGGTCACATATGAAATATTTTTCACCTTCACATTATGAAATTTGAATATAAAGAAAATTTCAAAAATTTTATATAGATGTCCATTAAGAATTACCATCAATTATATGAAATATAAACGTGGACATTTAAGCAGATTCGTATAGTTGTCTCCCGAGCCAACGTGTATATTTGTTGTAACCAATTTATTCGTTTATTTATAATAAGATAAAATGGATCGCTTTTTTTTTATTTTTTTTTGTTTTGCCAGAAAAATGAATCGTTTGGATAAAGTGCACAAAAGCATATTCATTTTTTCTAAGAGAAATATATTTAATCGTTCCATTTGTTATTTAATCACGTTTTACATGTTAGTTAATCATTTTTCCCCATAATTTGATCACAAGGGGCTGAGGCAATTCAATGCTTATCATTAGACATGTGCAAGATAAAAAGGATTACATTGACAATTAGTGATTTTCAGAATACATATGGCTTAAAATTAGCCAGGACTATTGCGACATGTGTTATTTTAAAAGATAAAATTAGTGAACAAGAGTATATGAAAGTTGAGAACAAGTAAAATATTAAAACGATGCTATAACGTGGTCCACATGGTTCCTGGCTTCATATCTTGTCCTCATTTTCTGGTGAATAAGATTCGTAGGGATTCTCATTTTTCGATATCTTGTAATTGGTCTTGTCGTTAGTCTTTAGTTCATGTTTTCTATTTATTAAAATGTTATGTTTGATAAGTATAATTACATATATGCTTTTATAGTTATATTAAATGTCTACGCATGAAAGTACGCAGGTCCATGTACGAGTGTTTACGCATGTTTATGAGTTTTTAGAAATTCATTTATTGAAAGGGAAATATGAATAGTAAGAATTTTTTTATTGGAATGCTCAATGTCGAAATTAATTTGGATATTTCTAATGGCAGATATATTTGACTGTTCTACAATATTTTTTTGGTCATTTTTTTAGGTATTGATGATCGTGTTTCATTGATTTGCTATTATATTTTAGGGGATTGAGGCAACTCGATGCCTCTCATTGGATGAGAGCAAGACGAAAAGGATTACATTGAAAGCTAGTCATTTTCGAAAGATGCATAACTTGATATTTTTTAAAGCTTACAAGTCTGATCGGAGAAAGCCTTCAGCATTAAATGTTTGTGGAGATTTGGATTATCTTCCAGAAGAATTAAGATTTTTCATTTGGGAAGGATATCCACTACCCTATATGCCATTACATTTGTGTGCGGAGAATCTTGTTAGACTTGAAATGCCTAATAGTAATATCCAACAACTTGGAAATGAAAATCAGGTACGTCTCATTTTTTATGTGTCATATTTGTCCCCTCTTAGTGAGTATAAGATGTTGCATGAAACATTAACCAAATGTTGCACAATTGAAATGTTTGCTTTACTAGCATTAAATTGATGGTTAAACCCCTGTTGTATTCTCTACAAGTGATCCAATTCATGTTCTAATTGGCATAAGAGAAATTCTTGATTAAAATTGTTCGGACTGTTATCTAGTTCATTTAATAATGCTTCTTTTTGTTTTTTCAGCATTTTCCAAATTTAGAGAGAATCATTCTGAGTAATTCAAAATATCTCACTGCACTCCCAGATCTTTCTCACGCCCCTAAGATTAGATCGGTGGAACTTGTAGGTTGTGTGAATTTAGTTCAAATCCATTCTTCAACACTCCCAAGCAATATTGTCTATTTATTTGCAGGCAATGATGGGCCAAAGCAAATAAACATTGGGGGAGGTATGAAAGGTACAATGTCAAGGTTAGTAATGGTGTTCAATTATCTGGATTTTGGCAAGTTGTTATTTCATAAAGTGACAATGAAGGTGTTGGCATCTAGCGACATCATATGTGGTGTTAGATTCAAACATGTGATAATGCCATTGGAAGAGATAGCAGAATTGAGAAAGGAGACTCAAAGTTTGGCATCTCTACTTCCATTTGTTGGGATGGTTGATTGGTTAAAGAATCCAATTGAGTTTGGGCATGATTTCAACCAACAATATTCCTATAATATCGGTTGTAATCATAAACGTTATTTCAACGATGACTTCCAATTTGGCATGGATTTGATGGTTGGTAGAGGAGAAAGGGGCGTGGTGGGGCAATTGAGAAGACAAATGATTAATGATCAGCCTCATTTCTTTGAAGATGGCGGAGAGAGGGAGGAAGAAGAAAGGTACAGTAAGAGTACTTCATTAACAGAAGAGGAAGAAGAAGAGGACGATGAGTTAATAATAATGGAATATTGTGGTAGTGACAGTAATACTACAATCACAAGACTTCCTGACAGCATCACTCGCTGGTCATTACTGAGGAAACTGATATTGAAAGAGAGTGATATTATTGGAAATGCAGGTTGCAGCATTCCTCAAGTGTCAATCCTAAAGTCACTTATTGGACTCTCTCATGATCGTTATTCCACAAGGATTCAACCTCTCTTGGACTTTAAACTCTCTTTCCCCGACATTTCGCCATCACGCGTTTACGGTCTTCCCACATATATCTCTTACCACTTGGGCAGTGTCCGACAACAATATCCATGGGGCATTTTTTCCGTTATATATGTGGATAAGAAACGCCGTTGTCCTGGGATTGTACTATCGTGGGGACCAAATTAATTATTATTTAAAGTTTTCAGCTCAAAACAATTATTATTTAAATTTGTCTGAATATTTATCCTGAAGTGCTTCACTTTATTTTGTTTCTATGTTTTAAATTTTTTAATCAAATTATATAGGACTTAGAGATGATGATATTTATTGGGAATTACCGTAAATGTTGTAATTATTCAGAAGGATTATAACCAAAATATAAATTTAAAAATATTAAATTACCTTTGATTAAACTTTCTATTTTCTCTCCTTCCATCTCTTCAGCATTGTATTTTAAGAGTAATTGAAATTTTATTTTGCACAAAAATTAAAATTGCCAAAATCATCATCTTTTTAACTTTAACTAACATATGCCTAATCATATCATCAATATATCATTTAAGTACTAACATAGAAACTGGCCCATTTAAATTATTCAGTTTTTTTTCCTGATTTATAATGATCTTATAAAAAATAAACTCTAAGTAAAATAGACCAATTTAGAAGATATTAAATTTTCTGTCTGATATCTTAGTTGTTAAAAAAGCTTTATCCCCACCAAAAAAAAAATTATTATTTGTTTATATTGATTATATTAACTTTTTTAACATTAAATTTTTGATTTACATATGAGTATTCTCTGGGGAGGCACTGTTGTTAGAGGTAGTAAAAAGGACCAGCCCTTCACGAGCAAGGCCTAAAAGGTCCCTTTCCTTTTAGGGCCAGCTAAAGAAAAACAATCATTTTTCAACTGCCGGCCCTATAGGGCTAAAGTTATTTTTAAGTTTTTTTAAAAAAATTATAACCATTAAAGCCCTGATTTAACACATAAATGTTATCAAAATTAGGAGGTAAACGGTATGCATGATGCAACAAACAAACACAATCACTAAGTCATAATCAAAGGTACACTATTGTTGACATAACACAATTATATATAATTAATGAGAAGACTTAACAAAATTAACAATACTTCTTATAAATATGTCTTGAAAAGTGTAAGTAGTTAACAAAATAAATAATACAAGATATAAACAAAACAATCATTAGAAAATAAGTCAAAAAATACAACATTGATCAAAATACTTATGAAATAAGAATATCTTTTATAAGTTTTTAATTTTTAGGATTCTTAATACAAGACATTCTTATGAAATTTAATTCTAAAAAAAGATAATAACAACTAAATATTTGCAACATTATTAACAAAGTATAAAAAAACAATAATATTTGTATCATATAAATAATTTTAAAAAATAAAAAAATAGATACGAGTTTAAAAAGGTTGGCCATAGGCCCTACGGGGACGACCCTTTTAAGCCCGCTTTCACTTTTAAGACAAAAATATTAAACTTGACCTTTACAAATTTACGGCCTAATGTTTCCCGGCTCTAAATGGAGTATACCATTCTCAACTAAAAAAATAATAAATTATCTAGACTTTTTTAAGTATATTAACATTACATGGTTTTCAGTAAAAAAAAAAAAAAACATTACATATATTTTTATTTTTAAAACTCACATAAATCTATTCTGACATAAAAATAAATTATGTGATCCTCCTTTGAATTGTTTAAAATTGCATATATTTTTTTAAATTTGTTTATATGTATATAACCTTTAACATTTATAATAATTTATAAAACATTTTGAGTTTTCCTAAAATTATATAATTTTTATTTTCAATTAAAATTTGTGTCAATTTTAAAACTTATAATTTTGACAAAATCGAAAGACGTTTGTGTTATTTTTTTCAATAGATACCTACGTAAGAGGTAAAAAAAAATAGAGAAATTGCATTTAATTTAATGAAATTTAAAAATTCATATTAATTTTTAAAATAGAATGTCGAGAAAATATAGGAGGTTTAATCTAGGACAATTTAGTATTGAGTTTTTATTTTTGTAATTAGTCATTCTAAATAATTATAACTTTTATGATCTTTCCTAATAAATATTATCTATTTTAGGACCTTTGTTCTAATTTTCCCAAAATACTTCATTTGTTTTCAATACAAGGCCTATTAATTTAATTTAGGACCGGAGTTATAGTTTTTTTTTTTAATGGAAGGAAAGTAGCATGAATTTTCAATATTTACCTTGTTGAATGGGGATTTTTTTTTTAACTGAATACTACACACATGCATGTGATATCAATTAAAACAATGTAGTAATAAATAAAAACTATTTGTACTGTGAGATAACGCAGCGCTTGCTCGGTGAAGTTTCGTGTGTAATTTTTAGCAATTACAGTAATGGATTTTCAAATCTCGAGAATATTGAAAAATTTAAGTTTTATAGTTTTAAAAAATAATAAGAAATGAATTATATATATAAACCATAAAACTAATAACACTTGCAACTATTTAAAGTTTAAGCTATTTAATGGGAGGATTCAAACTTTCTACATCTTTTTTATGCCTGAGAAAATCCCTTTGTCATATTTACATTCAGAATCACTTAACAATCTATTTGGAATAATGCAACTTCTTGTTCGAGTCCATGCAATATGACCTGACCTATAACATTCTTCTATTTTTCAACTTAGCAATTAGCAATAGCAATTATGAGGCACTGTTTCAAAATTCAGCAGGTGGGGGAGGGGGTAAATCCCGTAAACCACAGTTACAGAATAAACTTCCCGCAAATGACATGAAAATTAAAAATCAAACAAGCATTCGAGTTCTACAAATTGCATATTGAATACTAGTGATCCAATAGTCATAGAAAAGAAAGCTCGTACTGGAATTAAGAAGATAAAATCACTAACTTTTGAATCCCTTCGGCCAATATGGTGAACCTTTAAAATAAAACTTCAGAGTGGTCTCTATGATAGTTTAAACTTTGTCAGAAATTAGCTTCTCAATCATGTCGGCTGCTTCTTGAAACGTTGTAATTTTCTGGGCACTTTCTTCTTCCACGCTAATACCAAACTCCTCTTCAAGTCCCATCACAATTTCAACCTGCACAAATTTTGGAAAGCAAGTCAAAATGATTGAACAGCGCGAAATATAAATGGTGATTTCTTGCACCAGAATCGTGTTGGACATGTTTTGCAGCAAAAAGTGGCAACGACTCCAGACTAGGAAACCCGAGGCAATAAAAAAAACAAAAGAACCTGTAGCGCCCGGAATTTTGAAAACATGGAGCCGCCACCAAAATTTTAGAAAAAGGGTAATTTTGGAAACCTTTTTAAAAATGGAAACCAGTCTATAAAAACCATTTAGGGTTCAGGAGTCGATTGTGTGTGGGGAAGGTGTTAGGCACCCCACAACACCCATTCATAAGAATGGTTACCCTAAGTTAATTGTTTAAAAATATTATGGCCTTTAACTTTATTATATTTACCCAAATAAAAAAAAATATTTGCAAAGCTAAATGAAATGAAAACTAAAGAAGAGGAAAAAAAGAACACTTATTTACAATAAGGAAAAATATACTTATTTAAAAAAACATTTATTTACAATAAGAAAATAAGAAAAAAAAACAATATATTTATTTACAAAATTGGACTTGACCTAGGATGAAAATCTAGGGCCTACGTACCCTTTAGAGGGATCAAAGCCCACGTAGTTCGGGGGTAGAAAAGCATGTCACTTGGTTTGTGTTTTTTTTAAAAAAATGTTTATTTAATTTATTTGAGAAAAATAATATTTTTTATTTGGTTTGTATTTTTTATTATTTTTTTTAAAAAAACGTTTTTTTCATTTTCTTATAAAAGCCAGTCTTTCCATTTTTGGTTTGATTAATAAAAATGAGTTCACAGCAATAAACAAAACGTCAATAAGCTAATAAGGCCGAGGAGCAATCATATGATCAATATTTCATGCAAGATACCAAGACTCAATTCCAAAAACTCGTTATTGAATGAAGAAATGAGGTGGCAAGAAATAAGTTAAGAAGTGGGTACCTTTAGTGCCTTGAATTCGCTGCAAAAAGAAGGATGAGGTGAAGGAGTCAAGATATAAAAAAAACAAAAGGCAAAGGGGGAAGGTAAGTCAAACCTGTTGATACAATCATGGAGCACAAACGTGTTGCACATCATGCCTTTTAACAATGAAATGGGGTGTTCAATAAAAGAAGTGTGTAATCAAAATTTCTCCCATAAATCATTCAAAGCAAATGGATCAGCCCCAACAAATTTAAGCCACGGAGAACTAATATACTTAAGCATTTCGAAAAAGTCAGAAGAAGAAAAGAAAAGAGAAAGAAAGAAAGGAAAAAAAAAGAAGGAAAAAGAAAAGAAAAAAAAGGAAAAGAACATGTCAGGAGCTTGGTAAGCTTGTGCCTCTTGTCATGTTGACAAATTCATTGGCATAGTAATATTTGGACACATGAAGGAAAGATGGATTTTTCCAACAAACTCTCAATCTCCTATACCCATGAGAACATCTCATCGTTCAAAACGATTATGCAAAAAAGTATCATAGTTCTCTACCTTGTCTCTCTTTTCTGGGAATTCTTCTCCAAAATTTTTTTCCACCGGAGTTCTTCCTTCCTTGCTTCAACCCTTGCACTCCTATTTATAGTCTCAAGGTAGGGTTTTCTTCATAAATGCTCCTTTTTTTTTTTTTTGATTTTTTTGCATTTTATGTTAAGAACTACCTAACTTAACCCAATCACCATCAATGGAGATTTTTTTTTTTAATTTTCGTTTTTATTTTTTTTATTTTTTTTATTTTCTATTGATAAAACTTCCTAACTTGACCTAAGTACCATTAGTGGAGATTTTTTTCATTTTTAATTTTTTCATTATTCTCCGCACAAGTAACTTCCTAATTTAAACCTATCAATATAAATGAGATTTTTTTTCATTTTTTTTATTAACTTCCCTTAATGAATGACAATGCCAATCATATCAATTAGGGGATTTATTTTATTTTTCGTTTTTTTTTATTTTTCCCTTTCAATGATGATTGCCTATTTAGACACCGATCACCATCAATAGGAGGATTTCCTTTTTTTTTTTTTCTTATTTTCGTTTTTCTTATTTTTTTCTTTTAATGATGATTGCCAATTTGGACACCAATCATTATCAATTATTTTTGTATTTTTTAAGTGGGGCCCGGACAAAATAGGGTGTTCACAGAACCAAATATGACCAGCTAAGGAGGTTTTTTTTTTTTTTTTTTTCTGAATTAAAGCGGCAGGCACTATGGGTAAGAAGTTACAAGCAAGATCGAACCCGTGACTTCCCACTTAAAGGGGACCTCTCATGCCACTAGACTACAAACTGAGGAGTCTAATTCAAGATACAGGAACTGTAAAGACATTGCCATATGATAGTCCCGTTACTCCCGTACACCACTCAACAACCAACTTTTACAAGCCTAATCAGTAATCAATATGGGCGAGCAAGTAACCTAGTTCTGAGAAGGGGTAAAATAACTTAGACTTGACCCTTCGGACCCACTCCATGTGAAGAATTAGGAGTGTTGGATTTCTACTTGGAGTTTCAACTAAGCTACTCTCTTGAACTATATATCAGGGCCACATATCCCCTCTTGTTTGGGGAGAGCTACTACAATCAATTGATAAGATGTTCAAATATTTTATATCATTAACAGCACAAGGTCAAATGGGACATTACTGTGTCAAGAGAATCAGCTCCAAGTGTAGCAAATTTGGACTCTCCATTGACAGTGGATCAGGTGGTAGTGCCAATTGTTTCCTGACTGTCACGCACACCTTGTCAACTGTCTCTGGTTTAGGCTGCTCAAAATTCAAAATTTCATGCTGATCACATCATATGATTTTATTACAAAAACTCAGGCTATGATACCACTACCCAACAAAAAATGTCATGTTTAAGTGATTTGAGCATGAGGCTTTGCCATGAAGTTAGTTCAGAAAAGTACAGGCTTTTACAATGCACATAGGCCTACCTGATGATCTGACTAAAATTTATGGTGCAAGAGCAACCTTTTCTGTTTTGGAAGTTACTAGCAACATTTATAGGCATTTACTATATCATAATAGATTGGAACATGGCTGTTAACTAAAAGTCAAGACTAAAAACTGAAATAAAGGAAAAATAACCCCATTGTTATAAGCTGATAACGATAAATCAAGAAAAAACAATATGAGGGTATGTTTCTGAAAAACTTACTGCACATTTAACTTGAAACCAAGATGATCTTGATTGCAATTGAATGGATGGAAAAGTCTTCCCTCTAATTGAAAGGGAAACTGAGTTTGTGCTAGAGATCCCAGCAAGAGAGGCCTGTTTTTGCATTCAAAAAGAAAAATTTAATAAGCACGGGAAGAAGTACGTATTTAGAAATAACCGCTAACACAGGAAAAACCAAAAATAAGAGTAATATCTTCTTGTAAAGCCATTAAGCACAACAAAGTCAATAATTGAATTGCTAATGCATACCATTATAGTGTAACATAGAAACTATGGAGCAGCTAACCATTCAATAACCTGCTGTGCTGAAAAATGAGAAATGTCGTCTAAAATAATTACATCCATTCCATCAAAACAACGGTAACATAAATTTATAATCGATTCTGGGTAGTACTTTAAAGTGTGTGTTTGGCAAGCACCAAAACTATGGTTTTAAACTATGGTTTGCGCAACCTAAGACAAAACTCCTCTCACACACTTACCTCGTAATTCGTAAAAACTATTAAAAAAAGCTAATCCAAACACACTTTTGACAAAGCTACCATGCCATTGGTGTTGAATCTGTTAAAGCTTCAAAGGGAATAACTTATAGAAGACCTAGTAAAAGTCAAAAGATTTTAGACTTAATTAACTGCTTCTATTAAAGCAGGCAAGATGTTTAATATACCAATAAATTACTAAGTTCCCTTCAAGGCTTGTTTGGTCTGAGGGGAAGGGAGGAAAAGTGGGCGGAGGAAAAATTTTTTTGAGTTGAATTTAAAAAAATTAGAGATGTGGGGTTAATTTGGTTTGTCTATTTACAATATTAGTCAATAATAAAATTATAATATTTTCACACTATCATAATATGAAATCCCGTGATATTCTCTTAGATATATTGTCTTCAGTAGGATCTATTTTCAGAGTGGGTTTAGGTACTTAATGCGCATACTTGATATCACCAACATAGAGTGCCATTATGAATTATCCTATAGACTATTTCCTCCAGTCATTTTTCTAAGCAGTTTTTTTTTTTGATTGTGCAAAATAAACTAGTGGTTGAAATTAGTAAAAACAATAAACGTGTTAAAATGTTATATCTTTTCTAAATATACCTCTATTTATAAAAATAGCGTAGGAGAGATAATGAGTATAAAATAAAAAAATAGCATAAGCAATAAATAGCTAAATGAAAGAGAATTAGTGACTCGTTAATATAAAGATATATATTTAATAAAAACAGAAAAAAAAAATTTCAGACTAAAAGAAAAGTTGGGAGCAATGGCCTACGCCCAATTTACATGGCTGATTCCAACTTGGCATTTCTAATTCAAGCGTTTGCCTCCTTGTGGTTTTTTTGTTTGTTTTTTTTTTTTTTGTTTTTGTTTTAGGACAAAAAGTCCAAACAAGCAAAGACCCAAAGTGGGCCCTTCAGATTCCAATTTGTTTCCGAAAGCTAGCGAAGGTCAACTGCAACGAAAGTATCACGGCAATTCCCAATAGTCACAAACGCGGCACGAGTTGACTTCACTCGTCGGAGAAGCAGAGCATTGCAACACGGTAAAATATAAAAGAGTACTGAAGCAAAATATAAATATAGGAATTTGAAGCTTCTATTTTCATTCTTGAGACCTTAGCTTCTGTGAGGCCTATTGCTTTCGCTTCCCTCCACATCGATCCAGGTTATTTCTTCTCCTTTACTTGTGCGTTCATTATATTTTTCACAGCAAAATATTTGCTGTTTTCTTCTCTTGTGCTGTTGATTGAATCTCCTACTTGCCTACCATACTCTCGTAGATCTCATAATACTCAAACATCTGGAATTTTTTATGCTTTAATTTCTGTAAAACTTAGTCCCATAACCTTCGAAGATATGGCTGCACTACTTTATCTCTTGACTGAAGTGTTCATTTATTTTAAGAATTGTTTTGAAGATCAAATTAAAGGAGCAAGTCTGCAGATCCCAAAGCTGACAGTTTTGCGATCTCTGTGAACTATCCTCCCTTCACATCCCGGTTTTCATACTTTCATTATTCTCTTTTTTTGCTGTTTTGAGAGCATTTTTATCTGAGTTGTTATGGTTTGTTTAAAGAAAAAATTCTGCAACTACCTTATGGTTATCTGCTTGAGTAAAAGACATCTTGGCTATGATAATTGGTTTTCAGATGGGTGTTTTGAAAAAAGAAAAAAAAAAAAGTACCAATTTGATCTTAAAAAATGAAAAAAAAAAACTAAATGTTTTGTTATTTTCGGCTTCGTTGAACTTTTAGGTAGCTAGCTTTGAGGAATATTTTTTTTTTTAATTTTACTTCAAATAAAAACCTATCATATAAGCAGCGTTACTTATGACACTCGCATTAAGAATAGATGGAGTGAGAAATGCTACACCCTTTTTCTATAAAGTCATATTCATAAGAAATATAATAATTACCCTTCAACAATATATTTTTACTAATGGAAAGTAAATCAAAAAAAAGTTTTTGTAAACTAATGGATACATGTGAAGAACTAGTTTGAAGAAGAGGAAGTTTGCAAAGCTCGAAACTGACATTTTTGAGAACCTGTGAGCTATTTCTTTTGCTTACCACCACTTCCACCAGGTTAATACTATCCCCTTGATTCAGCTCACTGATACTCTGTTTTGCAGGCATTTTTCCAGAATTATATTTTCATGGTTTTCTTCTTGCAGGAAAAATTGTGCAAAAAAAATTTGTTAATTTCTGGGTTTTTCTAGTGTATATCTAATAAACTTTTGTTTGCTCTTTCTATGAACTTGGTTTCAGGTTGCTGAAGGTTGGAGCTAGAAATTGCTATCAAATGGATGAAAACATTGCTTTAACGCTAATAGAAGCTTTATTGATACTATTGGCTTTCTCAATTTCCATGGCTAACAGATTCATCTCTCCATCCCTTTGTGATAACCAAAGTACTGTTGCTGTTGATGATAGGTACGTAGCTAGCTAGCCAGCTTCTTGTATGATTTTCTCCTATAATCCGATATTTGTTGATGGTTTGTTTCTATCTCTCTAGTCCTAAATATGATGTGATTTTAGCTCAAAGGGATTCTCCTCTTGCAACCAAGTATGACATCTTTCTTAGCTTTAGTGGGGAAGACACCCGAGACACTTTCTCAACTTATCTCTATGAAGCACTTTGCGATGCAAAGATTCAAACTTTTATAGATCACAAGCTCCACAAAGGAGATCTTATCTCACCTGTTCTTCTAAAAACAATAGAGGAATCAGATATATCTTTGATTATTTTATCAAGAAATTATGCTTCTTCAACTTGGTGTATGGATGAGCATGTTCATATCATGAAATGTAAGGATCAATATGGAAGAACTGTCATCCCTATTTTCTACAACGTAGATCCATCAAATGTTCGCAAACAAGATGGGAGTTTTGGAGATGGATTCATTAAGCTTAAGAAGAGATTTAAGCATGACCAAAGAAGAGTACAACATTGGACAAATGCTTTGAACCGATCAACAAATCTATCTGGGTGGCGTTCAAAGAATTTCAGGTAGATTCAACACAGTTTTCCCTTATTGTTTTCTTTCTTGGGACATTAAACATGATTAGTTTTTGAATTTGTATTTGTTCTAGGCCTGAACCCGAACTTACTAAAATGATTGTGAAGGATATTTTGAGCAAACTGAGTAACAATTCATCCTTTCATTTGGAAGGATTAGTTGGGATAGGTCATCAGATTCAGAAAATTGAAGAGTTACTGAGTGAAGCTCGCATTGTGGGGATATGGGGTATGGGTGGTATAGGCAAGACCACTCTTGCAAGAGTTGTATTCAATAGGTTGAAAGCTCAGTTTGAAGCTTTCTCTTTTGTTGGAAATGTGAGAGAACGACTAGGAAAAATTGGATTTGATGAATTATTGGAAAAATGCCTTAAAGATTTGTTAAAAGATGATGATATGAAGGCTTACAATTTAAGATCAACTTTTGTGGAAGAAGGCTTCGCTATAAAAAAATTCTTCTAGTACTTGATGATGTGCATGATTCTATAGCAATTGAAGATTTAATCAAAGCATTTGGCTGGTTTGGAGAAGGAAGTAGAATAATTGTCACATCAAGAGACATGCAAGTGCTTAAGAATACTTATACTTCAACATATAATGTTCAGAAATTAGAGTTCTCTCATGCTCTACATCTCTTCAGTTTGAAAGCTTTTAAGCAAAATGAGCCATCAAAAAGCTATTTGGGGTTATCAGAGCAGGCAGTGCATTATTGTGAATGAAATCCATTAGTGCTAAAAGTCTTGGGTTGCTTTCTTTATGGGAAAGGGAAAAAAGAATGGGAAAGTGCTTTGGAAAAACTAAATCAAGCTCTTCACCCGGGCATTTTTAATGTATTGAAATTGAGTTTTCATGGGCTTGACGATATACAAGAGAGTGTTTTTCTTGACCTCGCATTTGTCTTGAAGAAAGTACGGAGTATTTCTATGGATTGTATAGAACGTTTATATGGTTCTGTATATATTGATATAAGTGTACTTAAAGATAGATCCCTCGTTTCAGTGTGTGAAAATGGTAATATTCAGATGCATGCTCTTCTAATAGTTATGGGGCTCGAAATTTCTAGGCAACAATTCATATTTAACCCTGGAAAACCCATTCGACTAAGAAGGCCCGAGGATATTTATCATCTTTTCAATAATGACAAGGTAATGTTTTATTTTTTATGTTTTTATTATATTCTTTATCTTCCTCATATTTTATTTTCTTTTGTGTGTTTTCCGAAAAGGTATTTGTTTATTCATTAAAATCTTTGGTTATTGTCAACATTTGCCTAATTAGATTTTTTACGGAAAAAAATCCTTTATTGGCTAAAATTAATTGGGCATGCATGGCCTTTAATTTCTGTCAGGTGTGATTTATTATTCTTCTTAAACTTTGAAATTTTCACCTTTTTAAGTTGAGATAGAATATGGCTAGCTAGTAGGATGTTATTCTAACTTCTAAGATATATGAAATCAAATATTCCCACGCGTTTTATTAATAAAAAATTTATTTTTACAAATGGGTCACATATGAAATTTTTTTCACCTCCACATTATGAAATTTGAATATAAAGAAAAAATCAAAAATTTTATATAGATGTTCATTAAGAATTACTATCAATTATATGAAATATAAACGTGGACATTTAAGCAGGTTCGTACAGTTGTCTCCCGAGCCCGCGTGTATATTTGTTGTAACCAATTTATTCGTTTATTTATAGTAAGATAAAATGGATCTTCTTTTTTTTTTTTTGATTTGCCAGAAAAATGAATCATTTGGATAAAGTGCACAAAAGCATATTCATTTTTTCTAAGAGAAATATATTTAATCATTCCATTTGTTATTTAATCACGTTTTACATGTTAGTTAATCATTTTCCCCCATAATTTGATCACAAGGGGCTGTGGCAATTCAATGCTTATCATTAGACATGTGCAAGATAAAAAGGATTGCATTGATAATTAGTGATTTTCAGAATATGTATGACTTAAAATTAGCCAGGACTATTGTGACGTGTTATTTTAAAAGATAAAATTAGTGAACAAGACTATATGAAAGTTGAGAACAAGTAAAATATTAAAGCGATGCCATACCGTGGTCCACATGCTTCCTGGCTTCACATCTTGTCCTCATTTTCTGGTGCATAAGGTTCGTAGGGATTCTCATATTTCGATACCTTGTAATGGATCTTGTCGTTAGTCTTTAGTTCATGTTTTCTATTTATTAAAAAGTTATGTTTGATAAGTATAATTACATTTATGGTTTTATAGTTATATTAAATATCTACGCATGAAAGTACGCTGGTACACGTATGAGTGTTTCTGCATGTTTATGAGTTTTAAGAAATTCATTTATTAAAAGGGAAATATGAATAGTAAGAATTTTTTGAATGAAATGCTCAACGTCGTAATTAATTTGGATATTTCTAATGGCAGATATATTTAACTGTCCTACAATATGTTTTTGCTCATTTTTTTAGGTATTGATGATTGTGTTTCCTTGATTTGATATTATATTTTAGGGGATTGAGGCAACTCAGTGCCTCCATTGGATGAGAGCAAGATAAAAAGGATTACATTGAAAGCTAGTCATTTTCGAAAGATGCATAACTTGATATTGTTTAAAGTTTACAAATCTGATTGGAGAAAGCCTTCAACATTGAATGTTTGTGGAGATTTGGATTATCTTCCAGAAGAATTAAGATTTTTCATTTGGGACGGATATCCACCACCTTATGTGCCATTACATTTGTGTGCTGAGAATCTAGTTATACTTGAAATGGCTGATAGTAATATCCGAGAACTTGGAAATGAAAATCAAGTACGTCTCATTTTTTTATGTGTCATATTTGTCCCCTCTTAGTGATTATAAGATATTGCATCAAGCATTAACCAAATGTTGCACAATTGAAATGTTTGCTTTACTAGCATTAAATTGATGGTTAAACCCCTGTTGTATTCTCTACAGGTGATCCAATTCATGTTCTAATGGGCATGAGAGAAATTCTTGATTAAAATTGTTCGGACTATTATCTAATTTATCTAACAATGCTTCTTTTTGTTTTTTCAGCATTTTCATAATTTAGAGAGAATCATTCTGGGGAATTCAAAACATCTCACTGCAATCCCAGATCTTTCTCATGCCCTTAAGATTGAATGGGTGGATCTTATGGGTTGTGTGAATTTAGTTCAAATCCATTCTTCAACACTCCTGAGCAATGCTATCACTTTATGTGTAGGTAATGATGGGCCAAAGCGAATAAACATTGGGGGAAGTATGACAGGGACAAGCTCAGGGTTAGTAATAGTGTTCAGTTATCTGGATTTTGGCACGTTGTCATTTCATAAAGTGACAGTGAAGGTGTTGGCATGTGGTGACATCATATGTGGTGTTAGATTCAAACATGTGATGATTTCATTTGAAGAGATAGCAGAATTGAGAAAGGGGACTCAAAGTTTGGCATCTCTACTTCCATTTGTTAGGATAGTTGATTGCTTAAAGAGTCCAATTGAGTTTGGGCATGATTTCAACCAACAATATACCTATGATTATGGCATATTTAATATGGATTTGAGGGGTGATAGAGGAGAAAGGCGTGTGGTGGGGCAATTGAGAAGACAAATGATTAATGATCGCCCTCATTTCTTTGAAGATGGCGGAGAGTGGGAGGAGGAAGAAGAAAGGTACAGCACGAGTACTTCATTAATAGAAGAAGAAGAAGAGGATGGTGAGTTAATAATAATGGAATATTGTGGTAGTAACAGTAATACTACATTCACAAGACTTCCTAACAGCGTCACTCGCTGGTCATTACTGAGGAAACTGAAATTAAAAGAAAGTGATATTATTGGAAATGTAGGTTGCAGCATTCCTCAAGTTTCAGTCCTAAAGTCACTTATTGCACTCTCACATGATCATTATTCCACAAGGATTCAACCTCTCTTGGACTTTAAACTCTCTTTCCCCGACATTTTGCCATCATGCGTTTATATGGTCGTCCCACATATATCTCTTACTACCTGTTCTGGGACGGACAAGAAGGTCCTTCGGGGCGCTTTTAGCCTGTATGATGAAATTAATGGGTCAATGGATAAGAACCGCGGTAGTCCTGGGATTGGACTATGGTGGGGGAAAAATTAATTATTATTTAAAGTTTTCAGCTTGTCACCAAAAAAAAAAAAAAAAAAAAAAAGTTTTCAGCTCAAAACAATTATTATTTAAATTTTTCTGAATATTTATCTTCAAGTGGTTCAATTTAATTTGTTCTATGTTTTAAAATTTTTAATCAAACTACACCTTAAAATATCCTTTTCTTTTTTAATAATTTGACTAAAATTATTTGGGGGGAATGAATGCATTTGCGTTGGGTGTGATTTATTTCGTTTTCTAAAACTTTAAAAATGTGGTATAAGTAGCACTAATAGTAGCATATTAACAAAAGTTTCAGTAATATAATCATCTTCCATTGCTTTTCAATCTCCTTGGGAAAATTAGATTCAAGGATTTAGAGTTGATGATATTTATTGGGAATTACCGTAAATGTTGTAATTATTCAGAAGGATTATAATCAAAATATAAATTTAAAAATATTAAATTACTTTTGATTAAACTTCCTATTTTCTCTCCTTCCATCTCTTTGGCATTCTATTTTAAGAGCAATTTAAATTTTATTTTGCACAAAAATTAAAATTGCCAAAATCATAATCTTTTTAACTTCAACTAACGTATGCCTAATCATATCATCAATATATCATTTAATTACTAATATAGGTACTGGCCCATTTAAATTATTCAGTTTTTTTCCTGATTTATAATAATCTTAGGAAGAAATAAACTCTAAGTAAAATAGACCAATTTAGAAGATATTAAATTTACTGTCTAATATCTTAGTTGTTAAAAAAGCTTTATCTCCACAAAAAAAAAAATGCTATTATTTGTTTGTATTGATCATATTAATTTTAACATTAAATTTTTAATTTATATATGAATATTCTCTGGGGAGGTAATACTATTAGAGGTGGTAAAAAGGGCCACCCTTCATAGGCCAGAGCCCAAAAGGGCCGTCCTTCGCTGGCCAGAGCCCAAAAGGGCCGCCCTTCACAGGCCAGAGCCCAAAAGGGCCTTTTAGGCCAAGCTAAAGAAAAACAGTCATTTTTCAAAGGCTCGCCTACAGGGCTAAAGCTATTTTAACAATTTTTACTATATTTTTCAGTTTTTTAAAAATATTATAACAATGAAAGCCATAATTTAACACATAAATATTATCAAAATTAGGGGGTAAACGGTATGCATGATGCAACAAACAAACACAATCACTAAGTTATAATCAAAGGTAAATTATTGTTGACATAACACAATTATAAATAATTAATTAGAAGACTTGACAAAATTAAAAATACTTCTTATAAATATATCTTGAAAAGTGTATGTAGTCAACAAAATAAACAACAAAAGATATAAACAAAACAATCACTAGAAAATAAGTCAAAAAATACAAGATTGATAAGAATATTTATGAAATAAGAAATATCTTTTATAAGTTTTTAATTTTTAGGATTCTTAATACAAGACATTCTTATAAAATTTAATTCTAAAAAAGATAATAAGAACTAAACATTTGCAACATTATTAACAAAGTATAAAAAATCAATAATATTATTATCATATAAATAATTTTAAAAAATAAAAAAATAGATACGGGTTTAAAAAGGTTGGCCCTTGGCCCTACAGAGACGACCTTTTTAGTCCTACTTTCCCTTTTAAGGCAAAAATCTTAATTTTGACAAAAGCGAAAGATGTTGTTATTTTTTTCAATAGATACCTACGTTACGTAAGAGGTAAAAAAAATAGAGAAATTGCATTTAATTTAACGAAATTTAAAAATTCATATTAATTTTTAAAATAGAATGTCAAGAAAATATAGGAGGTTTAGGGGCAATTTAGTATTGAATTTTTATTTTAGTAATTGGTCATTTTAAATAATTATAAGTTTTACAATCTTTCCTAATAAATATTATCTATTGTCGGACCTTTGTTCTAATTTTCCCAAAATGCTTCATTGGTTTTCAATACAAGGCCTATTAATTTAATTTAGGATCGGATTTATAGTTTTTTTTTTATCGATGGAAGGAAAGTAGCATGAATTTTCAATATTTACCTTGTTTAAATGAGGATTTTTTTTAAAAAAACAAAACTGAATACTACACACATGCATGTGATATCAATTAAAACAATGTAGTAATAAATAAAAACTATTTGTAGCGTGAGATAATACAGCGCTTGCTCGGTGAAGTTTCGTGGGTAATTTTTAGCAATTACAGGAATGGATTTTCAAATCTCGAGAATATTGAAAAATTTAAGTTTTATAGTTTTGAAAAATATAATAAGAACTGAATTATATAAATAAACTATAAAACTAATAACACTTGCTACTATTTAAAGTTTAAGCCATTTAATGGAAGGATTCAAACTTTCTACATCTTTTTTATGCGTGAGAAAATCCCTTTACTTGTCATATTTACATTCACAATCACTTAACAATCTATTTGGAATAATGCAACTTCTTGTTCGAGTCCATGCAATATAACCTGACCTATAACATTCTTCTATTTTTCAACTTAGCAATATGCAATATCAGTTATGAGGCACTGTTTCAAAATTCAGTAGGTGGGGGAGGGGGTAAATCCCGTAAACCACAGTTACAGAATAAACTTCCCGCAAATGACATGAAAATTAAAAATCAAACAAGTCATTCAAGTTCTACAAATTGCATATTGAATACTAGTGATCCAATAGTCATAGAAAAGAAAGCTCGTACTGGAATTAAGAAGATAAAATCACTAACTTTTGAATCCCTTCGGCCAATATGGTGAACCTTTAAAATAAAACTTCAGAGTGCTCTCTTTGATAGTTTAAGCTTTGTCAGAAATTAGCTTCTCAATCATGTCGGCTGCTTCTTGAACCGTTGTAATTTTCTGGGCACTTTCTTCTTCCACGCTAATACCAAACTCCTCTTCAAGTCCCTTCACAATTTCAACCTGCACAAATTTTGGTAAGCAAGCCAAAATGATTGAACAGCGCGACATATAAATGGTGTTTTCTTGCACCAGAATCGTGTTATACATGTTTTGTAGCAAAAGGGGATAAGGACTCCAGGCTAGGAAACCAGAAGCAATAAAAAAAAAAAAAGAACCAAATATGACCAGCTAAGGAGCTTTTTTTTTCTGCATTAGATCGGCAGGCACTATGGGCCTGAAGTTACAAGCAAAATCGAACCCGCGGCTCCCTAAAGGGGAGCTCTCATGCCACTAGACTACAAACTGAGGAATCTGATTCAGGATACAAGAACTGCAAAGACATTGCCATATGATAGTCCCGTTACTCCCGTACACCACTCATCAACCAGCTTTTACAGGCCTAATCAGCAATCAATATGGGCCAGCATGTAACCCAATTCTGATAAGGGGTAAAATAACTTAGACTTGGGCCTTTTGGACCCACTCCACGCGAAGAATTAGGAGTTTTAATTTGGATTTCTACTTGGAGTTTTAACTAAGCTACTCTCTTGAACTATATATCAGGGCCACATATCCCCTCTTGTTTGGGGAGAGCTACTACAATCAATTGATAAGATGTTCAAATATTTTATATCATTAACAGCACAAGGTCAAATGGGACATTACCGTGTCAAGAGAATCAGCTCCAAGTGTAGCAAATTTGGACTCTCCATTGACAGTGGATCAGGTGGTAGTGCCAATTGTTTCCTGACTGTCACGCACACCTTGTCAACTGTCTTTGGTTTAGGCTGCTCAAAATTCAAAATTTCATGCTGATCACATCATATGAATTTATTACAAAAACTCAGGCTATGATACCACTACCCAACAAAAAATGTCATGTTTAAGTGATTTGAGCATGAGGCTTTGCCATGAAGTTGGTTCAGGAAAGTATAGGCTTTTACAATGCACATAGGCCTACATGATGATCCGACTTAAAATTATGGTGCAAGAGCAACCTTTTCTGTTTTGGAAGTTACAAGCAACATTTGTACGCATTTACTATATCATAATAGATTGGAACATGGCTGTTAAATAAAATTCAGGACTAAAAACTGAAATAAAGGAAAAATAACCCCATTGTTATAAGCTAATAACTATAAATTAAGGAAAAACAATATGAGGGTTTGTTTTTGAAAAACTTACTGCACATTTAACTTGAAACCGAGATGACCTTGATTGCAATTGAATGGATGAAAAAGTTTTTCCTTTAATTGAAAGGGAAACTGAGTTTGGGTTAGAGATCCCAGCAAGAGAGGCCTGTTTTGAACACCCCTACCCGCGGCTCTATAAGGCTAACCTTTTTAGGCCTGCTTTCAGTTTTAAAACAAAATCTTAAGCCTAACTCTTGCAAATTCAAAGCCTAACTTTTTCCCAGCTCTAAATGTTGTATACCATTCTCAACTAGAAAATAATAATAAATTATGTAGACTTTTTTAAGTATATTAACATTACATTGTTTTCAGTAAAAAAAAAAAAAACATTACATAGATTTTTATTTTTTAAACTCACATAAATCTATTCTGACATAAAAATAAATTATGCAAACCTCCTTTGAATTGTTTAAAATTGCATTGTTTTCTAATTTTTTTTGGATGTAAATAACCTTTCTTTAACATTTATAATAAATTATAAAACATTTTGAGTTTTCATAAAATTATATAATATTTATTTTCAATTAAAATTTGTGTCAATTTTAAAAGTTATAATTTTGACAAATTCAAAAGATGTTTGTGTTATTTTTTCAATATATACCTACGTAAAAGGTAAAACAAATAGAGAAATCGCTTTTAATTTAAAGAAATTTAAAAATTCATATTAATTTTTAAAATAGAATGTCAAGAAAATATAGGAGGTTTAATCTAGGGAAATTTAGTATTTTGAGTTTTTATTTTGATATTTAGTTATTCTAAATAATTACAACTTTTACGATCTTCCCAATAAATATTAGGACCTTTATTCTAATTTTCTCAAATACTTCCTTGGTTTTCAATATAAGACCTATTAATTTAATTTAGGATCGGAGTTGTAGCTTTTTTTTTCAATGGAAGGAAAGCAGCATGAATTTTCAGTATTTACCTTGTTCAATGAGGAATTTTTTTTTTTTTAACTGAATACTACACACATGCATGTGATATCATTGGTTCGCTGATTTCTCTGTTTTCTTTTTTTGGCAAACCTTTGTAGGTGTAAGTGTTAAAGTACTATACGAATTATCAGACCAGATTTCAAAACGTTGTTCAACAAATATACCAGTGGCGCTGGTTAAAAAAAAAAACATATTAGTGGGGCAACACAAAGTTATATGAGATCAGTGGGATCATTAAATCAATTAAGATTTAAAACCCTACTGCATAACCTAGTGGTGGGTTGACATTAGATTTACATCTAGGCCGACCCAAAATAATACATACACAGAGAACTAAGGCATAAATGAAAAAAAACAAGTATTGACAGAAACTTGGATTAACACAGAAAAGCACCGAAAAACGCAGACAAAAAAATATCCACCGTTAAACATAATGAACAGAAAGTTATCTCATCTAGAAAAACGTATACTTGAGTGAGGATCATATGCTTCATATATTCATGAACTGATGGAGAGGGTATTGTTCTCTATATATATATATATGCTTTCATATATTTATGATCACAGTGAACGTTTTTACTCATAAACATGTTCAGCATAACCAATTCAACCTCAGGATAGATTAAACAAAAATGCTCTGATACCAATGTAGATTTCTTGACGTACCTGAAATGTAGTTTGGTGCTCTCAAGATACCCGCACGAACTGAATCACATCGGAGTCTGACTATAATACACAACAAAATGCACTGAAGGGAACAGAGAAAAATACTACAGAGAGGTCTTTTTCATAGTGTGTTTTGTTTTAAGGATGTTTTGCTTCTTATCCCACACAAAGTAAAAACCACATAAAACATAACTGCTCCCAATAGTTCTTATGGGAAAAACCGTTCCCACCATTTTGTTTCAAATATTTGGGGAATATTGCCAACAAATGTCCAAGAATATTATCAACAAATGCCCCATAAAATTGGGTATTTTATTTGGCCCCAAGGCCAATGGGTTTGGGCTTAATCTACCAAAGGTGAATCAAGCCCATTTCCCAACAATTTTCAAAAGAACCTCATTGCAATCATGATCAAGATAGTCAACCTTTTTTGAATATATTCTGACCAATCTGAGGAGAAAAGCAGCCAGCACTCGATATATTGTTTGTTGATTTCATCTTGCAAGATTTTGTCTGCAGAAAGGCAGAAAAATAAAATAAAACAGTAGGAAATGGTTTGCTTAAACTTATTATCACAAAGGTAATTTATGACTGAGATGAATTAGATTCGCTCTTTGTTTCTCTTTCTGTAAAAATGATTAATCATTCGCTGAACAAAAGTAGCATTAATTTCTTTCAATGCTAGATTTTAGAAGATTCATCATGTAACAGAGTCATTTAGTGGCTAAAATACAAAAAATTGATGAGTAATTACAATAATATAATACTTGGTAGATGAGAAGCTTTTTATAATGGACATGGTACAATCTTGTTTTGAATCGCCGATATGATTAACAGAGCTAACCACCTTAGTTGCAGCCAGAAGTTGAAACTTCTATCATCACACTAACCACCATGAGGCATTTATCTGATAGATTTTCAACTGCTCAATAAGGGTCTGTCTAGTGTGAGGGGTTTGGAGCGGAAGGGAGGGGGAAAACTTTTATTAGTTGGATTTACAAAAATTGAAGAAGTGGGGTCACAATATTTTAATAAGGTAAAGATGTAAGATAAAAGAATAAGAAAAATTCATTAATTTTTTAGCCTAACTTCTCTAGGTTTCTTAAATCTAATTCAAAAAAATTTTCCCTTCGCCTACTTTCTTCCCCCTTCTCTCATACCAAAGAAGCCCTAAAGGTTAAATGAATTCACATAATTAATGCTCGCATTAAGTGTAAGAGAAGCATCAAATGATCAATAAAGCTATCTTGAGAAGCTAATAAAACATATGAAAAAAAAAATTAGGTTTATATTAAGACATGTTACAAATTAGACTATTAATTATTCCACACCCACACACCAAGAAATGAACATGATGATACCTTACATGTCTGAAATTTACAGTGAGGAACAAAATCAGATAGAAGGTTACAAAGGAGAAAACAAATACCAAACCAGAAATATTTGAAATCCAGTTTAAGCTCAAATTTTAAGCAATATCTCTTAAAAGAAAATTTCAACTTCAAATTTTAAGCTTGGGTCAAGTCTCAATTTTAATTAAAATTGGTCAGATAGGCTCCAATACCATGTTAAGGATCATTTCAGTGATACACTCGTAAGGATTCAACACAATATTCAATAGATAATTTTATTACAATCTCAATATCTCATAAACAAACACAAAAATGTCTTAATACTGTTCCTAGAAAACAGGAATAAACACATGAACTTGCTAATTTCTCAAAAGGACAGAGAGAAAAACGAACAATGATAGAAACGGCGAGTCAGCATTAGAAATGAACCCTTATTGAAAAAGCTTGATTTTTGAGAGTGAAATTTTCATTTGATTTCGTTTTCCGCAAAAAGCCATTTGATGAATTACACTAAAACTAAAAAAGGTATGCTAGTTATTGAATAAGACTAACCAACGGAAAAGCAAATGTCAGTTTCATTCACTTGTACTTTCTTCAGCCTTTTAAAGAAATAAGGTGCCACTCTAATGGCTCCTAAAGGATCTTTTTAAGAAAGAAGACACTGTGAGAAGAACATGTCTTCTTCTTCTTCTTCTTCAAAGTTTGAATTCTGAGACTGGAATTAGAGAAGAAAAGTTGAAAGTTCTATGACAAACAATACATACAGAGGCAATGGGAGTGGCATGTAAAGCCTTTTGCTTATGAAAGAAAATGGCCAGGTAGAGTTGTTCCCATCAAGCCTCGGGGATAGAGAACAAGAGCAAAATGAATAAACATAGTTATATACTTATTTCAAATTTTAATATATATTAATTATTAAAGTGTAAGAAATGTTGATTATTAAGTATTATATTCATTAAATTTACAACAAACTTCATTGTTTGTTTCTGGGTAGTGAATAATGTGACTGTTTTATTGGAGTGTGTGATTTTTTGTTACTAATTATTTAATATGAAACAAACTTTTAAGTTATAAGCCAATATTTTCATTTTATTATAAATTTTAAAAAAATCAACTTCGGAGAATTAATTCTGTTTTTGTCATTTATTTTGAATTTTTTTTTATTAACGATTTAAAGTAGAAGGCAAACTGGAATACATTATATAATAATTTTTCTTACCACAAAAATGAGAGTTGCAAAAAAAATTTTTGAATAAAGAGATAAACATTTGATTGAGAGGTGCATTAAAAGTATACATTTGATTGATTAAGCTAATTTGATAATACCCCATTTAAGTAAAATGATTATGGGAAAATCCCAAATAAAGTTGCCTGAAATAGGAAAATTCAAAATCAAGTTGTTCAACTTAACAAATCCTTAATTAAGTTATTGACTTAATTTAGAATTTCAAAATATGGGTGAAATAATTTTATTGTCCTCTCCTAGTCTCCTCTATTCTCTTAAAAAAGTTTTATTGCTTCGTAACTTAGTTTTTCAATATATATATATATATATCAACACTAATACATCATAGAAAAATATAATTCGCTTAAATTAAAGGAATTTTTTATGTTTTAGAAGAATCAATAAGAATAATTAAAGCCAAAAAGTGAAAAGTAAATCAAAACCCCAAATATTAATTAAATGATTTTTAGTTAAATACTGCGAATAGTAAATTTTATTTTTGAAAGAATTTGAATTATTTTCTTGAAAAAGAAAATCAAACTACATTAATCACACAATTTTGACTTGTGTGATATATATGTTGCTTTTTTTAACAATGAAGAAACATTCTTTTTACGTTGTTAATGAAACTCTTTTTTATTATATGTAGCTAATGAACTCTTTAATATATATTTTGATAAATCACACATATGTCATATTTGTTTCCTTGGGATTAACATAGTTTGATTTTTTTTCTCATAAAAAAATTCAATTCAATTTTTTTATTCTTAATATTAAACTTAAAATCGTTTAATTGATATTGGGTTTAAAGTTTTCTTTTTTAACTTGAACTGTTCTTGATAATCCTTCTGGAACACAAAAAATTTCTTTGATTCAAGCGAGTCATATTTTATTTTATTATATGTTAATGCTTATATATATGTGTGTGTGTATACTTGTTGAAAAAAATAATTTACAAAGCAATGAAATTCTTTTAATAGGAGAGAAGAAACAGGAGAGGGCAGTCAAGTCATCTGATACACATTTTGAAATCTTAAATTAAGTCGATAACTTAATTAAGGATTTATTAAATTTAGCAACCTAATTTAGAATTTTTCTATTTCAGGCAACTTTATATGGGATTTACCCAATGATTATTCCATTCAATGTATAAATATATGATGATAAATATTTGACCAAAAATATTTGTGAAAAGTGGCAAGTACATTACCTTCTTACTAAATTCGTATATTGATTCACATAACCTATAAGAGAGGAATAGTAATCAACTGTAAAAAAAATGGTCATTAATTGAAAGACAATGGAATGCAAATTCACAAAATTTTCACTTAGATATGGTGTAATACGAAAATATATAATAACACAATTATAAAATAATTATAGGGAGGATTACAATGAAGTCCCAAGTAAAAAACTTAATTATCAAGAAGTCCCAATGACAAGTGAGCCAGTAAACTATTGTCATTTCTTACTTTAAAACATGTCATTGCCTTCTCTTCAATTGTCATTAGGACTTATGGGTAATTAAGTCCCTCCTTAGGATGTTTTTAACATTTTAGATTATAATGCTCTTGTTACTTAACAATACACTATAATACAATCTGCCATTCTCCTTCAAACTTCTAACCCTTCTTGCTCTCATTCTGTCTTTTTCCAATTCTTCTCTCTCTATCTTGGTTACCCTACCTCTCTCCCCACCCTCCTTTAGTGGCAAAAAATGGTGAAGGTAGGTGACGAAGAAAGGTTTATACCATTGGATATAATCCGAAACATTTGCAAAAAGGTTGGCAGTCAAATGCATCGTGAAATTCCAACAGGTTTGTAAAGAATGGAACCATCTCTTGAAGACATAATCTTTCATCAACGAACAGATTTGTTGTAATATCCTGAATTTTGGGATTGGAGGCTTGGGAATAAGCCTAAATTAAATGGATTGCTAACCCCCAATTTAGTAGATGTCCCAAATCTATTATCTAATGTTTCTTATATCTTGAGGGCATTAAAGAAAATAAAATGGTAAATTTTAGAGAATATAATTATGTTTTCGGTGAAATTGCCTATGAGACAGTGAGCTTGTCATGTGATTTTGTATAAACAAATGATGAGCAAAAATTATAAAATTTTACAGGATGAAAGTAGACATCCTAAACTTTAATTTTATAAGTCATATGAGTAAATTAGAGAGTAAATTAGAGCTATATACAAAGAGTTATGAATTTTTGAAGTTTGCCAAGGGAAATTGATTTGTGTCTAGAACAGCATGCAAAGATTAAAATTCTGGGAATTTTTTGCTTCCAACTAGCCAAAGGTTATATTTTTTGCCTTTAGAATCACTCCAATTCAATTTTTCTAGAATTAGTTATGATTTTTCAAATTTAGGGCAGAAAATCTGCTAGAATTTTTGAAAAATCCGAAAATGGGAAAATAAATAAGGGATATTCCAAAACATTATAAAATATTTCCCATCTTCTTCCTCAGAAATAACTGACGCGTTTTTCAGCTGAAAATAGAGAGAGAAAGTTTGAGAAATTCTAGAGAGAGAAGGAGAAGAGGACTCGTACGGTAGGTCGATTTGTTTCACTAAATCCTTACCTAACGTGTATAACTCCACTCTTAAGCTATTCTTCTATGTTCTTCAAGGTTTGTGGAGCTTAAATTTGGGAGTGTGAAAGCTAGGGTTTTCAGCCACACCAAGGAAGACCAAGAAGGAGCTTGAGGTAACTTCCAAACCTTTGAATATTGATTGTTCTGGCTGCTGTGAGTAGTTTAATCAATGAAATTCGCCGGATTAGCTTTGATTATAAATTTTGAAAAAGAGGTGGCCTAGGCGTTATGTTGCCGAAAAAGCATAATTACGAAAACGCCTCTAAAACCCTCAAAACGGGGCTGCCAAGGGCAATTTTGTCTTTTGGCAGTGAATTTGGTAATTCTGAGATCAAAAATAGATTCCTTGGGTGAAAATATGTCAGAACAGCCCATGTCAAAATTTCAGAAAAAGTATAGTCGGATCGGGTACAGCGAGGCCGGGCGGGGGTCCCGGGGGCATTTTGGTAAATTTTCATCATAGGCTAATAATACCACCGGAAACACTATGAAAGTGTCTAAATAGTACATTTGGAATTGTAGGGAACTTACCTCTCCTGCATGTATTTGATATTTGTGTTGGTGTATTGATGCATGTTATTGCTTTGTTTGATTATGTAAAACATGTATGAATGACTGAAGCTCTGTTTCTGTTTATACTGTGGCCATAGATTTGTTGTATGAAACATTGAGCACACAGATATGTCATTGTGTGAACATGAGTTATGTAATGCAAGCATGTCATGCGTTAAGCACTTATCCTGCATGGATATTGGTACTGTTTTCCTACTGAGATTCTCTCGAATCTCACCCTCCTCTACCAACAATCTAGATAGGAGGAGACAGAAAATATGCTGAGAACAAAGAAGAGAACTACAGGAGAGGAATGCAGTGGCGGAACGAAGACGAGAAGACGTCTCCGTTTCACTGGGGTGGGTTTAGATACCCTAGAGCCCTGTACGGCTACAAGGTTTGTAAATATTCTGTGTGAACCCTTATGGGGAATTTTTAAAATCCTGCTCATATTATCAGTATATTTATGTTATTCCTGTGTTGCCCACCGAATTGCATATTGTTTTCCGTGAATACTTTGGTAAAGGTGAAATGAAAATAAGGGTGTGACATTTGTCATTCTACTCAAGAAAATCCATTCCACTTAATACATGGGTTCGGTGACAGCCACAGACATAGATGTTTGAGTAAATGATGAGATGAGGATTGCAGAAATTATAAATACACACTATATTGGATCGTTATTGGGTCCTACAATGGGGTTATGTGTGAAGAACGTCAAACTAATAAAGTCTTGTATCCTGTTTCAACTATATTAATAATGAGGTAAGAGAAGTGTGTCGTCCAGGAGATGACAACAAGTTTCTGTGTTGTGTGGGCTTTGTATTCACTTATGTGACTAAAGATGACAAGTTAGTGTGGATTTGGATCATTGGGATGAAGAGGCCAATCTTAATGTTGGCTATGCTCAAGTATATACATTGAGTACTAATACATGGGAGCGTTTGGAATTACAGGGTTTAGAAAACACTGTATAGCATCAAAAGAGGCTGTTTGTGCTAATGGAAAACTTTCCTAGAGTGGTGTTTCAAATACCATTGTCATAGTTTGTTTTGATATTGTAACATCCTAGTTTTTATCACCAATATTCCCTTTATGTAATGAGATATTTGGTAGAATAAAAATGTTGAATTATGGTGCATATAAAGTGACAAAACAAAGTAACCAGTGGTCACACACAATTTGCAAAGCTACAAAGTGCTGCCAGTGTGATTTCCTGTGAGGCAGTGATATTGTCTTGTGGTTTTCGATGACTAAATGATGTTCAATAAATGTGAAAATTTTTAGAATTAAAGTAGACCTTCCAAGCTTCAATTTGATAGGTCAAATGCATCATTTGGACCTATACACTAAGAGTTATAAATTTCTGAAGTTTACCTAGTGAAACTAACTACTTTCTGAGACAGCGTCCAAAGATTTAAATTCTGGGAATGTTGAGCTTTCAGTTGACTAAAGACTACATTTTTCTTTAAAACTAGACTCAATAAGGGTTAAGTAGCCTTTGGAAGCACCTTAATTGGATGTCTATAAATAAAGATATAAATTCTCAAAGTTGGGTGAAAATGTTTTTAGTTTTGGGCGAAAATCACAAATGTGTAGACAAAATGGAAATTTGCCATATTAATCAAAAGAAAATTATTTTCTTCAAATATTACCCGCAATTTCATCCAAAGTGAGCTGAATAAGGAGGGAAAATTATTTTTGGATATATATCCTTAAGTTTTGGATAATGGTCAAAATAAAAAGTGAAGTAGTCAAAAATTTCAATTAATGAAAAGTTGTGTGGAGGAGGTTAATAGCTGAAATGGATCATCATAATTCTCCCTACCTACAAGCAATTTCGGCCAAGCAATCACAAAAAGGAAAGAAGAAGAAGAAGATGACGGTATAATTAATTGGCCAAAAAAAACAATAGAATAAGGCATATGATAAAACCTATTCTCTTTCCTTCTATCCTCATTTTCGGTTGAACAAAGAGGAATAGAGAGAGAGAGAGAGAGAGAGAGAGAGAGAGAGAGCTCACACACAACATAGCAAGAATAAGAACAAGAAGCTAGGGTTCCAAGAAATCTAAAAACCTAGCATACCTCTGCTAAATCCTATATCTCCATGATTTTGGCTTGTAGCAAGGCAAAATTTCAGAGTTTAGAGAGAAAGGCTCCATAGTTTAGAGAGGGAAAGCGGTGAATCCAAGAGGTGATCTCAAAACTTTGATTATCTTGTTGAATATGATGATGTTGTGGTTTTTGTTCTTGAATTTGGCTTAATTTTCTGATGTTTTGTAATTTTGGGCTGATTGAACTTTAGGGGTTATGCTGCCCAAATTTCTATAAATCATGTCCATTTGGTGTTTAGGTAGCTAATCATGTGATTAGAAGTAAAAAAGAAGTGATCGAACAAGAGAAATCAAGAAAACACATTTTCTCTCTTCAGAACCCTAATTTCGTCCAGCTGCTGTTCACTTAGGGTAGGGCCGAAATTTTGAAATTCTAATGGTTCCATTGGATTTAGAAAGGAAAATTGTATAGGAATATAGGTGTTTGTAATTTTTGAAAATTTGTATGCAAATCTAGAATTTATTGAAGTTGTAGGTGCATGTTGTTTGAATTGCCTCCAGTGCGGCAGTGTCGTATTGCAATGGATTTTGTTTGTCAAACCTGGTCCAAAAATTATGAAACTCGACAAGATCAAAGTAGACATATAGTAATTTGATATGTAGTTTGTAATTTTTGGACAAGTATATTAAAAGATATGAATTTTCAAAGTTGTGCCCTGTTTCTGGAAGGAAATCTGGAACAACGCAGGATTGGCGAATTTCTGGGAACAATAAGGTTATAGTGGTCAGAACTGGGTGTTTTTCCATGAAAGTACATTTAAGGCGCTTCATTTAGGCTTTGAAATCTGTCAATTTGAAATTTTCTAGAATTAACTATGATTTTCCAAAGTTGACTGAAAATCTGCCAGCTTCTGAAATCAGTGAAACTGCACTGTAAAGAATTGTACTGTGCAGAAACTATTATAACTGCATTAGATAACTAGCAGAATTTTATTTAAAGGCAGTAATAGTTCAAGTAATAACCAGTTACTTATAACTTTAATTTATAGGAATTTGCAATAGTCGAGCTGAAACTAAATGTTAGGACCAACTGAGAAGTTAGGAAAGGAGTCAGGTAGTAACTTTTTCTTACATATACTATGTCAGTATTATATGTTGAGAATGTCATTCTTTGTAACATGATCATAGTGTCTTGGACACACACATTAGACTGGTTGGATTATAGGACCCAACGGAGGCGCAGAGTTCAGCTAGGGTTATAAACAGTTGTTTGGCCTTAGACATTGTACACACAACATTCTATCATGAACAACAACCTATCATCTTACATGACATGGTGTATTACATATTTATTTTCACATTTTGTATGTCTGAAGAGTATATTGTAAATGAGATTCACTCGAATCTTATCCTTTTTCAAACTATAAAACATTACAGTTGAGGCTACTGGCTCGAAAAACTAGGCGATGGCTACCGGAGAGTAGAGTCCCAGAGCATTCTGAAGCGGAGTTTGGTTATCTACATTTGTACTTTTGTTTTCTTTTGAATCCACTTTACATTTGTATATGTATTTCAAACCCTAAGGGGGATTTCTTGTGTTGTAAACAAGTACGTAATATCAGTATGTTTTCGCTATTTATGTATGCCTTACGGAACTGTGCGCTTATTACTCTACATATATCAAATGTTAAGGGGTTTGACAGATATTGTCACCAAATTTTTTTACCTCTATGTCATTCTATGAGTACCATTTCATGCTCTACCTCTTTATGAGCTTGATGTATGTCCCTTTTCCTTTTTTACATATTGTGATAAAGTGGCTACACGTGACGGTTTTATACTATGACCGGAGACTACATTGATATATGGGTTTTCTCTAAGGTAGGTGATTCCTTTAGATGGACCGACAAGAAAATGATAGATACAACCTCCAAAATTCTTTTCCCCCTATGTTTTTGGAGGGATGAGTTACTCACAATTAACTCCACTCGTTCTCAGGATGAAGGTGGCCCTTGGAGTTTCTTCTTTCTTATTGACATTTATACACAACAATTGAGGACGTTCTTCAATTTTTCTTTCCACCATCGCTGATTTTATATTGTCTGTTTTGAGACTCTTGCTTGTAATAATTTTTGTTCTACAAGTTCTTCTTTGTTGTACTGATTATGCTTATATGTGATTCAGAATGAAGAGATTTTGTATGTTGCGTGACTCTTTTCCATTATCCATAGAGCCTCTTGTTGTTTAGAGCAACTACAATGAAAAGTGTTCGTTCAAAACCCATTTTGATTGTATATGCTTTGCTTATGGATAATGCATTATATAATTGCTCATATACTTTGATTTGTTTTCATCCAATTAGCATACTTTTTTAAATCCTATGCGTTTATGATTTGTTCTGATCTTGCCTCATTTACAAGCTGCCTTGCAGTAGGCGAAATGATATCTAAAAGCTGCTGAAAGTGGCTTTGGGTGTGCCATGTACAATATCGCCTTAGTTAGTTAGTTAGTTGTGTTGAGTGATTCTAGTCTATATATAGGATAGTTGATTTTTCACCATATTAAGTGAGAAGATAACTTGGGCCTCTCAATTCTCCGATCCTCAAGTGAGGGTAGATTGACGCCAAGTGGGTTGCATTTTTTGTATTAGCATACTGCTCTTATATGAATAATATACATAATTCTTCGTCTTTCTCCTTATAATACTTCTCTAGCTACTCTGGATAACAAGAAGGAAATCAATGAGTTCTTAACAATCATATTAATAAACTTTATTTTTAAGCACAATTATATTTTTCCATGAATACACCAGATATATAATTGTTGAAATCCCTCAGTCACACATTCCTGAATATATATATTATATATTCTTCCATTTCCACATCGTTGTATTTTCATTGTTTCCCTGGCATATTGCATGATCCAAAACCTGAAATCAAATAAGGTATGCAAATCAAATTAGAAACAAAAAATAAACATGCCAAAAATTTAAATGAAATTAAGCGTTATGGTCAATACAAGATACTCGTAACTTTAATCGATAAAGCTTGAACAACTTTTTATTAATTCTTCTGACCCACTACATAATTAAGTGTCTATATATATATATATAAAGAGATATAAGTTAATGAAATGACGTACTTGGTTCAACGACAACAAGAAGGCTAGCGTTTTGGAAGTCACACTTGTGATCTGAGGAATTTACGTAGAACAAATTCAAGGCAAATGAAGCCTGGTTCCATAGATTGTTGTCAATGTACGTAACATGGACCATGTGGCTTCAAAATACTACAATCTCTTATCGAATGAATCTTGTCGATGATGTCTTTCAAAACATTCTCATCTGCTGCTGGCTTTGACACACACCATGTTTTCCGCAATATATATATATATATATATATGATAACTTCATTAATCATAAGCTGATATGTAAGGCTAGCCGGCTATAAATTCATATGGTATTAAGTTAGAGATGTTAAGAAAATATTTTTTGCTTACCTTTGCAGGTGGTATTTGAGCTTCACCTACGTATAAACACAATAATTAATTAATAGAATAAAAAGGGTAGGATAATGTTCTCATTCTGAAGACTTAACATCTTTTCATGATTCATATGGTATTAAACAAGTCATTGCTTTTATCCTTTAATTTTCTTCAAAAGATAAGTTAGGTAAATTTCTACATTACATGTAGTAATTAATTAAGGGTTAATATAACTTTTGGTCCTTGAAGTTTCATCCAATTTTGGTTTTGGTCCCTCAAGTTTAAAATCGGTGGTTTTGGTCCCTGAAGTTTGACCCTTAATCCCTCAAGTTTGAAAGTTTTGGTTTTGGTCCTTCAAGTTTGAAAAGGACTTAGTTTTTTTCCAGTTTGGTTCGGTTTTCCACTAAGTCCTTCTTAAACTTGAGGGACCAACAGTTATAAATGGAGTAAACTTGAGGGACCAAAACCACCAATTTTAAACTTGAGGGACCAAAATCAAAATTGGATCAAACTTCAAGGACCAAAAGTTATATTAACCCAATTAATTAATAATATAGAGTAGGAGAGGCTTGTACAAATACTCTTACCACCAGGGTATATAAGTGCAGTTTTTAGAGTAGCCTACAAAAGAAGAAATGAAACCATATTAATTCAAGTCGATCGAATGATGAAAAGTATAGTATAATACATAATAATATGTGTGTGTGTGTGTGTGAGTGGCTTAATTAATTACTGGGATCAGAGGAGGCAATAAGAGCAGTGTTTTTGAAGTCACAGATATGAGGCTCTCTTCCACAGTTTTGATAGTAGAGATTCATGGCGAAGGAGGCACGATATGATGAGCCTTTGAGTCTGGAAAAGAACAAGCACCAATATTGCTACAGTAAACAAGTGGTTGGGAACAAGCGTAATCCACGTCTGCTTGAAGTTGTTCTTCACTTGAAGATTGGTAACGCCAACTTATTATCTGTACACCAATAATATTTCAACACCAGATCACTTCTTCAAAATCTTAAAAACATTAATGATTTATACAACCTTAGAGAATGTTCAAGCTCATGATATTGGAAGAAATTAAGCTTATGTGCGTAATCAGTCACTATTGGAAGAAATTAAGAAAGATGATGAATAAATAGAAAGTTTAACGATTGAGAAATAATGAAGAATTTATTATGAATGGTAAGGAACCTGAATTATTGATGGAGAGAAAGAGAAGGAGGGAGAGGAAAATGAGAATGAAGAAGGAGAAAGAGGATGGTGTAAACATAATGGCTTTAAGGTTGTCATGTGAGTGTACACTAATTTATAATTTTGAAAAATTCAAAAGATGTTTGTGTTATATTTTCAATAGATAGCTACGTAAGAGGTAAGAAAAATAGAGAAATCGCATTTAATTTATTGAAATTTAAAAATTCATATTAATTTTTAAAATAGAATGCCAAGAAAATATAGGAGGTTTAATCTAGGGCAATTTAGTATTTTGAGTTTTTATTTTTGTAATTAGTTATTCTAAATAATTACAACTTTTACGATCCGTCCCAATAAATATTATCTATTTTAGGGCCTTTGTTCTAATTTTCCCAAAATACTTCCTTGGTTTTCAATATAAGACCTATTAATTTAATTTAGGTTTGGAGTTGTTGCTTTTTTTTCCGATTGAAGGAAAGCAGCATGAATTTTCAGTATTTACCTTGTTTATATCAAGACATGTTACAGATTAGACTATTAATTATCCCACACCCATGCACCAAGAAATGAATATGATGATGCCTTACATGGCTGAAATTTACAGTGAGGAACAAAATCAGATAGACGGTTATAAAGGAGAAAACAAATACGAAACCAGAAATATTTGAAATCCAGATTAAGCTCAAATTTTAAGCAATATCTCTTAAATGAAAATTTCAACTTCAAATTTTAAGCTTGAGTCAAGGCTCAATTTTAATTAAAATATAGAGACTAATTGGTCAGATAGGCTCCAATACCATGTTAAGGATCATTTCATTGATACCATCTCAAGGATTCAACACAATATTCAATAGATAAGGCCAGTAAATAATTTTATTACAATCTCAGTATCTCATAAACAAAGACAAAAATGTCGTAAAAAATCCAATTCAATTTTTTTATTCTTAATATTAAACTTAAAATCATTTAATTGATATTGGGGTTAAAGCTTCCTTTTTTAACTTGAATTGTTCTTGATCATCCTTCTGGAAACAAAAAATTTCTTTGATTCAAGCCAGTCACATTTTATTTTATTATATGTTAATGTTTATATATGTGTATATATATACTTGTTGAAAAAAATAATTTACAAAGCAATGAAATTCTTTTAATAGGAGAGAAGAAACAGGAGAGGGCAGTAAAGTCATTTGATACATATTTTTAAATCTTAAATCGAGTAGATAATTTAATTAATGATTTATTGAATTTAGCAACCTAATTTAGAATTTTTCTATTTTAGGCAGCTTTATATGGGATTTTCCCAATGATTATTCCATTCAATGTATAAATATATGATGATAAATATTTGACCAAAACTATTTGTGAAAAGTGGCAAGTCCATTGCCTTCTTACTAAATTCGTATATTGATTCACATAACCTATAACAGAGGAATAGTAATCAACTGTAAAAAAATGGTTATCAATTGAAAGACAATGGAATGCAAATTCAAAAAATTTTCACTTAGATATGGTGTAATACGAAAATATATAATAACACAATTATAAAATAATTATAGGGAGAATTACAATGAAGTCCTAAGTAAAAAACTTAATTATCAAAAAGTCCCAATGACAAGTGAGCCAGTAAACTATTGTCATTTCTTACTTTGAAACTTGTCATTGCCTGCTCTTCAATTGTTTTTAGGACTTATGGGTAATTAAGTCCCTCCTTGGGATGTTTTTACCATTTTAGATTATAATGCACTTCTTACTTAACAATACACTATAATATAATCCGGCATTCTCCTTCAAACTTCTAACCCTTCTTGCTCTCATTCTGTCTTTTTCCAATTCTTCTCTCTCTATCTTGGTTACCCTGCCTCTCTCCCCATCCTCCTTTAGTGGCAAAAAATGGTGAAGGTAGGTGAGGAAGAACGGTTTATACCATTGGACATAATCCGAAACATTTGCAAAAAGGTTGGCAGTCAAATGCATCGTGAAATTCCAAGAGGTTTGTAAAGAATGGAACAATCTCGTGAAGACACAATCTTTCATCAACGAACAGATTTGTCATTCTGGTCAAGATAATCCATTCCACTTAATACATGGGTCCGTTGACACGGACATAGATGTTTGAGTAAATGATGAGATGAGGATTGCAGAAATTATAAGTACACACTATATTGGATCGTTATTGGGTCCTACAATGGGGTTATGTGTGAAGAACTTGAAACCATTAAATTTTTGTATCCTGTTTCAACTATATTAATAATGAGGTAAGAGAAGTGTGTCGTCCAGGAGATGACAACAAGTTTCTGTGTTGTGTGGGCTTTGTATTCACTTATGTGACTAAAGATTACAAGTTAGTGTGGATTTGGATCATTGGGATGAAGAGGCCAATCTTAATGTTGGCAATGCTCAAGTATATACATTGAGTACTACTACATGGGAGCGTTTGGAATCACAGGGTTAGAAAACACTGCATAGCATCAAAAGAGGCTGTTTGTGCTAATGGAAAACTTTCCTAGAGTGGTGTTTCATATACCATTGTCATAATTTGTTTTGATATTGTAACATTCTAGATTTTATCACTAATATTCGCTTTATGTAATGAGATATTTAGTGGAATAAAAATGTTGAATTATGGTGCATATAAAGTGACAAAACAAAGTAACCAGTGGTCACACACAATTTGCAAAGCTACAAAGTGCTGCCAATGTGAGTTCTTGTGAGGCAATGATATTGTCTTGTGGTTTTGGATAACTAAATGATGTTCAGTAAATGTGAAATTTTCCAAAATGAAAGTAGACATTCCAAACTTCAATTTGATAGGTCAAATGCATCATTTGGACCTATACACTAAGAGTTATGAATTTCTAAAGTGTAACTAGTGAAACTGACTACTTTCTGGGAATGGTGAACTTTCAGTTAGCTAAAGGCTACATTTTTCTTTAAAACTAGAATCAATAAGGGGTAAGTAGCCTTTGGAAGCACCTCAATTGGATGTCTACAAATAAAGATATAAATTCTCAAAGTTGGGTGAAAATGCTATCAGTTTTGGGCGAAAATCACAAATGTGTAGACAAAATGGTAATTGCCATATTAATCAAAAGAAAATTATTTTATCCAGAAATTACCCTCAGTTTCATGGAAAGTGAGCTGAATAAGGAGGGGAATTTTTTTTTTTTGGAAATTTATCCTTAAGTTTTGGATAAAGGTCAAAATAAAAAGTGAAGTGGTCAAAAATTTCAATTAATGAAAAGTTGTGTCGACGAGGTTAATAGCTGAAATAGATCATCATAATTCTCCCTATGTACAAGCAATTTCGGCCAAGCAATCACAAAAGGAAAAAAGAAGAAGATGATGGTTTAATTAATTGGCCAAAAAAAAACAATAGAATAAGGCATATGATAAAACCTATTCTCTTTCCTTCAATCCTCATTTTCGGCTGAAGAAAGAGGAATAGAGAGAGAGAGAGAGAGAGAGAGAGCTCACACACAACATAGCAAGAATAAGAACAAGAAGCTAGGGTTCCAAGAAATCTAAAAACCCAGCATACCTCTTCTAACTCCTATATCTCCATGATTTTGGCTTGTAGCAAGGCAAAATTTCAGAGTTTAGAGAGAAATACTCTATAGTTTAGAGAGAGAAAGTAGTGAATCCAAGAGGTGATCTCAAAACTTTGATTATCTTGTTGAATATGATGATGTTGGGGTTTTTGTTCTTGAATGTGGGTTAATTTTCTCAAGTTTTGAAATTTTGGGCTGATTGAACTTTAGGGGTTATGCTACCCAAATTTCTACAAATCATGTCCATTTGGTATTTAGGTAGCTAATTATGTGATTAGAAGCTGAAAAGAAGTGATCAAACAAGAGAAATCAAGAAAACACATTTTCACTGTTAAGAACCCTAATTTCGTCCAGCTACTATTCACTTAGGGTAGAGCTGGAATTTTGAAAACCTGATCATTCCATTGGATTTAGAAGGGAAAGTTGTATAGGAATATAGGTGTTCATAATTTTTGAAAATTTGTATGCAAATCTGGGATTTATTGAAGTTGTAGGTGCATGTTGTTTGCATTGCCTCCAGTGCGGGAGTATTGTTTTGCAGTGGATTTTGTTTTCCAAACCTAGTCTAAAAATTATGAAACTTGACAAGATCAAAGTAGACATATAGAGCTTTAATTTGATAGGTAGTTTTTAATTTTTGGACAAGTACTTAAAAGATATGAATTTTCAAAGTTGTGCTATGTTTCTGGAAGGAAATATGGAACTGTGTAGGTTTGGCAAATTATTGGGAACAATAAGGTTATAGTGGTCAAAATTCGGTATTTTTCCATGAAAGTACATTTAAGGAGCTTCATTTAGGCTTGGAATCTGTCAATTTAAAATTTTCTAGAATTAACTATGATTTTCCAAAGTTGACTGAAAATCTGTCAGCTTCTAAAAATAGTGAAACTGCATTGTAAAGAATTATACTATGCAGAAACTATTATAACTGCATTAGATAACTAGTAGAATTTTATTTAAAGGCAGTAATAGTTCAAATAATAACCAATTACTGGTAACTTTAATTTACAGGAATTTGCAATAGTCGAGCCGGAACTAAAGGTTTGGACCAACTGAGAAGTTGGGAAAGGAGTCAGGTAGTAACTTTTTCTTGCATATTCTATGTCAGTATTGTATGCTAAGAATGTCATTCTCTGTAACATGAGCATAGTGTCTTGGACACACACATTAGCCTGGTTGGATTATGGGACCCAATGGAGGCACAGAGTTCGGCTAGAGTTGTAAACAGTTGTTTGGCCTTGGACAGTGTACACACAACATTCTATCATGAACAACAATCTATCATCTTACATGACATGGTGTATTGTATATTTATTTTCGCATTTTATATGTCTGAAGAGCATATTCCTATCGAGATACACTCGAATCTAATCCTTTTTCAAACTATAAAACATTACAGCTGAGGCTAGAGGCTCGAAAAACAAGGCGATGGCTACCGGTGAGTAGAGTCCCGGAGCATTCTAAAGCGGAGCTTGGTTATCTACATTTGTACTTTTGTTTTCTTTTGGATCCACTGTACATTTGTATATGTATTTCAAACTCTAAGGGGGATTTCCTGTGTTGTAAACAAGCATGTAATATTAGTATGTTTTTGCTATTTATGTATGCCTTACGGAAATGTGCACTTATTACTCTGCGTATATCAAATGTTAAGGGGTTTGACAGATATTATCATTGAATTTTTTACCTCAATGTCATTCTATGAGCACCATTTGATGCTTTACCTCTTGATGAGCATGATGTATGTCCCTTTTCCTTTTTTACATATGGAGATAAAGTGGCTACATGTGACGGTTTTATACTATGACCGGAGACTACATTGATATTTGGGTTTTCTCTGAGGTAGGTGATTCCTTTAGATGGACCAATAAGAAAATGATAGATATATACAACCTCCAAAATTCTTTTCCCCTTGTGTTTTTGGAGGGATGAGTTACTCACAATTAACTCCACTCGTTCCCAGGATGAAGGTGGCCCTTGGAGTTTCTTCTTTCTAATTGACATTTATACACAACAACTGAGGAGGTTCTTAAATTTTTCTTTCCACCATCGCCGATTACATATTGTCTGTTTTGACACTCTTGCTTGTAATAATTTTTGTTCTATAAGTTCTTCTTTGTTGTACTGATTATGCTTATATGTGATTCAGAATGAAGAGATTTTGCGTGACTCTTTTCCATGATCCACAGAGCCTCTTGTTGTTTAGAGCAACTACAATGAATAGTGTTTGTTCAAAACCCATTTTGATTGTATATGCTTTGCTTATGGATAATGCATTATATAATTGCTCCTATACTTTGGTTTGTTTTTCATCCAATTAGCATACTTGTTTTAAATCCTATGTGTTTATGATTTGTTCTGATCTTGCCTCATTTACAAGCTGCCTTGCAGTAGGCGAAATGATATCTAAAAGTTGCTGAAAGTGGCTTTGGGTGTGCCATGTACAATATCGCCTTAGTTAGTTAGTTAGTTGCGTTGAGTGATCCTAGTCTATATATATGATAGTTGAATTTTCACCATATTAAGTGAGAAGATAACTTGGGCCTCTCAATTCTCCGATCCTCAAGTGAGGGTAGATTGATGCCAAGTGGGTTGCATTTTTTGCATGAGCATACTGCTCTTATTTGAATAATAAACATAATTCTTCATCTTTCTCCTTATAATATTTCTCTAACTACTCTGGTAACAAGAAGGAAATCAATGAGTTCTTAACAATCATATTTGTTGGGAATTGGGCTTAGCCCACCCTTGGTGGATTAGGCCCAAACCCATTAAGCTTTAAGTTTTTGGGGCCGAATAAAATATCTAAATGAATGTGGGGTATTTATTGGTAATTTTCCTTAAGATTTTAAAATTGAAACCTGATGGGAACAGTTTCCCTGCATGTTTTGGGAGGAACGGTTGTCTGGTTGCATGTATGTAAATAACAGAACCGCACATGAAACACAGAGACAGAGAAAGATTTCTCTACATAACCTCTTTTCCACTCTTTTCTTAGTGTTATTTGCTGTGTGATATAGCCGGAATCCCGAGAGTGATACGGTTCGTGAGGGTATCGTAAGAGTTTGAAACAATGCTTAAGGTACGCTCGAAATCCGACAATATTAATAAACTTTTATTTTAAGCACAATTATATTTTTCCATGAATACACCAGATATATAATTGTTGAAATCCCTCAGTCACACATTCCTGAATATATTATATATTCTTCCATTTCCACATCGTTGTATTTTCATTGTTTCACTGGCATATTGCACGATCCAAAATCTGAAATCGAATAAGGTATGCAAATCAAATTAGAAACAAAGAATATTCATGCCAAAAATCTAAATGAAATTAAGCGTTATGATCAATACAAGATACTCGTAACTTTAATCGATAAAGCTTGAACAACTTTTAATTAATTCTTCTGACCCACTACATAATTAAGTAACCATATATATATATATATAAGAGATATAAGTTAATGAAATGACGTACTTGGGTCAACGACAACAAGAAGGCTAGCGTTTTGGAAGTCACACTTGTGATCTGAGGAATTTACGTAGAACAAATTCAAGGCAAATGAAGCCTGGTTCCATAGATTGTTGTCAATGTACGTAACATGGACCATGTGGCTTCAAAATACTACAATCTATTTATTATCGAACGAATCTTGTCGATGATGTCTTTCAAAACATTCTCATCTGCTGCTGGCTTTCACAGACACCATGTTTTCCGCAATATATATATATATATGATAACTTCATTAATCATAAGCTGATATGTAAGGCTAGCCAGCTATAAATTCATATGGTATTAAGTTAGAGATGTTAAGAAAATATTTTTGCTTACCCTTGCTGGTGGTATTTGAGCGTCATCTACGTAAAATAAACACAATAATTAATTAATAGAATAAAAAGGGTAGGATAATGTTCTCATTCTGAAGACTTAACATCTTTTCATGATTCATATGGTATTAAACAAGTCATTGCTTTTATCCTTTAATTTGCTTCAGAAGATAAGTTGGGTATGAAGCCTCAAAAATACGTGGAAGTTTTTTCTCTGACTTGAAATTCGTGCCACTTATTGGGTTCTACTCTGATGGACGAGGCCTGTGGCCGGAAACTTCCGCTGGATAGAGTTTTGGGATCAAGTAGTGCTACTGGAAGAGGGTTGAAAGCTAAGAAGGGAAGCACTGGAAATTCATCAACGCCTGCTGAAGTGTCTTCTGCAACGGAGAAACAGGGCCTGAATACAGAGACAACAGAAGGTGAAAATCCGATGGTCACGACAGATTCAGACTTTTCTTACAAGGACTCGTTGTTAGGTTTTAAGAGATCAGATTTCAATGGCATTGCTTTTGGAGGCTCCTGCGACGAGGGAGACTCATCTCTGACGGACTTGGTGGATCAATCCTGGGAAATCCCGGAACCTTCAGAGGAACTCAGGAAGCTTATGGAGATTTATCCTACTCTTCATATGTCTCAGGAAGAGTACAATAGATGGGCAAAACCGTGGAAGAATGCGCTGATTATCACTACTCTGGGCATAAAAATAAATTTCTATAGACTAAAGGAACACCTATGTAGGATTTGGAAAATTAGGTGCTTTGAATTAATTGACCTCCCAAACAATTATTTTGTGATTAAATTCAATGACCCGGTCAACTGGAAAATCCACTACAGAAAGGTCCTTCTTGAAGGTCCATGGACGATTGCTCAACATTCCATTCTTGTTCAGAGGTGGTCGCCTCACTTCGATCCCTTCAGCAATCCCTTGGGTCGTGTGGCAACATGGGTCAGAATTCCTCATGTTCCTCTTTTGTGTTACAATAGAGAATGTATGTGGAGATTAGGGGATTTAATTGGGAGGACTCTAAAGGTAGATATAAACACTATCGCTAACCTGGAGGAAGACGAAGCCAGAATCCATCGTGGAAGATATGCTAGGATATGTGTTGAAGTGGATCTGCAAAAGAAATTGGTCCCCCGGATTATCTCTCCAACCAATCTCTTCAACATAGAATATGAGGGTCTTGGCCTCATTTGCTTCTCCTGTGGCAGATACGGGCATAGGAAGGAGCAATGTCAGTGGGGGATCTCTCAGTAAGGGGAGGCCGTGGTTGAGCTTCTGAATCAGAATAGGGCAGCTGCCCCCAGTCGGCCACCGGAGAAGCAAGTTCTTCCAGCGAAAGAGGAAGTTTTTGGGCCATGGATGCTGGTTCAGAGGTCGGATAGAGCACGCCCCACGAGGAAGATGATGAATAGGAGTAGAGAGGAAGCTCGAGGTTCCTTGGAAATGACCATGGGAGCAGCTAAGGTCAGATCCGACCTGTCAAGGTTTGCTATTCTGGCAGACCCAGACCAGGATGTAGGCGACAACTTTGAGACGTGTTTGAATTCTGGAAGCGGTGAGATAGTGTTGAAGAACCAGAATCATAGATCTCCTACGCCCAAGAATAGACACGGTCAGGCGAAATTGGTGTCTGACAAGGTGGACTCCAACCGAATAGCAAAAGGCCTCAACATGGAAGCTAAGAAATGGACCCAAGTCAAGAGTAACAATAAGATAAAGCCCATTGTTGGAGAGAAGGACGTGGCCCAAGGTAAGAATAGAAACAATGGGAAGTCCATAGCAATTGGGGTGAGCAACGCGAGTGACGTGGGCCAAAACTTGGAGATGGGCTCAAGCAAACCTTCTGGGACCCAACGTGTGCACCAAGTGGTCAAAGGCAATATGGAGATTTCTGGGCCTTCTATTACCAAACAGAATGCACAGACTAAGAAGGGCATGGTACCACGTGGGAGGGCCGAAAATCTGGCTTTGGTTTGCCCAGCTGAGACCGTGAAGGACGCCAATGATAAGAGTGCTCTAGACTTGAATAACTTAGTGCTGCCATCTTTGAAGTCCAATTCTGGGAGCTCCGGACAGCAGGGGAAAAATCAAGAGATGTTTTCTACGTCTCAGTTGGTTGTGGAAGTTCTTCTGGAAGGCAAGCCACCGGACGGGTAAGTTTTCTCGCTTGGTTTCCAGGCCTTTCTTTTAATTTTAATTATGATTATTTCATCCTGGAACTGTCGTGGGGAAGGAGGTAGAGTGTTCCCACGAATTTTTAAAGATGTTGTTAACAAGTATGGGATTAATGTCATGTGTCTTGTTGAACCTAGAATCAGTAGCAATAGAGCTGAGAAGGTGGTCAGGCTTTTGGGTTTCACTGATTGGATTAGGATTGAAGCTACTGGGTATGCTGGTGGTATTTGGGTTCTCTGGAATAATCGGGATATATTGCTAGAATACATCACTTCTAGCACTCAACTCCTCCACTGTAAAATCACTGATAAAAGTAGGCAACACCACATGTTGGTGACTTTTGTTTTTGGTGATACTAGTATCCTTAAGAGGAGGGCATTGTGGTCCGATCTTCAAGCCATTAGCCAAAATGTCTCTTCTGCTTGGCTTGTTCTGGGGGACTTTAACTCTTTCCTTAATCCGGAGGATAAAGTAGGTGGTGCTACTCCTCTTACCAGCTCTATGCTTGACTTCCAGAGTTGTATTAATGTTTGTAGGCTTTGTGGCATTCCTGTAGTGGGGGATCGTTACACCTGGGAAAAATCTGGGGTCAAGGAGAGACTTGACTGGGTGTTTGGTAATTTCGATTGGGACCTTCAGAATCCCCAAGCTAAAGCTTATCATACCCTCAGGTTTAAATCGGACCACCGTGTCATTATTGTCGCTGATAATTCCCCGACGGCTCACAGGAACTTGGTTAGAAGGTTTCAATATCAAGCAGCGTGGTGTATGGAAGAGGGCTTTAGTGATGTTGTCAAATCTTCTTGGGAGGGTAGAGACTGGCTTCAAGGGCTGCTGGAGTTCACAAAGGAGGCATCAGCGTGGAATGAGAAGGTGGTTGGGAATGTGGCGAGAAAGAAAAGAGAAATTATTCGGAGATTAGAAGGCATTGATCGTGCTAGAAGAGCGTCTGGGTTTCAAAACGGTCTCTTCAAAATCGAAAACCAGCTATGGAAACTGTACCATAAGCTCGCCCTGCAGGAGGAACTCATTTGGTTCCAAAAATCGCGTTGTAAGTAGATTAGGGGGGGATAGGAACAGAAGATTCTTCCATTCTTGTGCGTCAACCAGAAGAAAGAAGAGCAATATTGAAGCCCTTCAGGATGAGAGCGGGAATTGGGTTACGGAAGTTAACCATTTGAGGGGTATGGCGGTTGAGTATTTCAAGAAACTTTACACGGCTGAGACTTTGTCCTCACCTTTCTCCCCTTGGCCTGCAAACTTCCCAATCTTAGATCCAACTCAGTTGGATTCCCTTCAAAGACAGGTTTCTCCCATTGAAATAAAGAATGCAGCCTTTGCTATGGGAGCTCTCAAGGCTCCGGGTCCTGATGGTCTTCATCCCCATTTCTTTCAAACCCAATGGAGCTGGATCGGTCATAAGGTGTGTGATTTAACCATAATTTTATATATTTTTAATTAATTAAATAGGGACTCTTAATGTATTTTCCAGGACATTATCGCATGATTAAGCACTCATTTTAATTAGAGGCATTTGTATTGAATTAATTGTAATAAAAGGGTAAAATGACCATAATTATTAAATATTTATACATATGATCTCTTGAACTTTTAATACTACCTTATGCTTAATTTTGCATTGCAGATGTTTTGGGACACAATTGGTGATTTTTGGAGTCTGAATTAATATTTTGAAGACAAGGAAAATTACAAAAAAGGGCCAGAGCAAATTACAGAAAAGTACCCACCAGCTTTTTCATGAGGAAAATTTATTGGATAAAATTACAGAAAAATACCCAAGCCACAAATTCAACATTCAAACCGACAGAAAAGCAAAATCTGGGGGGGTTTTTCATTGAGCTTTTGGAATATGAAGAAATCACATGCGCGCATATCACGGAAAGATTTGTGTTGCAGCTTGCTTTTAGACTGCACCTAACATGGTTGGTGAAGGGAAATGGACAGCGTCAATCTCACTATATATACCCCATCTTCACCACCATGAAGGCATACCGACTGCAACTCTTCCTTCTTCAATTTTCTTCTTTCATTTGCCGAGGTATTACAGAACGGGGAGTTGAAGTAAGAACGAGGTCACCACTTACACCACCGACCTCTTCCCTTCATCACCACCATTCACCTTTACCAGCCTCTGCACCTTCCTTACCACCACGTTCTTCATTTTCATCACCACACCATCATCTTGCTCACAGTCCAGCAGCACCTTCATTCCCACCACCATCACCTTCTGTTGTCTCCACCAAAAGCCATCAAAAACTATAAGTGCAGCACCCTCATCTCCTTTCTGTGATAGTTTAGAAAGTTTTGCATTTTCCGGCGAACTATTCTAGTTTTCCGGCCCCCACTTCCGGCGAAGCTTGATTTCTTGTGAACCATTTTCTCCTCCGTTGTGTCTTATTTTCTTCCTACCATCGTCCTTTCATCATGCAAATACCGCATCATCATTTTCCATCGGTTTTTCTGTGACTCCCGTGTTGTTTCCAATTTTCCGGTGAAGTTTTGCAGTTTTCCGGCCCCCATTTCCGGCGACCTCTCATCACTCTCTTCCTCAAATTCTGTCGAACTATTCATCATCAACCACCAATCCGAGTTGCAGAAATTGAGGCAGCTGAAATTTTGAGTTACACCATCTGGAGCCACGAGTTTGAGGATCTGCAAATGAGAAATGCGTTTTCTTCGTCCAGTTCGTGTTGCAGTTCGCTTATTAGATTAATGCATGATGACATCATCATACATGTATGCTGACATCATCATGCATATTGCAACTTTTGACTTGCGTGAACATGGAATCTGAGAATCAGGGGAGTTTTGTTTTTTTTTTCCTATTCCAATATTTTGTTTGAATAATGTGTGATTAAATTTGTGTTGTGGGATTTATATATAGATTTTGCCTATGATTTAAATTAATTTGAGTGGTGTGTTTATTTATATATTTAATTAAATTGTATTTTCTTTTATTTTTTTTATTGTTTTTTTTTACAAGAAAAAAAACCAAAAATCAATTTTCCCTTGTTTTATTGAATTTGCTTTTGCATGACATTTAGTATTACCTAGGATTCAATTAAAGGCTCCTCGAGAAAAGAGAGACGACCCGAGTATTGCATTATACTGCAATTCTTGGATTAAAAATCTTGTATTTGACCCCAAGACGCAAAGATACGGTCAAATCAGTGTGCGATATGGTATCTAGCATGTTTGAAAATCCGGGGGAGATTCAAGCAATAAATCATACCAATATTGTCCTAATCCCTAAGATTGACCATCCTCTTTCCTTTAGGGACTTTAGGCCTATTTCTCTGTGTAATGTGAGCTACAAAATTCTTAGCAAAGTGCTCGCAAATCGGTTCAAAAATGTTATGAGCTATTTTGTGGCGGAAAATCAGTGTAGCTTCATTTCTGGAAGACAGGGTGTCGATAATGTCATCCTAGCTCAGGAAGCAATCCACACTATGAGAAATAAAAGAGGCAAGAAGGGCTTCGTGGCAGTGAAGGTGGATATGGAGAAGGCTTTTGATAGGTTAGACTGGCGATTCCTGGAGTTTACTCTCCACAGTCTGGGTTTGAGACCGGATTTCGTTAATCTAATCATGTCATGTGTCTCTTCTGCCTCCATGAGTATTATCTGGAACGGTGTCGCTTCAGAGAATTTTAAACCTTCTACAGGAGTGAGGCAGGGAGATCCGTTGAGTCCATACCTGTTTGTTTTATGTATGGAGCTCCTGGGTCAACTTATCCATCAGAAGGTTGAATTGGGTCATTGGAAACCCTTAAATCTGAGCTCCAGGGGGCCGGCCTTATCCCATCTCTTTTTTGCGGATGATCTAATTTTATTTGGTGAGGCCACCTCCCATCAGATGGAAGTAATGAGGAGTATCATGGAACTTTTTTGTAAAGTTTCTGGGCACAAAATCAATCTGCAAAAATCGAAAATGTTTGTCTCCAGGAACATTCAGTTTAATAGAGCCTATGAGATGAGTCAGAGTGTGGGGATTGGGCTGACTGCCGACCTTGGGAAATACTTGGGTGTTCCGCTCCTGCACAAAAGAATGGTTAAGTTGACTTTTGCCCCTTTAATTCAAAAGGTGAGGTCAAAGTTGGCATCCTGGAAAGGGAGATTTCTAAGCATGGCTGGGAGAACGGTGCTTATCAAATCTGTCCTCTCAGCGATTCCCCAATACCAGATGCAATCTACATTGATCCCTAAAGGGGTCCTATCGCTCATTGAGAAAATAAGCAGGGATTTCTTTTGGAATCAGCATGAGGAATCTAAGAAACTTCACCTTATAGCATGGGATGTGCTGAAGCAGGCTAAAGCGGAAGGTGGCTTGGGAATAAAGGATCTCCGCTACCAGAACAAGGCATTTCTCATGAAACTTTGCTGGGGATTGATCATGAAACCTGATTCTTTGTGGGTTAAATGCTTGCGTATGAAATATTCATGTGGAATGAGTACTATTCCTCATGTGCGGAGAAAGCGCAATCAATCTGCAGTTTAGAGCGGTATTGTGGCTGTGTGGGATGTCTTTAAGCAGGGCTTAGGCAGGAAAGTTAAGAATGGGAGGTCTACAAAGGCATGGCAGGATATTTGGTCTCCCATGGACAGGCCGCTAAAAGAATACATAATCAATAATGCTGCTTCTGTGGACCTGGATGACTGTCTCTGCTGTTTTGTAACGCAGAATGGTCAATGGGATAGGAGAAAATGGGAGAGCTTCCTTCCTGTCAGGGTGGTGGAAAAGATAATGCTGGTAACCCCTCCGGGTGGATCTGAGGAGGATGGGATTTACTGGAGGTTATCTCCGGATGATTCGTTCAGTGTGAAGTCTACTTACAACCATATCTACCACCAGCAAGACCTGGGTAACCAATCTCACTGGCGGAAGCTATGGCGCGGGGGAACTCCTGAGCGGGTAAAATTCTTTATGTGGCAGGTTTTCTATGAGAAACTTCCAACAAACCAATTGAGAGTGAGGTTTATTCAGAATATACCTAGCACATGTCCTTTTGAGTGTGAGAGTGAAGAGAATATCCTACACATTTTGAGAGACTGTGAGCAAGCCAGGAGAGTGTGGTTTTCTGTTACTAACTCCTTATATCATAGTATATTTTTCTTTGGTAATTTGCAGGATTGGTTGCAATGGAATTCTCAGTGCTCCCCAGGGAATAGGAGGATGGCTAGATGGCCATGGCAGCGGGTGTTCAGCACTATTTGTTGGCTTCTGTGGAAGAACCGCTGCAGCAAAGCTTTCGAAGGAGCAGCTGATGATGCGAAGATGATTGTTCAAAAGTGTATGTTTCACTTATCTGAAGGAGTGGAGAATGGGCATTTCCGTCACAGAATATTCCAGATGCCCGAAAGGGGAGAAGAACAGTGGAGGCCTCCAGACACAGGTTACGTACGTGTTGAAGTGGACGGTTCGAGAGACAGTAGGGGGCATGCAGCTTGTGGAGGTGTCATTCGGGACCATCAGGGTACTTGGATGTGTGGATTTCAACAGAAGTTGGGACACAATACCTCGACTGCTGTGGAAATCTATGCAATACATAGTGGTCTCCAACTGTGTAAGCAGATGGGACTGAATAAAATCAGGCTGTATACCGATTCTCTTCAGGCTATCCATCTATTATCGATTGATTGTGGGACTGCTCACCCTCTGTATGACATCATATTAGACACTAGATCTCTCATCCTCTTGGATTGGGATCTAGAGATCCTGCATGCTTATCGGGAGAGTGTCAGATGTGCTGATCACCTAGCACGAAGGGCTCAGAGGAGCAATCATCTGTTCTCAGTGTTCGACACTTCGCCAGCGGAATGCAATGCGCTTTTTGTGTTAGAGTGTGGTGGTATGCTACCGGGTCAATGTTCGATGCATGTTTCCTAGCATCTCTTGTGTAAACTTCAAGCTTTGCTTGCCTTTGTATTTAAAAAAAAAACAAGAAGAAGATAAGTTAGGTAAATTTCTACATTACATGTAGTAATTAATTAGGGGTTAATATAACTTTTGGTCCCTGAAATTTTATCCAATTTTGATTTTGGTCCTTCAAGTTTAAAATCGATGATTTTGGTCCTTGAAGTTTGACCTTTAGTCCCTCAAGTTTGAAAGTTTTGGTTTTGTTTCCTTAAGTTTGAAAATGACTTGGTTTTTTTCCGGTTCGGTTCGGTTTTCCACCAAATTCTTCTTAAACTTGAGAGACCAACAGTCATAAACGGAGTAAACTTGAGGGACTAAAACCACCGATTTTAAACTTGAGGGACCAAAATCAGAATTGGATCAAACTTTAGAGATCAAAAATTATATTAACGCAATTAATTCATAATATAGACAAAGAGAGGCTTGTACAAATTCTCTTACCACCAGGGTATATAAGTGCAGTTTTTAGAGTAGCCTACAAAAGAAGAAAAGAAACCATATTAATTCAAGTCGATCGAATGCTGAAAAGTATAGTATAATACATAATAATGTGTGTGTGTGTGTGTGTGTGTGTGTGTGAATGGCTTAATTAATTACTGGGGTCAGAGGAGGCAATAAGAGCAGTGTGTTTAAAGTCACAGGTGTGAGGTTCTCTTTCATAGTTTTGATAGTAGAGTTTCATGGCGAAGGAGGCACGATATGATGAGCCTTTGAGTCTGGAAAAGAACAAGCACCAATATTGCTACAGTTAACAAGTAGTTGGGAACAAGCGTAATCCACGTCTGCTTGAAGTTGTTCTTCACTTGAAGATGGCTTAACCACACACCAACTTATTATATCTGTACGCCAATAATATTTCAACACCAGATCACTTCTTCAAATCTTAAAAACATTAATTAGTTATACAACCTTAGAGAATGTTCAAGCTCATGATATTGGAAGAAATTAAGCTTATGTGCGTAATCAGTCACTATTGGAAGAAATTAAGAAAGATGATGAATAAGTAGAAAGTTGAACGATTGAGAAATAATGAAGAATTTATTATGAATGGTAAGAAACCTGAATTATTTATGGAGAGAAAAAGAAGGAGGGAGAGGAAAATGTGAATGAAGAAGGAGAAAGATGATGGTGTAATTAAACATAATGGCTTTAAGGTTGTAATGCGAGTGTTTGATATAATTAAAGACTTTTACTTGTTTTGAGATGAGAAATTGAAGATGGAGATCGCTGAGAGGGATATACCACATTTGTTTAGAATTGATATTGCCACCACCTATGTTGATATGGCCACGCACAACCATATTAGTAGTACCACTTTGTACCCAAATGCAAGTCATTTGTAGAGAAAAGTATGATTCAAAATATATGTAATTTATAGAGTAATTAATGACATTTCTCAATTTTATAGGAAAGATAGAAAGACGAGATAGAACTGTGAAAACCATTTGTAAAATAGCGAGAGGCAAAAAAATTAATAAAGGGAAATATAAAATTTTTTATTAATTTAATGTATTAATTCCTTGATGTGCAAGAATGAAATACATGTAACTTATATATAAGCATAGATCATGGTACAAAATAATGACAGCATGGGGAAGAATATCACTTAATTTGATAATAAATAGATGATTCCATATTAATTTCACGCTAAAAATAGTACATATATATAAATAGAAGTGTTAAATGATTTTAGTTTTATATAACGCAACACTCCTTCATTCCCATTTAAAAATTTTTTTTGGAGGGATCTCTTGTTTTTATTTATATAGGGACTCTCAACATCCTGCCTAAAATATTCATAATAATTGTTTTATATTTTTTCTCCCATTAATTATTATATCAAAATTAGTTGCTCAAACGTCATTCTTCATTATTCGGGTAGGCGTGAACAATTATGTACAAGAGAGATGATTTTTTTTTTTAAAAAAAATAATTTGCATTTTTCTCATATATATCTATATATATATATTTTTTTTTGTTGCCTTTAATTACTTTTAATCATATTTTTCATCTACGTAATTCAAATATTTATTTCTTATAATAAAAAGGAACGGAGGGCATTACAATTTTAACGTTATTTTGTAATTAATAACCATAAATTTTACTTTAAATTAAAAAACCATAATTTGATTTAATGGAAAATTCTTAATTAGTATCTACACCTTATTTGGCAACATAACAGTCATAACTCATACTCACCACTCTTTCTAATAATAATTCGAGCCATCCTAATCAGTCTAATTAAAAAGAGCATTGAACAAGAAGCTACCTACATTATGGCATTTCCTAAATAAGAGAGAAAGTGTCTCTATTGACCTTCTTCTCTATTTACTGTTCCCGCCATTCGATGAACTTCTAATGATAGATATTTAGCATTTTATAATAATATTATTATAATATTAAATACAAAAATACATAACATTAATTTAAAATATTAAAATTATATCTAAATACTTCAACTCTATAGACTTTTATTAAAATGCTTTATGATTATTTTTACTTTATTTCTAGCACTATTGAACTTTCCAAGTTAAATTTTAATTGTCTAAAGTTATTTATATATATTTTTTGTTATTTATGATTATAATATATTGTTATAAAATGTTTAATTCTAGCCATTAGAAATTGATCTAATAGTGAGGAAAATAAATGAAGAGGAAGACCAATAGACACCCCTCTCCCCCTAAAAATTGATGGAATTATTGTTTCATTGGCTTACCTCAAACACAGATGCATAATAATTACAAAAACTGGATTTAGAACTCGGAAATTCATAAGTAAATGAATTAATTAATTAGCTGTTGTCAAGCAGTTGTGAGTTTGTTTCTATGCCTTAATTGTGTCATGTTTTCCCCCTTTTTTTCAATTCTGAAAACTTTACATGAGTTGAGTATTTGTCCTTACCGAAATTAGAGCATGCTTTTAAACTCAAAGAAAGTTCATAAAAGTATTTATAGATTGTTAACCAACAAGTTTCTTAAATCCAAAACATGATATACGTTTCACGACACTATAAGTTATAAACCAATTCCTTACCAATTGATGAACCAATCCGTACGTGGATGGTTTTTGTAACAAGGCATATATAACTATGAAGATCATAGCAGTGGAACTTTTGCAAGATTTCATTTAAAAATTTGGGTTAATTTAAAATTAAATCGTTATTCGCAAGAAAACAATTGATTGTGAAAAATAATATATTTAAAGCAAAAGAAATTTGATATTGATATATCGCCCAAATTCATCTTGAAATTTCGTGAAATATCCAGCGGCAGGGATTCAACTTTGGAGCGTTCTACAATTTTGAATTTTGAAGGTTGAAAAAAAAAAAAAAACATGCCTGTCTTAATTCCACGCCACTATTACCCACGGCTAGATTATTATTCTCCTTCATGAAAAAAAAAAAGTTAGATTTCTCTTTGAGTAAAATATAATGACTATCCCTCTGTTTTACCTAAATTACACAAACATTCCCTCTATTTTGAAAACGTATATAGACCTCCCTTGAAATTAAAATGCAAGTTACAGAAACCTCCCTTACATATTTGATATTCCATTTTCACCCACCCAACTGTTTGTTAACCGTTAAATTTGACTATTAAACATTTACTTTGACCAAAATATCCCTTTTACAACAAATATCCCTTTTATATAAAAAATAATTCTAATACATGAATGTTCAAAATTTCCAATATATTATAAAATTTTTTAATTTTTATTGTATTATAAAATTTTAAATTTTTTTATCATATTTATTGAAACTTATTTATTTAGTATTCTTTTAAATGACTAAAAAATTGAAAGGCAAAAATAAAAAGAAAGAAATATGTTTTATTCACAATACATTATTAATAATGTAAATTTGATACAGTATATGACTTATATTACTTTTAAAGTTTAATTTTTTAAATACATTTTTTGTACAAACATTTATAAACATGTTTATTTTAGTATGCATCTCTTAATAGGATTAATCATATTTTTAATTAAGTTTTCTATGTCTACATTAATTAAATTAATTAAGTATTTATCTTAATATGAAAAAAATTTAACATATAACTATTTACAAAAGTAAAAAATAAGTTAAGAAAAAGAAAGAAAAAACTCTTAAATTATTTAAACAATTTTAGTCAAAATTAGGAAATTAGTAATGATGAAGGATAAATTATTAAATAAAATTATTTTAATATAAATTTTAGTAAAAAATAAAAATCCTTAATGGAGTTAACGGTTTGCACTTAAGTATATGTTTTCAAAATAGAGGAGAGATCCATACAATTAAGACATAATACAAGGAATGTTAGAGTATTTTACTTTTTTACTTTTTGAAAAAACGAAACGATTTTGGGTTAGGTAAGGAGCCAAGCCCAAAATTAAAACCCTGGCCATATCCCCTTATCAAACAAACCTGGCTTCACTCCTTTTTTGGAAGGAAAGAATCGTCTTTTTCTTTCCCTGAATCATTGGATTGAGATCTCAACGGTCTAGATTTAATATATTATAAAAATATTATTATTACATTAATGTATTAAAACTATTATTATTAAAATATATTAAATCTAAATCGTTGACATCCATCCAAAAAAGGAAAAGGATCGAAGCCGGGCTCTTATCAAACACGCTCCCCTCTCTAGTCTCTCTCTACACATCCCCTCCACCCACTCGATCCCTAGCCACACCGTCACTGTTCAAATTGATCCTCTCCTCAGACGCACCTTACTAAACAGTAGCCATCGGAGCGATCCCAACAAGGGTGCAGGGGAGGAAGCAGCGACGTAAGAACAAAAAGGAAGGTTCGGTTGTTCGCATGGCCTGCCGCATCTTCTTTCTCTTTTTACGGCGTTTACTCCTCTTCCCCCTACCACGGTTTCTCTTGTTCCCCTTTTTATTTTTGTATTTCCAATTTGCATCCCTAGTGTTTTTCTTTTGCTATTTCTATACTGCTTGCTGAAATGCTAAAAACTAAAAAGCTTCGATTCCTTATGAACGGAAGGCGTAAGAACGAAAAGGAAGGTTCAATGGTTCGCACAGCCTACTGCATCTTCTTTCTCTTTTTACAGCGTTCACTCCTCTTCTCACTGCCACGATTTCTCTTGTTCCGCCTTTTATTTTCGTTTTGCATTTTGCATCCTTCGTAATTTTCTTGTTTGCTATGATTGTTGTATTGTCAAAGCTTTGATTCCTTAGGGGAGGGGGACATTGTTGAATGTAGGAAGATATAAAAATAAACTCTCAGAAGATAAACTGAAAAAACTTGTATTATTTGAAGTGAACGGAAGCCTTTATATAGGCTTATGCAATCATATCGTGAATGCTAAATAACAACATGCATAAAATCCACGATCCCATGACTCTAGCTATTGGACTCTAACAGACCCACTTTCTAAACTAATGCCTTCCTAATAAATAGGATCTGACTTATTTAAAAAATAACAAATACATAATAAAAGAAAAAGACTCAACAGACTCAACAGATCACAAATAAATAACACCCTGAATGTGATCCTAAATAATAGGATAAATCCCAACAATGCCTCCCTTAAACTGACAAGTCATAAACTTTCAGTTTAATTAATGTTTCCATTGGTGACAGCTTCCCTCAAGGTACAAACGCCAAGTAACTTTCTCAGCTTAATAAAAGCTGCATTTTTCATGGGTTTGGTTAAAATATCTGCAACTTGATCTTCACTTTTGCAGTAGAAAACATCAATAATCTTTTCCTTCGTGAGATCTCTGAGAAAATGAAACTTCACATCAATGTGTTTGGTTCTCCCATGCAATACTGGATTCCTTGAAAGCTTGATTGTCGAAACATTATCACAGTAAATTGGAGTTGCTTCTTGCTGCACAGAATGAAGCTCAGCAAGGATATTCCTCAACCAGATTGCTTGAGTGGCACATACAATTGCAGCCACAAATTCAGCTTCTGTGGTAGACAGTGTTACTATTGGTTGTTTCTTGGAACACCATGAGACAGCACCAGATCCAAGCATAAATGCATAACCAGAAGTGCTTTTTTTGTCATCTTTGTCTCCAGCAAAGTCACTATCTATAAAGCCAATTAAATCTGACTTTCCACCCTTCTTATACAAAATACCATAATCAATGGTACCTTGTAAATACCTAAGAATTTGTTTGGCAGCTAACAGGTGGATCTCCTTTGGCTTCTCCATGTATATGCTAATAAGACTAACATAATACATTATGTCAGGCCTAGTGGCCGTTAAATACATCAAACTTCCAACAATTTGTTTGTAAAGGGTGCTGTCAATATGCTTTCCTGGAGGATTCTTCTCTAACTTCAGCGCCATATCTCTTCTCTAACTTCAGCGCCATATCTGTTGGTGTTATGACAGAATTGCAACCCCTCATTCCAAACCTCTCTAAAATTTCTTGGACATATTTCTTTTGTGAAATAAAAATTCCACTAGCAGATTGCTTTACTTCAATGCCCAAAAAATAATGCATTAAACCAAGGTCAGACATATCAAACTCTGTCATCATTGATTGCTTAAACTTTTTAAGCAATGTCAAATCATTCCCAGTATATATTAAATCATCAACATATAAGCATACAATAACAAGCTTGCCACCTTCAATTTTTGTATAAAGTGTATGCTCATATGGACATTTTTTAAAACCTGCCATGTTAAAATAAACATCAATTCGGCTATACCAAGCTCGCGGAGCTTGTTTTAGCCCATATAGTGCCTTTTTCAATCTATAGACCTTATGTTCACTTCCATGTTTTACATAACCAGGGGGCTGATCAATAAATACCTGTTCTTGCAATTCTCCATGTAGAAAAGCAGATTTTACATCTAGCTGATAAATTGGCCAATTTTTGTGTGTTGCTAATGCTACCACCAACCTGATGGTATCAAGTCTAATTGCCGGAGCAAAGACCTCCTTATAATCCACACCAAACTCTTGCTTGTATCCTTTGGCCACTAAGCGCGCCTTGTATTTGTCCACTTCACCATTCTCATTGAACTTGGTTTTGAAAACCCATTTGACTCCAATCACCTTCTGCCCTTTGGAAGATTAGTAAGCTCCCAAGTGTTGTTTTTTTCAATAGCTGCTATCACAACATCCATTGCTTGCTGCCACTTTAAATCTTTATAGGCTTCCTCAAAACTTACAGGATCACAATCAGAAAATAAAGCAATATATGTGAGTGAATCTTCATTTTCAGATTGATCATTTCCACTAACCTCATAGTCAGCCATCCATGCTGGTTGTCTTTTGTTTCGTTAAGGTCGAGAACTAGTGCTTTGGTGATGCACCAAGGTGGAACTACCTTCTCCTTCAGCTGCTAGTTGCTCTATCTCCTTGTAACCATCATCAAAATCCAACAAAGGTGGCTGTTTGTTTGGACTTTTATCCCATGGCCAAAAATTGTCTTCATCAAACACCACATCACAACTAATAATCACCTTCTTGCTGATTGGATTGTAGAGCTTGTAGGCCTTTGATTCTTGACTAACACCAAGGAAGACACACTTCTCCGCTTTGTCATCTAACTTTGTTCTCTTTTGGTCTGGAATATGTGCAAATGAGATACAACCAAACACTCTTAAATGTTGAACATTTGGTTGTTGACCACTCCAAGATTCTTCTGGTGTCATATTTTGGATAGCATGGGAAGGACTCCTATTCAAAACATAAACACCCCAGGATACCGTTTCAGCCCAGAAAACTTTTGAACATTGCTTCTTTGCAAAAGGCTTCGCACTACATTCAAGATTGTTCAATTCTTTCTCTCACATACTCCATTTTGTTGAGGAGTATAAGCTGCGGTAAGTTGCCGACGTATTCCATGAGAGTCACAGAAATTTTTGAATTCTTGTGAAAGGTACTCCCCTCCACGATCAGTACGAAGAATTTTTATGGAGCACCCCTTCTCATTTTCAACAAGAGCTTTGAAGCTTTTAAAGGCAGTGAAAGCTTCACATTTTTCTTGCAAAAAATAGACCCAAGTTTTCCTGCTAAAATCATCAATGAACGTTATAAAAAAACGTTTACCTCCATTGGATATTGGGTTTATTGGTCCACAAATATTTGAGTGAACCAATTCCAGCTGTTGTTTAGCTCTCCAAGACTTGCCTTTTGGAAAGCTATCACGAGGTTGTTTGCCAATAATGCAATCTTGACAAATTTCTGCAGGAATCTCAAAATTAGGAAGACAAAAAACCATCTTCTTTTGTTGTAGCATTTTTAGCCCTCCAAAATTCAAATGCCCATATCTGTAATCCCAGAGCCAAGCTGGGCTATTTAATTTTGTTGAGAAACAAAAATTAGTAGAGCCAACATTTTGCACATAAAGGGGAAAAAGGTTATTTGCAGTCATCTTAGCTTCAGCAACCAAGCCAAGATTGGAATCATAGATTCTGCAAACTCCACATTTGATAGAAACCTCAAAGCCTTTGTCTTAAAGCTGACCCACGCTAATAAGATTTGTTTTCAAATCTGGAACAAAGAACACATTAGAGATAATCTGCATAGTGGATGAAAGCATTGTTTGGAGTTTCACCTTTCCTTTCCCTTTGATAGCAACGCGAGAGTTGTCTCCAAACTTGACTGTTGTGCAAAAAGTTTCATCTAAATCAGAAAAAGCAAATTTATCTCCACACATATGGTTGCTACAGCCGGTGTCTAAATACCATAAGTCTGGTTGGCTGTTATTTGAGGGTTGACACACCATTAGCAAGGAGAGACTTCCTCTTCAGTCTCAGTTGCTTCTTCACCCTCCTCATTTTTAGTAACTTCTGCAAAATTAGAGTTTTCTCCTTGTACATTTTTCAATTTTGTATGACATTCAGAACGATAATGGCCATACCTGTGACATCTAAAACACTCAATGTGGGATTTATCTGCAAACTTTGGCTTCCTATTAGATGAGTGTTGTAGATCACAACCATTCTGACCTTCAACTTCATTTGAGTTTCTTCCCTTCCACTTGTTTCTTCTATGCCCAGAATCTTTGGAGATTGTAACTGCTTGCAAGGCTAGCTCCTCCACATCCTGTTGAACAATTTTCTGCTCATAAACCATTAATGAATTTTGCAGTTCATCAAGTGAAAGATTGTCAAGATCTTTTGACTCTTCAATGGCACAAATAACAAAGTTAAATCTTGGCAACATGGACCACAAAATATTCTCAATGATTGTGACGTCTGCAAGCCGCTCTCCATGAATCCGCATTTTGTTCGCAATTGCCATAGTGCGTGAGAAGTACTCCGACACCGATTCTCCCAGCTTCATCCACAAGGTTTCACACTCACCTCGTAGAGTTTGCAGCAGTGCTCGCTTTGCCCTTGCATTCCCTTAGTACTTCTTCTTCATAGAGTCCCAAATCTCCTTTGACGTGTCCTTGCAAAGAATTGTCTCCAAGACTGAACGATCAATGGCTTGGAAAAGGTAATTTTTTGCCTTCAAGTCTTTTAATTTTAGTGCCTCATGCTCAGCCTTTTGAGCATTTGTTAGAACAACACCATCTGTGGGTTCTTTGATGCCTTGCTCAACAACTGTCCAAAACTCTTTGGACCTTAAAAAGTTTTCCATCAACATGCTCCAATGGTCATAGTGACCATCAAAGCGAGGAATGGCAGGCTGAACAAAATTCTCTGAAGCCATTGCTTAGCAATTGCAAAACCTCACTGAAACTCTCGTGTTTGCACTCAATCTCTCGTTTAACCAAGCTCGGATACCACTGTTGAATGTAGGAAGATATAAAAATAAACTCTCAGAAGATAAACTAAAAAACTTGTATTATTTGAAGTGAACGGAAGCCTTTATATAGGCTTATCCAATCATATCGTGAATGCTAAATAACAGCATGCATAAAATCCACGATCCCATGACTCTAGCTACTGGACTCTAACAGACCCACTTTCTAAACTAATGCCTTCCTAATAAATAGGATCTGACTTATTTAAAAAATCACAAATACATTATAAAAGAAAAAGAATCAACTAACTCAACAGATCACAAATAAATAACACCCTGAATGTGATCCTAAATAATAGGATAAATCCCAACAGACATAGCCTTCCTCGTGTTCCTTGTGTTTTACTTATCTGTTGTATAATTTCATAGTCGATTTGTTCTTACTCTTTTGTGTGTTTGTGTCCCCTTGTGGGACCCTCCCTTGATGTGTGAGATTGATTGTAACCTTCAAATGAGTGATCCTCATGAAACTTGTCTTCCTCTCCCTCTTCATTCTTTCTTTCAACTGGTTTTTTTTTTTTTCTTGCAGAATATAATTGTATATATTGTGTGTTTCTTTATATGAATTTCTCTTTAGCTTGTATTCTCTATATGATCATTGATGCCTCACATCAAAAGGGAGGCCTTTTATCATTCACATGAGTTGATAAGTCATCCATCACTGGGAGATCATGGTGACCAATACAAACAAGCGAGGCATTTTCATATGGTGCAGGTATTATTTTGATTTCAAATTTAGATTTTATTTCTTTGTATTGTCTCTCTTTTAAAGGGGCTTACATGTCCCATGTTTATGTTAATGTATTCATAGGATCTTATCTGTCTAAAGAGGTTTATTTTTTTTTTTTCACTTAGTTATGGCATAATTTGGGTAGATTAATAATTAAAATGTACATCTGATCACTTATTTATTATTACATAATAACATACCAGCATGCCATTAACTTTCCAAAGGTCCTTTTTTTCCTTTTCGGGTTTTCTTTTTCTAGCCCATTGCTTGATAATCCCTCCATGATTTTGGCTTCACCAGATCATTTGATAACTAATTTTAAATTGTCTTATTTGATTTGGAAAAAAAAAAACTTTAAATTCTAAATTGTTTTGGATTGACTTAAATTTTATTTGAACTTTTTTTGCCAATAATTTTATTTGAAAATTAATATTTAATAGTAGTTAAATAATATTTTTATCTTAGTTTTTATTTAAGTTGATTTGAAAATTCTTAAATTGTCTTAAACTTGATTTGAAGATCCATTAATAGCTTACTAATATTTTAAAATTATTTAATTTGACTTGAAAAACTGCAATTTAAATGTTTTCAGATTGGTTTGAAGATTCATTATCTGTTTGTTTTAAATACTTATTAAATTATTAAATTTGATTTATTTGAAACAAAGTTGCTAATCTAAAGTTGTTTTGAATTCGATTTGATTTGGATAGTGTACTAATATTTTCTACTTATTGATTTTTTTTTATTTGAAGTAAACTTTTCAAGATCATCTTTTGTTTAAAAATTGATTAGAAATATTATTGTTTTAAATTTGATTTGATACGAAAATCACTATTTAATATTTAGTGTTAAATAATACTTGATATGACTTTCTTTTGCGGGCAAAAAAAGATATTACTTCTTTTTGCCGGAATATTTGATATTTGATTACGTAATTTGCCTTGAAACAAATTTTCAATTTTAAAAATTGATTGGGAGTGCACAATGGAGCATCGCTCGAGTTAGGATTATTAGTTACGTTGTTGCCAAGGGCTTGAAAGTTGAAAAAGTGAAGGATATAAGACCGTGCTTTGATGTTGCAAGCTAATTAAGGATATATAGGCGTGGCTGTTAGTTCTGTGTCTCAATGGTTTAGTTAGGAGTGGGCATGGTGCTCAGCCACCCAGAATGTGCCCGCTCAAACCTAATCAAAAAGTGCCCTATCTAGCTCAAAAAGAGTGGCATGAAACATTTTTGAGCATTTTTGGGTGAGGCTAACTATTGGGTTGGAGCACTGCGCTACTCACAAATTATATATCATTCTATTTAAAATAAATATTATTTCATTAAAGATACAGATCAATTGTCCTATACGGGAGGTTACTCTTAACCTCCAAACACAGAAAACTCTCTCAAGCTCCTAAGTTCTTTCTTCTTCCTCTGGTGTGTTTGTTATGTATTTATAGTCGGAGTCCGCCGACGTGACCTAATTCATGTGGGTATCTCAATTTATTCCAGATATGCTCGAAACTCTTCGGTTTGAAATTGTTAAAACACACTTTATAACAAGGATATAGAGGGAGTACTACATAATACAAGTGGTTAATTAGTGCTATGCGTTTATTATTAATTTTTATTCCATTTGGATAGATTCCATTTTTGGAATAAAAATCGTTATAGATAAAATCCACATATGTACATAGCTTCATGAAAGTTCCATTGTTTTTTGATTCGATGGAAGCGATTGAAAACAACCAAAAAATTCAGGATAGGTTTCACCGTTGTTGGAGTTTTCCGAAGATGTGAAAAAGCTGCTCATGCATGTGATCATTTATGTAACACCTTAAATTTTATATTCACTAAATATATTATAATTATTTGAGAAATTTAATAAAATAGTGAATATTCATAAATTTGGAATTTATGAATTTTATAAATGTTCAATTTCATGAAAAATTGGGAAAAATAAATATGGAATTAATTTGGGTGATTTAAAAAACCCAATATTAAGGTCCAAAAATGAAGAAATATTAGAGGAAATATTTGGTTCAAAAATAGATAGAAATTGGCTAAATAAAAATAAGAAAAGAAATTGGATTAGAAAGGTAATGGTAAAATCGTAATTTTGCCAAATTATCACAAATTAATTATTTTCTGATTAATTGAACTTAATTTCAATTAATTAAGGAAAATAAAAGGAAAAAATATATTTAGAATATTTTGGTTAATTTAATATAAATTTATGGAAAATTTGATCAAAAAGTGCAATTTTGATCAAAATTGGGACTTTATATGTACACGTAACTTGGACAAGTTGTGAAACCAATTAAGACCATAGGGAGAGACCTCTAGATGTCTCCTACATGTGGCATAAATAAGGTTAGACATGATGGCATGGTTACATGAATGTAGGAAGTTATGTAATAAAAGTTAGTTTTGAAATTTTTGGAAAATTCCATAAATCATTAAAATAATATATGATATCAGAATATATCATCCTCACCATCTTCCTTCAGCATTTCACGCACATAACAGACCTGAATAGAGAGAGAATGTGTGGAAATCCTAGAGAGAGAAAGGAGAAGAAATCTTACAAGGTAAGCCGATTCCTTCGACGATTTAGCTCCTAACGAGTATAACTCCGACTCTAAGCTACTCCTCTTTGTTCTTCCTCTTTGTTCTTTAAGGTTGTGAAGCTCAAAATTTAGTGTTAGGGCAACTAGGGTCTCAGCCATATTGAGAAAAAGCTAGTGGGAGTTTGAAGTAACTTTCAAACCTTCATATATTAACTATTATGGCTGTTGTGGGCAATTTAATCGGTGAAATTTCGCCGAATTGTTATTGGTTTTAAATTTTGGAAATGTGTGTGCCTAAGGGTTATGCTACCCAATTTTAGTTCAAATGGTTGTCATAACTCAATTAGATAGTTAATAAAGTGGTTAGGAGTAGAAAGGAACGTGTTTACGGAGCCGAAATTGCAAAACCCAGATTTTTCCCGGAGGATCCCATAATTTCGGTCAAGGCTAGATCTAGGGGTAGGAGTTGGATTTTCAATGATTTGATGGCTCTATTAGATTCATGAGGGAAAATTAGGTGGGTTTATAATTAAGCACTTTTTCGGAAAAAGGCCGAAAAAGCATACTTACGAAAACGCCCCTAAAACCCTAAAATAGGAGCTGTCAAGGGTATTTTCGTAATTTGACAATGAATTTGGTAATTTTGAGTCAGGAAATGGATTCCTTGAATGAAAATATGTCAAAATAGCCCATGTCAAAATTTTGGGAAAAGTACAGCCAAACCGGGTACGGCGAGGTCAGTCCAGGGTCCCGGGGGCATTTTGGTAAATTTTTACCATAGGCTAATATAATATAACCACAATAAACACTATGAAAGTGTCTAAAATGATACATGGATAGGTTATAACCTATTTCTTATACATTTGGTATTTTAGGACTGAGTTAAGAGCCAGTAGTTGGCACGTTCCATGAGGCGAGCATCTCGAGGTTAAACAGGGTTTAGGTAGGGGCTACTATCTCTCATAGACTATGTGACTATTAAATGTTATATGTTACTATACTTTGTGATATGAATGCGTGCTAGAGGCACAGCACCTGGTTGTGGTTCGGTGCCCAGCCAAGATATATCGAAAATCCTAGCTGTGGTTGGTGACTCGGCTGCGGTACATGTAGGGGTTCTAACTCGATGTTTGGCCCTGAAACTTGTGTACACACATGAATCGAATTGAACTTTCATTTTGCCTAATATGATACATTTCATATTTAATTTTCACATTTTATATGTCGATAATATGTTTCTACTGGGATTCTTCAGAATCTCACCCCTTTTTCTAAATCAAAATGTATCAGCGGGTGCCAGCGGTTCAAAAGGCAAGGACACAGTTAAGGAAAACTGACAGACACATTTCTTGAGACATAACTTGTGGTTATATTTAGCCTGTACTTGGAACATTTTGGGGATATTCTGTACATATTTGTAATTATTAGTGAATTTTACTCTATTAATGTCGGTCTATAAATAAATACTTATTATCAGTGAATTGTAATTATTAGTGAATTTTACTCTGTTAATGTCTATCTGTAAACAAATACTTATTATCAGTATAACTGTACTTTTTTGTTTGCCTGTGGACCTTGTTCATTATTGCTATGCGCATATCAAAATGCAAAACGAGTGTTGACAATTTAGACTATATAAAAGAAATATATTTAATTATTCTATTTGTTATGTAATACCCCGAAATTTGGGATTGGAGGCTTGGGAATAAGCCTAAATTAAGTGGACTGCTAAACCCCAATTTAGCAGGAGCCCAAATTTATCCCCTAATGATTCTAATATCTTTGGGGTATTAAGAAAGTACAATGATGAATTTTGGAGAAAGTAATTATGTTTTTGGTGAAATCGCCTATGAGGTAGTAAGCTTGTCATGTTCATTTAAATGACCAAATGATGAGTAAAAATTATGAGATTTTACAGGATGACAGTACACATCCTAAGCTTTAATTTGATGGTCATGTGAGTCAATTAGAGCTATACATAAAAAGATATGAATTTTGGAAGTCAGCACAGAAAACCTGTGAAATTTATGGACCAATATGCAAAGATTGAAATTCTGGGAATTTTGTGATTCCATTCAGCAAAATTCTATATTTTTCCTTGAAACTAGACTCAATAAGGGTTCTATAGGCTTTGAATCACCTCATTTCTATTTTTCTAGAATTAGTTATGATTTTTCAAAGTTTGGGCAGAAAAACTGTCATAAAATCCGAAAATGGGAATTATGACATCAGCATAATAAAACATGACATCAGCATGATATTAAAAATAAAATCTGCATCTTCTTCCTCTAGTTTCCGTCATTTTTTTGTGAAGCAACATGGAGAAAGAGAGAGAGAGAGATTTTTAGAGAGAGAAGAGGAAGAAACTAGCAAGGTAAGCCGATTTCTCCGACGATCTACTTCTTAACGTGTGTAACTCTTCTCCTAAGCTTCTCTTCTATATTATTTAAGGGGTTGGAAACTTGAATTTCAGTGTGGGGAAGAGTTAGGGTTCAGTCACAAGAAGGAAAAGCCAGAAAGAAGAAGAGGTAACTGCTTGAACTTTAAATATTGACTATTCTGGCTGCTGTGAACAATTTAATCCGTGGATTTCTGCTGATTTTGTTCTGAATGTAAATTTGGGAAATATTATGTTCTAGGCGTTATGCTGCCAAAATTGAGTCTAAATGGTAGTTATAACGTAATTAAATCGTTAATAAGGTGGTTAGGAGTAGAAAGAAGCAAGTCTGCAGAGTCAGATTTGGAAAACCCCAATTTTCCCTGGAGTTCCTCTAAGTTTCAGCCAGCTCTAGAAATGGGTCTTAGAGTTGGATTTTCAATGATTTTATGATTTCATTGAGTTCAGGAGCGAAAATTAGGTGGGGTTACAGTTGGGCACTTTTTCGGAAAAGGCCGAGAAAGCATAATTACGAAAATGCCCCGAAAACACTGAAAAAAGGGCTGCCAAGGGCAATTTCGTCTTTTGGTAGTGAATTTGGTAATTTCGAGTCCGCATATGGATTCCTTGGGCAAAAATATGTCAGGATAGCCCAGGTTAGAATTTTGAGAAAAGTACAGCCGGACCGGATACAATGGGGCCGGGTCCCCGGGGGTATTTTAGTAATTTTTCAAGATAGACTCATATAAACCCCAGAAACACTATGGAAGTGTCTAAATAGTACATTTGACATTGTAGGATCGAATATGGAGCTCCGAGCTGTTGGCACGCAAATCGAGGAGAAAGATTTAGAGGTAGGGGACTTACCTTACTTTGATGTATTTGATATCTTTGCTTGTGTAATGATGTATGTGATTGCTTTACTTGATTGTGTAGAGCATATTTGAATAAATGAAGCTCTGTTTTTGTTTTCACTGTGGCCATAGTCTTGTTGTATGAAACATTGAGCATGCAGATATGTCATTATGGGGCATACATCTAGATAAAGCTAACATGTCATACACATAGCATCAATCATGCATGCATTACGGTATCTGTTTCCTACTGAGATTCTCTCGAATCTCACCCTCCTCTACCAACAATTTAGACAGGAGAAGACAGAAGATATGCAGAGAACATTGCAGAGAACCATATGAGGTGATTGCAGTGGTGAAACGAAGACGAGAAGATGTCTCTGTTTCACTGGGACGGGTTTAGATACCCAAATAGCCCTGTGCGGCTACACTAATTGTAATTATCAGGTACGAATCCCTGAGGGAAATTTCTGTAATCATGTACATATTATTAGTATAGTTATGCTATTCCTGTGTTGCCTACTGAACTGCATATCGTTTTCCGCAAATACTCTGAAAAAGGTTGAAATTGAGATAAGGGCGTGACATTTTGGTATCAGAGCAAGGATTATGGCCACAAAATTGTCTGCTCAGAGTAAGTGCGTTGGTTCTGGCAACAGGATAGTATACTGATATGCTTGATTACACAGTGGTAGGAACAGTGAACTAAATTACTTCGGCTAGTTCACAAGCCCCTGAAAGGTACAGACACACCTAAAGGAAACAGTGGAATACCCGGAAGGCAGTACATGTCACCATACCAGTGAGAGGATGGTAAAAGGATGACATAGACACTAAGGCAGCGAATCCAAGTAAGGCCAAAGTGTGGAGTCTCATCCTAAAACAGAATCACCAGTTGGCTGAACAGTGACTAGCCACAGTTGTGGGTAGTTAAGTGACAGGAAGATATGCCACAAACAGACAAGACTGAGACAGATCCGGGTTTCATTACCAATCCCAGAGTTGGAGTGGTATACGTGATGCATGGTTTACAACCGGATTGAGGATCAGGGGAGTAGGGATATCCTTGTGAGCCTACCCTCGACCCCTCCAGGCCAGGTGATCTGGTATCAGTAAGTGGGGTCCAATCAGAGATTGGGGATGTGACACTAGCTCAATGGTAGCAGGGTTTGCTACGGCGCTCATCTTAACCCTTAGGTTGAGTGTTCGAATCCTGCGAAAGGCAAAAGAAAGACATCAGAAAGGGGAATGCCAATATCTTTGTGAGTCCATCCCTGGCCCCGACGACTAGGTCGTCCAATCATCATATTGGTTTCCAGTCAGAAAGAATAGGGAGGTGATAATAAAAAGATGAACGATGATATTCAATTGAGTCCAGGTACCCAGTTACCCAGCTTACCCTGAAAGGGTGCGATGCTGGTGCAATCTGGTGTGACTGTGATAATAAAAAAACGAAACTGATGAATAGTGCTTATGGGTACATCAAACATAGTGCCTATGGATACACTGAGAATGACCCAGCATGGTACCTACGGGTACACCAAACTGCATATTGTTATTCTGATTCATATCGATAACAAGTAGTATGTATTGATCAATGATCATCAAGAAGATTATCTAAGAAAGGCCAATGTAATAACTATAATCTCTCATACACTATGTGATAGTTAATCTGTTGTATGTTCTGTATTTTGTGATATGAAATCGTGCCTAGGGCACATTACCTAGCTATAGTCTGGGACTCAGCTGAGGTACATGAACATTACCTGGTTGTGGTTGGTGCCCAGCCGAGGTACACAAATATTATCTAGCTGTGGTGCGGGAAGTGTATATGTACCGTCCGATGGGAAGTGTATATGTACCGTCCGATGGGAAGTGTATATGTACCATTCGGCCTAGTAAGGACCCAGCTATGATACACGATTTACCTAGCTGTAGTCGGTGACTCGGCTGAGGTACACGTAAGGGTTTCAATTGGATGGTTGGCCCTGAACTTTGTGTACACACACGGATTGATGTGATTTTCATTTTACACTATATGGTGCATGACATATTTATCTATCACATTTTCTATGGATGATTGTGGGTTACTATGGAGGGCCATGTGGTGTGAATAAAAAGGCACCCTACCCGATGAGGCTGCTAGCCATGTCCTAAGGGATTCGGGTACGAGGCCAAGAAGGACTACGAGTGTGACAATAATAAAAAAAGGGATGAGATGTTTATATCGAAATATCCCAGAACTCAGTATTATGCATGGGATGATGATTGTGAGAGAAGCTTCAAAGAGCTTAAATGAAAAATTTATTAAAGTACCAACACAGATAATCCCAGATCCATAGTGGGCCTTTGTTGTCTTCACTTATGCCAGATGGCATGGATTAGGAAGGGAATTGAATCCCCAGATGCGAGCAGGCATAGATTGAGATGAGAATTGATGCAAGCCAAGTGAGGGCATACACATCTTGTCAACTGAAGCTTCGGGAATTGAACTATTCCATCCATAATCTTGAGTTGATGATAAGAATGTTTGTATTGAATCGGGAAACGTTGCCTTTATGGCATAATTGTGGAGTTGTACTGCGACCACAAAGATTGAAAGTTCTGATCGGAGAGGGCTACCTACGGTGAAATCTGAACGGAGAGGGCTACCTACGGTGAAATCTGATCAGAGAGGGCTACCTAAGGAAAGTTCTTATCGGAAGGGGGCTGACCAGGTGTATGGGCGCCTGTGTGAAGCACCGAGTACAAAACCTTAGAGTGCAGCCACCATGACGAAAAACCCTAGAGTGCAGCCACCATGATGATGAACCCGAGAGTACAGCCACCGTGACGACAAACCCTAGAGTGCAGCCGCCATGAAGTTGAATCGTAGAGTAGAGCTACGGAAATGTTAGTCCTTAGCGATGGTGTATTGTAATGAATCCCACAGTGAATGTGTTTTCTTGAGATAAGAGTTTATATGGATCAAAATGATTCAAGTTTAAACGGGTAAAGAGGGGGCACAGAGGAATATAGATTGTGGGTGTTGTCAAGTGTCATGGGAGGTTCCTGTAAGACTCCTATTAAATCATCCTGATATTATTAAAGCTCATATGAGGAGATAGACCTCAGAGTGGGCAGCGGAAGTATGACGAATCTAGGTGCAATTTCAAAACTTATAAGAGGGGTTGATGTTCGCACCATTGTTGATCATCCCAAAACATAATATGGCCTTGATGGTCGATAGTGTTACAGTATATGTGATGAACAATATTACATCATGTGTGGTGTACAGTATTAAACTCTGCGTGGTGTACAGTATGATGACCTGTATGGTCAACAGTCACACAATCTTTGTAGTTTGTGGTGACACATGTGAACTGGAATTGGGATGAACCCTAGTGTAGTAGGGAAGAATGGTGGCGAATACCTCTAAACAGCAGCAGTGATAACAATCCCAGATCCACAGTCGAGCTTTATGGTCTATACAGATGCAAGTAGGTATAGATTGGGATGTGTTCTGATGCAACAAGGTCGAGTAGAGGCATGAGCATCTTCATAGCTGTAGCCTCACAGAATGAATCATCCACTTGTGATATAGTGCAAATAGTGGATGGTCACATAGTAAATAATGCACACAGTACGACCGATAAGGGTCAAATAGTTATTTGATTCTGAACACCGAATAGGTAGGCATAAATTACAAAAAGTGTACAGGTTTGTACAGGGCGATAAGACCCGATGTTCAAGATTGTATAGGGCAGTGTTCCTAGGCTGTAAGACCTGTGTGTCTAGCACTATGGTTGATGCCTAGTGCGATGACATTGGACCAATGTGTCCAAGGTAATGTTTTGAAGTTGACAGAACATCCAAACTGTACTAGGTTGTAGTGGAGGCAATAAGACCAGTGTGACCAAACGTTTTGGTGTCCAATGGTACCAGTCTTACATGAGGTGCGATATTCTACCATGGGAGGAACCTAACTAAGTGAACCATGGCCGGCTCACTAGCCCAACAGACCTCGTTAAAGGGGTGAGGGACTTCCAATAGGCCCTGTTAAGGGGGTGAGGATTGGGCCGTTAAAAAAAGTGATCGTGTGAATTCGGGTGAAGTCCCAAAGAGGCTGTAAGGCCTATGGAACTAAATGCTGTGGGAACCTGTGTTTGATTGCATGCTACCTACTGTGTACAGATTGGATGATGAATGTTGAATACTATCTAAGATTAGTAATGGAAGTATGACTATGGTGTTACATCGCTTTTGAGCCTGCATGTGATAATAGAATGAGATATGATTAATCCCTAAAGTGTAGACGTTCAAATTTCGAGGACGAAATTTATTGAACGGGGGGAGAAATGTAATACCCCGAAATTTGGGATTGGAGGCTTGGGAATAAGCCTAAATTAAGTGGACTGCTAAGCCCCAATTTAGCAGGATCCCAAATTTATCCCCTAATGATTCTAATATCTTTGGGGTATTAAGAAAGTAAAATGATGAATTTTGGAGAAAGTAATTATGTTTTTGGTGAAATCGCCTATGAGGTAGTAAGCTTGTCATGTTCATTTGAATGATCAAATTATGAGAAAAAATTATGAGATTTTACAGGATGATAGTAGACATCCTAAGCTTTAATTTGATAGGTCATGTGAGTCAATTAGAGCTATACAAAAAAAGATATGAATTTTTGAAGTCAGCACAGAAAACCTGTGAAATTTCTGGACCAATATGCAAAGATTGAAATTCTGGGAATTTTGTGATTCCATTCAGCAAAATTCTATATTTTTCCTTGAAACTAGACTCAATAAGGGTTCTATAAGCTTTGAATCACCTCATTTTGATTTTTCTAGAATTAGTTATGATTTTTCAAAGTTTGGGCAGAAAAACTGTCATAAAATCCGAAAATGGGAATTATGACATCAGCATAATAAAACATGACATCAGCATGATATTAAAAATAAAATCTGCATCTTATTCCTCTAGTTTCCGTCATTTTTTCGTGAAGCAACATGGAGAAAGAGAGAGAGAGAGAGTTTTAGAGAGAGAAGAGGAAGAAATTCACAAGGTAAGGCGATTTCTCCGACGATCTACTTCTTAACGTGTATAACTCTTCTCCTAAGCTCCTCTTCTATATTATTTAAGGGGTTGGAAACTTGAATTTCAGTGTGGGGAAGAGTTAGGGTTCAGTCACAAGAAGGAAAAGCCAGAAAGAAGAAGAGGTAACTACTTGAACTTTAAATATTGACTATTATGGCTGCTGTGAACAATTTAATCGGTGGATTTCTGCTGATTTTTTTCTGAATGTAAATTTGGGAAATATTGTGTTCTAGGCGTTATGCTACCAAAATTGAGTCTAAATGGTAGTTATAACGTAATTAAATCGTTAATAAGGTGGTTAGGAGTAGAAAGAAGCAAGTCTGCAGAGTCAGATTTGGAAAACCCCAATTTTCCCCGGAGTTCCTCTAAGTTTCAGCCAGCTCTAGAAATGGGTCTTAGAGTTGGATTTTCAATGATTTTATGATTTCATTGAGTTCAGGAGCGAAAATTAGGTGGGGTTACAGTTGGGCACTTTTTCAGAAAAGGCCGAGAAAGCATAATTACGAAAATGCCCCGAAAACACTGAAAAAAGGGCTGCCAAGGGCAATTTCGTCTTTTGGCAGTAAATTTGGTAATTTTGAGTCCGGAAATGGATTCCTTGGGCAAAAATATGTCAGGATAGCCCAGGTTAGAATTTTGAGAAAAGTACAGCCGGACCGGATACAATGGGGCCGAGTCCCCGGGGGTATTTTAGTAATTTTTCAAGATAGACTCATATAAACCCCAGAAACACTATGAAAGTGTCTAAATAGTACATTTGACATTGTAGGATTGAATATGGAGCTCTGAGCTGTTGGCACACAAATCGAGGAGAAAGATTTGGAGGTAGGGGACTTACCTTACTTGCATGTATTTGATATCTTTGCTTGTGTAATGATGTATGTGATTGCTTTACTTGATTGTGTAGAGCATATTTGAATAAATGAAGCTCTGTTTTTGTTTTCGTTGTGGCCATAGTCTTGTTGTATGAAACATTGAGCATGCAGATATGTCATTATGGGGCATACATCTAGATAAAGCTAACATGTCATACACATAGCATCAATCATGCATGCATTACGGTATCTGTTTCCTACTGAGATTCTCTCGAATCTCACCCTCCTCTACCAACAATTTAGACAGGAGAAGACAGAAGATATGCTGAGAACATTGCAGAGAACCATATGAGGTGATTGCAGTGGTGAAACAAAGACGAGAAGATGTCTCTGTTTCACTGGGACGGGTTTAGATACCCAAATGGCCCTGTGCGGCTACACTAAATGTAATTATCAGGTACGAATCCCTGAGGGGAATTTCTGTAATCATGTGCATATTATCAGTATAGTTATGCTATTCCTGTGTTGCCTACCGAACTGCATATCGTTTTCTGCAAATACTCTGAAAAAGGTTGAAATTGAGATAAGGGCGTGACATGTTACTTGATCACTTTTTACATATTAATAATGTGTTCCCATGATTTGATCACTAGAGGGCTGAACTGAGGCAATTCAATGCTTATCATTAGACATGAGAAATGTCAAAAGGATTACATTGACAAGTACTACATCTTATTCTTAATAGACATAATTGATTTTTTGAGAGATTAAGGAAACAAAATAAATGACTTGATCATAATATATGTTATGTATCATTGGATTATACATTAATTTATAAGTCATACAAATTAGTTTGATGAAAAAACGATAAATATAAATACTCTGAAGACAAATTAGTTTGTCTTCCTTTACCTTTTCTAAAAGATCAACTATGTCTTATATTTAGGATCAGAGGTAGTAGTAATTTTCAGGAGTGTATAATTTAAAATTCCTTGAATTGTACAAGTAAAATAGGGAAAAGCCTTTAAAAGTGAGTATTTATGGAGGTCTGGATTTTCTTCCTGAAGAATAGAAGTTATGTGCCATTAAGCTTTTGTACAAAGAATCTTGTTCATCATATATATACTGCCAAACAGTCATCCCCTTCAACTTTGGGATAGAAAGTAAGTTCTAAGTTTCCTATGTTTAAAGATGATAATTTTTTTTTTAATTGGGGATGAATTATGTCTAACAATTGGAAAACAAGTTTAGAAGGCAGAAATCGCATTACAAACAAGTTTTCAGAGACATGAGCATGGTTGCATTATTGTCTCTAGCACTCTTTGTTTTTGGGAGTGATGTTTTGATATCTTCATCGCCTAACATTAAAAATGCCAGCCACTCAAATTTGCTAAACTTCTAATATCATTTTGTTTCAGGTCCAGTGAGAATAATAATGTAATAGAGGTAAAGTAGTGTTGTCGTATCAATATGTGGGCCTTTCTAAATCTTTCTTTTCAAAAAGCCATGCGGGAACGCAAGACAAACGAAGCAACACGGCAATACACAAAATAACAATAAAAGTGACAACAACCTCTCAAACAAACGATGACTTAACCTATTGACTGTAAAGACATAAAAGTATTTGATAATTGAAGAAAAAAATAGATAAATATAAAAATCTCCTTTTCTTTATGTTGCATCTAAAATATTAAAAATAATTTTTCAATCGTGATTTATAGTATACGAGGTAAGTATGTGAGCGAAGTATTATCTCGATTCACGTAAAAAACAGCTTATAAACCATTATTTTGCTCATCCAAATACTCACTTAATTGGGTCTGTAGGCAAAAATAAATAAATAAAATTGGGTCTGTAGGCACAATATTAGGAAATAACTTTGAAGGATACGAGACAATAGAGGAGTTCAAGTTTCTTATTGATGGTTTTTGCTTGTGCTCTCGTTCTCACTAGTGAAAAAAGTGTTCTGTAAAAGTAAATAACGATGTTTTATTTTGACCCATCTGAAATTGTGAGTAACATGGATCTTACTATCCTTTTTTAATTATATCAAAATTTGTTATAGGGTGCTTCTAACTTCTTGTGGATTATTTTTTTTGTGATCACTTTTTTTTTTTTTCCTTTCAGACCTCGTATAAAAAAAAAAAAAAAAAGTTGCTCATTATGACCATGTTTTTAGAGAAGCCAATGCTTGATTTGCCTGGCTTGCACATGTCAAGGGCATATTTAAGATCATCAATAATGGAGTGCCATTATGAATTATCCCTAGGACCGAAAGAACCCTTCAGATTCTAAGTCATTCCCAAAAGCAAAAGGCTGGTGCTGCACCACTGCAAGACCAATGCAAACACTCAATGAGGTTAGACAGCAGGAATGTTTTGTTAATAATCTATTTAAAGACCTAGTTTTTGATAAACTATAATGACGTTATGTGATCCATGTAACTAATCCTACCTAGTAAGATAAGGTTTTGTTGTTGTGGTTGTTGTATGAAAATGTTAATAAAGATATGGCATATGAGGGAGCACATTATGGAAGGCGACAGTAGTATATGTTTATTGATTAATTTTTATAAAATTAGGATAGATCCTATATTTTAATCTTTGGGGCATCATAGACGAAATCTAAATGAGAACCTAGCTTCAGGAGAGTTTATGTATTCGTTTGAGATAGCTTATTTTTGGGCAATAAGTGCTTATAAATCGTGATTTACGGTATACGAGGTAAATATGTGAGAGGGGTTTTATCTCGGCTTACGTAATAAGTACTTATTGATCTCCAATAAACAATACCAAACACACACTAAAGAATTTGGCTTCCAGTTGTTTTCCGATTCCATGGGAGTGGCTGAAATGTGAAATATACAAAATATTCAAGATACTCAAATAAGTGGCCCCCAGAGTGTAACTTTTCCCCAAAGCATAAATACAGCGAAGCAACACGGCAATCCTCAAAAGTCACAAACGCGAAAGACTAGACTTGGCTTGTTGACAACACAAGGGCATGCATGATATAAGAAAATAAGGAGTTTAAAAAAAAATAAAAGCTTCAAAGTGGTCTGAAAGTTCTCGTTAAGAAGAAATATTGTGTTGGAAGTTTTTTTTATATTTAAGGATATCATAAAAATATTAAAATAGAGCAACATTGCCTCCCACCGTTAAAAACATTAACAATCAACATCAATTTTTTAATGGTTAACATTAGTTTTTTTAATAGGATGAAACAATATAATATTGCTATAAATAAATATTGTCTATTAATTTTAACATTTCCCCACACTGGATTTGATTTTAATATTTGTTTTTAATTACACTCACATATCTTGTGTGTGAATTTTATGAATGAAACCATTTAATTTAGCATACAATAAAATAAAAAATCACATTTCAAAAATGAATTGCTCTCGGTCGTTCCATTTCTTTTGGACCAAAAATAAGTATTTGAAGTTGTTTCGGGTTAGCGAAAGTATACTAAAATAAAAACGGAGTAGTTCAATTCTTTTTTTGTTTTATATAATAAGCCTGTATATCTATCTCACGTAACAAAATTTAAAAATTTGCTTGGTAAATTATAAATATTATGTCATGATTTTTCATATGTGGGATTTTAGAAACTTAAAAGGCATATTTTCTAAATCAAATGGGCCCTAGTTCGATTCATAATTTTGTTTCAAACATATCAGACTCTCATCGATTTGCGCCAAAAGACACCCCGCGGATTAGAAAATCAGATGTTTCATTGCATAATATTCCACCTGCGATATCAACTTTAATAAAAAAAATTGAACTAAAAATGAATCTTATATTAAGAATCCAAGTATTAAGCGAGGCTCCCTGATATGGAAATAGTTTTACTTTCAAATTTGTAAAACTTTTAGTATCATTCTGTTTAGGTTGGTCCACTCCGTTTATGTTTTTCCCTACAGAGCCATTTAGCCACGACAATACACAGAGCAACAATAAAGTGAACTGTTGACCATAAGAACATATTTGGAAATGAATATAAAAATCTCATTGATGGAGGATCTAATAATTCTCTCTACTCCCTCCAGTCCACAATATAGGGCACTTCTACAAGAAATGCATGGTCCAGAACATAAGTCATCTCTTATTTAGTTAATGCTCTTTTTTCTATTTTGCCCCTGTAATTAATACCCACTTTCCAACTTTGATCCACTCATTATATCCTCCCTCTCTTAAAATAATACTCCCAATGCAATTAAACACATTTCTCAAAAAGGATAAGAGTGGAAAAAAGTTGCATTTTGAGACATATTAAACGACTTAACTATCATTTTTTGTTTCCAATGATATAGTTAAAATGCCCTATATTGTGTATCAGAGAGAGTATTTTGTTTAATTTCATGTGAATTTAATGCCTAATCAAGACATTACAATTTATAGCTGGGTTTAATGTGTAGGCAAATTAAATTATATATTATCTGAAAAATAAAGTCCCAAAACCTTCAAACATGTGTGGACTGGATCTATTGATTAAAGTCTTCATTTGTTTTATTCAAATTTTTTTAATGAAGTAAACGACTGATTTATTAATTTATTTTATTACAAAAGCAAAGTTTTTTTTCTTTCATTCACCTTAATTAATCACTCCCCATTTTGTTGTTATGCGTAAAAACTGAGTCTAGTCTGTTTGGCTCTTATGCAATAATTACAATGCATTGATTTAAAAGAATTGCAAGGTAAGTTAATACTTTTAAGCTTCTCCTCATAAGAACGCCCAAGTCTCTGGTGCCAAATTTTTCTTGTCTAGCTTTGACGCACATGAAAGGTCTTATTCAGTTGTCCCTCTTCCAATAGATAGAATCCATCACGTATTCTACCTGCTCCAATCATGTTCTCAACTGCAAGTTTTGCATCATACACGTCTCTAACAAACATTACCAAGCACAAATAATCTCTTGTTAGCTTGCTGAGGACTCATCTACATCTCTTATGCTTTTAACCGATAAAGTTTGCCTATTTGGCATTTTAACTGGAAGTTGATGCCTTACTGTTTACCCAGCTGTTTGTTTTCTCCCCCTAATGTTAGGAAAAGTGATTCATCAAAATGACAATCGGCAAATCATGCCGTAAATAAATCTCCTGTAGATGGTTCTAAACATTTTATAATTGATTGAGATTCATACCCAACATATATTCCCATCCTTCTTTGAGGACCCATTTTAGTGCATTGTGGTGGTGCTACAGGCACATATACCGCACACCCAAAAATTCTTATATGGGAAATATTAGGTTCCTGACCAAAAACTATTTGTAAGGGGTAAACATTTAAATAATTTGTTGGCCTAATGCGAATTAACATTGCTGCATGCAAAATGGCATGGCCCCAAGCAAAAATTGGGAGATTAGATTTCATAAGTAAATGTCTTGCAATTAGTTGCAACCTTTTAACCAATGATTCTGCAAGTCCATTTTGCGTATGAACATAAGCTACAGGATGTTCAACATCAATTCCAAGGGACATACAATATTCATTAAAAGCTTGTGATGTAAATTCACCAGCATTATCAAGACGTATTTTCTTGATAGGATAATTAGGGTAATGTGCTCTTAATCTAATCAATTGAGCAAGTAATCTCACAAACGCCAGATTACGAGAAGATAATAAGCAAACATGTGACCATTTAATTGATGCATCAATCAAAACCATATAGTACCTAAATAGTCCACATGGTGGGTGTATTGGCCCACAAATACCTCCCTGTATCCGTTCTAGAAATGTGAGAGACTCACTTTCTATTTTGCTTGGTGAAGAGCGAATAATTAACTTTCCCTTGGAACATGCAGCACATGAGAAATCACTGGATTGTGGTATTTGTTTACACTTCAGGGTATGTCCACATGAATTCCCAATTATTTGTCGCATCATGATTGAACCGGGATGGCCTAACCGGTCATGCCAAACATTAAATTCATTAGTAAACTTCTGGTTTACATTGTCAAACTGTTGGTTTGCATCGGCAAACTTCTGGTCTGCATTGGCAAACTTCTGGTCTGCATTAGTGAACTTCTGGTTCTCAATAGTATGTGTTTCAATTGTGCCTATACATGTGTAATACAAACCAGAAGAAAAAATAGGAAAACCTTCTAATATGCATTTTCTACCAGCAACTATATTTGTGATGACAAGATATTCCTGATTATTTTTAGTAGTTGTTTCTAAATGATATCCATTTCTGTGGATATCTTTGAAACTCAATAATTTTCTTTTAGACTTGGTAGAATAAATTGCATTATCAATGCATAATTTTGTTCCTTCAGGTAATAAAATATTAACTCTTCTGGAGCCTTCAATTAAATTTTACTACCAGATATAGTCTGAACATTGGCTTCTCGTATTACCAAGGAAGAAAAATATTTATCCTGTCTGAGTATGGTGTGGGTTGTTGCACTATCAACGAGACATAAATCTTCAAGATTGATGCCAATAAGATTCATTCTTCATAAAAACATAATTAAAATTAATACATATGATAGAAACAACTTTAAATAAAATATAACAGTTCAAATTATATTAAGAAATCTGCAACATCCAAATAGTTATTATCTATATCGCCATACTCAGAATTCTCACCCTGATCAACATGATTAACTTCAACATTTGATCTTTTACCAGTATTTTTAATTGATTATTGGTAAAAATCAATTAGGTGCCTTGGCGTACGACAGGTACGAGACCAATGACCCTTACCACCATATTGATAACATGGATTATCAGCATATTTATTATGCCTACTACTTTCCCCTTTTTGGTTTTTATCAGTCTTTTCCCACTTTTGGTAGGAATTTGAACCACCATGATATCGACCACGGCCACGCCCACGGCTGTAGCCACGCCCACGCCCACGTCCACGTCCACGTCCACAGCCACGGCCACGGCCACAAAAACATTCATTTGTTACTACATTCACTTTAGGGAATGGAGTTGAGCTTGTTGGACGGGATTCATGGTTTTTTAATAAAAGCTCATTATTTTGTTCAGCCACAAGGAGACAAGAAATTAACTCAGCATATTTTTTGAAACCTTTTTCACGATATTGCTACTGCAGGAGCAAATTGGATGCATGAAATGTGGAAAATGTCTTTTCTTACATATCATCATCAGTAACATTTTCTCCACATAATTTCAATTTAGAAGTAATTCTGAAGATAGCTGAGTTATATTCGCTTATACATTTAAAATCTTGTAGACGCAAATGCATCCAGTCAAAATGAGCTTTTGGGAGGATGACCATCTTCTGGTGATCATACATTTCTTTCAAATTGTTCCAAAGAACAAGTGCGTCCATTACTGTCAAATATTCAATTTTTAAATCCTCATGTAAATGGTGGTGAAGAAAAATCATGGATTTGGCTTTGTCTTGGTTGGATGCCTTATTTCCTTCTTTAATCGTGTCTTCCAGACTTTTAACATTCAGGCGAATTTCTGCATCCAACTTCCAAGATAAATAATTTTTCCCAGTAATATCAAGAGCCATAATTTCAAGCTTTGCTAGGCTTGCCATGGTTCAAATTAATTAAAGAAATAAATGAATATAATTAAAATATGAAAAGTAAATATGCAATATAATATCTTAAACAAAAATAACCTTAAATTCATAAAGACAATAAATAATTCATAAGGCAAGATAAGAAAATTAAAACATGTATGGCTTCAGGCCATTTATTCTTATGGCTTCAGGCTAACTTATCACTCAAGATGAGGAATTAAATTATTATCTTCAGAATAAAAGTTGTACATGACTTCTGGCCGTACAATAAGATAAATGATGAAAAATATATATAGCTTCTAGCCATATAATAAGAAAAGAGATATGGCTTCTGGCCGTATCATATCATAAGAGATTAAAACAATATGACTTTTGGTCATATAATTTCAGAAATCATATGTGTATGGCTTCTGGCCATAAAATAATAATATAAAAGAATTTGTAAATGATATATAAATGATATAAAAACAATAACGATCTCCAATCTTAGCCATGGAACCCGATGTTATATAACAATCGGTAAAAGTATCTCTCTAATTCCATATAGTGACTCAGATTATCCCAGATCTATAAAATAAAACAAGGTAAACGAAACAAAGAGAAGATCATACCTTTGTTAGAGCTTCGTGCTGATAACGTGTTATAAAAGTATATTTGATAAGAAAGAAGATTGATAGGATTCAGAGAAAATTGATAGAATTTCTAGAGAGAAGTTAGAGAGAAGTTCTCATTCAGTTCATCTGAAACAATTAATTACAGGCCTTTATATAGAGTCAGAAATCTAACCCTGGTTGTATGACCATGGTTATATTTAACCCTGGTTACATGACAATGGTTACTCTATATCTTCTTTATGCCCTTGTCTTCTTTTGCTTTTGCTTTGTGTCAAGTCTTCTTTTCTTCTTTATGTCAAGTTGACTGGAAGAGTAGTGTACATCTACTTATTTAATATTCATAACAATTTGGAATTTTTTTTACTTCAATTTCTGAAAAACTTAGTCCCATAACCTTCGAAGATATGGCTGGACTACTTTATCTCTTGACTGAAGTGTTCATTTATTTTAGGAATTGTTTTGAAGATCAAAGGACGAAGTCTGCAGATCCCAAAGCTAACAGTTTTGCGATCTCTGTGAACTATCTTCCCTTCACGTCCCGGTGTTCATACTTTCATTCTTCTCTTTTTTACTGTTTTGAGAGCTTTTTTATCTGAGTTGTTATGGTTTGTTTAAAGAAAAAATTCTGTAACTACCTTATGGTTATCTGCTTGAGTGAAAGAAAAATGGTTTTCAGATGGGTGTTTTGAAAAAAATAGAAAGTACCAATTTGATCTTAAAAAATGAAAAAAAAAAATAAATGTTTTTTTATTTTTAGTTATGCGGAATTGAAAAAGACAAAAAGCAGAGGTTTTTCATTAATGATAATTTGGTAAATAATTCAAATGAAAATAGCATTATCTCCGTCACTCTTCTTTATTCGCTCTTCTTTTTTAACCTTTTAGTAAATTAATCACAGGCTGCTATGGTGATCTGCAGTTGATGACGTAGGCGTTGTCCATCGGCTTCATTGAACTTTTAGGTAGCTAACTTTGAGCAATGTTTTTTTTTTTAATTTTACTTCAAATAAAGACCTATCATATAAGTAGCGTTACTTATGACACTTGCATTAAGAATAGATGGAGTGAGAAATGCTACACCCTTTTTTGAACAAAAAAAAAATGCTACTCCCTTTTTCTATAATGTCATATTCATAAGAAATACAATAATTACCCTTCAACAATATATTTTTTCTAATGGAAAGTAAATCAAAAAAAAGTTTTTGTAATGGACACATGTGAAGGACTAGTTTGAAGAGGAGGAAGTTTGCAAAGCTCGAAGCTGACATTTTTGAGAACCTGTGAGCTATTTCTTTTGCTTACCACCACTTCCACCAGGTTAATACTATCCCCTTGCTTCATCTCACTGATACTCTGTTTTGCAGGCATTTTCCCAGAATTATATTTTCAGGGTTTTCTTCTCGCAGGAAAAATTGTGCAAAAAAATTTGTTAATTTCTGGTTTTTTTTCTAGTGTAGATCTAATAAACTTTTGCTTGCTCTTTCTATGGCCTTGGTTTCAGGTTGCTGAAGGTTGGAGCTAGAAATTAATATCAAATGGATCGAAACATTGCTTTAACGCTAATAGAAGCCTTACTGATACTATTGGCTTTATCAATTTCCATGGCTAACAGATTCATCTCTCCTTCCCTTTATGATAACCAAAGTACTGTTGCTGTTGATGATAGGTACGTAGCTAGCTAGCTAGCTTCTTGTACGATTTTCTCCTATAACCCGATATTTGTTGACGGTTTGTTTCTATCTCTCTAGTTCTAAATATGGTGTGATTTTAGCTCGAATGGATTCTCCTCCTGCAATCAAGTATGACATCTTTCTTAGCTTTAGGGGGAAAGACACCCGAGACACTTTCTCAACTTATCTCTATGAAGCTCTTTGCGATGCAAAGATTCAAACTTTTATGGATCATAAGCTTCACAAAAGAGATCATATCTCACCAGTTCTTCTGAAAACAATAGAGGAATCAGACATATCTTTGATTATTTTCTCAAATGATTATGCTTCTTCAACTTGGTGTATGGATGAGCTCGTTCATATCATGCAATGCAAGGATCAATATGGAAGAGCAGTCATCACTATTTTCTACAACGTGGATCCATCAAATGTTCGCAAACAAGATGGGAGTTTTGGAGATGGATTCATTAAGCTTAAGCAGAGATTTAAGCATGACCAAAGAAGAGTACAACATTGGACAAATGCTTTGATCCGATCAACAAATATATCTGGGTGGCATTCAAAGAATTTCAGGTAGCTTTAACAAGTTTTTCCCTTATTGTTTTCTTTCTTGGGGTATTAAACATGATCATTTTTTGAATTTGTATTTGTTCTAGGCCTGAACCCGAACTTACTAAAATGATTGTGAAGGATATTTTGAGCAAACTGAGTAACAATTCATCCTTTCATTTGGAAGGATTTGTTGAGATTGGTCATCAGATTCAGAAAATTGAAGAGTTATTGAGTGAAGCTCGCATTGTGGGGATATGGGGTATGGGTGGTATAGGCAAGACCACTCTTGCAGGAGTTGTACTTGATAGGTTGAAAGCTCAGTTTGAAGCTTTCTCATTTGTTGGAAATGTGAGAGAACGACTAGGAAAAATTGGATTTGATGAATTATTGGAAAAATGCCTTAAAGAATTGTTAAAAGATGATGATATGAAGGCTTACAATTTAAGATCAACTTTTGTGGAAAGAAGGCTTCGCCATAAAAAAGTTCTTCTCGTACTTGATGATGTGCATGATTCTATAGCAATTGAAGATTTAATCAAAGCATTTCACTGGTTTGGAGAAGGAAGTAGAGTAATTATCACATCAAGAGACATGCAAGTGCTTAAGAATACTTATACTTCAACATATCATGTTCAGAAATTAGAGTTCTCTCATGCTCTGCATCTCTTCAGTTTGAAAGCTTTTAAGCAAAATGAGCCATCAAAAAGCTATTTGGAGTTATCAGAGCGGGCAGTACATTATTGTGACGGAAATCCATTAGCCCTAAAAGTCTTGGGTTGCTTTCTTCATGGAAAAGGGAAAAAAGAATGGGAAAGTGCTTTAGAAAAACTAAATCAAGCTCTTCACCCGGGCATTTTTAATGTGTTGAAATTGAGTTTTGATGGGCTTGACGATATACAAGAGAGTGTATTTCTTGACCTCACATTTGTCTTGAAAGAAGTATGGAGTATTTCTATGGATTGTACAGAACGTTTATATGGTTCTGCACATATTGATATAAGTGTACTTAAAGATAGATCCCTCCTTTCGATGGATGAAAATGGCTATATTCAGATGCATGCTCTTCTAATAGATATGGGGCTTGAAATTTCTAGGCAACAATTAATATCTAACCCTAGAAAACCCATTCGACTAAGGAGGCCCGATGATATTTATCATCTTTTCAACAATGACAAGGTAATATTTTATTTTTTAAGTTTTTATTATATTCTTTAGTTTCCTCATATTTTATTTTCTTGTTATGTGTTTTCCGAAAAGGTATTTGTTTATTCATTAAAATCTTTGGTAAGTTTCAACATTTGCCTAATTAGATTTTTTAAGGCAAAAAAATCCTTTATTGGCTAAAATTAATTGGGCATGCATGGCCTTTAATTTCTGTCAGGTGTGATTTATTATTCTTCCTAAACTTTGAAAATTTCACCTTTTTAAGCTAAGATAGAATATCGCTAGCTAGTAGGATGTGTTATTCTAACTTCTAAGATATATGAAATTTAATATTCCCACGCGTTTTATCAATAAAAAATATAATATTACAAAAGGGTCACATATGAAATTTTTTTCACTTTCACATTATGAAATTTGAATATAAAGAAAATTTCAAAAATTTTATATAGATGTTCATTAAGAATTACTATCAATTATATGAAATATAAATGTGGACATCTAAGTAGTTCGTACAGTTGTCCCCTGAGCCAGCGTGTATATTTGTTGTAACCAATTTATTCGTTTATTTATGGTAAGATAAAATGGATTGTTCTTTTGTTTTTTGTTTTGCCAGAAAAATGAATCGTTTGGATAAAGTGCACAAAAGCATATTCATTTGTTCTAAGAGAAATATATTTAATTGTTCCATTTGTTATTTAATCACGTTTCACATGTTAGTTAATCATTTTTCCCATAATTTGATCACAAGGGGCTGAGGCAATTCAATGCTTATCATTATACATGTGCAAGATAAAAACCATTACGTTGACAATTTGTGTTTTTCAGAATATGTATGACTTAAAATTAGTGAACAAGAGTATATGAAAGTTGAGAACAAGTAAAATATTAAAGCGATGCTATAACGTGGTCCACATGGTTCCTGGCTTCATATCTTGTCCTCATTTTCTGGTGCATAAGATTTGTAGGGATTCTCATTTTTCGATATCTTGTAATTGGTCTTGTCGTTAGTCTTTGGTTTATGTTTTCTATTTATTAAAAAGTTATGTTTGATAAGTATAATTACATATATGCTTTTATAGTTATATTAAATGTCTACGCATGAAAGTACGCAGGTCCACATATGAGTGTTTATGCATGTTTATAAGTTTTTAGAAATTCATTTATTAAAAGGGAAATATGAATAGTAAGAATTTTTTTTTATTGGAATGCTCAATGTCGTAATTAATTTGGATATTTCTAATGACAGATATATTTAACTGTTCTACAATATTTTCTTTGTCATTTTTTTAGGTATTGATGATCGTGTTTCATTGATTTACTATTATATTTTAGGGGATTGAGGCAACTCGATGCCTCTCATTGACGAGAGCAAGACGAAAAGGATTACATTGAAAGCTAGTCATTTTCAAAAGATGCATAACTTGATATTTTTTAAAGCTTACAAATCTGATCGGAGAAAGCCTTCAACATTAAATGTTTGTGGAGATTTGGATTATCTTCTAGAAGAATTAAGATTTTTCATTTGGGAAGGATATCCACTACCCTATGTGCCATTACATTTTTGTGCTGAGAATCTTGTTAGACTTGAAATGCCTAATAGTAATATCCCACAACTTGGAAATGAAAATCAGGTACGTCTCATTTTTTATGTGTCACATTTGTCCCCTCTTAGTGAGTATAAGATGTTGCATGAAGCATTAACCAAATGTTGCACAATTGAAATGTTTGCTTTACTAGCATTGAATTGATTGTTAAACCCCTGTTGTATTCTCTACAGGTGATCCAATTCATGTTCTAATTGGCATGAGAGAAATTCTTGATTAAAAATGTTCGGCCTGTTATCTAGTTTATTTAACAATGCTTCTTTTTGTTTTTTCAGCATTTTCCAAATTTAAAGACAATCAGTCTGGGGAATTCAAAACATCTCACTGCACTCCCAGATCTTTCTCATGCCCCTAAGATTGAACAAGTGAATCTTACGGGTTGTGTGAATTTGGTTCAAATCCATTCTTCAACACTTCCGAGCAATTTTGTCAATTTATTTGCAGCCAATACTGGGCCAAAGCGAATAAACATTGGGGGAAGTATGAAAGGGGCAAGGTCAGGGTTAGTAATAGTGTTCAATTATCTGAATTTTGACAAGTTGTCATTTCATAAAGTGACAATGAAGTTGTTGGCATGCGGTGACATCATATGTGGTGTTAGATTGGAACATGTGATGATGCCATTGGAAGAGATAGCAGAATTGAGAAAGGGGACTCAAAGTTTGGCATCTCTACTTCCATTTGTTAGGATAGTTGATTGCTTAAAGAGTCCAACTGAGTTTGGGCATGATTTCAACCAACAATATACCTATGATATTGGTTTTAGTAATTATCATGACTTCCTATTTAAAATGGATTTGAGGGGTGATAGAGGAGAAAGGGGTGTGGTGGGGCAATTGGGAGGACAAATGATTAATGATAGCCCTCATTTCTTTCAAGATGGTGGAGAGAGGGAGGAAGGAGAAGAAAGGTACAGCAAGAGTACTTCATTAATAGCAGATGAAGAAGAAGAGGACGATGAATTAATAATAATGGAATATTGTGGTAGTAACGGTAATACTACATTCACAAGACTTCCTGACAGCATCACTCACTGGTCATTACTGACGAAACTGAAATTAAAAGAGAGTGATATTATAGGAAATGCAGGTTACAACATTCCTCAAGTTTCAATCCTAAAGTCACTTATTGCACTCTCTCATGATCATTATTCCACAAGGATTCAACCTCTCTTGGACTTTAAACTCTCTTTCCCCGACATTTCGCCATCATGCGTTTATGGTCGTCCCACATATGTCGCTTACACCTTGACCAGGAGCCGACAACAAATTCCACTTGGCAATTTTGCCATGGGTTATGAAATTAATGGGTCAATGGATAAGAACCGCCGTAGTCCTAGGATTGGACTAGCGAGGGGAACAATTTAATTATTATTTAAAGTTTTCAGCTCAAAACAATTATTATTTAAATTTGTCTGAATATTTATCCTCAAGTGCTTCAATTTAATTTGTTTCTATGTTTTAAAACTTTTAATCAAACTATACACCTTAAAAATGGGTGTGATTTATTTTTTTTTTCTGAAACTTTAAAAATGTGGTATAAGTAGCACTAATAGTAGTATATTAACAAAAGTTCCAGTAATATGGTCATCTTCCATTGTTTCTCAATCTCCTTGGGAAAATTAGATCCAAGGACTTAGAGTTGCTGATATTGATTGGGAATTACTGTAAATGTTGTAATTATTCAGCAGGATTATAATGAAAATATAAATTTAAAAATATTAAATTACCTTTGATTAAACTTTCTATTTTCTCTCCTTCCATCTCTCCGGCATTCTATTTTAAGAGTACTTGAAATTTTATTTTGCACGAAAATTAAAATTGCCAAAATCATCATCTTTTTAACTTTAACTAATATATGCCTAATCATATCATCAATATATCATTTAATTACTAACATAGATACTGGCCCATTTAAATTATTCAGTTTTTTTTTTCTGATTTATAATAATCTTATAAAAAAATAAAGTCTAAGTAAAATAAACCAATTTAGAAGATATTAAATTTTCTTTCTAATATCTTAGTTGTTAAAATTGCTTTATCCCCACATAAAAAAAATTATTATTATTTGTTTATATTGATTATATTAATTTTTTTAACATTAAATTTTTGGTTTACACATGAGTATTCTCTAGGGAGGCAATGCTGTTGAGGTGGTAAAAAGGGCCGGCCCAGGGCCTAAAAGGGCCCTTTAACCCAGCTAAAGAAAAACAATTATTTTTCAAGGGCTGGACCTATAAGGCTAAAGCTATTTTAACAATTTTTACTGTTTTTTTCAGTTTTTTTTAAAATAATTATAATAATAAAAGTCCTGATTTAACACATAAATGTTGTTAAAATTAGGGGTTAAATGGTATGCATGATGCAATAAACAAACACAGTCACTAAGTCATAATCAAAGGTAAACTATTTTCTACATAACACAATTATAAATAATTAATGAGAAGACTTGACAAAATTAAAAATACTTTTTATAAATATGCCTTGAAAAGTGTAAGTAGTCAACAAAATAAACAACACAAGATATAAACAAAACAATCACTAGAAAATAAGTCAAAAAATACAAGATTGATAAGAATACTTATGAAATAAGAAATATCTTATATAAGTTTTTAATTTTTAGGATTCTTGACATTCTTATGAAATTTAATTCTAAAAAAAATAATAACAACTAAACATTTGCAACATGATTAACAAAGTATAAAAAATAAATAATATTATTATAATATAAATAATTTTAAAAAAAAATAGATACGGGTTTAAAAGGGCTGGCCCTTAGCCCTATACGGATGACCCTTTTAGACCCGTTTTCACTTTTGAGGCAAAAATCTTAAGCTTGACCGTTGCAAATTTAGGACCTAATGTTTTCCCAGCTCTAAATGGTGTATACCATTCTCAACTAAAAAAATAATAAATTAAACTCACATATATCTATTCTGACATAAAAATAAATTGTGCGAACCTTCTTTGAATTGTTTAAAACTGCATATATTTTTTTAATTTTTTTAGATCTATATAACCTTTGTTTAACATTTATAATAAATTACAAAACATTTTGAGTTTTCCTAAAATTTTATAACTTTTATTTTCAATTAAAATTTATGTCAATTTTAAAACTTATAATTTTGACAAATTCGAAAGATGTTTGTGTTATTTTTTATAATAGATACCTACGTAAGAAGTAAAAAAAAAAATAGAAAAATCGCATTTAATTTAATGAAATTTAAAAATTCATATTAATTTTTAAAATAGAATGTCAAGAAAATATAGGAGGTTTAATTTAGGGCAATTTAGTATTTTAAGTTTTTATTTTGGTAATTAATTATTCTAAATAATTACAACTTTTACTATCCTTCCCAATAAATATTATCTATTTTAGGATCTTTGTTTTTAATATAAGACCTATTAATTTAATTTAGGATCGGAGTTGTAGCTTTTTTTTTTTTTATGTAATGAAAGTAGCATGAATTTTCAGTATTTAGCTTGTTTAATGAGGATTTTTTAAAAAAAAAAAAAAAACTGAATACTACACACGTGCATGTGATATCATTGCTTCGCTGATTTCTCTGCTTTCTTTTTTTGGCAAACCTTTGTAGGTGTAAGTGTTAAAGTACCATACGAATTATCAGACCACATATCAAAACGTTGTTCAACAAACATACCAGTGGCGCTGGTTAAAAAAAAAAAAAAAAACATATAATTAGTGGGGCAACACAAAGTTATATGAAATCAGTGGGATCATTAAATCAATTAAGATTTAAGACCCTACTGCATAACCTAGTGGTGGGTTGACATTAGATTTACATCTAGGCCGACCCAAAATAATACATACTCAGAGAACTAAGGCATAAATGAAAAAGAACAAGTATTGACAGAAACATGGAGAAACACAGAAAAGCACCGAAAAACGCAGACAAAAAAACATCCACCGTTAAACATAATGAACAGAAAGTTATCTCATGTAGAAAAACGTATACTTGAGTGAGAATCATATGCTTCATATATTCATGAACTGATGGAGAGGGTATTGTTCTCTATATATATATATATATGCTTTCATATATTTATGATCACAGTGAATGTTTTTACTCAAACATGTTCAGCAGAAGTAATTCAACCTCAGGATAGATTAAAAAAAAATGCTCTGATACCAATGTAGACTTCTAGATGTATCTGAAGTGTAGTTTGGTACTCTCAAGATACCCATACGAATCGGATCACGTCGGAGTCCGACTATAATACATAACAAAATGCACTAAAGGGAATAGAGAAAAATACTCCTGAGAGGTTTTTTTCATAGTGTGTTCTGTTTCAAGGATGTTTTGCTTCTTATCCCACAGAGTAAAAACCACATAAAATATAACGGTTCCCACTAATTCTTCCGGGGAAAAACCATTCCCACCATTTTGTTTCAAATATTTGGGGAATATTGCTAACAAATGTCCCAGAATATTGTCAACAAATGCCCCATAAAATTGGGTATTTTATTTCGCCCCAAGACCAATGGGTTTGGGCTTCATTCACCAAGGGTGAATCAAGCCCATTTCCCAACAATTTTCAAAAGAACCTCATTGCAATCATGAACAAGATAGTCAACCTCTTTTGAATATATTCTGACCAATCCGAGGAAAAGAGCAGCCAGCACTTGATATATTGGTCGTTGACTTCATCTTGCAAGATTTTGTCTGTAGAAAGGCAGAAGAATAAAATAAAACAGTAGGAAATGGTTTACTTAAACTTATTATTACAAAGGTAATTTATGACTGAGATGAATTAGATTCGCTCTTTGTTTCTCTTTCTGTAAAAATGATTAATCATTCACTGAACAAAAGTAGCATTAATTTCTTTCAATGCTAAATTTTAGAAGATTCATCATGTAACAGAGTCATTGAGTGGCTAAAATACAAAAAATTGATGAGTAATGACAATAATAGAATACTTGGTAGATGAGAAGCTTTTTATAATAGACATGGTACAATCTTGTTTTGAATCGCCGATATGATTGACAGAGCTAACCACCTTAGTTGCAGCCAGAAGTTGAAATTACTATCATCACACTAACCACCATGAGGCATTTACCTGATAGATTTTCAACTGCTCAATAAGGGTCTTTCTAGTGTGAGGGGTTTGGAGGGGAAGGGCGGGGGAAAGCTTTTATTAATTGGATTTACAACAATTGAAGAAGTGGGGTCACAATTTTTTAATAAGGTAAATATGTAAGATAAAAGAATAAGAAAAATTAATTAAAATTTTTTAGCCTAACTTCTCTAATTTTCTTAAATCCAATTCAAAAAATTTTCTCATTCGCCTACTTTCTCTCCCCTCCGCTCATACCAAACAAGCCCTAAAGGTTAAATGAATTCACATGATTAATGCTCGCATTAAGTGTAAGAGAAGCATCAAATGATCAATAAAGCTATCTTGAGAAGCTAATAAAACATATGAAAAAAAAAATAATAGTTTATATTAAGACATGTTACAGATTAGACTATTAATTCTCCCACACCCACGCACCAAGAAATGAATATGATGATGCCTTACATGGCTGAAATTTACAGTGAGGAACAAAATCAGATAGAAGGTTATAAAGGAGAAAACAAATACGAAACCAGAAATATTTGAAATCCAGATTAAGCTCAAATTTTAAGCAATATCTCTTGAAAGAAAATTTCAACTTCAAATTTTAAGCTTGAGTCAAGGCTCAATTTTAATTAAAATTGGTCAGATAGGCTCTGATTTGACCGTGTCTTTACGCCTTGGGGTCAAATGCAAAATATTTTTTTATCCAAGAATTGTAGTACAATGCAACACTCGGGTTGTCTCACTTGAGGAGCATTTTATTGAATCCTAAGTAATCTATATGCTATGTGAATGCAATAAAAACAATGGGAAAATGGTTTTTGGATTTTTCGAATTTATAACCAAAAGAAAGATGCAATTTAATTAAATACTAAGTTACTATTTTTGGTCTTTTTATAAAAAAAATGGAGAATGAGTGAATGGAATGGTATGAAATGGAAAATATGAATAAAGAATGCTCTTGGTAATGAAGAAGTGACAATCCTTGCTCAAAAAGATTATGGAAGTTAATTTTCTCTAAGTCTTGAAGTAAAACCCCAAACGATTGCTCGGGTCTAGTGTTCTTAATCAATAATTACTTCTACAATCGCAACTAATAACTATCTCTTAAGGCACTATTTGGAACCACTTAGAGTGTAATTAAAATGGATAACTATAACTTGTTTCCTCTTAATATGAATGCGATAACACGACACTCAATTGATCCAATTCAATTATACAATCTAACAATAACACGTAGAAAGTACAATATCTTTGAATCAATAAGGAAATGTATATATGAAAATCCAACAAACTACAAAAATCCAATCACAAATATCAAACCAACAGAGACAATTAACATCAATCTCAGTTTAAGAATCATAAACAATAATTCTTAAAACTAGGCAATCTAAATATGTGATTCTAGACAAATGGAATGATAGAAAAACTCCCCATTATAGTATATGAAGCTCAAGCATAATTCCCCACTGCCAAGAGCATAAAGTTACCTAGCTACTCATGAGAATAGCTTTAAGAAAAATTCTCAAACTCTTGATTCAAACACCTAGCCATAAAATCACAGCTTAAAATAACCAATTAGCACTAAATCAATGAAGGATTGAGGCTGGATTTGGAACCAAAACAGAGGAAGCCACGGTTTAAATGAATCAGAACAAAGGAGGATGCTAAGGTCTGTGAAAGTTGGAGAAAAGAAATCAATGAAGGTCGCTGGTAGCTTGAGGGGAAAGTGACAGTGGTGAACTCCACAAATGGTGGTGTTGAGTTCCTATGGTTGGTGTCAATGGAGAATGGTGAAGGGTTGAACTCCCTCCGGTGGTGAAAGAACAGAGGTGGTGGGAGACAGAGAGGAGACTGGCGGGTCTGTGAATGGTGAAGTCTCCCTCTCTTCCCTTGTCCTTCAGTTTTCAGCTCCCAAATCGCTGCTCTATCTCTCCAACAGAATATTGCGGCCTGAACTCTCCTCACAAGCCTCTCAGCTCCCTCCTTCAGCCGTGTCTGGTGCAGTGTGGTGGTCTATCAGAGATGGAGGAAGGAAGCTCGCCGGTGAGGAAGGAAGAATATGATGATGAGATGATGTCCGATGATGATCTCCCACCCCCCCCCCCCCCCATGTTGTGCGTTGCCCCATGCTAGTTTCAGTCAATTACCCAAATTCTTCAAAATAGTTAATTTGAACCTCCAAAATCATCATTTGCTTCTTTAACACCTACAATACAAAATTAAGTACAAGGTAGCATCAAAAGTTCAAGAGACAATATAAAAAAATGATAATTAATGAATTTTGACCATTTTGCCCCTAATTCCCATTAATTCAAAATAATTGTCCCTAACCAAAATTAATGCTTAATAATGCAATAATGTCCCAGTAAATACATTAAAATCCCAATTTAATCATGAAAAATCCATATAAAAATATGGTTTAATCAGGCTTCAATACCATGTTAAGGATCACTTCAGTGATACCCTGTAAGGATTCAACACAATATTCAAGAGATAATTTTATTACAATCTCAGTATCTCATAAACAAACACAAAAATGTCTTAATACTTTCCTAGAAAATAGGAATAAACACATGAACTTGCTAATTTCTCAAAAGGACAGAGAGAAAAACGAACAATGATAGAAACGGCGAGTCAGCATTAGAAATGAACCCATATTGAAAAAGCTTGATTTTTGAGAGTGAAATTTTCATTTGATTTCATTTTCTGCAAAAAGCCATTTGATGAATAACACTAAAACTAAAAAACGTATGAAAGTTATTGAATAAGACTAACCAACGGAAAAGCAAATGTCAGTTTCATTCACTTGTACTTTCTTCAGCCTTTTAAAGAAATAAGGTGCCACTCTAGGAGCTTTTTAAGAAAGAAGACACTGTGAGAAGAACATGTCTTCTTCTTCTTCTTCTTCAAAGTTTGAATTCTGATACTGGAATTAGAGAAGAAAAGTTGAAAGTTCTATGACAGACAATACATACAGAGGCAATGGGAGTGGCATGTAAAGCCATTTGCTTATGAAAGAAAATGGTCAGGTAGAGTTGTTCCCAGCAAGCCTCGGGGATAGAGAACAAGAGCAAAATGAATAAACATAGTTATATACTTATTTCAAATTTTAATATATATTAATTATTAATGTGTAAGAAATGGTGATTATTAAGTATTATATTCATTAAATTTACAACAAACTTCATTGTTTGTTTCTGGGTAGTGAATAATGTGACTGTTTTATTGGAGTGTGTGATTTTTTGTTACTAATTATTTAATATGAAACAAACTTTTAAGTTATAAGCCAATATTTTCATTTTATAATAAATTTTTAAAAAATAAATTTCGAAGAATTAATTCTGATTTTTTCATTTATTTTGAATAATTCTGCTTTTGTCATTTATTTAAAGTAGAAGGCAATCTGGAATACATTATATAATAATTTTTCTTACCACAAAAATGAGAGGCACAATAAAAGTTTTTGCATAAAGAGATAAACGTTTGATTGAGAGGGGCATTAAAAGTATACATTTGATTGATTAAGCTAATTTGATAATACCCCATTTAAGTAAAATGATTATGGGAAAATCCCAAATAAAGTTGCCTGAAATAGAAAAATTCAAAATCAAGTTGTTCAACTTAACAAATCCTTAATTAACTTATTGACCCAATTTAGAATTTCACAGTATGGGTGAAATAATTTTATTGTCCTCTCCTAGTCTTCTCTAGTCTCTTAAAAGAGTTGTATTGCTTCCTAACTTAGTTTTTCAATAAATATATATATATCAACACTAATACATAATAAAAAAAATAATTCGCTTAAATTAAAGGAATTTTTTGTGTTTTAGAAGAATCAATAAGAGTAATTAAAGCCAAAAAGTGAAAAGAAAATCATAACCCCAAATATTAATTAAATGAGTTTTAGTTAAATATTGTGAATAGTAAATTTTATTTTTGAAAGAATTTGAATTTTTTTTTTGAAATCTTAAATCGGGTCGATAACTTAATTAAGGATTTATTGAATTTAGCAACCTAATTTAGAATTTTTCTATTTCAGGCAACTTTATATGAGATTTTCCCAATGATTATTCCATTCAATGTATAAATATATGATGATAAATATTTGACCAAAAATATTTGTGAAAAGTGGCAAGTCCATTTCCTTCTTACTAAATTCGTATATGGATTCACATAACCTATAAGAGAGGAATAGTAATCAACTGTAAAAAAATGGTCATTAATTGAAAGATAAGGAAATGCAAATTCAAAAATTTTTCACTTAGATATGGTGTAATACGAAAATATATAATAACACAATTATAAAATAATTATAGGGAGGATTACAATGAAGTCCTAAGTAAAAAAACTTAATTATCAAGAAGTCCCAATGACAAGTGAGCTAGTAAACAATTTTCATTTCTTACTTTAAAACTTACCATTACCTGCTCTTCAATTGTTATTAGGACTTATGGGTAATTAAGTCCCTCCTTGGGATGTTTTTAACATTTTAGATTATAATGCACTTGTTACTTAACAATACACTATAATATAATCCGGCATTCTCCTTCAAACTTCTAACCCTTCTTGCTCTCATTCTGTCTTTTTCCAATTCTTCTCTCTCTATCTTGGTTAACCTGCCTCTCTCCCCACCCTCCTTTAGTGGCAAAACATGGTGAAGGTAGGTGACGAAGAAAGGTTTATACCATTGGACATAATCCGAAACATTTGCAAAAAGGTTGGCAGTCAAATGCATCGTGAAATTCCAACAGGTTTGTAAAGAATGGAACCATCTCTTGAAGACACAATCTTTCATCAACGAACAGATTTGTCATTCTACTCAAGATAATCCATTCCACTTAATACATGGGTCCGGTGACAGCCACAGACATAGATGTTTGAGTAAATGATGAGATGAAAATTGCAGAAATTACAAGTACACACTATATTGGATCGTTATTGGGTCCTACAATGGGGTTATGTGTGAAGAACTTGAAACTAATAATGTTTTGTATCCTGTTTCAACTATATTAATAATGAGGTAAGAGAAGTGTGTCATCCAGGAGATGACAACAAGTTTCTGTGTTGTGTGGGATTTGTATTCACTTATGTGACTAAAGATTACAAGTTAGTGTGGATTTGGATCATTGGGATGAAGAGGCCAATCTTAATGTTGGCTATGCTCAAGTATATACATTGAGTACTAATACATGGGAGCGTTTGGAATTACAGGGTTAAGAAACACTGTATAGCATCAAAAGAGGCTGTTCGTGCTAATGGAAAACTTTAATTTCCTAGAGTGGTGTTTCAGATACCACTGTCATAGTTTGTTTTGATATTGTAACATCCTAGTTTTTATCACCAACATTCTCTTTATGTAATGAGATATTTAGTGGAATAAAAATGTTGAATTATGGTGCATATAAAGTGACAAAACAAAATAACCAGTGGTCACACACAATTTGCAAAGCTACAAAGTGCTGCCAGTGTGATTTCCTGTGAGACAGTGATATTGTCTTGTGGTTTTGGATGACTAAATGATGTTTAATAAAAGTGAATTTTTTTAGAATGAAAGTAGATATTCCAAGTTTCAATTTGATAGGTCAAATGCATGATTTAGACCTATACACTAAGAGTTATGAATTTTTGAAGTTTACCTAATGAAATTGACTACTTTATGGGACAACGTCCAAAGATTTAAATTTTGGGAATGTTGAGCTTTTAGTTGGCTAAAGGCTTCATTTTTCTTTAAAACTAGACTCAATAAGGGTTAAGTAGCCTTTAGAAGCACCTCAATTGGATGTCTACAAATAAAGATATAAATTCTCAAATTTAGGTGAAAATGGTGTTAGTTTTGGGCAAAATTCACAAATGTGTAGACAAAATGGTAATTTGCCATATTAACCAAAAGAAAATTATTTTCTCTAGAAATTACTCACAATTTCATCCAAAGTGAGCTGAATAAGGAGGGACAATTATTTTTGGATATTTATCCTTAAGTTTTGGATAAAGGTTAAAATAAAAAGTGAAGTGGTCAAAATTTTCAATTAATGAAAAGTTGTATGGAGGAGGTTAATAGCTGAAATGGATCATCATAATTCTCCCTACCTACAAGCAATTTCGGCCAAGCAATCACAAAAGGAAAAAAGAAGAAGATGATGATGGTTTAATTAATTGGCCAAAAATAAAAACAATAGAATAAGGCATATGATAAAACCTATTCTCGTTCCTTCAATCATCATTTTCGGCTGAACAAAGAGGTATAGAGAGAGAGAGAGAGAGAGAGAGAGAGCTCACACACAACATAGCAAGAATAAGAACAAGAAGCTAGGGTTCCAAGAAATCTAAAAACCTAGCATACCTCTTCTAAATCCTATATCTCCATGATTTTGGCTTGTAGCAAGGCAAAATTTCAGAGTTTAGAGAGAAAGGCTCCATAGTTTAGAGAGAAAAAGTGGTGAATCCAAGAGGTGATTTCAAAACTTTGATTATCTTGTTGAATATGATGATGTTGCGGTTTTTGTTCTTGAATTTGGCTTAATTTTCTCAAGTTTTGTAATTTTGGGCTGATTGAACTTTAGAGGCTATGCTGCCCAAATTTCTACAAATTATGTCCATTTGGTGTTTAGGTAGCTAATCATGTGATTAGAGGTTAAAAAGAAGTGATCGAACAATAGAAATCAAGAAAATACATTTTCTCTCTTAAGAACCCTAATTTCGTCCAGCTACTGTTCACTTAGGGTAGAGCCGGAATTTTGAAATTCTAATGGTTCCATTAGATTTAGAAGGGAAAATTGTAAGGTGTTCATAATTTTTGAAAATTTGTATGCAAATCTGGAATTTATTGAAGTTGTAGGTGCATGCTGTTTGAATTGCCTCCAGTGTGGCAGTGTTGTATAGCAATGGATTTTGTTTGTCAAACCTGGTCCAAAAATTATGAAACTTGACAAGATCAAAGTAGACATATAGTAATTTGATAGGTAGTTTGTAATTTTTGGACAAGTACATTAAAAGATATGAATTTTCAAAGTTGTGCACTATTTCTGGAAGGAAATCTGGAACAGGCAGGTTTGGCAAATTTCTGGGAACAATAAGGTTATAGTGGTCAAAACTGGGTATTTTTCCATGAAAGTACATTTAAGGAGTTTCATTTAAGCTTTGGAATCTGTCAATTTGAAATTTTCTAGAATTAATTATGATTTTTCAAAGTTAACTGAAAATCTACCAGCTTCTGAAAACAGTGAAACTGCACTGTAAAGAATTTTACTATGTAGAAACTATTATAACTACATTAGATAACTAGTAGAATTTTATTTAAAGGCAGTAATAGTTCAAGTAATAACTAGTTACTTGTAACTTTAATTTATAGGAATTTGCAATAGTCGAGCCGAAACTAAAGGTTAGGACCAACTGAGAAGTTGGAAAATGAGTCAGGTAGTAACTTTTTCTTGCATATACTATGTCAGTATTATATGTTGAGAATGTCATTCTCTGTAACATGAGCATAGTGTCTTGGATACACACATTAGCCTGGTTGGATTATAGGACCCAACGCAAGCGCAGGGTTTAGCTAGGGTTGTAAACAGTTGTTTGGCCTTGGACAATGTACACACAGCATTCTATTATGAACAACAGTCTATCATCTGACATGACGTGGTGTATTGCATATTTATTTTCGCATTTTATATGTTTGAAGAGTATATTGCTACTAAGATTCACTTGAATCTCATCCTTTTTCAAACTATAAAACATTACAACTGAGGCTACTGGCTCAAAAAACAAGGCGATGGCTCCCGGTGAGTAGAGTCCTAGAGCATTCTGAAGCGGAGTTTGGTTATATGCATTTGTACTTTTGTTTTCTTTTGAATCCACTGTACATTTGTATATGTATTTCAAACTCTAAGGGGGACTTCCTGTGTTGTAAACAAGTATGTAATATCAGTATGTTGCTGCTATTTATGTATGCCTTACGGAACTATGTGCTTATTACACTACATATATCAAATGTAAGGGGTTTGACAGATATTGTCACCGAATTTTTTACTTCTATGTCATTCTATGAGTACCATTTCTTTCTTTACCTCTTGATGAGCATGATGTATGTTCCTTTTCCTTTTTTACATACGGTGATAAAGTGGCTACATGTGATGGTTTTATACTATGACCGGAGACTACATTGATATATGGGTTTTCTCTAAGGTAGGTGATTCCTTTAGATGGACTGACAAGAAAATGATAAATACAACCTCCAAAATTCTTTTCCCCTTGTGTTTTTGGAGGGATGAGTTACTCACAATTAACTCCACTTGTTCCCAGGATGAAGGTGGCCCTTGGAGTTTCTTCTTTCTAATTGACATTTATACACAACAACTGAGGAGGTTCTTAAATTTTTCTTTCCACCATCGCTGATTTTATATTGTCTGTTTTGAGACTCTTGCTTGTAATAATTTTTGTTCTACAAGTTCTTCTTTGTTGTACTGATTATGCTTATATGTGATTCAGAATGAAGAGGTTTTGTATGTTGCATAACTCTTTTCCATTATCCACAGAGGCTCTTGTTTAGAGCAACTACAATGAATAGTGTTCGCTCAAAACCCATTTTGATTGTATATGCTTTGCTTACGGATAATGCATTATATAATTGCTCCTATACTTTGATTTTTTTTTCACCCAATTAGCATACTTTTTTTAAATCCTATGTGTTTAGGATTTGTTCTGATCTTGCCTCATTTACAAGCTGCCTTGCAGTAGGCGAAATGATATCTAAAAGCTGCTGAAAGAGGCTTTGGGTGTGCCATGTACAATATCGCCTTAGTTAGTTAGTTGCGTTGAGTGATCCTAGTCTATATATAGGATAGTTGAATTTTCACCATGTTAAGTGAGAAGATAACTTGGGCCTCTCAATTCTCCGATCCTCAAGTGAGGGTAGATTGATGCCAAGTGGGTTGCATTTTTTGTATGAGCATACTGCTCTTATATGAATAATATACATAATTCTTCGTCTTTCCCCTTATAATATTTCTCTAACTACTCAGGGTAACAAGAAGGAAATCAATGAGTTCTTAACAATCATATTAATAAACTTTATTTTTAAGCACAATTATATTTTTCCATGAATACACCAGATATATAATTGTTGAAATCCCTCAGTTACACATTCCTGAATATATTATATATTCTTCCATTTCCACATCGTTGTATTTTCATTGTTTCCCTGGCATATTGCATGGTCCAATACCTGAAATCAAATAAGGTATGCCAATCAAATTAGAAACAAAGAATAAACATGCCAAAAATTTAAATGAAATTAAGCGTTATGGTCAATACAAGATACTCGTAACTTTAATCGATAAAGCTTGAACAACTTTTAATTAATTCTTCTGACCCACTACATAATTAAGTGTCTATATATATATATATATATAATATATAAGATATAAGTTAATGAAATGACGAACTTGGGTCAACGACAACAAGAAGGCTAGCGTTTTGGAAGTCACACTTGTGATCTGAGGAATTTACGTAGAACAAATTCAAGGCAAATGAAGCCTGGTTCCATAGATTGTTGTCAATGTACGTAAAATGGACCATGTGGCTTCAAAATACTACAATCTATTATCGAACGAATCTTGTCGATGATGTCTTTGAAAACATTCTCATCTGCTGCTGGCTTTGACACACACCATGTTTTCCGCAATATATATATATATATATATATATTTATATTTTTATGATAAATTCATTTAATCATAAGCTGATATGTAAGGCTTGCCAGCTATAAATTCATATGGTATTAAGTTAGAGATGTTAAGAAAAATTTTTTCCTTACCTTTGCAGGTGGTATTTGAGCTTCACCAACGTAAAATAAACACAATAATTAATTAATAGAATATAAAGGGTAGGATAATGTTCTCATTCTGAAGACTTAACATCTTTTCATGATTCATATGGTATTAAACAAGTCATTGCTTTTATCCTTTAATTTGCTTCAGAAGATAAGTTAGGTAAATTTCTACATTACATGTAGTAATTAATTAATGGTTAATATAACTTTTGGTCCATGAAATTTCATCCAATTATGGTGTTGGTCCCTTAAGTTTAAAATCGATGGTTATGGTCCATGAAGTTTTACCCTTAATCCCTCAAGTTTGAAAGTTTTTGTTTTGGTCTCTCAAGTTTGAAAAAGACTTGGTTTTTTTCCGGTTTGGTTCGGTTTTCCACCAAGTCTTTCTTAAACTTGAGGGACCAACAGTTATAAACGGAGTAAACTTGAGGGACCAAAACCACCGATTTTAAATTTGAGGGACCAAAATCAAAATTTAATCAAACTTTAGGGACCAAAAGTTATATTAACCCAATTAATTAATAACATAGAGTAAGAAAGGCTTGTACAAATACTCTTACCACCAGTGTATATAAGTGCAGTTTTTAGAGTAGCCTACAAAAGAAGAAAAGAAACCATATTAATTCAAGTCGATCGAATGATGAAAAGTATAGTATAATACATAATATTTTATATATATATATATATCTGTGTGTGTGAATGGCTTAATTAATTACTGGGATCAGAGGAGGCAATAAGAGCAGTGTGTTTGAAGTCACAGGTGTGAGGTTCTCTTCTATAGTTTTGATAGTAGAGATTCATGGCGAAGGAGGCACGATATGATGAGCCTTTGAGTCTGGAAAAGAACAAGCACCAATATTGCTACAGCTAACAAGTGGTTGGGAACAAGCGTAATCCACGTCTGCTTGAAGTTGTTCTCCACTTGAAGATGGCTTAGCCACACACCAACTTATTATCTGTACACCAGTAATATTTCAACACCAGATCACTTCTTCAAAATCTTAAAAACATTAATTATTTATACAACCTTAGAGAATGTTCAAGCTCATGATATTGGAAGAAATTAAGCTTATGTGCGTAATCAGTCACGATTGGAAGAAATTAAGAAAGATGATGAATAAGTAGTATTCGCCACCGCAAGTGCACGGGTCGCGCCAAGTAATAAAGTGATAAGTAAAGATCGTTCCCACGAGGACTAAGGAAAAAATGGATTAATTGTCATGATTATGCTATCAATTAGGTTGAGTAAAACCATTTAGAGAGTTTATATCCTAAAGATTATTTGAATTCAAGAAAAGGAAAGTAATTTGACTAAAACTAAATTAAAACTCTACTTCAAAACAAGAGGAGCATAGGATTATTTCTAACCATTGCAATTCATGAGACTTAAGTAATTACCACTCCATTAGAAATTAAATGACATTACATATTAGTCTAAGATTTTAAAGTATTTGATTAAGCTTTCTCAAGTCAAAACCAAATTTATATCCTCAATTAACATGCACAATCTCTTGCTACAGTTAAGAGAAAATAATCATTAAGCAACAACCTTAATTTGACAATGCTAAGTTAGTAACTATATCTCTATGTTACTAACAAACCATCAATTTAATCCTAAACTTCAGGTCTAGCATAATTTTACCTAAGTTCTACAATTATATTAACTCTCTCAAGCTTAATTTAATTGAACAAAACAATTTAAGTAATGGCCAGTCACATAGAAGCATTAGGGACAAGATAAATTAACACATAATTGCCATTAACAATAAAAGAGAATAATAACAATAAGTCTCAATCCTTACAATGGTTTGAAATAATCCTAAGGCAAATTAACTAGCTACACAGCATCATCTCAAAATCAACAACAATAAATTCAGAATTGAGAGCCATAAGGAAAAAGGAATTGAGATGATCAATGAAGTGCAAACTGAGTGTGAATGGTGTTCTCCTTTGGTCTCTTCACTCTAATATAGCTTGGGAAAAAGACGAAGACCCACTCTGACTTTAACTCGTCTTACTCCTCTCCTCTGGTTCAGCTGCTCACAAATCAGTCTCTCTTCAAGGAAGAAGAAGACCAGCCTCTCGCTCCCTCTCCTCTCAGATTTGGTCACGTTCTCTGATCCAGCTAGTGCTTGCAGCCACCGTCGACGTCCTCCCTTCTTCCTTGCTGTCGCGTTTCAGTACAGGGGATGACAAAGACGATGGCTGGCTCCCCCAAATTTGCTGACCAAGATGAAGAACCAGTGAACCTTGCCTCTCAGCCTTTCCTCCGGTCTCCTCTTTGGTTGGCTCGATGGAGAGATTCTTCCAAAGCCGATCGCTGCTCCTTCGAAGATGATGATGAATGGTGCGGCTACCTCCTCTGCTTCTCCGCTGATTTAGCAATGAATATTGCGGCTCCCCTCCCAGTCAAAACCTGAAGCTTGCTTTATTTCACCACCTGCTCCTCGGTCCACCACCAATTGGTCCTTTTCTTCAGATATTACATTGGCAATAAGAAGCCCAAGCCCAAGATCAGTGCAACACGTTGTCTGTGGCCCTCCTTAGCTGAAAGAATACAAATATATGAAGGAAACATCTAATATCTACTAACATTATCAAGTAATAATAATAGTACTAACTAATAAAATCAACTGACACGTGTTCTATATTTTTTTTTTACTTTTATTATAATTTATTTATTTATTTACCTAATATCACCTAATTCTATTTAAAATAAAATTTTGATATTTTCAATAAAATCCCCTAAATAATGCCTCAACCTTGATTTAATCTTATAATAATAAAATCTTATTGAATTCTTCCAAAATAGCCTAAATAACTCTCCAATTATATTCAGAATATCCTTTAAATGCACAAAATATGGAGAGTTATCAAGTAGAAAGTTGAACGATTGAGAAATGATGAAGAATTTACTATGAATGGTAAGAAACCTGAATTATTGATGGAGAGAAAGAGAAGGGGGGAGAGGAAAATGTGAATGAAGAAGGAGAAAGATGATGGTGTAATTAAACATAATGGCTTTAAGGTTGTAATGCGAGTGTTTGATATAATTAAAGACTTGTACTTGTTTTGAGATGAGAAATTGAAGATGGAGATCGCTGAGAGGGATATATCACATTTATAAAGGTGTTTAGAATTGATATCGCCACCACCTATGTTGATATGGCCACACACAACCATATTAGTAGTACCACTTTGTACCCAAATGCAAGTCACTTGTAGAGAAAAGTATGATTCAAAATATATGTAATTTATAGAGTATTAAATGACATTTCTCAATTTTACACCTACTTAATTTTATAGGAAAGATAGAAAGACGAGATAGAAGTGTGAAAATCATTTGTAAAATAGCGAGAGGCAAAAAAATTAATAAAGGCAAATGTAAAGAATTTTATTAATTTAATGTATTCCTTGATGTGCAAGAATGAAATACATGTAACTTATATATAAGCATAGATCATGGTACAAAATAATGACAGCATGGGGAAGAATATCACTTAATTTGATAATAAATAGATGATTTCATATTAATTTCACGCTAAAAATAGTACATATATATAAATAGAAGTGTTAAATGATTTTAGTTTTATATAACGCAACACTCCCTCATTCCTATTTATAAATTTTTTTTGGAGGGATCTCTTGTTTTTATTTATATAGGGACTCTCAACATCCTGCCTAAAATATTCATAATAATTTTTTTATATTTTTTCTCCCATTAATTATTATATCAAAATTAGTTGCTCAAACTTCATTCTTCATTATTCCGGGAGGCGTGAACAATTATGTACAAGAGAGATGATTTTTTTAAAAAAAAAATTTGCATTTTTCTCATATATATCTATATATATATAAATATATTTGTTGCCTTTAATTACTTTTAATCATATTTTTCATCTACGTAATTCAAATATTTATTTCTTATAATAAAAAGGAACGGAGGGCATTACAATTTTAACGTTATTTTTTAATTAATAACCATAAATTTTACTTTAAATTAAAAAACCATAAATTTGATTTAATGGAAAATTATTAATTAGTATCTACACCTTATTTGGCAACATAACAGTCATAACTCATACTCACCACTCTTTCTAATGATAATTCGAGCCATCCTAATCAGTCATTGAACAAGAAGCTACCTACATTATGGCATTTCCTAAATAAGAGAGAAAGGTGTTTCTATTGACCTTCTTCTCTATTTATTGTTCCCGCCATTCGATGAACTTCTAATGATAGATATTTAGCATTTTATAATAATATTATTATAATATTAAATACAAAAATACAAAACATTAATTTAAAATAATAAAATTATATCTAAATACTTCAACTCTATAGACTTTTATTAAAATGCTTTATGATTATTTTTACTTTATTTCTAGCACTATTGAACTTTCCAAGTTATATATTAATTGTCTAAAGTTATTTATATATTTTTTTTATTTATGATTATAATATATTGTTATAAAATGTTTAATTCTAACCATTAGAAATTGATCTAATAGTGAGGAAAATAAATGAAGAGGAAGACCAATAGACACCTCTCTCCCCCTAAAAATTGATGGAATTATTGTTTCATTGGCTTACCTCAAACACAAATGCATAATAATTACAAAAACTGGATTTAGAACTCGGAAATTCATAAGTAAATGAATTAATTAATTAGCTGTTGTCCAGCAGTTATGAGTTTGTTTCTATGCCTTAATTGTGTCATGTTTTCGCCCTTTTTTTCAATTCTGAAAACTTTACGTGAGTTGAGTATTTGTCCTTACCAAAATTAGAGCATGCTTTTAAACTCAAAGAAAGTTCATAAAAGTATTTATAGATTGTCAACCAACAAGTTTCTTGAATCCAAACATGATATACGTTTGAATTCACGACACTATAAGTTATAAACCAATTCCTTACCAATTGAACCAATCCGTACGTGGATGTTTTTTGTAACAAGGCATACATAACTATGAAGATCTGGAACTTTTGCAAGATTTCATTTAAAAATTTGGGTTAATTTAAAATTAAATCGTTATTCGCAAGAAAACAATTGATTGTGAAAAATAATATATTTAAAGTAAAAGAAATCTGATATTGATATATCGCCCAAATTCATCTTGAAATTTCGTGAAATATCCAGCGGCAAGGATTCAACTTTGGAGCGTTCTACAATTTTGAATTTTGAAGGTTATGCCTGTCTTAATTCCATGCCACTATTACCCACGGCTAGATTATTATTCTCCTTCATGAAAAAAAAAAAGCTAGATTTCTCTTTGAGTAAAATATAATGACTATCCCTCTGTTTTACCTAAATTACACAAACATTCCCTCTATTTTGAAAACGTATATAAACCTCCCATGAAATTAAAATGTAAGTTACAGAAACCTTCCTTACATATTTAATATTCCATTTTCACCCACTCAACCATTTGTTAACCGTTAAAGTTGACTATTAAACATTTACTTTGACCAAAATATCCCTTTTACAACAAACGAATAAAAAGTTATTATAAATATTTATATTTTCCTAAAAATAAATTTTTATATAAAAAATATTCTAATACATGAATGTTCAAAATTTCCAATATATTATAAATTTTTTTAATTTTTATTGTATTATAAAATTTTAAATTTTTTATCATATTTATTGAAAATTATTTATTTAGTATTCTTTTAAATGACTAAAAAATTGAAAGGCAAAAATAAAAAGAAAGAAATATGTTTTATTCACAATATATTATTAATAATGTAAATTTGATATAGTATATGACTTATATTACTTTTAAAGTTTAATTTTTTTAAATACATTTTTTGTACAAACATTTATAAACATGTTTATTTTAATATGCATCTCTTAATAGAATTAATCATATTTTTAATTAAGTTTTCTATGTCTACATTAATTACATTAATTAAGTATTTATCTTAATATGAAAAAAAAGTTAACATATAACTATTTACAAAAGTAAAAAATAAGTTAAGAAAAAGAATGAAAAAACTCTTAAATTATTTAAACAATTTTAGTCAAAATTAGGAAATTAGTAATGATGAAGGATAAATTATTAAATAAAATTTATTTTAATATAAATTTTAGTAAAAAATAAAAATCCTTAACGGACTTTACGGTTTGAATTTAAGTATATGTTTTCAAAATAGAGGAGAGATCCATACAATTAAGACATAATACAAAGAATGTTAGAGTATTTTACTTTATTACTTTTTGAAAAAACGAAACGATTTTGGGTTAGGTAAGGAGCCAAGCCCAAAATTAAAACCCTAGCCATATCCCCTTATCAAACAAACCTGGCTTCACTCCTTTTTTTGGAAGGAAAGAATCGTCTTTTTCTTTCTCTGAATCATTGGATTGAGTTCTCAACGGTCTAGATTTAATATATTATAAAAATATTATTATTACATTAATGTATTAAAACTGTTATTATTATTAAAATATATTAAATCTAAATCGTTGAGATGCATCCAAAAAAGGAAAAGGATCAAAGGGGGCTCTTATCAAACACGCTCCCCTCTCTAGTCTCTCTCTACACATCCCCTCCGCCCCCTCGATCCCTAGCCACACCGTCACTGATCAAATTGATCCTCTCCTCAGACACACCTTACTAAATAGTAGCCATCGGAGTGATCCCAACAAGGGTGCAGGGGAGGAAGCAGCGACGTAAGAACAAAAAGGAAGGTTCGGTGGTTCGCATGACCTGCCGCATCTTCTTTCTCTTTTTACGGCGTTTACTCCTCTTCCCCCTACCACGGTTTCTCTTGTTCACCTTGTTCCCCTTTTTATTTTTGTATTTCCAATTTGCATCCCTAGTGTTTTTCTTTTGCTATTTCTATACTGCTTGCTGAAATGCTAAAAACTAAAAAGCTTCGATTCCCTATGAACGGAAGGCGTAAGAACGAAAAGGAAGGTTCAATGGTTCGCACAGCCTACTGCATCTTCTTTCTCTTTTTACGGTGTTCACTCCTCTTTGCACTGCCACGATTTCTCTTATTCCGCCTTTTATTTTCGTTTTGCATTTTGCATCCTTAGTAATTTTCTTGTTTGCTATGATTGTTGTATTGTCAAAGCTTTGATTCCTTAGGGGAGGGGGACATAGCCTTCCTCGTGTTCCTTGTGTTTTACTTATCTGTTGTATAATTTCATAGTTGGTTTGTTCTTACTCTTTTGTGTGTTTGTGTCCCCTTGTGGGACCCTCCCTTGATGTGTGAGATTGATTGTAACCTTCAAATGAGTGATCCTCATGAAACTTGTCTTCCTCTCCCTCTTCATTCTTTCTTTCAACTGGTTTTTTTTTTTTTTTTGCAGAATATAATTGTGTATATTGTGTGTTTCTTTATATGAATTTCTCTTTAGCTTGTATTCTCTATATGATCATTGATGCCTCACATCAAAAGGGAGGCCTTTTATCATTCACATGAGTTGATAAGTCATCCATCACTGGGAGATCATGGTGACCAATACAAACAAGCGGGGCATTTTCATATGGTGCAGGTATTATTTTGATTTCAAATTTAGATTTTATTTCTTTGTATTGTCTCTCTTTTAAAGGGGCTTACATGTCCCATGTTTATGTTGATGTATTCATAGGATCTTATCTGTCTAAAGAGCTTTATTTTATTTTATTTTTTTCACTTAGTTATGGCATAATTTGGGTAGATTAATAATTAAAATGTGCATCTGATCACTTATTTATTATTACATAATAACATACCAGCATGCCATTAACTTTCCAAAGGTCCTTTTTTTCCTTTTCGGGTTTTCTTTTTCTAGCCCATTGCTTGATAATCCCTCCATGATTTTGGCTTCACCAGTTCATTTGATAACTAATTTTAAATTGTCTTATTTGATTTGAAAAAAAAAAAACTTTAAATTCTAAATTTTTTTAGATTGACTTAAATTTTATTTGAAATTTTTTTGCCAATAATTTTATTTGAAAATTAATTTTTAATAGTAGTTAAATAATATTTTTATCTTAGTTTTTATTTAAGTTGATTTGAAAATTTTTAAATTGTCTTAAACTTGATTTGAAGATCCATTAATAGCTTACTAATATTTTAAAATTATTTAATTTGACTTGAAAAACTGCAATTTAAATGTTTTCAGATTGGTTTGAAGATTCATTATCTGTTTGTTTTAAATACTTATTAAATTTGATTTATTTGAAACAAAGTTGCTAATCTAAAGTTGTTTTGAATTCGATTTGATTTGGATAGTGTACTAATATTTTCTACTTATTGATTTATTGATTTTTTTTATTTGAAGTAAACTTTTCAAGATCATCTTTTGTTTATAAATTGATTAGAAATATTATTGTTTTAAATTTGATTTGATACGAAAATCACTATTTAATATTTAGTGTTAAATAATACTTGATATTACTTTCTTTTGCGGGCAAAAAAAGATATTACTTCTTTTTGCCGGAATATTTGATATTTGATTACGTAATTTGCCTTGAAACAAACTTTCAATTTTAAAAATTGATTGGGAGTGCCCAATGGAGCATCGCTCGAGTTAGGAGTATTAGTTACGTTGTTGCCAAAGGCTTGAAAGTTGAAAAAGTGAAGGATATAAGACCGTGCTTTGATGTTGCAAGCTAATTAAGGATATATAGGCGTGGCTGTTAGTTGTGTCTCAATGGTTTAGTTAGGAGTGGGCATGGTGCTCAGCCACCCAGAATGTGGCCGCTCAAACCTAATAAAAAAGTGCCCTATCTAGCTCAAAAAGAGTGGCTTGAAACATTTTTGAGCATTTTTGGGTGAGGCTAACAATTGGGTTGGAGCACTGCCCTACTCACAAATTATATATCATTCTATTTAAAATAAATATTATTTCATTAAACATCTTATATTATTATTATTTAATGTTCGTCCAAAACATTTTATTTTTTATTGGATTGATGTTACAAAGCATTAAAAAAACTGAGATTAAAGCCAAGTAAAATAGTTTCTTAGAAGTTTTTATTGCAACTACATCTATTCATATCAACCAGTATTTATACACAAATACATTACTTCATAATTTATAATTTAATTGTTAAGACATATGGTAGTTTTTAAATTTAAGGATTCAGTTTATAGACTTATTTTGAAATATCCCAATGTGTGGAATTATGAAATGGATTTGAAGTTTTTAATAGGATTAATCATGTATAACTGGAGTTTCTTTTTCATATACGGTATGGCTATTTAGTAATAAACAAAGAGCACATAATAGAAGTGTTAATTTGTCCTAAATTGCTTATGTTTAATTTCTTTCATTAATCAAGTTGTGATTGGAATTTTTGATTTTTTTTTTTGAGAAATTTAATAATATAATAAACTTTTTTAAAGATGTTTGTGTTGAAAAATAGGCTTGATCCACCCTTGGTGGATTAGGCCCAAACTCATTGGCCTTGGGGTCATAATATAATATTTGTTGTAAATATTATGTGATGTGGATGTCCTTAAGCTATCCAACTCTTGGCCTTTTATATATCCTTCACTCTAAAACCTCTCATTTGTAGGATTCCGTATGTGTTCAATGCTCTAAACTTATAATTTCTCTAATGAATGGTTTGTGGAAGTTTCATATGATTAATACCATTATGCCCATCTTTATTTCCTTATAATCATAGGTATAGAATTCAATGGTTAGATGCCTATAAATAGAAGTCATATACAATTTATTGGGATCAAAGAATGAAGTGAATGAGAGCTCCTCTATATTTCTCCTCCAAATTTCTCTCAATCTTCTCGATCTCTTGTGCTTTTCTTATTTTTATAACAATATTCAGATTTATAGAGTATATTTTTGGAAATATTCCCCACTTAATTCAAACACCTTGGTGGGAACAATTTTCTAGTGTGTTTTGGAAGGAACAGTTTTTTTTACTCATCGTGAGTTTATGGGAGAATATGACAACTGATACATATTCAAGATACAGATCAATTGTCCTATACGGGAGGTTACTCTTAACCTCCAAACACAGAAAACTCTCTCAAGCTCCTAAGTTCTTTCTTCTTCCTCTGGTGTGTTTGTTATGTGTTTATAGTCGGAGTCCGCCGACGTGACCTGATTCATGTGGGTATCTCAATTTATTCCAGATACACTTGAAACTCTTCGGTTTGAAATTGTGAAAACACACTTTATAACAAGGATATAGAGGGAGTACATAATACAAGTGGTTAATTAGTGCTATGCGTTTATTATTAATTTTTATTCCATTTGGATAGATTCCATTTTTGGGATAAAAATCGTTATAGATAAAACCCACACAGGAACATAGCTTCATGAAAGTTCCATTGTTTTTTTGATTCGATGGAAGCGATTGAAAACAACCAAAAAATTCAGGATAGGTTTCACCGTTATTGGAGTTTTCCGAAGATGTGAAAAAGCTGCTCATGCATGCGATCATTTATGTAACACCTCAAATTTTATATTCACTAAATATATTGTAATTATTTGGGAAATTCAATAAAATGGTGAATATTCATAAATTTGGAATTTATGAATTTTATAAATGTTCAATTTCATGAGAAATTGGGAAAAATAAATATGGAATTAATTTGGGTGATTTAAAAATCCCAATATTAAGGTCCAAAAATGAAGAAATATTAGAGGAAATATTTGGTTCAAAAATAGATATAAATTGGCTAAAGAAAAATAAGAAAAGAAATTGGATTAGAAAGGTAATGACAAAATCATAATTTTGCCAAATTATCACAAAATTAATTATTTTCTGATTAATTGAACTTAATTTCAATTAATTAAGGAAAATAAAAGGGAAAAGTATATTTAGAATATTTTGGTTAATTTAATATAAATTTATGAAAAATTTGAGCAAAAAGTGCAATTTTGATCAAAATTGGGACTTTATGTGTACACGTAACTTGGACAAGTTGTGAAGCCAATTAAGACCATAGGAAGGGACCTCTAGATGTCTCCTACATGTGGCATAAATAAGGAAATATTGGTTGGACATGATGGCATAGTTACATGAGTGTAGGAAGTTATGTAATAAAAGTTAGTTTTTGAATTTTTGGAAAATTCCATAAATCATTAAAATAATATATGATATTAGAATATATCATCCTCACCTTCTTCCTTCAGAATTTCACGCACATAACAGACCTGAATAGAGAGAGAATGTGCGGAAACCCTAGAGAGAGAAAGGAGAAGAAATCTTGCAAGGTAAGCCGATTCCTTCGACGATTTAGCTCCTAATGAGTATAATTCCTAATATGTGTGCCTAAGGATTATACTGCCCAATTTTAGTTCAAATGGTTGTCATAACTCAATTAGATAGTTAATAAAATGGTCAGGAGTAGAAAGGAACGCGTTTACGGGGCCGAAATCGCAAAACCCCGATTTTTCCCGGAGGATCTCATAATTTCTGTCAAGGCTAGATCTAGGGGTAGGAGTTGGATTTTCAATGATTTGATGGCTCCATTAGATTCATGAGGGAAAATTAGGTGGGGTTATAATTAAGCATTTTTTCAGAAAAGGCCGGAAAATCATACTTACGAAAATGCCCCTGAAACCCTAAAATAGGGGCTGTCAAGGGTATTTTCATAATTTGACAATGAATTTGGTAATTTTGAGTCAGGAAATGGATTCCTTGAAAGAAAATATGTCAGAATAGCCCATGTCAAAATTTTGGGAAAAGTACAACCGAACCAGGTACGGCGGGGTCAGTCTGGGGTCCTGGGCGCATTTTGGTAAATTTTCACCATAGGCTAATATAATATAACCACAATAAACACTATGAAAGTGTCTAAAATGATATATGTATAGGTTATAATCTATTTCTTGTACATTTGGTATTTTAGGACTGAGTTAAGAGCCTGTAGTTGGCACGTTCCACGAGGCGAGCATCTCGAGGTTAAAAAGGGTTGAGGTGGGGGCTACTATCTCTCATATACTATGTGACTATTGTATGTTATATGTTACTATACTTTGTGATATGAATGCGTGCTAGAGGCACAACACCTGGTTGTGGTTCGGTGCCTAGCCAAGATATATTGAAAATCTCAGCTGTGGTCGGTGACTCAGCTGAGGTACATGTAGGGGTTCTAACTCGATGTTTGGCCCTGAAACTTGTGTACACACATGGATCAAATTGAACTTTCATTTTGCCTAATATGGTGCATTGCATATTTAATTTTCACATTTTATTGTCGATAGTATGTTTCTACTGGGATTCTTCAAAGTCTCACCCCTTTTTCTAAATCAAAATGTATCAGCGGGTGCCAACGGTTCAAAAGGCAAGGACACAGTTAAGGAAAACTAACAGACACATTTCTTGAGACATAGCTAGTGGTTATATTTAGCCTGTACTTGGAACATTTTGGGGATATTCTGTATATATTTGTAATTATTAGTGAATTTTACTCTATTAATGTCTGTCTATAAATAAATACTTATTATCAATATATTGTAATTATTAGTGAATTTTACTCTATTAATTTCTATCTGTAAACAAATATTTATTATCAGTATAACTATACTTTTCTGTTTGCCTGTGGACTTTGTTCATTATTGCTCTGCGCATATCAAAATAGAAACGGGTGTTGATAATTTAGACTATATAAAAGAAATATATTTAATTATTCTATTTGTTACTTGATCACTTTTTACATATTAATAATGTGTTCTCATGATTTGATCACTAGAGGGCTGAACTGAGGCAATTCAATGCTTATCATTAGACATGAGAAATGTGAAAAGGATTACATTGACGAGTACTCCATCTTATTCTTAATAGACATAATTGATTTTTTGAGAGATTAAGGAAACTAAATAAATGACTTGATCATAATATATGTTATGTATAATTAGATTATACATTAATTTATAAGTCATACAAATTAGTTTGATGAAAAAATGATAAATATAAATACTCTGAAGACAAATTAGTTTGTCTTCCTTTACCTTTTCTAAAAAATCAACTATATCTTATATTTAAGATTAGAGGTAGTAGTAATTTTCAGGAGTGTATAATTTAAAATTCCTTAAATTGTACAAGTAAAATAGGGAAAAGCCTTTAAAAGTGAGTATTTGTGGAGGTGGATTTTCTTCCTCAGGAATTGAAGTTATGTGCCATTAAGCTTTTGTACAAAGAATCTTGTTCATCATATATATACTGCCAAACAGTCATTCCCTTCAACTTTGGGATAGAAAGTAAGTTCTAAGTTTCCTATGTTTAAAGATGATAATTTTTTTTAATTGGGGATGAATTATGTCTAACAATTGGAAAACTATTTTAGAAGGCAGAAATCGCATTACAAACAAGTTTTTAGAGACATGAGCATGGTTGCATTATTGTCTCTAGCACTCTTTGTTTTTGGGAGTGATGTTCTCTTTTGATATCTTCATCACCTACCATTAAAGATGTCAGCCACTCAAATTTGCTAAACTATTAATATCATGTTGTTTAAGGTCCAGTGAAGAATAATAATGTAATATATGTAAAGTAGTGTTGTCGTATCAATGTATGTATGGGCCTTTCTAAACCTTTCTTTTCAAAAAGCCATGTGGGGACGCAAGACAAATGAAGCAACACGGCAATACACAAAACAACAACAAAAGTAACAACAACCTCTCAAACAAACGACGACTTAACCTATTGATTATAAAGACATAAAAGTATTTTATAATTGAAGAAATAAATAAATAAATATAAAAATATCCTTTTCTTTATGTTAGTTCCATCAAATGACTTCAATTAAGTTTATCATAACTATGCCATACTTTCACATTGACTCTCACACAATCAACACCCCTATTCTACACATTTCCTATGACAGAATGAAGCCAAATGTAATGCACATTGCTTCTCTAAAATCCATTACAACCCTCATATCACATCACAGGCATCAATCACACAAGCGCACATAAGAGTTGAAGAACTTCCCTGGAATATGCCCATCCAACCCAGATGCCAACCCTTGCCTTGGAATCCTCTTGCTCTCGGCAGCTTTCAGTTTGAAATCCCTTTCTTCCTATAAAATGTAAAAGATCAAACATAAACCTACTAACTTATGCTAAAATCAAAGAAATTAAAGAGATTAAGTTCAGAACTTGGGTTGCCTCCCAAGAAGCGCTTAGTTTATAGTCTTTAGCTTGACTTTTCACTTTGGTCACTCTTCAATTGATAAGTAGATGGTGGATACTAGCCTATCCACATCTCCTCCCCAATAGTGCTTCAACCGTTGACCATTCGCCTTGAATCTCTCGCCCTTATCATTCTCCAGCTCCACATCCCCATATTTTGATGCCTGAATCACCTTGAATGGACCAAACCATCGGGACTTAAGCTTTCCAGGAAAGAGCTTCAGTTTGGAGTTGTAAAGAAAGACAGTTTGACCAGGTTCAAAGCTCTTAGGAATGATTTTGCTGTCATGATCCCTCTTTGTCTTCTCTTTGTAAATCCTTGAACTCTCATAAGTATTTAAGTGGATTTCATCCAACTCATTGAGTTGGAGTAGCCACTTTTCTTCCACAGCTCGCGGATCAAAATTTAGCTTCTTGATAGCCCAATAGGCCCCATGTTCCAGTTCCACCAGCAGATGGCACAATTTTCCAAATACTAATCGATATGGAGACATACCAATAGGTTTTTTATAAGCCGTTCGATAAGCCCACAAAGCATCATCTAACTTGGAAGACCATTCTTTCCTAGTAGTGTTCACCATCTTCTCAAGAATGTTCTTGATCTCCCGGTTGGAAATCTCAGCTTGGCCATTTGTTTGGGGATGGTAGGGCAATGCTACTTTGTGCCTCACACCATATTTCTTCATCAAAGCTTGAAATTGATGATTGCAGAAGTGTGATCCGCCATCACTGATAATGGCTTTTGGTGTGCCAAACCTTGTGAAGATGTGCTTCTTGAGGAATTTCAGTACCGTCTTGGCATCATTAGTCGCACAAGACATAGCTTCTACCCATTTTGATACATAGTCCACTCCAACTAAAATGTATTCATTATTAAAGGACTTAGGAAATGGACCCATGAAATCAATCCCCCAGACATCGAAGAGTTCAACTTCTAACATGCTATTCAGTGGCATCTCATTCCTTCTGGATATGTTCCCCACTCTCTGGCACCGATCACATCGGAGGGCAAAAGCATAAGCATCTTTAAATAAAAAAGGCCAATAAAACCCACTTTGAATAACTTTCGCAGCAGTTTTCTCTCCTCCAAAATGACCACCATACTCAGACAAATGACAACAGTGCAGAACGCACTCTTGTTCATTTTCTGGGACACACCTTCAAATAAGTTGGTTGGGGCATCGCTTGAATAAATAAGGCTCATCCCAAAAGTACTTCTTCACTTCATGCATAAACTTACGCTTTTGGTGAGAGTTGAACTCCGAAGGTAACACTCCACAAACCAAATAATTTACAAAATCGGCAAACCATGGTGTGGATGAATGATCACCAAAGAACAGCTGTTCATCCGAAAATGATGCTTGGATCATGTCAGAATCATCAAGTTGAGTCTCGGTGCTCAGCCTTGATAGGTGGTCGGCTACTTGATTCTCTGTACCTTTTCGGTCAATTATGTTCAGATTAAACTCTTGAAGTAGGAGCACCCAGTGAATAAGTCTAGCTTTAGAATCCTTCTTGGTGAGTAGGTACTTTAGAGCTGAATGATCAGTGTAAACAATAACCTTAGTACCCATAATATATGGTCTAAACTTCTCACATGCATAAACTATGGCAAGTAACTCTTTTTCAGTGGTAGTATAATTGAGTTGGGCACCATCAAGAGTTTTACTTACATAATATATAGGGTGAAATAGTTTCTCTACTTTTTGCCCAAGAACAGCACCAACGGCGTAATCACTCGCATCAGCCATGATGATAAAGGGTAAAACCCAATCCGGAGCTACTAAGATAGGAGCTGAAATGAGGCGCTTCTTTAATTCTTCAAAAGCTCGTAGACACTCATCATCAAACTTGAATTCCACATCTTTCTCCAATAGCTTAGAAAGGGGTTTAACAATTTTCGAGAAATCCTTGATAAACCTCCGGTAGAACCCGGCATGTCCAAGAAAGCTTCGGATACCCTTTGCATTAGTAGGCAGTGGTAATTGCTCAATAATAGCAATTTTAGCCCGATCTACTTCCAACCCGTTCCTCGATACTCTATGGCCAAGTACAATGCCTTCTTGCACCATGAAGTGACATTTCTCCCAATTGAGAATTAAGTTTTCCTCTTCACATCTTTTAAGCACTGCATCTAAATTCTCCAAGCATGAGTCAAAAGATGGACCAAAAACAAAAAAATCGTCCATGAATACTTTAATGGTCTTCTCAAGCATATCAACAAAAATGGACATCATGCACCATTAAAAAGTGGATGGTGCATTACATAGTCCAAAGGGCATTCTTCTGAAAGTAAAAGTGCCATATGGACAAGTGAAGGTGGTCTTCTCTTGGTCTTCTGGGGCTTTGGCAATTTGGTTGTAACTGGAATATCAATCAAGGAAACAAAAGAATTCCTGACCTACTAACTTGTCCAACATTTGATTTATGAATGGCAAAGGAAAATGATCCTTTCTTGTAGCTGTGTTGAGCTTCCAATAATCCATACACACCCGCCAACCAGTCATCGTGCAAGTAGGAATTAGTTCATTTTGGGTGTTAGCCACTACAGTCATGCCCCCCTTCTTAGGGACACATTGGACTAGGCTCACCCATGAACTATCAGAGATAGGGTACACAATTCCAGCGGAGAGCCATTTAAGAATTTCTTTCTTGACCACTTCTTTCATGATCGATTTCAATCATCTCTGATGCTTAATAGAGGTTTTATGATCATCTTCTAACAAGATTTTATGTATACATATCGAAGGATTGATTCCCTTAATACCCGCTATGGTCCAACCTATGGCTTGCTTGTGTTCTTTCAAAACTCAGAGAAGCTTCTCTTCTTGAAAATTTGAAAGATCAGAAGACACAATCACTGGGAGAGTGTTGGCATCCCCCAAGTAAGCATACTTAAGATGAGATGGTAAAGGCTTCAACTCAAGAGTTGGTAGGACTTCAATAGAGGGCTTCAAAGGAGTGCTCAATGCCTCAGCCACCTCAAGTGGCTCAAAACTCCTTTGTCTTAAGTGAGGAAATGCTTCCATACGAAAAAGGTTTTCCATAGCATCTTCATCAAATTCATCTAGATTATTCTCTCCAATTAGAAATGCCTCTAAAGGGTCTTTGATCATTGGAGCATATGACTCTTGAGGAACAAGTGAGTCCAATATATCAACAAATGAACATTGAGCTGAATCATCATGGAACTTCAAAGCTTTCGGCATGTTAAAGATTACTTTTTCATCGTCCACCCTCAAAGTGATTTCACCCTTCTCCACATCAATAAGAGTTCTTGCTGTAGCTAAGAACAGACGGCCTAAAATAAGTGGGATCTTCCAATCAACCTCGCAGTCAAGCACCACAAAGTCTGCTGGGAAGATGAATTTGTCTACTTTCACTAAGACATCTTCAATGATTCCACTAGGTTTAGAAATACTCCGATCAATAAATAGAAGGGTCACTGTGGTAGGCCTTGGCTCTCCTAACCCCAATTGGTTAAAGACAGCTAAGGGCATCAAGTTGATGCTAGCACCTAAGTCACATAGAGCTTTACTATTGAAGTTTGTTCCAATATTGCAAGGAATATAGAAACTCCTCGGATCTTTCAACTTGGTGGGTAACTTCCTTTGGATCACAATACTACATTCTTCAGTGAGAGCCACAGTTTCAAATTCATTAAATCGCCTCTTCTTGGACAACACATCCTTTAGGAACTTGGCATATTTAGGCATACCCTCTAAAGCTTCGACAAAGGGAATGTTAACATGTAGTTGCTTGAATATATTCACAAACTTTTTGAACTGTGCATCTTCCTCCTTCTTTTTGAATCTTTGAGGAAACGGGAGAGGAGGCATGATAGTGGAAGTGGTTGGTTTGCTCTTGTTGTCATCATTCAACTCTTATTCCCTCTTCTTACTCTTACTAACATCATCCAAACCTCCCTCAGTTTGCTTTCTCTTCTTAGTTTCTTTATCTTCCACCATATTTTCTGGAGTTTTGACTTTTTCCTCTTCAATCTCAATGTGCCCTTGCTTATCTTGCTTGGATCCAGTTGTGCTCGCACTAGGCATGTTCGGAAGCACCTTACCACTTCTCAAATGAATAGCCTTGCATTCTTCTTTTCCACCCCACTTTGGATTAGGGATGGTGTCACTTGGAAGACCATTTCGTGCCATGGCATTTACTTGTATTGCTAATTGTCCCACTTGAACTTCAAGGTTCTTGATAGCAGATTCATGAAGAGAAAAAGTAGCCTTACTCTCACCCCTTGAAGATTCCACTTCTGATAAGATACGGGCCAACATCTTGTCCGTCTTGGATTCTTCTTCTTTTACAGGAACTTGCCTTGATGGTATTGGAAAACCCGTTGGAGGAACCGGCTTGGTGCTAGAAGTAGACTCATGAGGAGGATTCAAGGTGTTACCTTGACTCCAAGAAAAGTTGGGGTGAGCTCTCCAAGCACGGTTGTAAGTTTGTGAGTAGGGATTACCTTGAGAAGGTTGAAATTTACCCATATAATTGACAGATTCAGTGCCCATGTAGAGGGGGCAATTATCAGGCATGTGGACATCATTGCATTGCTCACATACAATCGGAGTAGACTGAACAAAATGCACACCACGAGAGGTGCCCTTATGTATTTGAGACTCTAAGACATCAAAACTTTTGTTCAACACGGACAAAATTGTAGCAATTTGTGACGAAGAGTCTTCTTTTGTGTTGATTAGGGTGGGGGTAGTTCTCCTATCATTGCCTTGGGTGTTGTTTGCAGATAATTGATCTAAAAGTCTAAACACCTCATTAACAGGCACATTCAGGTAACCTCCATTAGTTATTGAGTCTACCATCACCTTAGATTGAGGGTTCAAGCGTGTGTAGAAAATTTGGATCACCTCCCACTTGTCCACCCCATGATTAGGGCATTATTTCATTAACATCTTGTACCTTTCCCAAGCTGCATACAAGTGCTCATCCGGCTATTGTCTAAAACTTAGAAACTCGTCCCTTGCTTCCACTGATTTATCATCGGAGAAAAATCAAGCTCTAAATTTTGCTTCAAGATCAGCCCAAGAAGTTATAGATCCTTCCGGGAGATTGTTGAACCAATCTCTAGCTTTCCCTTGTAGAGAGAGAGGGAATAGCCGCAACCGCAGCACATCTTGAGGGACACCATTCTGCTTGAAGGAATCACACACCTCCAAGAAATACATCAAATGCCTGTTGGCATCTTCATTATAAAGGCCATGGTACAACCCATGCATTTGCAACATCGTTATCATCACCGGTTTGATCTCAAAAGTATGTACTTGCATCTCCGGCATTCGAATACAAGACTGAGTTCCTCTCATATTCCAGGTGGCGAAGTCATTGACAGTGGCTCTATCATATTCATCCGCCATTGTTTCAACTTCAGTTTCAGGTTCAGACTCTGTTTCAGTTTCAGACTCCGATTCTGCTGCTGATTCAGGTTCTTCTTCAATGCACGATAATCCGTCAAGTACCACTATCAATTCGTTCCCTTGTAGATGTTGCATGAACTAGGCTGGTACCTACAAAAAGGCACAAACCAGCAAGTATCAAGCTAAAACAAGTGAAATTTAATGCAGAAAACAATGAAAGAAAAATTATAAATCTAACTAAAGACCCAAGCGAAATCTACTAATACAAGCCTAAGGTCAATAAAAGATTTCTTAAACCAATCCCCGGCAACGGCGCTAAAAACTTATTCGCTATCGCAAGTGCACGGATCGCGTCAAGTAATAGAGTGATAAGTAAGATCGTTCCCTTGAGGATTAGATTAACAAATTAGTTGAGCACTAGTCTTAGTGAGTTTGATTAAGTCACGCCAAAACAAAGTGTTGAGTGTGGAAAAGAACTTTTAAAAGCTATTTTAATAAAGACTAAAAATTACTGAACAATAATCTACTTCTTGTGAATTCAATCAATTTTAATAAGCTTAGGATTGTTCGTCCCCTTTGCACTTCATAAACTTAATCTCCTTCCCCTCTAAGAATGCTTTCATGGAATATATATGTGTCCGTCTAAGGTTCACTAGCAATTGATTATGCTCTCTCAAGTCATAACCAAATTTATACCCTCCATTAACATACACAATCTCTTGCTATAGTTAAGGGAAAATAATCATTACAAAACCTCCTTAATTTGACAATGCTAGGTTAATAACTATATCTCTATGTTATTAACAAACCATCCATTTAACCCTTTAAACTTCAAGTCTAACATAATTCTACCCACGTTCTATAATTAGACTAACTTTCTCAAGCTTAATCTAATTAAACAGATTATCCACGTGCTGGCCAGTCACAGATATCAGTGAAAACAGGGGTGAATTAACACATATATACCATTAGCTCTTAAAAGAATGAAGGAGTAAAGTTTAATCCATACAAAGGTTTAGAACAATCCTAGAATGAAAAACCTAGCTACTCATGTTCAAAAACAAATCACAGATATCAGCGTTCAATGTAGTCATAACAGAATCACAGTGGAGAAAGCGAATGAATACAGAAAGATCAAGGTGAATGGAGATGAAATCTCTTTCAATCTTCAATCCCACTTAATTCTCCTTGATTTTGTGCAAGCCACTCTGTGGGCTGCGCCCAACAAGCTTCTGTTTATCTTTGGGCCGTGGCCAGCAAGTATCGGACCTCCTGTTGGATCATCTTGGCCGCGACCCATGAGATGGCTGGCCGCGGCCTAGGCCTTTCTGTGCTGTTGTTGGTTCTTCTTGGCCGCGGCCCATGAGATGGTTGGCTGCGGCCCATGCACCTGCCAGAGTCATCTTCTCTTCTTTTCTGCTCTGTTCTCCTCCCAGCTTGCCTTTCCTTGGGATGGTTGTTGGCTTCAACTTCCTTTACCTCCTTCTTACTGCATGTGGCTTCCTCTGGGCTAGCTATGACTGAATTTGTATCAGTTCACACAAAGAACTCACAAGCATGGTTAAACATTCATAGCAGTTAGGGAATAATGTCCTCCACATTTGTATTCTGTTGTGCTTAGTATTAAAAAAACATATTTCATCACTTTAACACTCTCAAACGCCCACTAATGTACCTAAAGTGAAGTAAAACAGGATGAAATATGAAATTCTAATCAAGAATTTCTTGAAGTTAACAAGGAGTCAAAACTAGAAATAGAATTTTCAATGAAGTAAGTTTTTCTGTATTCATTTATGAGATTGAACCTTCTAATATTGACGAAGCCTTATCAGATAATGATTGGGTTATAGCAATGCAAGAAGAACTAAACCAATTTGAAAGAAATCAAGTTTAGGATTTGGTACCCCGACCTAAGGATCATTCGATCATCTGTACTAAATGGTATTCAAGGACAAACTTGATGAATCCACTATAATTGTCAGAAACAAGGCAAGATTGGCGGCCCAAGGCTATAATCAGGAAGATGGAATTGATTATAAGGAAACGTATACTCCAGTGGCTAGATTGGAAGCTATACGAGTACTCTTAGCCTTTACATGCATCAAAGGATTCAAACTTTATCAAATCGATTTAAAGAGTGAATTTCTAAATGGCTACATCATGGAAGAAGTATATGTAGAACAACCTCCAGGATTTGAAGATGTAACCCAACCTGACCATGTTTTTAAACTTAAAAAGGCTTTATATGGTTTAAAACAAGCTCCTAGAGTTGGTACGAGAGGCTCAGTAAATTTCCCATTGATCAAGGTTTTGTACGAGGAAAAGTTGATACAACACTTTTTACAAAACGAAAACGTGATGATATATTAATTGTGCATATATATGTTGATGATATAGTTTTCGGTACTACTAACGAAACTATGTGCAAAGAATTTTCTGAGATAATGCAGGGGGAGTTTGAGATGTTAATGATGGGAGAATTAAATTTCTTTCTCGGTTTACAAATCAAACAAAGAAAGAATGGAATTTTCATATCTCAAACAAAATATTTGAAAGAGCTATTGAAGAAGTTTGGATTGGATGAAGCAAATGGAATGGACATACCCATGAGCTCAACCACACTGCTTGATGTGGATGTCAAGGGAAAAGATTACAATATCATAAAATATAGAGGAATGATCGGATCATTACTTTATCTTACTGCAAGCAAGCCTGACATTTAATTCAATGTGGGTATGTGTGCAAGATATCAATCAGTACTAAAAGAGTCATATGTTGAAACCATCAAACGAATCTTCCGATATCTTACTGACACGCCAGAATTGGGTCTCTGGTATCCCAAAGGAAGAAGTGAATATCTAGTTGCATACTCAGATTCTGATCATGGAGGATACAAGACGGACAGAAAGAGTACAAGTGGACAAGGCCAGTTTCTTGGAGGTTCACTTGTATAATGGTTTAGCAAGAAACAAACTACAGTGTCTCTTTCATCAACAGAAGTTGAGTATGTTGCAATATCAAGTTGTTGTGCACAAGTAATATGGCTAAATCAACAACTTCAGGATCTCGGTATTTATTTAAAAGAAGCACCAATATACTGTGACAACACTAGCATGATAAGCTTGGCAAAGAATCCTGTTTAACATTCCAGAACCAAGCATATTGATGTTAGACATCACTTCATCACAGATCATATGCAAAAGAAAGATTTTAAGTAATATTCATTCCAAGTCATCTTCAACTAGTTGATATCTTCACAAAACCTCTAGCAAAAGATCAATTTTTATATATTAGACGAGAATTGGGAATGGTAAATCCCAATGAGTTGTAAGTTATTTAGTGTTTACAAAATGTTAGATGATATTATTTATTGATGTTTTGATGATTACTAACTTAAGCATCGGAGTTTCTAGCAATTTGTTTTGCAGGATCATAATATTCTGTTTTGGAGTATGAATAGTAGAGGTTAATAGAGGACAACATTATTGGAGAGACAACTTCAAGTAATGAGCATCAATGGAGTGACAAATTGAAGTAATGGATGCATTACTCGAGTAGCCACTCGAGTAATGAACTTGAAAATGTTCCAGTAAAGCATTAATTTCAAATGAAACGGCACAACGGTTGAAAATGAACAGTCAGAAGGTGAAGAGACAACTTACCTGAGGGAGGGCTCGAGTGATATTCAATGTTACTCGAGTAAGGCCTTGAGTGAACCTGGATGTAAATTTCAAATCAGTTGATTTTCAGTTCAAATCTGCTCTAAAGAGTCATCCAATGATCAAGGAAATATACATGGATAATTACAATATTATTCATGCCAGGTACGCGCTCAAATTTACTGAATTTTAAAATTTTTTATATGATCACTCGAGTAGTTACCCTAGTGATGATGATGATCACTTGAGTAAGCCCTCGAGTGATGTCGGGTTCTAGGTTATTTCTACTCGATACTCAGTCATTTCTCACAAAATCTCCTTGAGTGATTCTTCTGTGCTCTCACAAAAACTTTTTAAGGAATCTTTCTCTTCCTATTACCGTCAAAACCCAGTGATTCACAACTTCAAAAACCTCTCAAATAGCTCTGAATCGCTTCCCAAAACTCACGACTTTCATCCTTATTTTTCCTGAAACTTCTCATTCTCTAAATTCACAATGGTAAGGACAAAATCTCCCAACCTTAGCACTCCTTCTGAGTCTTCTAAGCCATATCAACCCTCTGATTCACATTCCTCTCCTCCTACCAAAAAGAGGAAAATTTCTCCCAAACCAAAATCCAAAGCCAAATCGCAAACCAAGCCAATGGTAAAAGGAGTTGTGATTAAGGAGCCCATTGCCATAAGAGCTCAATCCAAGAAAATTTCACTTCTTGGGAGAGGGAAAACTACAAAAGAACCATCTCCTCCTTCCTCTGATTCATTTGATACACCAACCTTTTCTCCCAAGCCTCTAAAGAAGCCCAAGGTTGATTAGAAGCTTACCAAAGTCATGGTAGGTATGCTTGAAGAAGCTTTCCAATCTAAGGAAACAAAGAAAGGGCAAACTTCAAAGCAAACTGAATAGAATGATGAAGAAATCACATTTCCTCCAAAGGGATTCAATATGAGAAAGCTTGAGGAATCACAGAAGTACCTAAGTCATTTTGCAAGAAGAAATGTGTGCAAGATGCACTATATTGACTACAAGGTGCTTCAAGAGGTATTGAAATTTGATCTTAGTCCCTACCTTGATTCCTATATGCCCTGGTTGTCTGTCAAGCTACCTTTTTGCACCAAAGTAGTGAGACATTTCTATTGTAACCTCGAACCTATTAATGATCCCATTAGGAAGTCTATGGAAGTAGAAATGACTTCTGAGGTTAGAGGTCAAAGAATTCTAATCTCACCCTCCAGAGTTAATACCTGGTTAGGAATAGAAAATCCTCCTGATGATGATTACCCTAACCTTTCTTCAAACCAAATATTTTCTATCCTTAGACCTGGTGAGATTGCGGGACTTCTCAACTTTAATCCAAGTGATATGAGTGATTTCCATAGAGTCCTATGGTATATATACTCTAAAGCCATAGTAAATAAATCCAACAACTTCACTCATTTCATTGAGAGGGACTTCAAAAAATTCGCCTCAGTGATCCTCAAAGAGCAAAAGGACTTGGGAGAGTATATCTTTAATGAGATCAAGAGGTATAGATATGAGGGAAAACCAACTACTCCAATGCCTTATCCTCAACTCATTTCCTTGTTTCTCAAGAAGAACAAGATTTGGTATTTGGAGAGTATGGAACCAGTAGAGAGGTTAGCACCAGTGAGAAGGAATTAAATTGAATATTGAGATTCCTCTGAAGATACCTCTAGAAGCAAGTCCTAAGAAAAAGAAGAAGACTGACACAACAATAAGCCGAATGGATGACACACAGTCTTCTACTCTAGCCAACACATCTTCTCCATCCTTCTTTAGTGCCGCTATGCAAACGTTCATGGAGAACATTCTGAGGAGCTTCCATATTGATATTGTGAATACCAATGCGGAGTTGGTTACTCACATGAATGAGAAGATAGGGCAACTTGCTGAACAACATGCCCAGGGTGAGTTTCTAAGATCCATTGTTGCTAGACTTTATGCTATGGCATCTGGATCCTCTACTCCTGGTCCTTCTGGTATTCCTGAGCCCATACCTACCTCTGAACATGGACCCTCTATCCCTACTGAGCATATATCCTCTAAGAGTCGACCGAGTAATATCTTATTATCTATGCCAGACCCTGAAACATATGAGCCAATCTACATCACCTCTGATGAACCACCTCAGCCTGTTTATCCTGAGCCTTTACCTACTCCCATTGCATCTCCTGTACGCACTGAGGAGGTACTTGAGTCTTCACCGGTTGCTATAAAGGAAGTAGAAATTACTTCTCTGGTGCCTTATCCTTCATCTCCTCCGGTGAATCCTCCAGATGATCTTCAGACACCGCTAGTGAACCTTCTTGAACATGAATCATCATCTTCAGATCCTTCAAGTTCTGATGGTTCATATGAGTCATTAGCTTTTCTTGTCACTCCCATCTTAGCCGCCAAGCCACCTACTCCTCCTCATGATTGATTCCACCTTTGTGATGAAGACAAAACGCTGGAGAAGAACTTGAGTGATTTTGTGAAGAATGATTGAGTCTCTATATTGGGATTTGGGTGTATGGGGTTTTATGATGTTTTTATTTCTTTTTGCTCTTGATCGATTTTAACGATTTTGATTATGTATTGAATTCTTCATTATGCAATTTGTTCCTTAATGACATTTTATTGAAATCATATTGTATTTTGGGACTAATGAGTTTTTGATTATGTATGCAAGGTGAACAAGTACATAAGGACAAAAACTTTGAAAAGATCTATAATAAACTATTTCAAAAGAATTTTCAAGGTTAAATTGAACAAAATATAAAAAGTATTTGAGAAGCATATGTTTGAAAACTCAATTTCAAAAACTTTATTCAAAATCACCAAGTTTTGTCATCATCAAAAAGGGGGAGAATGTTAGATCCCATATGTTTTGATGATAACAAAGTTTGGATCAATAATATGAAAGGATTTGATAACAAACAAATGAATTTGAACAAAGTGGCAAAGCATTACTTGAAGACTGGAAGTAATAAACAAGTTTTGTGAAGGCTCACTCAAGTAGCTACTCGAGTAAGTAAGAAAAATTTCATCTAGTGAAGCACTGCCAAAATTTGGAAGAAGTTACTCGAGTAATTTGCAAAGTTATATAGACCATTACTCGAGTAGCCACTCGAGTAACGTTATTCTCAGAGGCATCAGTCGAGTAGCCACTCAAGTAACCTGGCCAAAAATCTTCTAGTGACTCTGGCTAAGAAATGCAACATATCACTCGAGTAGCCACTCGAGTAGTCAGTGAGAAAAAGCCATTACTCAAGGGACCACCCGAGTAATCTGCAGAATTATTTGAAGTATTACTCGAGTAGCCACTAGAGTAACCAGAAAGTAAAGTCTCGGCCAAGAAATTGATGCAATTACTCGAGGGAGTAAGCGAGTAATCTGCCAGGTTATTTGAAAGCCACTCGAGTCACCACCCAAGTGAGGTATGAAAAAATATGAAGGGCACTCCAATAGCCACTTGAGTAACCAGATTACCACAGTCAGTACCCGAGTAAACTGTGAATTTAATGACATGGCCACTCGAGTAATCAGGTATTTTCAAGGTTTGTAATATATCACTCCATATCTCACCCGAGTGATGTCTGATGTAAAATGTTGATTTGCTCATTGCCATAATTTTGACAAGTTTACTCGAGGGACCACTCGAGTAAGGCAATCCAGAAATTAAGTTTTTCATCAAATATCTTTTTATTTGTTATATATATGATTAACTCTTCATTTCATTAGTATCCTAAGTATATTTGTAGAGAAACAATGAAGAGATCATGCAAGAAGTGAAAGGTCAAACAAAATCCGAACGTTCACCTACCGCTACCTACCGTAAATGGATAGTTTTCAAATTCGAAGAATAGTCAACCATTGCTGCGCAACTCTAACAGACAAGTTTGAATTGCTTCTAACGGATACTATAAATCATCTATATATATGGAGCATTCAAAGAAAAGAAAAACAAGACACGAACTGAGATTACACTTATCAACACATTCTTAGTGCTTTGTTTACTTATACTCATTTATTGTACTTCAGTGATTACATATTTGCTCTGTGAGAGAGTTTTTCATTACAAACTCAATATTTGTTATTAAGACAACTTAAGGTAATGGAACCTTAATTTGGGGATTTGATTACAACGTGTAAGGGGGAGCGAGTGTCCAGGTGAAGGAACTTGCTGTGTACTGAGATGCCAATAACCCACTGAATCTTGGAGAATATAGTGAAACTCTCAGAGACGCTCTGAGGACTGGACGTAGGTCAAAGTGGTTGTGGTCGAACCTGTATAACTCCCGGTGTACACTTCGGTGATATTTCTCCTTGCTCTTAACTGCTTTTAATATTCCATCAATTTTCTTATACACAATGAAATTTCTGGGTCACCCAATTCACTCCCCTCTTGGGTGAAACACTTGCACTAACAAGAGGGAATGGGGAGTATATTTACAGAGATATTTCAGGGCATGCAATCATTCTAATGATCATGTGCCCCTCTACTTACAACTACAACAACACCAAATTCTCTTTCTCTCTCTCTCTTTCTACACACACACACACACACACACACACATCTGATTATATTCCTTCATAATTCATTCAACAACAATAAAAAATTTCCTATTTTCCCCTCTCTCACAAGTAATATGCCTATAAATGACCCATCAACCATATATATACATATATATCCCAAGATGAAAATGTGATGGAGTATGTTATATATCATTTGAGCAATCATAACTACAAGTCATTCTCTTTGACATGATTATTCAATTTCTATAGGAAAAATATCACTGCACCTTCTCTAGCAAATTATGCTCAAACAGTTTCTAAAACTTTCTGAAACTTCATTGTACCCTTAGGTCTAAACAGAATTTTTTTTGTTGAAAAGACATTTAGGCCCTTGTCTTACATATGGTCAAGACGGTCTTATAAATTCCCACATGTGTCTCTTGTAAATACACATAGTTGATTTGTAAATTCCCACATATCTCACTCATAGTACATACTTGAGTTAATAATTTGGTTGCTTAAATATAAGTGAATTCTGGTTGTGCTTGGTGCTAAAAGCTAAAGTTTAGTTTCATTTAAATTAATCTGAGATGGTTTGTTATTTTGATTTTGCGATGTCTCACTTTTAAGGGGAAATATTGCCAAAATTTTGAAAAACAATATAGTAAAAGGCAATTCCCAGTATTGACAATTATTCTAAACTTGAGTGTAAATAGGAATGGCATAGGTGGTAATAAAATGGATTATAGTTGGATAAATGCTTTGAGAACAAGTGAAGAATATGAGAATGGGGTTGAAGAGTTTATTGAATTTTCTAGAAGGAACGCTCCAGCAAAAAATGGGATGTATTTTTGTCCTTGTGTCAATTGTTTAAATGAGAGAAAACAGGATGTTGAAGTTATAAGGAATCACCTACTTCGTGATGGAATAAATCTTCGATACACAAGGTGGATATGGCATGGTGAGGAAGTAACTGATTGTCCATCTCACAAGAAGGAAGTTGTGGATGTCATAGATGAAGATAGAATGGAGAGAATGATTCACGATGTTGTGGTAGAATTCTTTATGCAATCGCATGAATATGACAGCTTGCGGAGTGATGCAGAGACACCGTTGTACCCTGGGAGTAAGTACACATGACTGACAAGAACATTACATTTGGTTAACTTAAAAGCAACTGGTGGGTGCACCGATAGTAGTTTCACATTGCTGCTTGAACTGTTGTGTGATATGTTTTCAGACAATAATGTACTTCCAAATCGTATGAATGAGGCCAAGAAAATCCTATCTACTATGGTTATGGAGTATAAAAAGATACACGCTTGCCCTAATGACTGCGTCCTGTATAGAAAGGAGTATGAAGGTTTGAGTGAGTGCCCTAAGTGTCAAAATGCATGATACAAAGTGAAGAAAGATGGCAGTTGTGGCGATGGGGCAACTAAAAGGCAACCTTTAAAGGTTTTGTGGTATCTTTCAATAATACCGCGCTTTAAACGTTTGTTTGGGACTGAAAAAAAAAGCGAAGAAGTTGAGATGTCATTCAGATGAGAGAATATCCAACAAAAAATATCTTCGACACCCGGCTGACTCTCCATAGTAGAAGAAAATAGATGAAATGTTCCCTGAATTAAGCAGCGAACTGAGAAACCTTCGGCTTGGGCTTTGTACAGATGAAATCAATCTGTATGGAACTCTTAATAGCACACACAGTGTGTGGCCGGTACTCCTTATAATATACAACTTGCCTCCCTAGCTTTATATGAAACGCAAGTATATGGTGCTTTCTATGATGATTTCTAGACCCAAATAGCTGGGGAACGATATCGATGTCTACTTGGCACCTTTGATTGAGGACTTGAAGAAGTTATGGGAGGAAGGCGTAGATGTGTTTGATGCATATACGAAGGAGTCCTCCAAGCTACATGCAATGATTTTCACCATGATAAATGACTTCCCTGCGTACAGAAACTTGTCAGGGTATAGTGTGAAGGGGCATAAAGCATGTCTGATCTGTGAAGTAGACACTCACTTCTACCAACTTAAACATGGAAGAAAAATGGTCTACCTTGGTCTTAGGAGGTTTCTTGATAGGTTCCACCTGTATCGTAGGTTAAGAAAGCATTTTAATGGCTTGCCAGAGTATGGAATGGCTCTGAAGGCATTAACCGAAGAGGAGGTATATAGTTGGGTCAAACGTATCAATGTCTTATTAAGTAAGAATCAGAAGACTGCGGGTGAGAAGAAGATATCAATTTTCTTTGATCTTCCATATTGGCGTACTCTTGACGTGAGACACAGTATTGATGTAATACACGTCGAGAAAAATGTTTGTGTTAGCCTTGTCAGTACACTTTTGCACATACCAGGGAAGATGAAGGATATGATTAGTGCGAGACTAGACCTTGTTGATATGGGTATAAGAGAATGATTGCATCCACAACTAAGAGATGATGGTATGAGGGCATACATGGAGCCAGCAGCACATACACTATCAAAAGCGGAGAAAAGAAGTTTGTGTAGGTGTTTGCACAAAATTAATGTGCCACAAGGGTATTCTTCGAATGTGAAAGGTGTGTGGCAATGGACGATTTGAAGTTAGTGGGAATGAAGTCCCATGATTATCATGTGTTGATGCAACAACTATTACCAATAGCTATTAGAGGCATTATGAAAGATGAAGTTCGAACTACTGTAACAAGATTTTGTGTTTTCTTTAATGCTATCCGTAACAAAGTCATTGATATTGGAAAGCTGGATGAACTAGAAGCTGAGGGTTATATTATATTGTCCCAATTAGAGATGCACTTTCCTCCTTCACTTTTTGATATAATGGTGCATTTGATAGTTCATTTGGTAAGGGAGGTAAGGCTTTGTGGTCCAGTTTACCTGAAGTAGATGTACCCTTTCGAGCGAAACATGAAGATCTTAAAAGGGTATTCTAAAAATCCCTATCGGCTAGAAACCTCAATAATTGAAAGATATGTAGTTGAAGAGGCTATGGACTTCTGCAGCGATTATCTATCAGGGAAGAAGGAACAGTCTCGGCATGAAGAGGGGAGAAGCAAGGGAACCTGAGGACTGAAAGTGAAGACTATGCCTCATGAAGAGGTATTTCAAGCACATCTTTATATCCTGAATAACATGACAGAAGTTCAACTGTACATAGATGAACACAGAAAGAGATTGAAGAATATGAATCCATGGAAGAATGACATGCAGATTGCTATTGAGCAAAACAAGACATTTATAGAGTGGTTTTAGGAAAAGGTTTTGCATGAGACCGGTGTGTCTGAGACAATAGAGTGGCTAACCTGGGGGCCTTCGTTTCAGATCCTTACTTGGAATGGTTATGATACAAACGAGTATTCTTTCTACACAAAAGACCAAGATGATAGAAGTACCATGCAAAATAATGGGGTGATGGTAGAAGCTAAAGCCATGCACTTTTCCAGTTTGAAAGACAAAAATCTCATATTAGCATACATGGCTTATTATGGAGTGCTAGAGGAAATATGGGAAATTACTTACAACAAGTTCAAAGTTGCTTTATTCAAATGTAAGTGGGTTAGCAATAATGCTGTAGTAATATATCAGCATTTGGATTTGTTTCAGTTGATCTTGAAAGAGTAGGTTATATGGATAAGCCCTTCATTCTAGCAAGCCAAGCGAAACAAGTGTTTTATGTCACAGATCTTGCAAATAAAAAAATTTCCATTGTACTTCAAAGTAAAAAATAGAAGCATAGTGATCTGACCTTCAACCTTGACGACATACCACCTTTTACAATTAATCCACCTACAACAAGTGAAGTAGAATTGGTAGATGATGAAGAATATGCTATCAGAAATAATCATGTAAAGGAATATGGGAAACAATATAGAGTAAGAGCTTAACTTAGAAAATAATAATGTATGTTGTTTGTTTTATAACTAGATAGTTTATTCATTTACTTACAACTTATTCACCTATCTGACAATGATTTTTGTGCTTACAAGAATATGGACAATTCTAGTGACTCACAAAATGATAGGGACAATAAAATGAATAGGCCTGAACCCGTTGCGAGAAGAAGGGTTAGAGGCAGTACAAAATTGCCTGCTTTGGTAGCACGTCATCACCATCAACAGGAGGGGTTGCATATTGGCTTTGATGACAATTTGAAACTAATTGGTCTAGAGGAAGACCATTTCATTAGCTACTTAGGTTATTTGGGTCCGAGTAAAGTTCGCATTATTTATAATAATTAGAAGTTGGTTCCACCAAAAACCAAAGACTTGATTTGGCAACAACTTTTGGTATATAAGTTTAAATACATCTGCATATATATCTTTATTGCTATTGCTTCAAATATAATTAACTTATGTTTTTACCTTGCAACAAACCTATGATGTCCCTGACACTGCAATGATGTACAAGGAGTGGATGAGGGAGGTTCATCTACGATGGAAAGATTTCAAGAATAGGCTTACATGAGATTACATTCGAGGGGACCTAAAGGGTAATGATCCATGTCAGGAGTATACGTATTTGTCTCCAGAGGACAGGAGGTTGTTTATGGCATCACGAGAAGATCCAAATTTTTTGGTAAGATTTCTGTCATCATAGTGGTTTATTTGAAATATAGTTGACATTATTGATTTGGTGTTCATTGTTTTCCTTTCATAGGCATTAAGGGCAGCAAATACAGAGAGGCAAGCAGCTAATAAGTATCAACATTGTATGTCTCGTGGTGGTTATCGGAAGCTTGAGCGAAAGATAATGGCAAAAGAGTTGGAGAAATTGAAGGAAGCAGCCACATCAGATCCTAGCGTTGTGGTCCAGGCCCCGCCACCTCCTCCACGTCACAAAAAATGGAAACCAGGGAGGATAAGGGTGGGAAGTACGTAAATCTGACTATTGTTGAGGTTGTTGCGAGGATTGTAAGTAGTTAGAGCATAAGTTCAATTTTTTTTTCATATTGCGAGTGCTTAATTTTCATTTACGATAACTTTTATGTTATAGGATGAACTGGAAAATCATAGTAGCCAAGGTTCATTCACTCCAAGTGGTCGAATGGACATCTTGTCAACGGCGATTAGGAAGGCAGATCACCCTGGTCATGTTCGAGGGGAGGCTGGGGGAGTTTGTGTTGTGAAGTATTTTGGTTGAGCCTCACATTCTTATTTGTCACAAGCTGAACCCAGTAGGGAGCTTGTGGCTAAGATTCGCCAGGAAGTCTCACAAGAGCTCGAGGCCAACCTTCGTGACAAGCTCCGACAAGAGCTATTGCCAGAGCTACGCCTTGAGCTTATGCCTGAGCTACGATTTGAAATGATGAAGATGTTTGAATTGCAGATGGCAACTACGAAGCATAGAACCCATTCATCCCCAGCCTTCCACAGCACCAAAGGAAGTTACAACTCGGTGGAGGAACTACTTGGCGACCCTTCTCCCACTCCAGCACCGAGAGAACCTGCCATCCTCTCTTTGGATGCCCCAGTGGTGTGTGTAGTTGCAAATGCTCTCGTTCACACACAAGCTACCACCCACCATCCTCAGCAAATTCCACAGCATTTACGTAGGGTAACTGTGACGTGTGTTCGAGAAGGGGAAGAAGGTACAGCCATCCCTATTCCTGATTACAAGGTTGCCACGATAGCTCAGGCGAGAGGATCTTTCATCTTTTAGCCTATTTATCTTATTGGCTCAGCAACGGCAACACCTCCAATGGTATGGAACAACCTCACTTTTACTTAAGATCTATTGGTATTTTACTAACAAAATGTTTTTTTTATGTTCTAAATGAACGAGCAAGAAGTAGGAAAATGGCCCTTCTTAGCACGACTGTAGCATACTATAAAGGAATTCGCCAGATCGATTTGCATATGCCTCTAGGGATTGTGGGCCAGAAATTAGAGTATCCCTTCACAATTGATAAAGATAACCTTAAACAGTTCATTAAGTTGGAGGAGATAGATACAGGATGGGTCAAATTTGCAATCCTGTAAGTTTTTAATTTCCCATTTTTTCCTTCATTTAGTGAAATGGTTTTTTGGTTTCATATATTCATTGGCTAATACATTCGCCATTTTAATTCTATTTAGCTCCTTCCGTCGTATATGCATTGACATGCAAAGAGTTGATTTATATGGATTCTTGTGTCCTGCAAATACAACAAGGGATAGGAATACAGTGCAAAAAAGAACTCACTATACGGGCTTCACAATAGGAGAGAATGACTATCGTTGTTATCTAGCACCGATTGTTCGAGGGTACACATTTTAATTTTGTTTATTTGAGATATTTAATAAATAATTGCCTTGCAATCTAACTTCATTTTAATCTGTATATGTTGTTATAGGTACCACTGGAGTTTATGTGTTCTCTGTCCTCGGTTCCACGTAGTTTACTGGTTTGATTCCTTGAGTAAAAAGCCAAACAAAGAAACAAAAAACGTCTTCAACTCGTATGTTATGTTTTTGTATTTCATTGCTTCTTTATTCTTGACTTAAATGACTTATTCTAATTTCTGTTGATTTTCATTTTAATGATAGGGCATGCCAGACATATCGAGTGCTTCACGGGCCACGTGATCGTAAAGGTGGCAAAGACCCGAAATGGTTGTTTATAAAGGTACGTAGTTTCAAATCAAGTTCTTTTGATTGACGGTCGTTTTAGATATGCCTTTATTAATTTTAACCATTTGCTTTTGATTTATAGGGCCCTCAACAACCTGGCGGCTGGGAATGTGGATACTATGTCATACTTTATATGTTTAACATCATTAAGAGTGGCATTACGATAGATTTTGAACAAGTAATCGCTTCTTCATTCTCAAAGGATAATATTTTTTGTGTTGTAATTCAATGGCAATTCATTCACTTGATTCATTATTTCATCTAAGCTTATTTTCTAATTTGCAGATTTTTGACAATGAAGATGCCTACTTATATGAAGATATAAATATGATCAGAGACTTTTTGGCTGGACATCTTCTTCAATGTATACCAGAGTAAAGTCTTTAGTAGTTTGTGTAGGACATACATTTGTGGTGGTTCTATATATTGTACATATAATTAGTGTTGTTGTTGTTGGATATTGATTGTTGTGTAGTTTGTGTGGTTTGTTAGTTAATTAGTTTGCTACTCCTTAAAGTTATATTGCATAAAGAGCATTGGGGTTGATCACTATGTTTCCAGGTATTACTCCTCCAGTCTAAGCTTGTGTGCTACTCTTGCTATCTGCTAGCTGTGTAACATAGCTAGACAAATTTGTGCTTTTTAACTTCACCTCTTCTAAATCCCTGGTCATTGTTTCCATAAGCATAACAGAGGCAAAAGAGTTTGGCATGATGGCAACTATGTCTTCTCTATATTGTACATATAGATTGTTTTTATTACATAACAACGGCATATAGATTGTTGTTTCAATTCTGCTGAACTGCTGTTGTTTTATTCTGTTGTTCCCATCCTATTTTTGCAGTTTAAATTTTTCAGACAGTGAAATATATATATTAAAAAACGCCATTTAAAAAAAAAACTTTTAACGTCCCTACAGTAAATTGGGGATGTCGAAAACACCCTTAGATGTCTCCATAATGTAGTAGTGATTTCTAAAGTGACCTTTAGACGTCCCCAGTCCAAACTGGGGAGTCTAAAGGTCACTTTAGACTGACTTTAGACGTCCCCAGTATGCAGTGAGGACGTCTAAAGTCTTGCCTATACACGTCCCCTGTTTTACGGACGTTATTGACTTTTTGTTTCTACGTCCCTCAAATAGATGTCCCCCTGTTTTCAGACGTTAAAAGACCCAAAAGAGGGACGTTAAAAGCATTTTTTCTAGTAGTGATGCTTACCCTAATAGAAAATATCATAACAACCATATCTCTATACTAATATTTACACTATTAATTAATAATAAAATCATAATATTATCACAATATCATAATATGAAACCCCGTGATATTATCTTTAGTAGGACCTACTTTGAGAGTGAGTTTGGGTACTAAATGCACATACTTAATGCGCATACCTGAGATCACCAATCATAGAGTGCCATTATGAATTATCCTATAGACTATTCCCTCCCGTCTGTTTTATAAGTAACTTTTTTCTTAATTGCGCAAAATGAACTAGTGGTTGGGAATAGTTAAAATAAATGTGTCAAAAATGTCATGTCTTTTCTAAATATACCTCTATTTATAAAAATAGCATAGGAGAGAGAATGAGTATAAAATAAGAAATAGAATGAATAATAAATGATTAAATAAAAGATAATTAGTGGCTCATTAATATAAAGATATATATTTAATAGAGGCAGAAAAAAGTAGTTTAAATTTTGAGATAAAAAAAAAGTTGGGAGTAATGGCCTAAGCCCTATTTTATATGGGCTGATTCCAACTAGAGCGAACATGATGACTAATTCTCCGGTACTATCTGGCTCAAAATAGAGGTGACCCTTCTAAGTGAATTTTCTCTATACACGTCATTCCAAGGATCGAACATGAAACTAAAGTGCTTAAGGGAATACAAGTCCCTTGCCACTTACGCCAATTTGATCTTAATAAATGATTTTCATATGTTGTCAAGCGTTTGCCTCCTTGTGGTTTTTTTTTAAGAAAAAAAGTCCAAACAAGCAAAGACCCAAAGTGGGCCCTTGAGATTCAAATTTTTTTCCAAAAGCTAGAGAAGGGCATGGTGCGGGACAACTACAACAAAAGTATCACGGTAATTCCCAAAAGTCACAAACGCGGCACGACTTGACTTCACTCGTCGGAGAAGCAGAGCATTGCAACACAGCAAAATAAAAAAGAGTACTGAAACAAAATATAAATATAGGAATTTGAAGCTTCTATTTTCATTCTTGAGACCTTAACTTCTGTGAGGCCTATTGCTTTCGCTTCCCTCCACATCGATCCAGGTTATTTCTTCTCCTTTACTTGTGCCTCAATTATATTTTTCACAGCAAAATATTTGCTGTTTTCTTCTCTAGTGCTGTTGATTGAATCTCCTACTTGCCTACCATACTGTCGTAGATATCATAATACTCGAACATTTGGAATTTTTTATACTTTAATTTCTGAAAAACTTAGTCCCATAACCTTCGAAGATGTGGCTGGACTACTTTATCTCTTGACTGAAGTGTTCATTTATTTTAAGAATTGTTTTGAAGATCAAATTAAAGGAGCAAGTCTGCAGATCTGAAAGCTGACAGTTTTGCGATCTCTGTGAACTATCTTCCCTTCACAACCCGGTTTTCATACTTTCTTTTTTTGAGTACAAAGGCAAGCATAGCTTGAATAGGTAACAGGGCCTAGGGGACGGGTCCTACATAGTGTTCATGAGCTATATCTCCGCATTCCAAGGCAAAAAGCTGAAAGCATTCCATAGGGGAAACTCCAATCTCCATGTAATCTTGGCTATTCAAATGAGCCATTCGCGCCAGAAAGTCAGCACAACGAGTGCATTCTCTATACGAGTGGGAAATCTCTAAATCCCAGTCGGCATAAATAAGGGATCTGGTAGCCGATACGATATCATACAAAGGGTGATCAACGCCGCAATTGGTAGAAAGCAGGTGGATGGCCTGAAGAGAGTCTGTGAAAAGCCTGATTTTCTTAAGACCCATCTGCTTACATAGTTGAAGACCGCTTTGGATTGCATGGATTTCCGCAGCAGTCGGGGAAGCATTTCCCAACTTCTGTTGAAATCCACGTAACCAGTTACCCTGACTATCACGAATAACGCCTCCGCAGGCTGCTTGACTGCTACTGAAAGAAGAGCCATCTACATCAATGCGAAAGAATCCCTGAGCAGGTGGTTCCCAGCGGGCGAGCCCTCTTTCTGAAACTTGGAATATCTGGTGATTAAGACGTCCATTTAGCACACTTTCATACTTTCATTCTTCTCTTTTTTTGCTGTTTTGAGAGCATTTTTATCTGAGTTGTTATGGCTTGTTTAAAGAAAAAATTCTGCAACTACCTTATGGTTATCAGCTTGAGTGAAAGACATCTTGGCTATGATAATTGGTTTTCAGATGGGTGTTTTTTTTTAAAAAAAAAAGGAAAGTACCAATTTGATCTTAAAAAATGAAAAAAAAAAACTAAATGTTTTGTTATTTTTAGTTTTGTGGAATTGAAAAATACCAAAAGCAGAAGTTTTGCATTAATGATAATTTGGTAAATAATTCAAATGAAAATAACATTATCTCCGTCACCCTTCTTTGATCAATCTTCTTTTTTAACCTTTTATTAAATTAATCACAGGCTGCCATTGTGATCTGCAGTTTTTTTTGGCCCAAATTGTGATCTGCAGTTGATGACGTAGGCGTTGTCCATCGGCTTCATTGAACTTTTAGGTATCTAAATTTGAGTAATATTTTTTTTTTTTAATTTTACTTCAAAGAAAAACCTATCATATAAGTATCGTTACTTATGACACTCGCATTAAGAATAGATGGAGTGAGAAATGCTACTCCCTTTTTCTATAAAGTCATATTCCTAAGAAGTATAATAATTACCCTTCAACAATATATTTTTACTAATGGAAAGTAAATCAAAAAAAAGTTTTTGTAAACTAATGGATACATGTGAAGAACTAGTTTGAATAGGAGGAAGTTTGCAAAGCCCGAAGCTGACATTTTTGAGAACTTGTGAGCTATTTTTTTTGCTTACCACCACTTCCACCAGGTTAATACTATCCCCTTGCTTCATCCCACTGATACTCTGTTTTACAGGCATTTTCCAAGGAAAAATTGTGCAAAAAAAATTTGTTAATTTCTGGTTTTCTCTAGTGTAGATTTAAGAAACTTTTGCTTGCTCTTTCTATGGCCGTGGTTTCAGGTTGCTGAAGGTTGGAGCTAGAAATTGCTATCAAATGGATGGAAACATTTCTTTAACACTAATAGAAGCATTACTAATACTATTGGCTTTATCAATGTCCATGGCTAACAGATTCATTGCTCCTTCCCTTTATGATAACCAAAGCACTGTTGCTGTTGATGATAGGTACGTAGCTATCTAGCTAGCTTCTTGTATGATTTTCTCCTATAACCCGATATTTGTTGACGATTTGTTTCTATCTCTCCAGTTCTAAATATGATGTGATTTTTGCTCAAATGGATTCTCCTCCTGCAACCAAGTATGACATCTTTCTTAGCTTTAGGGGGGAAGACACTAGGGACACTTTCTCAACTTATCTCTATGAAGAACTCTGTGATGCAAACATTCAAACTTTTATGGATCACAAGATCCACAAAGGAGATGATATCTCATCAGTTCTTTTGAAAACAATAGAGGAATCAGACATATCTTTAATTATTTTCTCAAAAAATTATGCTTCTTCAACTTGGTGTATGGATGAGCTTGTTCATATCATGAAATGTAAGGATCAATATGGAAGAATAGTCATCCCTATTTTATAAAACGTGGATCCATCAAATGTTCGCAAACAAGATGGAAGTTTTGGAGATGGATTCATTAAGCTTAAGTAGAGATTTAAGCATGACCAAAGAAGAGTACAACATTGGACAAATGCTTTGATCCGATCAACAAATCTATCTGGGTGGCATTCAAAGAATTTCAGGTAGCTTCAACACATTTTTCCCTTATTGTTTTCTTTCTTGGGGCATTCAACATGATCATATTTTGAATTTGTATTTGTTCTAGGCCTGAACCCAAACTTACTAAAATGATTGTGAAGGATATTTTGAGCAAACTGAGTAACAATTCAACCTTTCATTTGGAAGGATTAGTTGGGATTGGTCATCAGATTCAAAAAATTGAAGAGTTACTGAGTGAAGCTCGCATTGTGGGGATATGGGGTATGGGTGGTATAGGCAAGACCACTCTTGCAGGAGTTGTATTCGATAGGTTGAAAGCTCAGTTTGAAGCTTTCTCATTTGTTGGAAATGTGAGAGAATGACTAGGAAAAATTGGATTTGATGAATTATTGGAAAAATGCCTTAAGGAATTGTTAAAAGATGATGATATGAAGGCTTACAATTTAAGATCAACTTTTGTGGCAAGAAGGCTTCGCCATAAAAAGATTCTTCTGGTACTTGATGATGTGCATGATTCTATAGCAATTGAAGATTTAATCAAAGCATGTGGTTGGTTTGGAGAAGGAAGTAGAATAATTATCACATCAAGAGACATGCAAGTGCTTAAGAATACTTATGCTTCAACATATCATGTTCAGAAATTAGAGTTCTCTCATGCTCTACATCTCTTCAGTTTGAAAGCTTTTAAGCAAAATGAGCCATCAAAAAGCTATTTGGGGTTATCAGAGTGGGCAGTGCATTATTGTGATGGAAATCCATTAGCTCTAAAAGTCTTGGGTTGCTTTCTTCATGGAAAAGGGAAAAAAGAATGGGAAAGTGCTTTAGAAAAACTAAATCAAGCTCTTCACCAGGGCATTTTTAATTTGTTGAAATTGAGTTTTGATAGGCTTGACGATATACAAGAGAATTTGTTTCTTGACCTCGCATTTTTCTTGAAGGAAGTATGGAGTATTTCTATGGATTGTATAGAACGTTTATATGGTTCTACACTTATTGATATAAGTGTACTTAAAGATAGATCCCTCATTTCAGTGAATAAAAATGGTTATATTCATATGCATGCTCTTCTAATAGATATGGGGCTTGAAATTTTTAGGCAACAATTAATATCTAACCGTGGAAAACCCATTCGACTAAGGAGGCCTGAGGATATTTATCATCTTTTCAACAATGACAAGGTAATATTTTATTTTTTAAGTTTCTTTTATATTCTTTATTTTCCTCATATTTTATTTTCTTGTTATGTATTTTCGGAAAAGGTATTTGTTTATTCATTAAAATCTTTGGTGAGTGCCAAAATTTTCCTAATTAGATTTTTCAAGGGGAAAAAATCCTTTATTGGCTAAAATTAATTGGGCATGCATTGCCTTTAATTTCTGTCCGGTGTGATTTATTATTCTTCTTAAACTTTGAAATTTTCACCTTTTTAAGCTGAGATAGAATATGGCTAGCTAGTAGGATGTGTTATTCTAACTTCTAAGATATATGAAATTTAATATTCCCACGTGTTTTATTAATAGAAAATTTAATATTACAAAAGGGTCACATATGAAATTTTTTTCACCTTCACATTACGAAATTTGAATATAAATAAAATTTCAAAATTTGTATACATGTTCACTAAGAATTACTATCAATTATATGAAATATAAACGTGAACATTTAAGCAGGTTTGTATAGTTGTCCCTGGAGCCAGCATGTATATTTGTTGTAACCAATTTATTCGTTTATTTATAATAAGATAAAATGGATCGTTTTTTTTTTTTTGGCCAGAAAAATGAATCGTTTGGATAAAATGCACAAAAGCATATTCATTTTTTCTAAGAGAAATATATTTAATTGTTCCATTTGTTATTTAATCACATTTTACACGTTAGTTAATCATTTTTCCCCATAATTTTATCACAAGGGGCTGAGGCAATTCAATGCTTATCATTAGACATGTGCAAGATAAAAAGGATTACATTGACAATTAGTGATTTTCAGAATATGATTGACTTAAAATTAGCCAGGATTATTGTGACATGTGTTATTTTAAAAGATAAAATTAGTGAACAAGAGTATATGAAAGTTGAGAACAAGTAAAATAGTAAAGCGATGCCATAATGTGGTCCACATGGTTCCTGGCTTCATATCCTATCCTCAGTTTCTAGTGTAAAAGATTTGTAGGGATTCTCATTTTTCGATACCTTGTAATTGGTCATGTCGTTAGTCTTTAGTTCTTGTTTTCTCTTTATTAAAAAGTTATGTGTGATAAGTATAATTACATATATGCTTTTATTGTTATATTAAATATCTACGCATGAAAGTACGCAGGTACACGTACGAAAGTTTATGCATGTTTATGAGTTTTTAGAAATTCATTTATTAAAAGGGAAATATGAATAGCAAGAATTTTTTGAATGAAATGGTCAACGTCGTAAGTAATTTGGATACTTCTAATAGCAGATATATTTAACTGTTCTACAGTATGTTTTTGGTCATTCTTTTAGGTATTGATGATTGTGTTTCCTTGATTTGCTATTATATTTTAGGGGATTGAGGCAACTCAATGCCTCTCATTGGACGAGAGTAAGATGAAAAGGATTACATTGAAAGCTAGTCATTTTCAAAAGATGCATAACTTGATATTTTTTAAAGATTACAAGTCTGATCGGAGAAAGCCTTCAGCATTGAATGTTTGTGGAGATTTGGATTATCTTACAGAAGAATTAAGATTTTTCATTTGGCACGAATATCCACTACCCTATGTGCCATTACATTTGTGTGCTGAGAATCTTGTTAGACTTGAAATGCCTAATAGTAATATCAGACAACTTGGAAATGAAAATCAGGTATGTCTCATTTTTTATGTGTCATATTTGTCCCCTCTTGGTGATTGTAAGATGTTGCATCAAGCATTAACCAAATGTCGCACAATTGAAATGTTTTCTTTACTAGCATTAAATTGATGGTTAAACCCCTGTTGTATTCTCTACAGATGATCTAATTCATGTTCTAATTGGCATGAGAGAAATTCGTAATTAAAATTGTTCGGGTTGTTATTTAGTTTATTTAACAATGCTTTTTTTTGTTTTTTCAGCATTTTCCAAATTTAAAGAGAATCATTTTGATTAATTCAAAACATCACACTGTATTCCCAGATCTTTCTCATGCCCCTAAGATTGAATGGGTGGATCTTACGGGTTGTGTGAATTTAGCTCAAATTCATTCTTCAACACTCCTGAGTAATCTTGTCGATTTATGGGTAAGAAATGATGGGCCAAAGCAAATAAACATTTGGGAGAAGTATGAAAGGGACAAGGTCAGGGTTACTAATGGTGTTGAATTATCTAAATTTTGACAAGTTGTCATTTCATAAAGTGACAATGAAGGTGTTGGCATGTGGTGACATCATATGTGGTGTTAGATTCAAACATGTGATGATGCCATTGGAAGAGATAGCAGAATTAAGAAAGGGGACTTAAAGTTTGGCATCTCTACTTCCATTTGTTAGGATGGTTGATTGCTTAAACAATCCAATTGAGTTTGGGCATGGTTTCAACCAACAATATACTTATGATTATGATCACCGTTTCTTTGATGAGTTCCTATTTAGTATGGATTTGAGGGGTGATAGAGGAGAAAGGGGTGTGGTGGGGCAATTGAGAAGACAAATGATTAATGATCACCCTCATTTCTTTCAAGAAGGCGGAGAGAGGGAGGAAGAAGAAGAAAGGTACAATAAGAGTACTTCATTAATAGAAGATGAAGAAGAAGAAGACAATGAGTTAATAATAATGGAATATTGTGGTAGTAACAGTAATACTACATTCACAAGACTTCCTGACAGCATCACTCGCTGGTCATTACTGAGGAAACTGATATTAAAAGAGAGTGATATTATTGGAAACGCAGGCTGCAGTATTCCTCAAGTTTCAATCCTAAAGTCACTTATTGCACTCTCTCATGATCATCATTCCACAAGGATTCGACCTCTCTTGGACTTTAAACTCTCTTTCGCCGACATTTCGCCATCACGCGTTTATGGTCGTCCCACATATATCTCTTACCACTTGGGCTGGAACAAAGAACAATATCCTTTTGGCTCTTTTGACCTGAGTTATGAAATTAATGGGTCAATGGATGAGAACCGTTGTAGTCCTGGGATTGCTATATGGTGGGGAAAAGGGTAATTATTATTTAAAGTTTTCAGCTCAAAACAATTATTGTTTAAATTTGTCTAAATATTTATCCTCCAGTGCTTCAATTTAATTTGTTTCTATGTTTTAAATTTTTTAATCAAACTACACCTTAAAATATCCTTTTCTTTTTTAAGAATTTGACTAAAATTATTCGGGGGAATGAATGCATTTGTGTTAGGTGTGATTTATTTCATTTTCTTCTGAAACTTTAAAATGTGGTATAAGTAGCACTACTAATAGTATATTAAGAAAAGTTCCAGTAATATAATCATCTTCCATTGCTTCTCAATCTCCTTGGGAAAATTAGATCCAAGGACTTCTAGCTGATGATATTTATTGGGAATTATCACAAATGTTGTAATTATTCAGAAGGATTATAACCAAACTATAAATTTAAAAATATTAAATTACTTTTCATTAAACTTCCTGTATTCTCTCCTTCCATCTCTCCGGCATTCTATTTAAAGAGTAATTGAAATTTTATTTTGCACAAAAATTAAAATTGCCAAAATCATCATCTTTTTAACTTTAACTAACATATGCCTAATCATATCATCAATATATTATTTAATTATCTGGCCCATTTAAATTATTCAGTTTTTTTTTTCTGATTTATGATAATCTTATAAAAAATAAACTCTAAGTAAAATAGACCAATTTAGAAGATATTAAATTTTCTATCTAATATCTTAGTTGTTAAAAAAGCTTTATCCCCACATAAAAAAAAAAAAATATTATTATTTGTTTATATTGATTATATTAATTTTTTTACATTAAATTTTTGGTTTACATATGAGTATTCTTTGGGAAGGTAATGCTATTAGAGATGGTAAAAAGGGCCGGTCCTTCATGGGCCGGGGCCTAAAATTACAAGGGCCCTTTTAGGCCTTGCGCTTTTAGGCCTAGTTAAAGAAAAATAATCATTTTTCAAGGGCCAACCCTATAGGGCTAAAGTTATTTTTAACAATTTTTACTATTTTTTTTAGTTTTTTAAAAAAATTATAACAATGAAAGCTCTTATTTAACACATAAATGATGTCAAAATTAGGGGGTAAACGGCATGCATGATGCAACAAACAAACACAATCACTAAGTCATAATCAAAGGTAAACTATTGTCGACATAACACAATTATAAATAATTAATGAAAAGATTTAACAAAATTAAAAATATTTCTTATAAATATGTCTTGAAAAGTGTAAGTAGTCAACAAAATAAACAACACAAGATATAAACAAAACAATCACTAGAAAATAAGTCAAAAAAATACAAGATTGATAAGAATATTTATGAAATAAGAAATATCTTTTATAAGTTTTAAATTTTTAGGATTCTTAATACAAGACATTCTTATGAAATTTAATTCTAAAAAAGATAACAACAACTAAAAATGTGGAACATTATTAAAAAAGAATAAAAAATAAATAATATTATTAGTATATAAATAAATTTAAAAAATAAAAAAAAATAGATAAGGGATGGCCCTTGGCCCTACAGAGACTACCCTTATTTTTATTTTTTAAACTCACATAAATCTATTCTGACAAAATAATAAATTATGTGAACCTCCTTTGAATTGTTTAAAATTGCATATATATATATATATATATATATATTTTTTGTTTTTAATTTTTTTTAGATGTATATAACCTTTCTTTAACATTTATAATAAATTATAAAACAATTTGGTTTTTCCTAAAATTATATAGTTTTTATTTTCAATTAAAATTTGTGTCAATTTTAAAACTTATACTTTTGACAAGATCAAAAGATGTTTGTGTTATTTCTTTCAATAGATTTCTATGTAAGAGGTTAAAAAAATAGAGAAATTGCATTTAATTTAATGAATTTTAAAAATTCATATTAATTTTTAAAATAGAATGTCAAGAAAATATAGGAGGTTTAATCAACAGAAATTTAGTATTGAGTTTTTATTTTAGTAATTGGTCGCTTTAAATAATTACAACTTTTACAATCTTTCCCAATAAATATTATCTATTTTAGGACCTTTGTTCTAATTTTTCCTAAATACTTCCTTGGTTTTAATATAAGGCCTATTAATTTGATTTAGGATCAGAGTTATAGTTTCTTTTTTTTTTTCGATGGAAGGAAAGTAGCATGAATTTTCAGTTACCTTGTTTAATGAGGATTTTTTTTTTTTTTTTAACTGAATACTACACATATGCATGTGATATCAATTAAAACAATGTAGTAATAAATAAAAACAATTTGTACTGTGAGATTAATGCAGCGCTTGCTCGGTGAAGTTTCGTGGGTTATTTTTAGCAATTACAGGAATGGGTTTTCAAATCTCAAGAATATTGAAAATTTTAATTTTTATAGTTTTAAAAAATAATAAGAAATGAATTATATATATAAACTATAAAACTAATAACACTTGCTACTATTTAAAGTTTAAGCTATTTAATGGGAGGATTCAAACTTTCTACATCTGTTTTATGCGTGAGAAAATCCCTTTGTCATATTTACATTCACAAACACTTAAAAATCTATTTGGAATAATGCAACTTCTTGTTCGAGTCCATGCAATATGTACTGAAATTAAGAAGATAAAATCACTAACTTTTGAATCCCTTCAGCCAATATGCATGGTGAACCTTTAAAATAAAACGTCAGAGTGCTCTCTATGATAGTTTAAGCTTTGTCAGAAATTAGCTTCCCAATCATGTCTGCTGCTTCTTGAACCGTTGTAATTTTCTGGGCACTTTCTTCTTCCACGCTAATACCAAACTCCTCTTCAAGTCCCATCACAATTTCAACCTGCACAAATTGTAGAAAGCAAGTCAAAATGATTGAACAGCGCGAAATACAAATGGTGTTTTCTGGCACCAGAATCCTGCTAGACATGTTTTGCAGCAAAAAGTGAAAAGGACTCCAGACTAGGAAACCCGAAGCAATAAAAAACCAAAAGAGGAGCTCTCATGCCACTAGACTACAAACTGAGGAGTCTGATTCAGGATATAGGAACTGTAAAGACATTGTCATATGATAGTCCCGTTACTCCCATACACCACTCAACAATCAGCTTTTACAGGTCTAATCATTAATCAATATGGGCCTGCAAGTAACCCAGTTCTGAGAAGGGGTAAAATAACTTAGACTTAGGCCTTTGGATTCACTCCTTGTGAAGAATTGGGTGTTTTGGATTTCTACTTGGAGTTTCAACTAAGCTACTCTCTTGAACTACATATCAGGGTGACATATCCCCTCTAGTTTGGGGAGAGTTGCTACAATCAATTGATAAGAATGTTCAAATATTTTATTGCTTTAACAACACAAGGTCAAATGGGACATTACCATGTCAAGAGAATCAGCTCCAAGTATAGCAAATTTGGACTCTTTATTGACAGTGGAGTCACGTGGTAGTGTCAATTATTTCCTGACTATCACGCACACCTTGTCAACTATCTCTGATTTAGCCTGCTCAAAATTCAAAATTTCATGCTGATCACATCATATGATTACTTATTACAAATACTCAGGCTACGATACCACTACCAAACAGAATATTTCATGCTTAAGTGATTTGAGCATGAGGCTTTGCCATGAAGTTGGTTCAGAAAAGTATAGCCTTTTAATAAGCACATAGGCCTACTGGATGATCCAACTTAAAATTATGGTGCAAGAGCAACCTTTTCTGTTTTGGAAGTTACAAGCAACATTTATAGGTATTTACTATATCATAATAGACTGGAACATGGCTGTTAACTAAAAGTCTGGACTAAAAACTGAAATAAAGGAAAAATAACCCAATTGTTATGAGCTGATAACTATAAATCAAGGAAAAACAATATGAGGGTTTGTTTCTGAAAAACTTACTGCACATTTAACTTGAAATCAAGATGACCTTGATTGCAATTGATTGGATGGAAAAGTCTTCCCTTTAATTGAAAGGGAAACCAAGTTTGGGCTAGAGATCCTAGCAAGAGAGGCCTGTTTTGAACATCCAAAAATAAAAATTTAATGAGCACGGGAAGAAGTACATATTTAGAAATAACCGCTAACATAGGAAAACCCAAAAATAAGAGTAATATCCTCTTGTAAAGTCATTAAGCAAAACGAAGTCAATAATTGAATTGCTAATGCATACCATTACAGTGTAACATGGAAACTAAGAAGCAGCAAACCAGTCAATAAACTACTGTACTGAAAAATGAGAAATATTGTCTAAAATAATTACATCCATTCCATCAAAACAACGGTAACATAAATTTACAATCGATTCTGGATAGTACTTTGACAAAGCTACCATGCCATTGGTGTTGAATCTGTTAAAGCTTCAAAGGAAATAACTCAGAGAGGACCTAGTAAAAGTCAAAAGATTTTAGACTTAATTAATTGCTTCTATTAAAGCAGGCAAGATGTTTAGTCTTCCAATAAATTACTCAGTTACCTTCAACGTTTAATTTGGTTTGTCTATTTGCAATATTAGTTAATAATAAAATTATAATGTTATCACAATATCATAATATGAAATCCCGTGATATTCTCTAAGATATATTGTCTTCAGTAGGACCTATTTTGAGAGTGGGTTTGGGTACTTAATGCGCATACTTGAGATCACCAACATAGAGTGCCATTATGAATTATCCTATAGACTATGTTCTTCAATTCTTTTTATAAGTAACTTTTTTCTTGATTGCGGGAAATGAACTAGCGGTTGAAATTAGTTAAAAACAATAAATATGTCAAAAATGTCATATCTTTTCTAAATATGCCTCTATTTATAAAAATAGCGTAGGAGAGACAATGAGTATAAAATAAGAAATATAATGAGTAATAAATAATTAAATGAAAGAGAATTAGTGACTCGTTAATATAAAGATATATATTTAATAAAAACAGAAAAAAAAAAAAGAAAAATCAAATTTTGAGACGAAAAAAAAAAACTTTGGAAGTAATGGCCTAAGCCCTAATTTACATGGGCTTATTCCAACTCGTTATTTCTAATTCAGCGATAGCCTCCTTGTGGTTTTTTTTTTTTTTAAAAAAAAATGTCCACACAAGCAAAGACCCAAAGTGGGCCCTTCAGATTCCAAATTTTGTTACAAATGCTAGCAAAGGGTTGGGCGGGGCAGCTGCAACGAAAGCATCACGGCAATTTCCAAAAGTCACAAACGCGGCACGACTTGACTTCACTCGTCGGAGAAGTAGAGCATTGCAACACGGCAAAATATAAAAGAGTACTGAAACAAAATATAAATATACGAATTTGAAGCTTCTATTTTCATTCTTGAGACCTTAGCTTCTGTGAGGCCTATTGCTTTCGCTTCCCTCCACATCGATCCAGGTTATTTCTTCTCCTTTACATGAGCCTGCAGTATATTTTTCACACAAAATATTTGCTGTTTTCTTCTCTAGTGCTGTTGATTGAATCTCCTACTTGCCTACCGTGCTGTCGTAGATCTCATAATACTCAAACATCTGGAGTTTTTTATACTTTAATTTGTGAAAACTTAGCCCCATATATGGCTGGGCTACTTTATCTCTCGACTGAAGTGTTCATTTATTTTAAGAATTGTTTTGAAGATCAAATTAAAGGAGCAAGTCTGCAGATCCCAAAGCTGACAGTTTTGCGATCTCTGTGAACTATCACATCTCGGTTTTTATACTTTCATTCTTCTCTTTTATACTGTTTTGAGAGCATTTTTATCTGAGTTTTTATGGTTTGTTTAAAGAAAAATTCTGCAACTAACGTATGGTTATCTGCTTGAGTGAAAGATAATTGGTTTTCAGATGGGTGTTTTGAAAAAAAATAGAAATTACCAATTTGATCTTAAAAAATGAAAAAAAAAAAAACTAAATGTTTTATTATTTTTAGTTTTGCGGAATTGAAAAGGACAAAAAGCAGAGGTTTTTCATTAATGATAATTTGGTAAATAATTCAAATGAAAATAACATTATCTCCGTCACTCTTCTTTGTTCGTTCTTCTTTTTTAACCTTTTAGTAAATTAATCACAGGCTGCTATGGTGATCTGCAGTTGATGACGTAGGCGTTGTCCATCGGCTTCATTGAACTTTTAGGTAGCTAACTTTGAGCAATGTTTTTTTTTTATTTTTTTTTATTTTACTTCAAATAAAGACCTATCATATAAGTAGCGTTACTTATGACACTCGCATTAAGAATAGATGGAGTGAGAAATGCTACTCCCTTTTTCTATAATGTCATATTCATAAGAAATACAACAATTACCCTTCAACAATATATTCTTACTAATGGAAAGTAAATCAAAAAAAAGTTTTTGTAATGGATACATGTGAAGGACTAGTTTAAAGAGGAGGAAGTTTGCAAAGCTCGAAGCTGACATTTTTGAGAACCTGTGAGCTATTTCTTTTGCTTACCACCACTTCCACCAGGTTAATACCATCCCCTTGCTTCATCTCACTGATACTCTGTTTTGCAGGCATTATCCCAGAATTCTATTTTTAGGGTTTTCTTCTCACAGGAAAAATTGGCAAAAAAATTTGTTAATTTCTGGTTTTGTCTAGTGTAGATCTAATAAACTTTTGCTTGCTCTTTCTATGGCCTTGGTTTCAGGTTGCTGAAGGTTGGAGCTAGAAATTGCTATCAAATGGATGGAAACATTGCTTTAACGCTAATAGAAGCCTTTCTGATACTCTTGGCTTTATCAATTTCCATGGCTAACAGATTCATCTCTCCTTCCCTTTATGATAACCAAAGTACTGTTGCTGTTGATGATAAGTACGTAGCTAGCTAGCTTCTTCTATGATTTTCTCCTATAACCCGTTATTTGTTGACGGTTTGTTTCTATCTCTCCAGTTCTAAATATGGTGTGATTTTAGCTCAAATGGATTCTCCTCCTGCAACCAAGTATGACATCTTTCTTAGCTTTAGGGGGGAAGACACTCGAGACACTTTCTCAACTTATCTCTATGAAGCACTTTGCGATGCAAAGATTCAAACTTTTATGGATCACAAGCTCCACAAAGGAGATCATATCTCACCAGTTCTTCTGAAAACAATAGAGGAATCAGACATATCTTTGATTATTTTCTCAAAAGATTATGCTTCTTCAACTTGGTGTATGGATGAGCTCGTTCATATTATGAAATGCAAGGATCAATATGGAAGAACAGTCATCCCTATTTTCTACAATGTGGATCCATCAAATGTTCGCAAACAAGATGGGAGTTTTGGAGATGGATTCATTAAGCTTAAGCAGAGATTTAAGCACGACCAAAGAAGAGTACAACATTGGACAAATGCTTTGATCCGATCAACAAATCTATCTGGGTGGCATTCAAAGAATTTCAGGTAGTTTCAACACCTTTTTCCCTTATTGTTTTCTTTCTTGGGGAATTAAACATGATCATTTTTTGAATTTGTATTTGTTCTAGGCCTGAACCCGAACTTACTAAAATGATTGTGAAGGATATTTTGAGCAAACTGAGTAACAACTCATACTTTCATTTGGAAGGATTAGTTGGGATTGGTCATCAGATTCAGAAAATTGAAGAGTTATTGAGTGAAGCTCGCATTGTGGGGATATGGGGTATGGGTGGTATAGGCAAGACCACTCTTGCAGGAGTTGTATTCGATAGGTTGAAAGCTCAGTTTGAAGCTTTCTCATTTGTTGGAAATGTGAGAGAACGACTAGGAAAAATTGGATTTGATGAATTATTGGAAAAATGCCTTAAAGAATTGTTAAAAGATGATGATATGAAGGCTTACAATTTAAGATCAACTTTTGTGGAAAGAAGGCTTCGCCATAAAAAGATTCTTCTCGTACTTGATGATGTGCATGATTCTATAGCAATTGAAGATTTAATCAAAGCATTTTGCTGGTTTGGAGAAGGAAGTAGAGTAATTATTATATCAAGAGACATGCAAGTGCTTAAGAATACTAATACTTCAACATATCATGTTCAGAAATTAGAGTTCTCTCATGCTCTACATCTCTTCAGTTTGAAAGCGTTTAAGCAAAATGAGCCATCAAAAAGCTATTTGGAGTTATCAGAGCGGGCAGTACATTATTGTGACGGAAATCCATTAGCCCTAAAAGTCTTGGGTTGCTTTCTTCATGGAAAAGGGAAAAAAGAATGGGAAAGTGCTTTAGAAAAACTAAATCAAGCTCTTCATCCAGGCATTTTTAATGTGTTGAAATTGAGTTTTGATGGGCTTGACGATATACAAGAGAGTTTATTTCTTGACCTCACATTTGTCTTGAAAGAAGTATGTAGTATTTCTGTGGATTGTACAGAACGTTTATATGGTTCTGCACATATTGATATAAGTGTACTTAAAGATAGATCCCTCCTTTCAGTGGATGAAAATGGCTATATTCATATGCATGCTCTTCTAATAGATATGGGGCTTGAAATTTCTAGGCAACAATTAATATCTAACCCTAGAAAACCCATTCGACTAAGGAGGCCCGAGGATATTTATCATCTTTTCAACAATGACAAGGTAATATTTTATTTTTTAAGTTTTTATTATATTCTTTATTTTCCTCATTTTATTTTCTTGTTATGTGTTTTCTGAAAAGGTATTTGTTTATTCATTAAAATCTTTGGTAAGTTTCCACATTTGCCTACTTAGATTTTTTAAGGCAAAAAAATCCTTTATTGGCTAGAATTAATTGGGCATGCATGGCCTTTAATTTCTGTCAGGTGTGATTTATTATTCTTCTTAAACTTTGAAATTTTCACCTTTTTAAGCTGAGATAGAATATGGTTGGCTAGTAGGATGTGTTATTCTAACTTTTAAGATATATGAAATGTAATATTCCCTCGCATTTTATTAATAAAAAAATTTATTATTACAAACGGGTCACATATGAAATTTTTTTCACCTTCACATTATGAAATTTGAATATAAAGAAAATTTCAAAAATTTTATATAGATGTTCATTAATAATTACTATCAATTATATGAAATATAAACGTGGACATTTAAGAAGATTCGTATAGCTGTCTTCCAAGCCAGCGTATATATTTGTTGTAACCAATTTATTCGTTTATTTATAATAAGATAAAATGGATCGTTTTTTTTTTTTTTGTTTTGCCAGAAAAATGAATCGTTTGGATAAAGTGCACAAAAGCGTATTCATTTTTTCTAAGAGAAATATATTTAATTGTTCCATTTGTTATTTAATCACGTTTTACATGTTAGTTAATCATTTTTCCCCATAATTTGATCACAAGGGGCTGAGGCAATTCAATGCTTATCATTAGACATGTGCAAGATAAAAAGGATTACATTCACAATTAGTGATTTTCAGAATATGAATGACTTAAAATTAGTCAGGACTATTGTGACATGTGCTATTTTAAAAGATAAAATTAGTGAACAAGAGTATATGAAAGTTGAGAACAAGTAAAATATTAAGCGATGCCATAACGTGGTCCACATGGTTCCTAGCTTCATATCTTGTCCTCATTTTCTGGTGCATAAGATTCGTAGGGATTCTGATTTTTCTATATCTTGTAATTGGTCTTGTCGTTAGTCTTTGGTTCATGTTTTCTATTTATTAAAAAGTTATGTTTGATAAGTATAATTACATATATGCTTTTATAGTTATATTAAATGTCTACGCATGAAAGTACGCAGGTACACGTACGAGCGTCTCTGTATGTTTACTTGTTTTTAGAAATTCATTTATTAAAAGTGAAATATGAATAGTAAGAATTTTTTGAATGAGATGCTCAACGTCGTAATTAATTTCTATATTTCTAATGGCAGATATATTTAATTGTTCTCCTGTATGTTTTTGGTCATTTTTTTAGGTATCGATGATTGTGTTTCATTGATTTGCTATTATATTTTAGGGGATTGAGGCAGCTCGATGCCTCTCATTGGACGAGAGCAAGACGAAAAGTATTACATTGAAAGTTAGTCATTTTCGAAAGATGCATAACTTGATATTTTTTAAAGCTTACAAGTCTGATTGGAGAAAGCCTTCAGCATTAAATGTTTGTGGAGATTTGGATTATCTTCCAGAAGAATTAAGATTTTTCATTTGGAAAGGATATCCACTACCCTATTTACCATTACATTTATGTGCTGAGAATCTTGTTAGACTTGAAATGCCTAATAGTAATATCCAACAACTTGGAAATGAAAATCAGGTACGTCTCATTTTTTATGTGTCATATTTGTCCCCTCTTAGTGAGTATAAGATGTTGCATGAAGCATTAACCAAATGTTGCACAATTGAAATGTTTGCTTTACTAGCATTAACTTGATGGTTAAACCCCTGTTGTATTCTCTATAGGTGATCCAATTCATGTTCTAATAGGCATGAGAGAAATTCTTGATTAAAATTGTTCGGATTGTTATCTAGTTTATTTAACAATGCTTCTTTTTGTTTTTTCAGCATTTTCCAAATTTAGAGGTAATCATTCTGAAGGATTCAAAACATCTCACTGCACTCCCAGATCTTTCTCATGCCCCTAAGATTAGATTGGTGGAACTTATGGGTTGTGTGAATTTAGTTCAAATCCATTCTTCAACACTCCCGAGCAATCCTGTCTATTTATTTGCAGCCAATTCTGAGCCAAAGCAAATAAACATTGGGGGAAGTATGAAAGGGGTAAGGTCACGGTTAGTAATGGTGTTCAATTGTCTGGATTTTGGCAAGTTGTCATTTCATAAAGTGACAATGAAGGTGTTGGCATGTGGTGACATCTTATGTGGTGTTAGATTCAAACATGTGATGATGCCATTGGAAGAGATAGCAGAATTGAGAAAGGGGACTCAAAGTTTGGCATCTCTACTTCCATTTGTTAGGATAGTTGGTTGCTTAAAGAGTCCAACTGAGTTTGGACATGATTTCAACCAACAATATACCTATGATATTGTTTATAGTTATTATCATGACTTCCTATTTAAAATGGATTTGAGGGGTGATAGAGGAGAAAGGGGTGTGGTGGGGCAATTGAGAAGACAAATGATTAATGATCGCCCTCATTTCTTTCAAGATGGCGGAGAGAGGGAGGAAGAAGAAGAAAGGTATAGTAAGAGTACTTCATTAACAGAAGATAGAGAAGAAGAGGACGATGAGTTAATAATAATGGAATATTGTGGTAGCAACAGTAATATTACATTCACAAGACTTCCTGACAGCATCACTCGCTGGTCATTACTGGGGAGACTGAAATTAAAAGAGAGTGATATTATTGCAAACGCAGGTTCGAGCATTCCTCAAGTTTCAATCCTAAAGTCACTTATTGCGCTCTCTCATGATCATTATTCCACAAGGATTCAACCTCTCTTGGACTTTAAACTCTCTTTCCCCGACATTTCGCCATCACGCGTTTATGGTCGTCCCACATATGTCGCTTACACCTTCACCTTGACACGACAACAAATTCCACTAAGCTATTTTGCCACGGGTTATGAAATTAATGGGTCAATGGATAAGAACCGTCGTCGTCCTGGGATCGTCCTGGGATTGGAGTAGCGTGGGGAACAATTTAATTAAAGTTTTCAGCTCAAAACAATTATTATTTAAATTTGTCTGAATATTTATCCTCAAGTGCTTCAACTTAATTTGTTTCTATGTTTTAAATTTTTTAATCAAACTACACCTTAAAAATGGGTGTGATTTATTTTGTTTTCTGAAACTTTAAAAATGTGGTATAAGAAGCACTAATCATGGTATATTAACAAAAGTTCCAGTAATATGGTCATCTTCCATTACTACTCAAACATTTGGAATTTTTTATACTTTAATTTCTCAAAAACTTAGTCCCATAACCTTCAAAGATATGGCTGGACTACTTTATCTCTCTTGACTGAAGTGTTCATTTATTTTAAGAATTGTTTTGAAGATCAAATTAACGGAGGAAATCTGCAGATCCCAAAGCTGACAGTTTTGCGATCTCTGTGAACTATCTTCCCTTCACATCCCGGTTTTCATACTTTCATTCTTTTCTTTTTTACTGTTTTGAGAGCATTTTTATCTGAGTTGTTATGGTTTGTTTAAAGAAAAAGCCCTGGAACTACCTTATGGTTATTTGCTTGAGTGAAAGACATCTTGGCTATGATAATTGGTTTTCAGATGGGTGTTTTGAAAAAAAAAAAAAAGAGAGTACCAATTTGATCTTAAAAAATGAAAGAAACAAAAAACTAAATGTTTTGTTATTTTCGGCTTCATTGAACTTTTAGGTAGCTAACTTTGAGCAATATTTTTTTTAAATTTTACTTCAAATAAAAACCTATCATATAAGCAGCGTTACTTATGACACTCGCATTAAGAATAGATGGAGTGAGAAATGCTACACCCTTTTTCTATAAAGTCATATTCATAAGAAATATAATATTTACCCATCAACAATATATTTTTACTAATGGAAAGTAAATCAAAAAAAAAGGTTTTGTAAACTAATGGATACGTGTGAAGAACTAGTTTGAAGAGGAGGAAGTTTGCAAAGCTCGAAACTGACATTTTTGAGAACCTGTGAGCTATTTCTTTTGCTTACCACCACTTCCACCAGGTTAATACTATCCCCTTGCTTCATCTCATTGATACTCTGTTTTGCAGGCATTTTTCCAGAATTATATTTTCAGGGTTTTCTTATCGCAGGAAAAATTGTGCAAAAAAATGTTAATTTCTGGTTTTTTCTAGTGTAGATCTAATAAACTTTTGCTTGCTCTTTCTATGGCCTTGGTTACAGGTTGCTGAAGGTTGGAGCGAGAAATTGCTATCAAATGGATGGAAACATTTACTTACTGCTAATAGAAGCATTACTGATACTATTGGCTTTATCAATTTCCATGGCTAACAGATTCATCTCTCCTTCCCTTTATGATAACCAAAGTACTGTTGCTATTGATGATAGGTACGTAGCTAGCTAGCTAGCTAGCATCTTATACGATTTTCTCCTATAACCCGATATTTGTTGACGGTTTGTTTCTATCTCTACAGTTCTAAATATGGTGTGATTTTAGCTCAAATGGATTCTCCTCTGCAACCAAGTATGACATCTTTCTTAGCTTTAGGGGGGAAGACACCCAGACACTTTCTCAACTTATCTCTATGAAGCACTTTGCGATGCAAAGATTCAAACTTTTATGGATCACAAGCAACCAGTTCTTCGGAAAACAATAGAGGAATCAGACATATTTTTGATTATTTTCTCAAAAGAATATACTTCTTCAATTTGGTGTATGGATGAGCTCGTTCATATCATGAAATGCAAGGATCAATATGGAAGAACTGTCATCCCTATTTTCTACAACGTGGATCCATCAAATGTTCGCAAAATAAGATGGGAGTTTTGGGGATGGAATCATTAAGCTTAAGCAGAGATTTAAGCACGACCAAAGAAGATTACAACATTGGACAAATGCTTTGATCCGATCAACAAATCTATCTGGGTGGCATTCAAAGAATTTCAGGTAGCTTCAACACCTTGTTCCCTTATTGTTTTCTTTCTTGGGGCATTAAACATGATCATTTTTTGAATTTGTATTTGTTCTAGGCCTGAACCCGAACTTACTAAAATGATTGTGAAGGATATTTTGAGCAAACTGAGTAACAATTCATCCTTTCATTTGGAAGGATTAGTTGGGATTGGTCATCAGATTCAGAAATTGAAAAGTTACTGAGTAAAGCTCGCATTGTGGGGATATGGGGTATGGGTGGTATAGGCAAGACCACTCTTGCAGGAGTTGTATTCGATAGGTTGAAAGCTCAGTTTGAAGCTTTCTCATTTGTTGGAAATGTGAGAGAACGACTAGGAAAAATTGGATTTGATGAATTATTGGAAAAATGCCTTAAAGAATTGTTAAAAGATGATGATATGAAGGCTTACAATTTAAGATCAACTTTTGTGGCAAGAAGGCTTCGCCATAAAAAAATTCTTCTGGTGCTTGATGATGTGCATGATTATATAGCAATTAAAGATAGCATTTGACTGGTTTGGAGAAGGAAGTAGAATAATTATCACATCAAGAGACATGTAAGTGCTTAAGAATACTTATACTTCAACATATCATGTTCAGAAATTAGAGTTCTCTCATGCTTTACGTCTCTTAAGTTTGAATGCTCTTAAGCAAAATGAGCCATCAAAGAGCTATGTGGAGTTATCAAAGTGGGCAGTACATTATTGTGACGGAAATCCATTATCCCTAAAAGTCTTGGGTTGCTTTCTTCATGGAAAAGGGAAAAAAGAATGAGAAAGTGCTTTGGAAAAAATAAATCAAGCTCTTCACCAGGGCATTTTTAATGTGTTGAAATTGAGTTTTGATGGGCTTGACGATATACAGAAGAGTTTATTTCTTGACGTCACATTTTTCTTGAAGGAAGAATGGAGTAAAATTTCTATGGATTGTATAGAACATTTATATAGTTCTCCACATATTGATATAAGTGTCCTTAAAGATAGATCCCTCCTTTCAGTGGATGAAAATGGTTATATTTAGATGCATGTCTTCTAATACATATGACGCTTGAAATTTCTAAACAATAATTAATATCTAACCCTAGAAAACCCATTCGACTAAGGAGGCTTGAGGATACTTATCATCTTTTCAACAATGAGAAGGTAATATTTCATTTTTTAAGTTTTTATTATATTTTTATTTTCCTCATATTTTATTTTCTTGTTATGTGTTTTTCGAAAAGGTATTTGTTTGTTCATTGAAATCTTTGGTGAGTGTCAACATTTGCCTTGTTAGCAAAAAATATAAGTTTAGAATGTTTACTGAATAATATTCATATATATACCTTATTGAGAGGATTACAAGGTTTATATATATACAAAATAGAGACAGATAAAGCATGATTGATGGAAGCAATTCAAAGAGTAGTCGAGGAATTGTCAATAAATTTCACTAGCAACTTTCTTCTTCAACAATATCATACCACCGTCTTAAACTATATTCACAACTACACTACTTCTAACATTCCCCCTCAAGTTGGAGCATATATATTGATCATGCCCAACTTGTTATAAAGATTTTGAACCCGTGTCCCATGTAAGGCTTTTGTCAGAAGATCTACCAGTTGATCGTCGAATCGTATGTGCCCTGTAGATACAATATTTTTTTTTTTGATCTTATCACAAATAAAATGACAGTCAATCTCAATATGTTTTGTTCGTTCATGGAACACAGAGTTCGATGCTATATGAAGTGCTGTTTTATTGTCACAATATAGTTTTGCAGGCAATGTCGTGTGATGCCAATTTCCTTTAAGAGTTGAAATACCCACACAATTTCTTATACTGACTGTGACATGGCTATATATTCCGCTTCTGCACTTGATTTTGACACAACTCCTTGCTTCTTACTTCTCCAAGATACCAAATTTCCACCAACAAGCACACAGTAACCCGTAATGGATCGTCTTGTGGCCTTATATCCTGCATGATCACATCATAGAAACACTCAATTTTAGTGTGCCCATAATCTATATAAAGAATACCAAGACCTGGAGAACCTTTCAAATAATGCAAGATATGTTCTAAAGCTTCCCATTGTGCCACCGTTGGTGATGTCATAAATTGGCTAAGCTTACTGATTGAGAAGGTTATATCAGGACGAGTTACTATTAGATAATTCAGCTTCCCAATAAGTCTTTTATATCTCTCAGGAAATGGATACGGTTTCAATTTTTATGGATCAATCTTCCTCAAATCATCAGGCAGTTCATCAAACATACTAGCATTAAGATCGACGAAGGGATTCGAAATCATGGGAATGCTACTTGGCGCAGCTCCAAGCTTTCCAGTCTCCTTTAAGAGATCAAGAACATACTTCCTTTGAGTCAAAAGAATACCTTTCTTGCTTCTCAAAACTTCAATACCAAGAAAATACCTTAATGACCCCAAATCTTTTGTCTGGAAATGAGAATTCAGGAAGACTTTAAGTTTTGAGATTCTAGAATTATTACTCCCTATAATCACAATGTCATCAACATATACTACTAGAAGAATCATGCCTGCATCAGATTGCTAGTAGAACACAAAGTGATCACACTTGCTTTGACTTAATCCAAACTTCTTGACTACATCACAGAATCTATTAAACCAGCCACGAGGACTTTGCTTTAGATCATACAATGACTTCCGAAGGTAGCACATTTTCCTATTCTCCCCCTGAGCAACGAACCTAGGTGGTTGCTCCATATAAACTTCGTCAAGGAGGTCACCATTCATAAAAGCATTCTTAACATCTAACTGATGCAAATCCCAATGATATGTGGCAGCCAAAGAGATAAGAAGACGAACAGAGGTGAGCTTTGCCACAGGAGAGAAAGTCTCGAAATAATTAATACCACAAGTTTGTGCATACCCTTTGGCAACGAGCCAAACTTTTAATCATTCCAAGGATCCATCAGCTTTAGTTTTAACAACAAATACCCATTTAAAACCAATAGCCTTCTTTTCAGGCGGGGGATCAACAAGAGTCCAGGTACCAGACTTGTCAAGGGCCAAAATTTCATCTTCCATCGCCGCACGCCAACCAGGGTGAGTTAGGGCTTGGTGAAGGGTAGTAGGAGTAGAGATGGAATTAAGTGTGGCAATAAGGGAGACGAAAATTAGGGACAAAGTCTGGTAGGATACAAAAGATGAGATAGGATAGGTGCAGTCAGCATATCTTTTGGGAGGGCAATGAGGACGGGTACCTTTTTGGAGGGCAATGGTCAGGTCATCAGAAGTAGCAACAGGAGAATCTGGAATAGGTGGTTCAAGGACAGCAAGTGGAGGATCGACGAAAATAGAAGCAAGGACGAGGGAGGCGTCAACAGAATCATTCAGCAAAGCAGGAACTGGTGAGGGTGAAATATTGGCAACATCAACATCATTGATGATATCAGATTCAAGAATAGCAGCTTGTGAGTGAGGTACAGGATAAACCAAGAGATCATCAATTTCATCCATGACAGAGGGAGACTCAGAGACGGTCGAAGCCTTGAAGAAAGGAGAGGACTCATGAAAAACAACATCAGTGGACACAAGATAATGGTGGAGATCTGGAGAGTAACATCGATAACCCTTCTGAACTCAAGAATAGCCAAGGAAAACACATCTTAAGGACTTAGGATCAAGTTTACTAACACTGGGACGGACATCCTGAACAAAACAGACACAACCAAAGAGTTTAGGATGAAGAGGGAACAATTTAGTGGTGGGAAATAGAATGGAATACGGAATATCCCCACCAAGAACAGCTGAAGGCATGCGATTGATGAGAAAATAGGCAATAGAGACGGCATCGGCCCAAAAACTTTTAGGGACAGAGGAATGAAACATGAGAGCTCGTGCAGTTTCTAAGAGATGTCGATTCTTTCTCTCAGCAACACCGTTTTGAGCAGGGGTATCAACACAAGATGATTGGTGAAGAATACCATGATTTTGTATGTAATCGGTGAATATAGTGGAAAAATATTCTTTGGCATTATCACTACGTAAGATTTTCATAGAAGTATTAAACTGGTTTTGAATTTCAGCATAGAAATTATGAAAGTGAGTAAATAATTCAAAACGATGTTTTATTAAGTAAATCCAAGTGTTCGGGAAAAATCATCAACAAAAGTGACAAAGTAATGATAACCAATTTGAGACATAACTAAACAAGGACTCCAAACATCAGAATGTACTAACTCAAAGGGGGATGCAGCCCGTTTATTAACGCGAGGTGCCAAATGAACATGATGGTATTTGGCAAACTGACATGACTCACAATCTAAAGCATACACTGTTGGAAATTGTGTCTAAAGGGCCAATCATTGTACTTTGAACATTATTAATTTAATGAAATTTCTCCATTCTGTTATCATATTATTTGCAAGTTAACTATGATAATTGTATCCTTGGATAAATTATAAAGATTATCCTAAAATGTCCCTGGTTGGTCATCTATGCGGGAGCAAAGATGAGATAAGACTAGTATGACTTTGATAAGATATGGAGATACGAATCAAAGTCTTAGGCACTTGTAAGAGTACAAGGTGCTGGACCGAGCCACTATGTGAAAGCTACATGGATTAAGTCATAAGCTTTTCTCATGTATAACCACGTCACAATGTCCTTAGACTTGAGGTCATCATGGATTCCTACATGAGAGTTGCTAAGCTTTGAACTAGTCAAAAGTCACTTTTGACCGGGTGATGATAAAGGCTACGATCAGGCTTGGTGGTTTTTCATGCAGAGGAATATGAATGATCAAGATGGAATTTGTCCCTCACATTAGTAGAGAGATATTACTGGGCCATTCGATGAGTGAGTCTGAGAAATGTATGGTCATATTACAATGGAAAGGAGTTTCCATTTCTATTGTTAGACTACTCAGGAATCGAGTAAGTAATGGTGAGGAACAAGAGGATGACATTATACATGCCTCATCCTTGACCGATATATCGTGTGACAAAAGGGATGTGAATGGTTGTATGACAGGTTGCATCGTATTAACGATCCTCATATGAATTGGGTAGTCGTAATGTCTTGCTAGAGGCCGCTTGCGACTTATGGGTTAATACAGTTATTGGCCCACTGCCAACCTCATATGAGCCTACAGGGTCGCACACAAAAATGGCCCAACACGAGATAATGTTTAATTTAGGGTAGACGAATTATATATATATATATATGTAATATAAAAATTCGTTAATAATATTATATAGATATGTATTTTCGAAATACATATTATATGTGTGTGTATGTGTGTGTGTGTGTGTATATATGATATGATATTTTTATATTGTATTTGCTTTAAATTTAATTTATTAAGATACAATAAATTTAATAACTGACATGATAGAGATATAGTATCTCAGATTTAATTTATGAAAATAAATTAAATCTAATGACTCTTTATTTAGATTAAATAAATTGGTTAAATTAAAACTGTTAGACAGATTTAATTTAAACTGAATTTATTTAATTAGCTCACCAAGATAATTAATTGTTAATTAATTTCGAAACTAATAAGGATTAATTTTGAAATTCAAATATAGCCCTTATATGCTATAAACTTGATAGAGCAGATAGACTCATACACGCATGAGAATTCAGAGCCGCAAGGGAAACCCTAGGAGACATTGGAGGCACTAGCACGCAGTCTCTGTTAGAGAGCATTCATGTGGATACTGGTAGAGGGAGCGGACCTAACGTGTTGGCTCCTAGAGATCGTGAAAACCCTAAGTTGAAAAGGTACGAGTTCTTTCTAACCCGATTTAAACGCCGTTGATAGATCCTGGATTAGGATCGGTGAAAATTTTTATAATTCTTCTGCTGTGCCTGCCGATCCTAACAGTGGCATCAGAGCCAGGTCAATTGTGCGTTTAAATTGAGTTTATGTTCTTATACATGTGATATATATAGGATATATATGTGTGTTTATAAGAAAACGTCTGACTATGTTAATTCGAAAAGGAATATGTTCAACGTCATTATGCGTTTTCGGATAGTACTATATGTTTATGTGATTTGGTGAGATTGTTTCAATTACATGTGATCTATTTATGTTTCAATTCTGCCACTAGCATCGCGATTTCTATTCTGGATTTGATCTGAAGTAGAATTCATCGTTTAGGTTTTGAATAGGTTAATCACGGCGTACAGACACATTAGGGTCTCTATTCGGGTATTAGGGATCCGAAATATGGGGAAGACAATCCGGATCAGAACCGTTCTGGGCCATTGTTGAGATTTTTAAACTGGGCCGAAATCCATTTAGAACTGGATTGAAACAAATATTTTAAAAATTGGGTCAAAAATTTTAAAATGTTTCAAATATTTCTTTTAAAAGGAATGTGCCTTTTTCAAAAGCTCTAGGGGCGCTGCCCCTTGACCCCGCCTGCTAACCTGCTAGCGGGACCGCCGTGACTACCTGTTCGTAGCGCAATATAATCTAATCACGACATTTATTGCTTTTCATATTGTATGAATGCTTGTGTGATTTATTATTTATACTTGTTTGGGTATGGCGAACAACATGGCTTTAGAATTTTACAAAGGGTTGTAATATTTAAATACGGCCTACGTGCTGTGCCTTTCTCTAAATACTCTTGATGTACATTCTCTTCTCATCTTATTGCCCTCGAATGTTTAAATGAGGTTTCTCTCAATGTATTTCTTTTCTTATTTAGAGAAGTCCTCTTATTGGCTTGGGAGGATTTTAGGTTAGGTAAGCCATGTTGTGTCACGTTTAAATTATGCTTTTGATAAGATCATTGCATGAATACTTTTTCGTTTATATGTATTTATCTGTATGAGATACGACCACGATTGCATTCATATAAACAAGACTAATTAATTGAGCCATCTGAATCAAATCTTAAGTCATAATGCCGTCAATTAATGAATACTTGTCAAAACCTAGATCGCTAAATTGTGGAAACCACCAAAGTGGATGCACTTGAGTTATCTTGATGAGACAAGCTTGAGTAATGGTGCTACTCATAGTATTCATTATTGTTTTGACTTAATTGAGATTAATAAAACGGTTTTTGAATCTCAAGGCATTAGATGGAGTTAAACATGTCGGATCATATGATGATTAAATCCTATAAAGATCTAAGAGTTACATGTGATGTAATTGGTAAATAGGTTACCTACCTAAATAACTTGAATTTAAAAGTCTTGCCAAAGCGGACTTAAGTTTAAGCCAAATATGGATCTTAGCCCACTAATTATTATATTGAGGGTTGTTAATTTAGTGGGAGATTACTAACTAACTTTGCAAATTTTAAGTGTAGAATCATGTCGACTAGTAATACTGCTACACTATCTTTGTGATCGATCCTTGAGAAGGACAAATTCAATGGGACAAACTTTCTTGACTGGTTCAGGAACTTGAGAATTGTTCTCAAGCAGGAAAGAAAGGCTTATGTCCTAGATCAACCCATTCTTGAGGAGCCTGCAGCCAATGCTCTAAGAGCTCAGAGAGATACTTACACAAAGTATAAGGATGACTCTATGGATGTAGGTTGCCTGATGCTTGCCACTATAGTTCCAGAGCTCCAAAGAGATCTGGAGCTAATGGAGGCTCATAAGATGATTGTCTATCTCAAGGATATGTTCCAACAACAGGCAAGGCAAGAAAGGTATGAGACCATAAAGGCCTTACATTCTTGCAAGATGGCTGAAGGTGCATCAGTTAGTACTCATGTGTTAAAGATGAAAGGCTACATTGATCACCTTGAGAGGCTTGGATTTCCTATGAGCCAGGAGTTAGCTACGGATTTGATCCTAAACTCACTCCCGGAGAGTTATGACCAGTTTGTCATGAACTACAACATGAACAACATGAAGAAATCAATTTCTGAGCTGTATGGGATGCTCAAAACTGCTGAGCAAAGTATTAAGAAAAAGCTCAATACAATTTTGATGGTTTAGAAAGGAAAGGGTATAAAAAAGAAAGGGAAAGACAAATGGAAGGGTAATGGCTTAGGTGGTAAGACCAAAGAGTCAAACAAGCCCGAAACCAAGCCTGTACCCAAGAAGGAAAAGCCTCCAAAGGAAGGAGTTTGCTACTTCTGCAATGAACCCGGTTATTGGAAGAGGAATTGCAAACTCTACCTGAAGGATCAGAAAAAGAACAAGAAGGATAGCAAGGCTATCGCTTCAGGTATTTATGTTATAGACATTCATTTTTCTACTTCCTCTACATGGCTATTAGATACCACATGTGGTTCTCACATTTGTACAAATGTGCAGGGTTTAAAGAATAGTAGAAAGCTGAAGAAGGGCGAGGTAGACCTACGAGTTGGAAATAGAGCAAGAGTTGCTGCTTTAGCTGTAGGCACTTATGAATTAGTTCTGCCCAGTGGGCTTTTATTAGTCTTGAGCAATTACTATTATGTTCCTGCTTTGAGTAGTAACATTGTTTCTCTTTCTTATTTAGATAAGGAAGGTTATACTTCCATTACTAGAAATGGTAAATATTCTATTCATCGTGATGACATTTTCTATCTTGATGGTGATTTGCATGTTGGTCATTATAAATTAAATTTGGAACATCCTAATAATGGGAATATCTATAACGTAACTACTAAAAGGATAAAATCAAACGATTTGAATCCGACCTACCTATGGCATTGTCGTCTAAGCCATATAAATGAGAAACACATTTCCAAACTCCATCAAGATGTATTTCTTAACTCATTTGATTTTGAATCATATGATACATGCAAATCTTGCTTATTAGGAAAGATGACAAAGGCACCTTTTACTAGGCATAGTGAGAGGGCCACTGAATTATTGGGCCTCATACATATAGATGTATGTGGACCGTTAAATACAGCTGTCAGAGGAGGTTATGTCTACTTCATTACATTTATAGATGACTTTAGTAGATATGATTATATCTATCTAATGAAACATAAATTTGAATCTTTTGAAATGTTCAAAATATTCCAAAATGAAGTACAAAATCAACTTGGCAAAACAATTAAAGCACTTCGATCTGATCGAGGTGGTGAATATTTGAGCCAAGAGTTCATTGACCATCTTAGAAGTTGTGGAATAATCTCACAATTAACTCCTCCAGGAATACCATAATGGAATTGTGTTTCTAAATGGAGAAATCGAACACTATTAGATATAGTTCGATCTATGATGAGTCAAGTAGATCTGCCACCATCCTTTTGGGGACATGCCCAAGAGACAGCCACGTTCACACTAAATCGTGTTCCATATAAGGCAATTAAAAAGACACCATATGAGATATGGACTGGAAAGAAACCAAGTTTATCTTTTCTTAAGATCTGGGGATGTGAGGTCTATGTTAAGCAACAAGCCTCTGATAAATTAGCACCCAGATCATCAAAGTGCCTTTTCGTGGGGTATCCTAAAGAAACGAAAGGATACTATGTCTACAATCCCACCGATAATAAAGTGTTTGTTATTTGAAATGTTAAGTTTCTCGAAAGAGAGTTTGTCTCTAAAATAACCAGTGGGAGCAAGGTACATCCCGAAGAAATTCGAGAGTCACAAGATAGTACAGAACCACAGATGGACATTAGAGAAGACCCACAACAAGTTGTTGAGCCTCCTCAAGTAACACAAGGTCCACGAAGATCTGATAGGACACGGCATCAGCCTCAGAGATATGGATTTCTGATTACTGAAGGCCATGATGTGTTGCTCATTGAGCAAAATGAGCCAACCACCTATCGAGAAGCCATAGTGGGACCAAACTCTGAGAAATGACTAAATGCCATGAAGTCTGAAATGCAATCCATGTACGACAATCAGGTATGGACCTTAGTCGATCCACCTGAAGGTGTAAAACCATCGGGTGCAAATGGGTTTTCAAGGAGAAAACTAACATGGATGGCAATGTAAATGTCTTCAAGGCACGACTGGTTGCAAAAGGATTCACTCAAACTCATGGTGTAGACTATGATGAAACCTTTTCCCCAGTTGCAATGGCCAAATCAATCAGAATCCTTCTTACTATTGCAGCATATTATGACTATGAAATATGATAGATGGACGTCAAAAAAGCCTTCCTTAATGGAAAGCTGCTTGAGGATGTGTACATGACACAACCTGAAGGTTTTGTGCGTCCAGAGGACTCTGGTAAAGTTTGCAAGCTTCAAAGATCCGTCTATGGATTGAAGCAAGCATCTCTGAGCTGGAGTCATCGTTTTGATGAAGTAGTCAAAAAGTTTGGATTTATTCAAAACATCGATGAACCTTGTATTTACAAGAAGATTAGTGGGAGCATAGTTGTATTTCTAGTGCTTTATGTAGATGACATCCTACTCATTGGGAATGACATTCCTACCTTGCAGAGTGTCAAGTCTTGGTTAGGAAAGTCCTTTTCAATGAAAGACTTAGGTGAAGCTACCTACATCCTAGGGATTAGGATCTATAGGGATAGATCTAAAAGACTAATAGGCCTAAGTCAGAGCACATACATAGACAAGACACTGCATAGGTTCAGTATGCAGGATTCAAAAAGGGGTTACATGCCCATATCTCATGGCATCTATCTTAGCAAGGATCTGTGTCCTAGCACACCTGATCAGCACTATCACATGAGTAAGGTTCCATATGCCTCAGCCATTGGATCCATCATGTATGCCATGCTATGTACTCGACCAGATGTGTCATTTGCCTTCAGCATGACTAGCAGATATCAACAAGATCCTGGTGAGGGTCATTGGACTGCGGTCAAAAATATCCTAAAGTACTTAAGAAGGACTAAAGACCTAATTTTGGTCTATGGTAGATTGGATGATGAGCTCTATGTAACTGGTTACACAGATGCAAGTTTCCAAACTGACCAAGACGACCTTAAATAGCAATCTGGATACGTATTCCTCCTGAATGGTAGAGCAGTAAGCTAGAAGAGCTCCAATCATAGCACTGTAGCAGATTCTACAACAGAAGCTGAGTATATAGCAGCATCGGATGCAGCTAAAGAAGCCGTTTGGATCAAAAAGTTCATTACTGAACTAGGGGTGGTGTCTACCATCTCAAATCCAATAGATTTGTTCTGTGTCAATGGCGGTGCTATTGTACAGGCCAAGGAGCCTAGGTCACATCAAAGGACCAAGCATATACTTAGGTGATTTCATCTTATTAGAGAAATCAATGATAGAGGTGATATAAAGATATGCAAAGTAGCAGGAGAAGACAATGTTGTTGATCCTCTTACTAAGCCGCTTGCACAGGCAAAGCATGAGCGTCATGTTAGGACAATGGGAATTAGGCAAATTAATGATTGTACCTAGGGCAAGTGGGAGGATGTTGGAAATTGTGCCTAAAGGGCCCATCATTGTACTTTGAACATTATTAATTTAATAAAATTTCTTCATTCTGTTATCATATTATTTGCATGTTAACTATGATAATTGTATCCTTGGATAAATCATTAATATTATCCCAAAATGTCCCTGGTCGGTCATCTATGTGGGAGCAAAGATGAAATAAGACCAGTATGACTTTGATAAGATATGGAGATACGAATCAAAGTCTTAGGCACTTGTAAGAGTACAAGGTGCTGGACTGAGCCACTATGTGAAAGCTACATGGATCAAGTCATAAGCTTTTCTCATGTATAACCACGTCGCAATGCCCTTAGACTTGAGGTCATCATGGATTCCTACATGAGAGTTTCTAAGCTTTGAACTAGTCAAAAGTTACTTTTGACCGGGTGATGATAAATGCTACGATCAGGCTTGGTGGTTTTTCATGCAGAGGAATATGAATGATCAAGATGGAATTTGTCCCTCACATTAGTAGAGAGATATTACTGGGCCCCTCGATGAGTGAATATGAGAAATGTATGGTCATACTACAATGGAAAGGAGTTTCCATTTCTATTGTTAGACTACTTAGGAATCGAGAAAGTAATGGTCAGGAACAAGAGGATGATATTATCCATGCCTCATCCTTGACCGATATATCGTGTGACAAAGGGACGTGAATGGTTGTATAACAGGTTGCATCGTGTTAACGATCCTCATATGAATTGGGTAGTCGTAATGTCTTGCTAGAGGCCGCTTGCGACTTATGGGTTAATACAGTTATTGGCCCACTGCCAACCTCATATGAGCCTACAGGGTCGCACACAAAAATGGCCCAACACGAGATAATGTTTAATTTAGGGTAGACGAATTATATATATATATATGTAATATAAAAATTCGTTAATAATATTATATAGATATGTATTTTCGAAATACATATTATATGTGTGTGTGTGTGTGTGTATGATATGATATTTTTATATTATGTTGTTTTAAATTTAATTTATTAAGATATAATAAATTTAATAACTGACATGATAGAGATATAGTATCTCAGATTTAATTTATGAAGATAAATTAAATCTAATGACTCTTTATTTAGATTAAATAAATTGGTTAAATTAAAACTGTTAGACAGATTTAATTTAAACTGAATTTATTTAATTAGCTCACCAAGATAATTAATTGTTAATTAATTTCGAAACTAATAAGGATTAATTTTGAAATTCAAATATAGCCCTTATAGGCTATAAACTTGATAGAACAGATAGACTCATACACGCATGAGAATTCAGAGCCGCAAGGGAAATCCTAGGAGACATTGGAGGCACTAGCACGCAGTCTCTGTTGGAGAGCATTTGTGTGGATACCGGTAGAGGGATCGGACCTAACGTCTTGGCTCCTAGAGATCGTGAAAACCCTAAGTTAAAAAGGTATGAGGTCTTTCTAACCTGATTTAAATGCTTTTGATAGATCCTGGATTAGTATCAGTGAAAATTTTTATAATTCTTCCGCTGTGCCTGCCGATCCTAACAGACACAAATGAGCATAGAGGATACAATTTTCAGAGAGAGGATAGGGACATATGACCTAGACGACAATTAACTTCAAAAAGGGATGACCTACTAGAACAAGCAATGGAACGTGGGACCATATCATCAAGAATGTAATGCCTGCCAGATTCGTAACCTTTACCAACAATCTGCTTCGTCGACAAATCCTGAATTAAACAATGGTCAGGGAAGAGTAAGATAAAACAATTCAAATGACGAGTGAGTTTACTAGGGCATAGGAGATTAAATATAAGATCAGGGGTGTTAAGGACAGAGGTTAACGAAATAGAGGAAGTTGGGTTGGCTGTGTCTGAACCAAGCACACAAATAGAGGAACCATTGGCTACGAATATGGAAGATGGATTGGTGTAAGTTGCATACGATGAAAATAAATTATGGTTACCTGTCATATGATCGGTGGCTCCAGAATCTATAATCCACTTCGTGGAGGAAGTAGCAAGACCAGAGGATAGATTATCTGTAGCAAGTCCCCCAGCATGTGATGGACCAATATTGAACTGATTAGAATCAGGCATCTGTGTACTATGGGCAAAACCACGTTGCTGATCTCGTTGTTGCTTATTCTGTAATTTGAAACAGTTTTTCTTAATGTGACAAGGTTTCTTGCAATAATTGCAGATAATACCACTATAGTTCACTGGTTGAGTGCTAGTGTCATGTTTGGACCTATAGTTCTTGTTTTCAAAAGAGCTACGCCCAGCTAGAGCACTTGCAATTGGATCAATGGACGGATGCACCAAATTATCAGCATGAAGTACTCGAGAAAACACATCTTCAAGAGAGGGAAGCCCTTAACTAGACAAAATCTAAGAACGAATCGTTTCATATAAAGGGTCAAGAGCTTCAAGAAAGCTGATAATCGCCTAAAGTTCCAGATTCTTAATACGAGTTGAAAGATCTGCCTGCGAAGACATGAGTACTTTCATTTCTTCATACAACCTCTTGAAGTCGAGAAAGAAGTCTTTTAAGGACCAGCCCTGCTGTTGAGAACGATAAAAACCTTTGCAGACCTCATGAACCTGAGTGATATTGCCTTTACCAAAAAAACATAAATTCAAGGTACTACACAATTTCTTTGATGGAATTACAGTGGCTAATTGAAGACGGAATCCGTTATTCAATAGAATTTTGAATTTGAAACAGAATTCTAGCATCCGCTCTTTGCCAAGCCAAAAGTTTTGTTTCATCACCAGGAGGAGGATCCTCAGTTAAATGAGTTTCCATTTCAATTCCCAAAATATAAACTCTAACAGTTCTGTTCCAATCACTGTAATTTGTCTAATTCAACTGTGAAGCAGTGATCTTAACAGACATAGGCAACATATCGGAGGATTTAGAATCAACCATGATGGAAGTTAAGTAGTAGTATACAAACTATCGTCACAAAGTTGCAGTATTAACAAATAATAAAAAAAAGAACGTACCACACTCTGAACTCAAACTAGCTGCAACACATGGGCCCCGCAAAGATACACTCAATCAAACTAATGTTAGAAAGATAAAATGCTTCAAACAAGGCAAGGGACCCTCAGAAACATAAAACACTAACTCTAGTGACAAACTGCAACTTGCGAACGTGGAAACGGAAGCGAAGACCAAAGCTCAAATTTCAAATATGTCAGATGACCACAAAACTTCAGAGGCAGGAAGAGGGTGAGAAGTCGATTAGAACACCGCAAACAGTGTCATATACGGACACTAGAGGTTCACCCACGCACTGGCGCATGTCTCTGGTGGCAGAGCCTCAGTCGGCTCGTGAGAGAAGACGCGCCGTCAGAACAAGATGGTTTTTATGGGCTGAGCCGATTTGAGGTCAGGAATGTTGGATATATGGCGCGTGTAGGAAGAAATGGTTTAGGTGAAGTGGATCTGAGACAAAAAAAAAAGAAGCTTTTGTGGCCGGAAAAAGTGGTGATGTCGCCGGTATTTCAGAGAACAAATACTGAACAGCAGAGACTAATAATGCTCTGATACCATGTTAGCAAAATGTAAGTTCAGAATGTTTACTGAATATTATTCATATATATACCTTATTGAGAGGATTACAAGGTCTATATATATACAAAATAGAGACAGATCAAGCGTGATTGATGGAAGAAATTCAACGAGTAGTTGAAGGAATTGTCAACAAATTCCACTACCGACTTGCTTCTTCAACAATATCATACCACCGTCTTAAACTATATTCACAACTACACTACTTCTAACATGCCTGATTAGATTTTTTAAGGCAAAAAAATCCTTTATTGGCTAAGATTAATTGGGTATGCATGGCCTTTAATCTCTGTTAGGTGTGATTTATTATTCTTCTTAAACTTTGAAATTTTCACCTTTCTATGTTGAGATAGAATATGGCTAGCTAGTAGGATGTGTTATTCTAACTTCTAAGATATATGAAATTTAATATTCTGACCCGTTTTATTAATAAGAAACTTAATATTTCAAAACGGTCACATGAAATTTTTTTCACCTTCACATTATGAAATTTGAATATAAAGGAAATTTCAAAAATTTTATATAGATGTTCATTAAGAATTACTATCAATTATATGAAATATAAACGTGGACATTTAAGTAGGTTCGTACAGTTGTCCCTCGAGCCAGTGTGTATATTTGTTGTAACCATTTTATTCGTTTATTTATAGTAAGATAAAATGGATCGTTTTTTTGTTTGCCAGAAAAATGAATCGTTTGGTTAAAGTGCACAAAAGCATATTCATTTTTCTAAGAGAAATATATTTAATTGTACCATTTTTTTAATCACGTTTTACATGTTAGTTAATCATTTTTCCCCATAATTTGATCACAAGGGGCTGAGGCAATTCAATGCTTATCATTAGACATGTGCAAGATAAAAAGGATTACATTGACAATTAGTGATTTTCAGAATATGTATGACTTAAAATTAGCCAGGACTATTGTGACGTGTTATTTTAAAAGATAAAATTAGTGAACAAGAGTATATGACAGTTGAGAACAAGTAAAATATTAAAGCGATGCTATAACGTGGTCCACATGGTTCCTGGCTTCATATCTTGTCCTCATTTTCTGATGCATAAGATTCATAGGGATTCTGATTTTTCGATATCTTGTAATTGGTCTTGTCGTTAATCTTTAGTTCATGTTTTCTATTTATTAAAAAGTTATGTTTGATAAGTATAATTACATATAGGGAAAATCACTCCCAGGTCCCAAGCAACAGAGATATCCACAGAAAAGTCCCTGGAGATTCTGAAATATCAGAAAAGTCCCTAGGGACTTTTCTGATATTATTTCCTAATGTAAAATGACAAAGATGCCCACATTCTAATCTCCTTCACTCAAAATCAGACTCGTGCTTTAGCAGCAATTGAAGACCTTGCCCTTGCTTCTCGCCTTCTGTCACTGCCGCTCTGCTCCCAATCGTCGTCCATCGATGCTCCTCTCCTAGTCGGCGTGCGTCACTTGAGCTCCGCTCCCATTCACTACGTCGCTGCTACTCCTCTCCCAATCGTTGTGCATCGCTGCTCTGCTTCGAGTCGCCGTCTGTCATACAACTTAATATTTTAATGTTATATGATTTGCTATTCAGTTGTAACAGTACAGTGATGAAATTGCAAAATTTCTTAATTCATGTAACCTCTATAGCATTCTCTATGTACTATGACTTGTTAGAGATTTTGTTGCTATATATAATTATTCAAGCATCATTATCATATTGACGAAAATAAAAGTATCATTCTCATGTTATCTGTGGTAGGTTTCCATTGAGCTCTGATGTCATGTTTTAAGTGATTGGCCTAGCCTTGCATATTTGTTTTGCATTGCTTCATTTAAGATGGTTGTTACTTCATATATTTTGGAGTTATAATGTTTGGGGATGAAATCAAAGATTAATAAAAGTTAATAGAAAACTAGCTTAATTCCAGTTTGGACACATTTTTCATTTTTCTTCCCTTTTGCTTATTCTTTTCTTGATCTATCCTGCATAGCATAAAAGTGGTTGGTTTGATTTGGAGGCTCTTGGCTGTGTCTTGTTTTATATGTTGTGAAAATGAATGCAGCTTTTGATAGGCCCCCTTTTTTTGGTAATACATTCTCTTAAACCTAAGAAATTGGACTTAAATTTGACTGAAATTCAGAATGCTCGTGGTATTATAGATGTTCTTGCAGAAATGCTCAATGCAATCGAACCAAGTAACAAAGAAGTAAGTTGCTTTCCTTGAATATACATTTAAAACATGATGTATCGTATGAGAATACCTTTAGCTACTGATTATTGGCAAAGATGTCATAGATTGTTGGCTTTTGTTAATTTAGCCACTGATTAGGTTGAAAGTGTTTAGCACCCTGTCTGGGATACTATGTAGGCTTATCATGAAGCAGTCTTTGAATTTTAGTTGGATATTGGTTTGAGGTCCTTGTAAAGTACTTCACTCAAGTATCTAGGTGTGGCCATGTGGCTTATGCTAAACTAAATCAATTTGTTATAACTTGCAAACGATTATATGATCATTCTCTTACACTAAGATTTTGTTATATGATTAGGTACCAGCAGTTGTTTGAAATCATGATCTGTTGTAGTTACAGGGGAGACATTAATTTTGCAGACTATTACTGGTTGGACAGTCACCTTGTGAAAATAACTCATGATGTTGTGAAAACATACATTAGAACTTGTAAAAGCCGATGTCAACTGTTGTAAAAATTGTCAGCAGGAGTTGTAATCAAATAAGCACAGTAATGAGTTAAAATCATGGTTAGCTTCTATGAAAGTGGGAAGGTGTGCAATTTATAAACTCATGGGATAATTACAATTCACTTGTAAATGTAACTAATGCACTTGATAAAATAGGCATAACAAGTTGTTAATAACTTGATACATTATAACCAAGTCAGCTGCTCTAACACCCCCAATGGGAAATATTAATGCAATTGTGAGATCTTGCGTTGCAAATAAATATAGTTTCATCCAGCAATGAGACGAAGTTGTAAAAAGACTCAACATGTTGTTAACATATGCTTAAGAAGTTGTAAATAGATGCTTGACAAGTTGTAAACAAAGCACTCCGCTTACTTAACGTGAGAAAACTTTGTTTCTATCCAATGTGAGGTAGAAGTTGCGAAAAAGACTTAATGTGTTGTAAATAGACGCTTGACAAGTTGTAAACAAAGCACTTCGCTTACTTAACATGAGAAAACCTTATTTCTGTCAAATGTGAGGTAGAAGTTGTTAAAAAGACTCAACGTATTGTAAATGGACGCTTGAAGGGTTGTAAACAAGGCACTTTGCTTACTTAACATGAGAAAACCTTGTTTCTATCCAATGTGAGATAGAAGTTGTTAAAAAGACTCAACAAGTTGTAAATAGATGCTTGACAGGTTGTAAATAAAGCCCTTCGCTTACTTAATGTGAGAAAATCTTGTTTTTGTCCAATGTGAGGTAGAAGTTGTTAAAAAAACTCAACATGTTGTAAATGGACGCTTGAAGGGTTGTAAACAAAGCACTTTGCTTACTTAACATGAGAAAACCTTATTTCTATCCAATGTGAGGTAGAAGTTGTTAAAAGGACTCAACCAGTTGTAAATAGACGATTGACAAGTTGTAAACAAAGTGCTTCACTTACTTAATGTGAGAAAACCTTATTTCTGTCAAATGTGAGGTAGAAGTTGTTAAAAAGACTTAAAGTGTTGTAAATGGACGCTTGACGAGTTGTAAACAAAGCACTTCGCTTACTTTACAACTTTGCTTACAAAGTGAAGTGCTTCGTTTCACAACGTCCCACATGTTCCTCTTTGACACTTTTCTCACATTAAGTATGACCAATTGAGCTATTTACAACTCGTAAAGCATGTATTAACAACCCGTTCATTTTGTTTCACAACCCCCAAACCTTTCCTCTGGCACTATGTTTTCTCACATTAAGTATGACCAATTAAGCTATTTACAACTCATAAAGCGTGTATTAACAACCTTTTCAGTTTGTTTCACAACCTCCAACACCTCTCGCTCTCGCACTATGTTTCCTCACGTTAAGCATGACCAATTGAGCTATTTACAACTCGTAAAGCGTGTATTAACAACCCGTTCATTTTGTTTCACAACCCCCAACACCTTTCCTCTGGCACTATATTTTCTCACATTAAGTATGACCAATTGAGCTATTTACAACTCGTAAAGCGTGTATTAACAACCTTTTCAGTTTGTTTCACAACCTCCAACACCTCTCGCTCTTGCACTATGTTTCCTCATGTTAAGCATGACCAATTGAACTATTTACAACTCTTAAAGCGTGTATTAACAACCCGTTCAGTTCGTTTCACAACCGGATGCCGTGACTGCATCAGTAGTTTCTATTAGGTAGCTCACAACAGTTGAATTGTATCATAATTGATCAAGTTGTTGATAACTTATTGGCCTATTATATCAAGTGCGTTACACACATGCACAAATGACTTGTAAGTCTCCCATGACTTTATAAACTTCACACCTTACACTGTCACCTAAGCAACTCATCATTTTAACTAATTTTAATGCCTATTTTATTACAAATCCTGCTGCAAAATTTGATAGCAACTGATGCAAATTTTCACAACTCTTAATGCCTGTTTTCACAACATAATGAGTTATTTTCACAAGGGATCTATCAGACCCGATAGTGTACCAAATGAAAGTCCCCCCTGTAAGTACAACATAGCATGAAGTTCAGCAATTGATGCAACGGAATGAAAGTCCACCCTGTAAGTACAGCATAGCATGAAGTTAAGCAACTGATGCAACCTGATGAAAGTCCCCCTGTACCAAATGAGTTATTTTCACAATGGACACGCACGCCGAAACGATCGGACCATCACGACGGACAGGCTCGGGGAATGACCTGACCAACGACCGACACGCACCACGCAGCACTAGACCACCACGGAGAGGCAGCAAGACGTTTTCGAAAATCCTCTTCTTACACGATTCGGGGCTGCTCTGTTTCAAATGGAGAAGAGAAGAGTTTAACTTTCAATTAAGGGCATGTGTGTCATTTTACTTTGCAAAATAATATCAGAAAAGTCCCTAGGGACTTTTCTGATATTTCAGAATCTCTAGGGACTTTTCTGTGGATATCTTTGTTGCTTGGGACTTGGGAATGATTTTCCCTTACATATATGCTTTTATAGTTATATTAAACATCTACACATGAAAGTACGTAGGTACACGTACGAGTGTTTTTGCATATTTTTGAGTTTTTAGAAATTCATTTATTAAAAGGGAAATATGAATAGTAAGAATTTTTTGAATGAAATGCTCAACGTCATAATTAATTTCTATATTTCTAATGGCAGATATATTTAATTGTTCTACAGTATGTTCTTGGTCTTTTTTTATGGTATTGATGATTGTGTTTCCTTGATTTGCTATTATATTTTATGGGATTGAGGCAATTTGATGCCTCTCATTTGGACGAGAGCAAGACGAAAAGAATTACATTGAAAGCTAGTCATTTTCGAAAGATGTATAATTTGATATTTTTAAAGTTTACAAGTCTGATCGGAGAAAGCCTTCAGCATTGAATGTTTGTGGAGATTTGGATGATCTTCCAGAAGAATTAAGATTTTTCATTTGGCAAGGATATCCACTACCCTATGTGCCATTAGAGCCGGGAATACGGGCCGGCCCAGCCCTTTACAGGCTCGGGCCTAAATGGATCGGCCCGTTTAGGCCCGCTTCCTAAAAACCCCCCAATTTTTAAAGCCCGCGGCCCTATAGGGCTAGCCCTTCACGGGCTCGGACCTAAACGGGCTTGAACTCAATTTAATTTAAAAAAAAATGTTTTCCAAATGTTACAATTTATTTATTATTTTACCTTAAATTAAGATGCATTGTTTTTAAAACTCAGAAATTTTTAGTTAAAATAATCATCTAAAGTCCAAATTAGCCTCTTTTTTAAAGTTTAAATGAATAAACTATTGAAGAAAATAAAATAAATCAAACCATTTAATAAGTGTTTACCTGTTATTAATACTTTATTAAGTACTTAAGTGTCCCTCATATTGATAATTTGATATGATGATATTATATATATTAATTTATTTTTAAAAAATATTAAACGGGCCTAAAAGGGCCGGCCCTATGGGGCTGCAGGGCCGGCCTTTTTAGGCCCGCTTCCTGTTTTAGCCTCTAAATCATAGGCCCGGGCTTAAACGAGCCGGCCCGACGGGTTCAACCCGAATTCCCGGCTCTATGTGCCATTACATTTGTGTGCTGAGAATCTTGTTATACTTGAAATGCCTAATAGTAATATCCGACAACTTGGAAATGAAAATCAGGTACCTCTCATTTTGTGTGTGTCATATTTGTCCCCTCTTAGTGATTATAAGATGTTGCATCAAGCATTAAACAAATGTTGCACAATTGAAAGGTTTGCTTTACTAGCATTAAATTGATCGTTAAACCCCTGTTGTATTTCTACAAGTGATCCAATTCATGTTCTAATTCGCATGAGAGAAATTATTGATTAAAATTGTTCGGGCTATTATCTAGTTTATTTAACAATACTTCTTTTTGTTTTTTTTCAGCATTTTCCAAATTTAAACACAATCAGACTGAGGAATTCAAAACATCTCACTGTAGTCCCAGATCCTTCTCATACCCCTAAGATTAAATATGTGGTTCTTAAGGGTTGTGTGAATTTGGTTCAAATCCATTCTTCAACACGCCCAAGCATTGGTGTCGATTTATCGGTAAGAAAGGGTGGGCCAAAGCGAATAAACATTAGGGAAAGTATGAAAGGGATAAGGTCAGGGTTAGTAATGATGTTCAATTTTCTGGATTTGGCAAGCTGTCATTTCATAAATTGACAATGAAGGTGTTGGCATGTGGTGACATCATATGTGGTTTTAGATTCAAATATGTGATGATGTCATTGGAAAAGATAGCAGAATTGAGAAAGGTGACTCAAAATTTGGCATCTCTACTTTCATTCGTTAGGATAGTTGATTGCTTAAAGAATCCAATTGAGTTTGGGCATGATTTCAACCAACAATATACCTATGATATTGAGGAGATAGGTTTCAGCAATTACGTCTTATTTTATATGGATTTGGGGGGTGATAGAGGAGAAAGGAATGTGGTGGGGCGATCGAGAAGACAAATGATTAATGATCACCCTCATTTCTTTCAAGATGGCGGAGAGAGGGAGAAAGAAGAAGAAAGGTATAGTAAGAGTGCTTCAATAATAGAAGATAAAGAAGAAGAGGACGATGAGTTAATAATAATGGAATATTGTGGTAGTAACAGTAATACTACATTCACAAGACTTCCTCACAGCATCACTCGCTGGTCATTACTGATGAAACTGATATTAAAAGAGAGTGATATTATTGGAAACGCAGGTTGCAACATTCCTCAAGTTTCAGTCCTAAAGTCACTTATTGCACTCTCTCATGATCATCATTTCACAAGGATTCAACCTCTCTTGGACTTTAAACTCTCTTTCCCCGACATTTCGCCATCATGTGTTTACGGTCGTCCCACATGTCGTATGAAATTAATGGGTCAATGGATCAGAACCGTAATCTTTCTGGGATTGCACTATCATGGGGGACACGTTAATTATTATTTAAAGTTTTCAGCTCAAAACAATTATTATTTAAATTTGTCCGAATATTTATCCTCACGTGCTTCAATTTAATTTGTTCTATGTTTTAAATTTTTTAATCAAACTATACCTTAAAATATCCTTTTCTTTTTTAAGAATTTGACTAAAATTATTTGGGGGAACGAATGCATTTGCCTTGGGTGTGATTTATTTCGTTTTGTAAAACTTTAAAAGTGTGGTATAAGTAGCACTAATAGTAGTATATTAACAAAAGTTCCAGTAGTATAATCATCTTCCATTGCTTTACAATCTCCTTGGGAAAATTAGATTCAAGGACTTAGAGTTGATGATATTTATTGGAAATTGACGCAAATGTTGTAATTATTCAGGAGCATTATAATCAAAATATAAATTTAAAAATATTAAATTACTTTTGATTAAGCTTTCTATTTTCTCTCCTTCCATCTCTCTGGCATTCTATTTTAAGAGTAATTTATATTTTATTTTGCACAAAAATTAAAATTGCCAAAATCATCATCTTTTTAACTTTAACTAACGTATGCCTAATCATTTCATCAATATATCATTTAATTACTAACATAGATACTGGCCCATTTAAATTATTCAGTTTTTTTCCTGATTTATAATAATCTTGGGAAAAAATAAACTCTAAGTAAAATGGACCAATTTGGAAGATATTAAATTTACTGTCTATTATCTTAGTTGTTAAAAATGCTTTATCTCCACACAAAAAAAAAGTTATTATTTGTTTATATTGATTATATTAATTTTTTTTACATTCAATTTTTGGTTTACATATGAGTATTCTCTAGGGAGGCAATACTATTAGATGTGGTAAAAAGGGTCGGCCGTTCACGGACCAGGGCCTAAAAGGGCCCTTCAGGCCTAGTTAAAGAAAAACAGTCATTTTTCAAGGGCTGACCCTATAGGGCTAAAGCTATTTTAACAATTTTTACTATTTTTTTTCATTTTTTTAAAAAAATTATAACAATGAAAGCCCTGATTTAACACATAAATGTTATCAAAATTAGGGGTAAACGGTATGCATGATGCAACAAACAAACACGTCACTAAGTTATAATCAAAGGTAAACTATTGTCGACATAACACAATTATAAATAATTAATGAGAAGACTTGACAGAATTAAAAATACTTCTTATAAATATGTCTTGAAAAGTGTAAGTAGTCAACAAAATAAACAACACAAGATATAAACAAAACAATCACTAGAAAATAAGTCAAAAAATACAAGATTGATAAGAATACTTATGAAATAAGAAATATCTTTTATAAGTTTTTAATTTTTAGGATTCTTAATATAAGATATTCTTATGAAATTTAATTGTAAAAAAGATAATAACAACTAAATATTTGCAACATTATTAACAAAGTATAAAAAATCAATAATATTATTATCATATAAATAATTTTAAAAAATAAAAAAAATAGATACGGGTTTAAAAGGGTTGGCCCTTGACCCTACAGAGACGACCCTTTTAGATCCGCTTTCACTTTTAAGACAAAAACTCTTAAGTCTTACCCTTATAAATTTAGAGCCTCACATTATCCTGGCCATAAATGGTGTATACCATTTTCAACTAAAAAAATAATAAATTATCTAAATTTTTTTATGTATATTAACATTACATGGTTTTCAGTAAAAAAAAAAAACATTACATAGATTTTTATTTTTTAAACTCACATAAATCTATTCTGACATAACAATAAATTATGCGAACCTTCTTCGAATTGTTTAAAATTTCTTTTTTTTTAAAAAAAATTTTTTAGATGTAGATAACCTTTCTTTTACATTTATAATAAATTATAATACATTTTGAGTTTTTCTAAAATTATATAATTTTTATTTTCAATTAAAATTTATGTCAATTTCAAAACTAATAATTTTGACAAAATCGAAAGATGTTTGTGTTATTTTTTTCAATAGCTACCCACGTAAGAGGTAAAAAAAATAGAGAAATTGCATTTAATTTAATGAAATTTAAAAATTCATATTAATTTTTAAAATAGAATGTCGAGAAAATATAAGAGGTTTAATCTAGGGCAATTTAGTATTAAGTTTTTATTTTAGTAATTGGTCATTCTAAATAATTACAACTTTTACAATCTTTCCCAATAAATATTATCTATTTGAGGACCTTTGTTCTAACTTTCCCAAAATACTTCCTTGATTTTCAATACAAGGCCTATTAATTTAATTTAGCATTGGAGTTATAGTTTTTTTTTTTCGATGGGACGAAAGTAGCATGAATTTTCAATATTTACCTTGTTTAATGAGGATTTTGTTTTAAAAAAAAAATGAATACTACACACATGCATGTGATATCAATTAAAACAATGTAGTAATAAACAAAAACTATTTGTAGTGTGAGATAATGCAGCGCTTGCTCGGGTGAAGTTTCGTGGGTAATTTTTAGCAATTACAGGAAGGGATTTTCAAATCTCGAGAATATTGAAAAATTTAAGTTTTATAGTTTTAAAAAATAATAAGAAATGAATTATATATATAAACTATAAAACTAATACAACTTGCAACTATTTAAAGTTTAAACTATTTAATGGGAGGATTCAAACTTTCTACATCTTTTTTATGCGTGAGAAAATCCCTGTGACATATTTACATTCACAAACAGATTAGGGTGAACAATCACTTAACAATCTATTTGGAATGATGCAACTTCTTGTTCGAGTCCATGCAATATAACCTGACCTATAACATTCTTCTATTTTTCAACTTAGCAATTAGCAATAGCAATTATGAGGCACTGTTTCAAAATTCAGAAGGTGGGGGAGGGGTAAATCCCGTAAACCACAGTTACAGAATAAACTTCCCGCAAATGACATGAAAATTACAAAATCAAACAAGCATTCGAGTTCTACAAATTGCATATTGAATACTAGTGATCCAATAGTCATAGAAAAGAAAGCTCGTACTGAAATTAAGAAGATAAAATCACTAACTTTTAAATCCCTTCAGCCAATATGGTGAAACTTTAAAATAAAACTTCAGAGTTCTCTCTCTATGATAGTTTAAGCTTTGTCAGAAATTAGCTTCTCAATCATGTCGGCTGCTTCTTGAACCGTTGTAATTTTCTGGGCACTTTCTTCTTCCACGCTAATACCAAACTCCTCTTCAAGTCCCATCACAATTTCAACCTGCACAAATTTTGGAAAGCAAGTCACAATGATTGAACAGCGCGAAATATAAATGGTGTTTTCTTGCACTAGAATCGTGTTGGACATGTTTTGCAGCAAAAAGTGGCAACGACTCCAGACTAGGAAACCCGAAGCAATAAAAAAAACAAAAGAACCAAATATGACCAGCTAAGGAGTTTTTTTTTTTTCATAATTAAAGTGACAAGCACTATGGGCCTGAAGTTACTAGCAAGATCGAACCCGCGACTTCCCACTTAAAGGGGAGCTCTCATGCCACTAGACTACAAACTGAGGAGTCTAATTCAGGATACACGAACTGCAAAGACATTATCATATGATAGTCCCGTTACTCCCATACACCACTCAACAACCAGCTTTTACAAGCTTAATCAGTAATCAATATGGGCCAGTAAGTAACCCAGTTCTGAGAAGGGGTAAAATAACTTAGAATTGGGCCTTTGGACCCACTCCATGAGAAGAATTAGGAGTTTTGGATTTCTACTTGGAGTTCCAACTAAGCTACTCTCTTGAACTATATATCAGGGCAACATATCCCCTCTTATTTAGGGAGAGCTACTACAATCAATTGATAAGATGTTCAAATATTTTATAGCATTAACATCACAAGGTCAAATGGGACATTACCGTGTCAAGAGAATCAACTCCAAGTGTAGCAAATTTGGACTCTCCATTGATGGTGGAGTCAGGTGCTAGTGCTAATTGTTTCCTGACTGTCGCGCACACATTGTCAATTGTCTCTGGTTTAGCCTACTCAAAATTCAAAATTTCATGCCGATCACATCATATGATTACTTATTACAAAAACTCCGACTACGATACCACAACAAAACAACAAAAATGAAAAAAAAAAATTGAGTATTTGAATTGTGGGTTGTTGTGATGAAATAGATTTATTCAAAAGTTGGCCCATTTTTTTAAAATTGTTCTATTAATTTTTATATTTAATTCTTCATATCACGTTTTACATTTCTTTTACCTTAACTCCATTACAACCCTTAATAAGTCCTTTTGATTTGAATTATGCATGTGAATTAGATAGTGGAGATTGAGATTTTTAGCAAGCCTATGGTAGTGCAATTTTTTCGGTTGAATTCGAGTGAAACACTTACCCTTAAGCACTTGAGAGATTGGGTTTATGAGTCATAACTACAAACTCAATTTATTCATTTTCAAATGAAATTACTAGTTTATATTTTCGTTGATTCATGAATACTATGATTTCTTTATTTTTCAATTGTGTTCTTGCTTATGACTTGACAGTTCTGATTTTGTTGGAAGCACTTAATGGTCACTCCTTGTCCGAGGACGTCCAAGAGCTAAGTGTGGGGGAATTTGATAAGTAAAATATTTGCATATTTATTTTCCCTTATATGATGATTTTATGGATGATATTTGAGCTCAATTTAATAAATTTGGGTGTAATTAATAAATAAATAATGATTTTGGCATAAAATAGAATTTCTTGGAAAATACTAAATTAGACCCTCTTTTAGTTTTCAGGCAATATCTGGAGCTCTAGATGTTAGATCGGGACATTCTTTATATGGATAAAAAGCTAAGAAAGAGCTCTACAACTTTTATGTTGAGACGAAATTCTAGTTCTATCTTCAAGGGTTTTGAATTTTGCTTGAAAGTTGAAAGCGGGAATCATCTACCATTCCACCAACCATTTCATTTATCTCTTCATCTTTCTTTTCACCTACTACTTCATCTACCACATTTCATTTACCATATTTCATCTACCACTCCATCTTCCTTTTCACTAACTACTTCATCTACCACATTTTATCTACTACTCCACCTATCACATTTCATCTACCACTTCATCTACCTTATTCCATTTTTCCCTATATATAGCCACCCTCTCCTTCACATTTCAGTGACACCAATTCATATCCGTTACTCTCATCTCATCTCCACACATACCATTTCATTTCCATTACTCTCCTCTCTTCTCTACTTACACACCATTTCATTACTCTCATCTCTTCTCCACTTACTACATCATCTTAGAATTAATTTTATGCATTGTATTATTTTTTGCATGCCTCCATTTTGGAAGGCTTAGGATTGTATTTCTTTTTGTATGCTACCTACATGGAAGGTTTTACCTCCTAAAAGGTCGGCTAGATTTTTACATTTTTCATACATCTTTTGGTTATATATTTATGTTTGAAAATTTAAAATTGAAGTTTTATGCAGTATTTATAAGGATTTCATTCTAGCTTTATATAATGTCAATTTATTTTGGTTTTGTTTTTAATTTTATCATGAGCTAAATTTTCATTTTCCTAGGGTGATGACGTAGCTTACTAATGACGAATTGAATCTTAACTTATTAAGTCTAGTTTTATTTTTCCTTTATGATTGAGTTTTAATTATTATTCTTAATGCTTTCATTTGATTGGCCATCTTTTGAATGATTTCATTATATATGTTGAGACCGGAAGGAGATATATGTGTGTAGACTCTATAATTAAAACCATAACTTGCATATGAAATAGGAATATATTCATATGAGTTGTGTAGTCATATAGAGTTCCATAAATTTTAATGCATAATTAATTGCTTAAATTCATATAGGAATATATTGGATTAGCAATTAATTATAGAATTGCTTGACCTTGGAAGAGGCTAGTAATTAAATTAGGGAAACTCAACTATCAATCATATGGAATAAATTGGGCTAGAATAGATAAGTGATTCAATCCGGAATTTGTTAAGTGAAATCTAATCCCTAGGACTTTTTCTCATTGTTGTTTCATATCATTTGCATTTATATTTGCTCATCTTTTATTTCGTACTCTCAATCACCAACGAATCAATCGACTAAATAGAATTAAAATTACCTATTTTGGTACTTAGTGATCAATCCTCGTGGGAACGATACTCTACTCACTTCTATATTACTTAATTACGACAGTGTACATTTGCACTATTTAATAGACCATTTACACTTGTAACAATGATCTAACTAAAATTTATGGTGCAAGAGCAACCTTTTCTGATTTGAAAGTTACTAGCAACATTTATAGGCATTTATTATATCATAATAGATTGGAACATGGCTGTTAACTAAAAGTCAGGACTAAAAACTGAGATAAAGGAAAAATAACCCCATTGTTATAAGCTGATAACGATAAATCAAGAAAAAACAATATGAGGGTATGTTTCTGAAAAACTTACTGCACATTTAACTTGAAACCGAGATGACCTTGATTGCAATTGAATGGATGGAAAAGTCTTCCCTATAATTGAAAGGGAAACTGAGTTTGGGCTAGAGATCCCAGTAAGAGAGGCCTGTTTTTGCATCCAAAAAGAAAAATTTAATGAGCACGGGAAGAAGTACATATTTAGAAATAACCGCTAACACAGGAAAAACCAAAAATAAGAAGTGTAACATAGAAACTATGAAGCAGCTAACCATTCAATAACCTGCTGTGCTGAAAAATGAGAAATGTCGTCTAAAATAATTACATCCATTCCATCAAAACAACGGTAACATAAATTTATAATCGATTCTGGATAGTACTTTGACAAAGCTACCATGCCATTGGTGTTGAATCTGTTAAAGCTTCAAAGGGAATAACTCACAGAGGACCTAGCAAAAGTCAAAAGATTTTAGACTTAATTAACTGCTTCTATTAAAGCAGGCAAGATGTTTAATATTCCAATAAATTACTCAGTTCCCTTCAACGTTTAATTTGGTTTGTCTATTTACAATATTAGTCAATAATAAAATTATAATATTTTCATAATATCATAATATGAAATCCCGTGATATTCTCTTAGATATATTGTCTTCAGTAGGACCTATTTTGAGAGTGGGTTTGGGTACTTAATGCGCATACTTGATATCGTCAACATAGAGTGCCATTATGAATTATCCTATAGACTATTTCCTCCAGTCATTTTTCTAAGCAACTTTTTTTTTTCGATTGTGCAAAATAAACTAGTGGTTAGGATTAGTTAAAAACAATAAATGTGTTAAAAATGTTATGTCTTTTCTAAATATACCTCTATTTATAAAAATAGCGTAGGAGAGAAAATGAGTATAAAATAAAAAATAGAATAAGTAACAAATAATTAAATGAAAGAGAATTAGTGACTCGTTAATATAAAGATATATATTTAATAAAGACAGAAAAAAAAACAAATGTTGAGACTAAAAAAATAAAAAGTTGGGAGCAATGGCATACGACCAATTTTTTTTTTTTTTTTTTTTTTTTTTTTGTTTTAGGACAAAAAGTCCAAACAAGCAAAGACCCAAAGTGGGCCCTTCAGATTCCAATTTGTTTCCAAAAGCTAGCGAAGGGCAAGTTGGGCAACTGCAACGAAAGTATCACGGCAATTCCCAATAGTCACAAACGCGGCACGACTTGACTTCACTCGTCGAAGAAGCAGAGCATTGCAACACGGCAAAATATAAAAGAGTACTGAAACAAAATATAAATATAGGAATTTGAAGCTTCTATTTTCATTCTTGAGACCTTAGCTTCTGTGAGGCCTATTGCTTTCGCTTCCCTCTACATCGATCCAGGTTATTTCTTCCCTAGTGCTGTTGATTGAATCTCCTACTTGCCTACCATACTCTCGTAGATCTCATAATACTCAAACATTTGGAATTTTTTATACTTTAATTTCTGAAAAACTTAGTCCCATAACCTTCAAAGATATGGCTGGACTACTTTATCTCTTTACTGAAGTGTTCATTTATTTTAAGAATTGTTTTGAAGATCAAATTAACGGAGGACGTCTGCAGATCCCAAAGCTGACAGTTTTGCGATCTCTGTGAACTATCTTCCCTTCACATCCAGGTTTTCATACTTTCATTCTTCTCTTTTTTACTGTTTTGAGAGCATTTTTATCTGAGTTGTTATGGTTTGTTTAAAGAAAAAACTCTGCAACTACCTTATGGTTATCTGCTTGAGTGAAAGACATCTTGGCTATGATAATTGGTTTTCAGATGGGTGTTTTGGAAAAAAAAAAAAAAAAGAAAGAAAGAAAGTACCAATTTGATCTTAAAAAATGAAAAACTAAATGTTTTGTTATTTTCGGCTTCATTGAACTTTTAGGTAGCTAACTTTGAGCAATATCTTTTTTAATTTTACTTCAAATAAAAACCTATCATATAAGCAGCGTTACTTATGACACTCGCATTAAGAATAGATGGAGTGAGAAATGCTACACCCTTTTTCTATAAAGTCATATTCATAAGAAATATAATAATATAATTACCCTTCAACAATATATTTTTACTAATGGAAAGTAAATAAAAAAAAAAAAGCTTTTGTAAATTAATGGATACATGTGAAGAACTAGTTTGAAGAAGAGGAAGTTTGCAAAGCTCGAAACTGACATTTTTGAGAACCTGTGAGCTATTTCTTTTGCTTACCACCACTTCCACCAGGTTAATACTATCCCCTTGCTTCATCTCACTGATACTCTGTTTTGCAGGCATTTTTCTAGAATTATATTTTGAGGGTTTTCTTCTTGCAGGAAAAATTGTGCAAAAAAATTTGTTAATTTCTGGTTTTTTCTAGTGTATATCTAATAAACTTTTGTTTGCTCTTTCTATGAACTTGGTTTCAGGTTGCTGAAGGTTGGAGCTAGAAATTGCTATCAAATGGATGGAAACATTGCTTTAACACTAATAGAAGCTTTACTGATACTAGTGGCTTTATCAATTTCCATGGCTAACAGATTCATCTCTCCTTCCCTTTATGATAACCAAACTACTGTTGCTGTTGATGATAGGTACATAGATAGCTAGCTAGCTTCTTGTATGATTTTCTCCTATAACCCGATAGTTGTTGATGGTTTGTTTCTCTCTCTCTAGTTCTAAATATGATGTGATTTTAGCTCAAAGGGATTCTCCTCTTGCAACCAAGTATGACATTTTTCTTAGCTTTAGGGGGGAAGACACCCAAGACACTTTCTCAACTTATCTCTATGAAGCACTTTGCGATGCAAAGATTCAAACTTTTATGGATCACAAGCTCCATAAAGGAGATCATATCTCACCAGTTCTTCTAAAAACAATAGAGGAATTGGATATATCTTTGATTATTTTTCTCAAGAAATTATGCTTCTTCAACTTGGTGTATGGATGAGCTTGTTCATATCATGAAATGTAAGGATCAGTATGGAAGAACTGTCATCCCTATTTTCTACAACATAGATCCATCAAATGTTCGCAAACAAGATGGGAGTTTTGGAGATGCATTCATTAAGCTTAAGCAGAGATTTAGGCACGACCAAAGAAGAGTACAACATTGGACAGATGCTTTGAACCAATCAACAAATCTATCTGGGTGGCATTCAAAGAATTTCAGGTAGCTTCAACACATTTTTCCCTTATTGTTTTCTTTCTTGGGGCATTAAACATGATCAGTTTTTGAATTCGAATTTGTTCTAGGCCTGAACCCGAACTTACTAAAATGATTGTGAAGGATATTTTGAGCAAACTGAGTAACAATTCATCCTTTCATTTGGAAGGATTAGTTGGGATTGGTCATCAGATTCAGAAAATTGAAGAGTTACTGAGTGAAGCTCGCATTGTGGGGATATGGGGTATGGGTGGTATAGGGAAAACCACTCTTGCAGGAGTTGTATTCGATAGGTTGAAAGCTCAGTTTGAAGCTTTCTCATTTGTTGGAAATGTGAGAGAACGACTAGGGAAAATTGGATTTGATGAATTATTGGAAAAATGCCTTAAAGATTTGTTAAAAGATGATGATATGAAGGCTTACAATTTAAGATCAACTTTTGTGGCAAGAAGGCTTCACTATAAAAAAATTCTTCTAGTACTTGATGATGTGCTTGATTCTATAGCAATTGAAGATTTAATCAAAGCATTTGGCTGGTTTGGAGAAGGAAGTAGAATAATTATCACATCAAGAGACATGCAAGTGCTTAAGAATACTTATACTTCAACATATAATGTTCAGAAATTAGAGTTCTCTCATGCTCTACATCTCTTCAGTTTGAAAGCTTTTAAGCAAAATGAGCCATCAAAAAGCTATTTGGGGTTATCAGAGCAGGCAGTGCATTATTGTGACGGAAATCCATTAGCCCTAAAAGTCTTGGGTTTATTTCTTCATGGAAGAGGGAAAAAAGAATGGGAAAGTGCTTTGGAAAAACTAAATCAAGCTCTTCACCCGGGTATTTTTAGTGTGTTGTAATTGAGTTTTGATGGGCTTGATGATATACAAGAGAGTGTATTTCTTGACCTCGCATTTGTCTTGAAGGAAGTATGGAGTATTTCTATGGATTGTACAGAACGTTTATATGGTTCTGCATATATTGATATAAGTGTACTTAAAGATAGATCCCTTGTTTCAGTGTGTGAAAATGGAAATATTCAGATGCATGCTCTTCTAATAGATATGGGGCTTGAAATTTCTAGGCAACAATTCATATCTAACCTTGGAAAACCCATTCGACTAAGGAGATCTGAGGATATTTATCATCTTTTCAACAACGACAAGGTAATATTTTATTTTTTAAGTTTTTATTATATTCTTTATTTTCCTCATATTTTATTTTCTTGTATGTGTTTTCCGAAAAGGTATTTGTTTATTCATTAAAATATTTGGTAAGTGTCAACATTCGCCTAATTAGATTTTTTAAGGAAAAAAAATCCTTTATTGGCTAAAATTAATTGGGCATGCATGGCCTTTAATTTCTGTCAGGTGTGATTTATTATTCTTCTTAAACTTTGAAATTTTCACCTTTGTAAGCTGAGATAGAATATGGCTAGCTAGTAGGATGTTATTCTAACTTCTAAGATATATGAAATCTAATATTCCCTCGCGTTTGATTAATAAAAAATTTATTATTACAAACGGGTCACATATGAAATATTTTTCACCTTCACATTATGAAATTTGAATATAAAGAAAATTTCAAAAATTTTATATAGATGTCCATTAAGAATTACTATCAATTATATGAAATATAAACGTGGACATTTAAGCAGATTCGTATAGTTGTCTCCCGAGCCAGCGTGTATATTTGTTGTAACCAATTTATTCGTTTATTTATAATAAAATAAAATGGATCGTTTTTTTTTTCTTTTTTTGTTTTTCCAGAAAAATGAATCGTTTGGATAAAGTGCACAAAAGCATATTCATTTTTTCTAAGAGAAATATATTTAATCGTTCCATTTGTTATTTAATCACGTTTTATATGTTAGTTAATCATTTTTCCCCATAATTTGATCACAAGGGGCTGAGGCAATTCAATGCTTATCATTAGACATGTGCAAGATAAAAAGGATTACATTGACGATTAGTGATTTTCAGAATATATATGGCTTAAAATTAGCCAGGACTATTGCTACATGTGTTATTTTAAAAGATAAAATTAGTGAACAAGAGTATATGAAAGTTGAGAACAAGTAAAATATTAAAACGATGCTATAACGTGGTCCACATGGTTCCTGGCTTCATATCTTGTCCTCATTTTCTGGTGCATAAGATTCGTAGGGATTTTGATTTTTTGATATCTTGTAATTGGTCTTGTCATTAGTCTTTAGTTCATGTTTTCTATTTATTAAAAAGTTATGTTTGATAAGTATATTTACATATATGCTTTTATAGTTATATTAAATGTCTACGCATGAAAGTACGTAGGTACACGTACGAGCGTCTCTGTATGTTTACTTGTTTTTAGAAATTCATTTATTAAAAGGGAAATATGAATAGTAAGAATTTTTTGAATGAGATGCTCAACGTCGTAATTAATTTGGATATTTCTAATGGCAGATATATTTAACTGTCCTACAATATGTTTTTGGTCATTTTTTTAGGTATTGATGATTGCGTTTCCTTGATTTGCTATTATATTTTAGGGGATTGAGGCAACTCGGTGCCTCTCATTGGATGAGAGCAAGATGAAAAGGATTACATTGAAAGCTAGTCTTTTTCAAAAGATGCATAACTTGATATTGTTTAAAGTTTACAGGTCTGATTGGAGAAAGCCTTCAGCATTGAATATTTGTGGAGATTTCGATTATCTTCCAAAAGAATTAAGATTTTTCATTTGGGATGGATATCCACCACCTTATATGTCATTACATTTGTGTGCTGAGAATCTTGTTATACTTGAAATGCCTGATAGTAATATCCGACAACTTTGAAATGAAAATCAGGTACGTCTCATTTTTTATGTGTCATATTTGTCCCCTCTTAGTGATTATAAGATGTTGCATCAAGCATTAACGAAATGTTGCACAATTGAAATGTTTGCTTTACTAGCATTAAAATGATGGTTAAACCCATGTTGTATTCTCTACAGGTGATCCAATTCATGTTCTAATGGGCATGAGAGAAATTCTTGATTAAAATTGTTCGGACTGTTATCTAGTTTATTTAACAATGCTTCTTTTTGTTTTTTCAGCATTTTCCAAATTTAGAGAGAATCATTCTGGGGAATTCAAAACATATCACTGCAATCCCAGATCTTTCTCATGCCTCTAAGATTGAATGGGTGGATCTAATGGGTTGTGTGAATTTAGTTCAAATCCATTCTTCAACACTCCCGAGCAATCCTATCACTTTATGTGTAGGTAATGATGGGCCAAAGTGAATAAACATTGGGGGAAGTATGAAAGGGACAAACTCAAGGTTAGTAATAGTGTTCAGTTTTCTGGATTTTGGCACGTTGTCATTTCATAAAGTGACAGTGAAGGTGTTAGCATGTGGTGACATCATATGTGGTGTTAGATTCAAACATGTGATGATGTCATTGGAAGAGATAGCAGAATTGAGAAAGGGGACTCAAAGTTTGGCATCTCTACTTCCATTTGTTAGGATAGTTGATTGCTTAAAGAGTCCAATTGAGTTTGGGTATGATTTCAACCAACAATATACCTATGAATTAAACCTTTAAGCGATTTCGTCTTATTTACTATGGATTTGAGGGGTGATAGAGGAGAAAGGCGTGTGGTGGGGCAATTGAGAAGACAAATGATTAATGATCGCCCTCATTTCTTTGAAGATGGCGGAGAGTGGGAGGAGGAAGAAGTAAGGTACAGCAAGAGTACTTCATTAATAGAAGATGAAGAAGAAGAGGATGATGAGTTAATAATAATGGAATATTGTGGTAGTAACAGTAATATTACATTCACAAGACTTCCTGACAGCATCACTCGCTGGTCATTACTGAGGAAACTGAATTTAAAAGAGAGTGATATTATTGAAAACGCAGTTTGTAGCATTCCTCAAGTTTCAGTCCTAAAGTCACTTGTTGCACTCTCTCATGATCATCATTCCACAAGGATTCAACCTCTCTTCGACTTTAAACTCTCTTTCCCCGACATTTCACCATCACGCATTTACGGTTGTCCCAGATGCGTCTATTACAACTTGGGCTGGAACCGACAACAATATCCTTGTGGCTCTTTTCACCTGGCTTATGAAATTAATGGGTCAATGGATAAGAAACGTCGTAATCCTGGGATTATACTAAATTGGTGAACAAATTAATTATTATTTAAAGTTTTCTGCTCAAAACAAATTATTATTTAAATTTATCTGAATATTTACCCTCAAGTGCTTCAATTTAATTTGTTCAATGTTTTAAATTTTTTAATCAAACTACTCCTTAAAATATCCTTTTCTCTTTTAAGAATTTGACTAAAATTATTTGGGGGAATTAATGCATTTGCGTTGGGTGTGATTTATTTCGTTTTCTGAAACCTTAAAAATGTGTTATAAGTAGCACTAATAGTAGCATATTAACAAAAGTTCCAGTAATATAATCATCTTCCATTGCTTCTCAATCTCCTTGGGAAAATTAGATCTAAGGACTTAGAGTTGATGATATTTATTGGGAATTACCGCAAATGTTGTAATTTTTCGGAAGGATTATAACCAAAATATAAATTTAAAAATATTAAATTACCTTTTATTAAACTTTCTATTTTCTCTCCTTCCATCTCTCTGGCATTCGATGTTAAGAGTAATTGAAATTTTATTTTGCACAAAAATTAAAATGGCCAAAATCATCATCTTTTTAACTTTAACTAATATATGCCTAATCATATCATCAATATATCATTTAATTACTAACATAGATACTGGCCCATTTAAATTATTCAGTTTTTTTTGTCTGATTTATAATAATCTTATAAAAAATAAACTCTAAGTAAAATAGACCAATTTAGAAGATATTAAATTTTCTGTCTAATATCTTAGTTGTTAAAAAAGCTTTGTCCCCACATAAAAAAAAAAAAATTTATTATTTTTTTTATATTGATTATATTAATTTTTTAACATTAAATTTTTTGTTTACATATGAGTATTCTCTAGGGAGGAAATGTTGTTAGAGGTGGTAAAAAGAGCCGGCCCAAGGCCTAAAAGGGCCCTTTAACCCAGCTAAAGAAAAACAATTATTTTTCAAGGGTTGGATCTATAAGGCTAAAGCTATTTTAACAATTTTTACTATTTTTTTCAGTTCTTTAAAAAAAATTATAATAATAAAAGTCCTAATTTAACACATAAATGTTGTTAAAATTAGGGGTTAAATGATATGCATGATGCAATAAATAAACACAGTCACTAAGTCATAATCAAAGGTAAACTATTGTCTATATAACACAATTATAAATAATTAATGAGAAGACATGACAAAATTAAAAATACTTTTTATAAATATGCCTTGAAAAGTGTAAGTAGTTAACAAAATAAACAACACAAGATATTAACAAAACAATCACTAGAAAATAAGTCAAAAAATATAAGATTGATAAGAATACTTATGAAATAAGAAATATCTTTTATAAGTTTTTAATTTTTAGGATTCTTAATACAAGACATTCTTATGAAATTTAATTCTAAAAAAGATAATAACAACTAAACATTTGCAACATGATTAACAAAGAATAAAAAATCAATAATATTATTATCATATAAATAATTTTAAAAAGTAAAAAAATAGATACGGGTTTAAAAGGGCTGGCCGTTGGCCCTACAGGGACGACCATTTTAGATCCGTTTTCACTTTTGAGGCAAAAATCTTAAGCTTGACAGTTGCAAATTTAGGACCTAACGTTTTCCCGGCTCTAAATGGTGTATACCATTCTCAACTAAAAAAATAATAAATTAAACTCACATATATCTATTCTGACATAAAAATAAATTATGCAAACCTTCTTTGAATTGTTTAAAATTGCAGATCTTTTTTTAATTTTTTTAGATGTATATAACCTTTCTTTAACATTTATAATAAATTATAAAACATTTTGAGTTTTCCTATAATTATATAATTTTTATTTTCAATTAAAATTTATGTCAATTTTAAAACTTATAATTTTGACAAATTCGAAAGATGTTTGGTTATTTTTTTCAATAGATACCTACGTAAGAAGTAAAAAAATAGAGAAATTGCATTTAATTTAATGAAATTTAAAAATTCATATTAATTTTTAAAATAGAATGTCAAGAAAATATAGGAGGTTTAATTTAGGGCAATTTAGTATTTTGAGTTTTTATTTTGGTAATTAATTATTCTAAATAATTACAACTTTTACGATCCTTCCAATAAATATTATCTATTTTAGGACCTTTGTTCTAATTTTCCCAAAATACTTCTTTAGTTTTCAATATAAGACCTATTAATTTAATTTAGGATCGGAGTTATAGCTTTTTTTTTTTTTATGGAAGGAAAGTAGCATGAATTTTCATTATTTAGCTTGTTTAATGAGGATTTAAAAAAAAAAAAAAAAAAAAAAAAAAAAAAAAAAAAAAAACTGAATACTACCCACGTGCATGTGATATCATTGCTTCGCTGATTTCTCTGCTTTCTGTTTTTGGCAAACCTTTGTAGGTGTAAGTGTTAAAGTACCATACGAATTATCAGACCACATATCAAAACGTTGTTCAACAAACATACCAGTGCCGCTGGTTAAAAAAAAAAAAAACATATAATTAATGGGGCAACACAAAGTTATATGAGATCTGTAATATCCTAAATTTAATGAAGGTTAACATTTTCTAAAAAGAAAATTTAAATGGGAATTTGATAATAAGTCAAATTATGGAACCTACAAAATTTAAGGAATCTTAAATTAGACAAAGGGAAAAATTAGGACCTAGTGTGTGTAATTAATAGAATAAAAATATACCTATATCAAAACACACCGACAGATATACACATCCTGATTCCTGAATCTGATTTTTTTTAGTGGAGTACCGAAAGTTGATAGCTCCATCCACTCCTCTTTCAATTAGGTAGACACACTATACACACACACTTACACCTACATCCGCATGTTTCACCTAACCACAATTATCTAACCTTCTTCAACCATATAACCCCACACTTCATGCACTCCCTCACTCTCCGTAGCTTCAAGTCAGAAAAGAAGAGAGAGCTTTAGAAGAGAGAAAACAGAATTGAGAAAGGGAGAGAGAGAGACGTGAGTGAAAGAGGTGAACGGAGGAAGAAATCGATCGGAGAAGAGGAAGAAGGAAGTGTTAAACCTTTCATGCATCACCATAAACGTTTTTAGGTGAGTCTTATCTATCTCTTTCAATTGTTATTTCGTTGTTTTGGGGTATTCATGAGGATTTATAGCTGCTAGAAGTTGTGTGATTCTGAAATAAGTTGCTGCCATGGGTGGACGTAAAACAGAGCATGTATATTGATTTTGGGGTGAATTTTGGTGTTCTTTGATTCTGAAGTTCGATCATTAACCTCAGGAAATATGCGTAGGAGAGTATAGAGTTAAAATTCGTGAGGTTTAGAGTACAAATTCATGTATACGTGCTAGTTTTCTCAATTCTGTTTTGCTGTCCGAAAAACAGAGTACATACCTGAAACTTGTAAAATCTTAAACAGAGGCTATAGATGGAATTTTTGAATGGGTCTTTTTATATAGATATTTTAGGATGTGTAGTTGATGATAGAATCAAGAAAAGTACAATTTGGAATGAAAATGGATGAGTTCTTGATTTTTGAAGTTAGACTGTCAAAACTGACGTTTTTGGGAGCCAGTCAGATTCATGTTGCGTTTTGACTAGGAAAAACTTAGTGAACAATTATGAAATTTTACAGTAATATATTAGACATTCATAGCTTTCCAATGACTCCAAGAAAGAATTATTTTGATATCTTTAGCAAGAGGTATGATTTTTGAAAGTTAAGTCAGTAACAGAGATCATTCTGGACGTTCAAGCCTGACAGTTATGGTTTTCGAAAATTCTGGGAACGATTAGATAACATCTAGTAGTTTTGGATATTTTTTCATGAAACTACACTTAAATAGCTTTCCATATAATTTTAGAACACTCCATTTCGAATTTTTTAGAGTTAGTTATGAATTTTTGAAGTTTAGTTGCTGACAGATTATATTTCTGAAAGTTAGATTGGTTGTGGCTAAATTTTGGAAAACTAAACTTTAACAAAAAATTATGAAACTTTCCAGATTTAAGGAAGACATTTAGACCTTTAAATTGATGGGTAGAACATAATTTTTGGACTAGTAGATTAAAAGATATGGATTTTTGAAGTTGAGCTTTGTTTCTGAAATGCCATCTGGAACAGTAATAGTTGGCCGAATTTCTGGGTAATATATGTAGTCAGTAATCATATTTGGTTATTTTTCCATGAAAGTACAATTAAAGATCTTCATTTAGGCTTTGGAATCAGTCAATTTGGTATTTTCTACAATTAGTTATGAATTTTCAAAGTTGACTGAAAATATGTCAATTTCTGGAAAATTGTGAAACTGCCGTTTGGCAGTGCTTTTGTAAAAACCGAGGTTAAAAATGAATTCTTTGGATGAAAATATGTTAGAATAGCCTGGGTCAAAATTTCTGAAAAAGTATAGTCAGACCGGGTACAATGGGGCCGGGACCGGGTCCCAGGGGCATTTTGGTAAATTTTCAGTATAGACTAATATAACCACCAAAAATATTATGGGAATCTCTGAAGGGGTACATGAATAGGTTTTAAACTAATTCTTGTACATTTGGAATTTTAGGATTGAATTAATCGCCTGAGCCGTTGGCACATAGTTCGAGGAACTATTCTTGTGTAGCAAAAAGGGGCAAAAGGTAGTAACTCTATCTCTCATAAACTATGTGAATGTTGATATGCTATATGTTGCTATATTCTGTGATATGAACACGTGCCTTGGGCACATTACCTAGCTGTGGTATGGGACTCAGCTGAGGTACACGGACATGTAGGGGATCCAAACAGTCATTTGACCCTGAGTATTGTGTACACACATGTTATAGTATGAATTTTCATTTGCATTATATGGTGCATTATATATTTAATTTTCGCATTTTATATGATGGATCATATGTTACTACTGAGATTCATTGGAATCTCACCCTTTTTCATAAATAATAAATGTTCCAGCGGGAACCAGTGGCTCCAAAGGCAAAGTGGAAGACATGGGTAATTAAGATGTGCAGGTCCTAAGATCAGAGTTATTTGGTTATATTAGTTTAATTTTAATATGTTGGATATTTTGGACAAAATTTGTAAAATTATCAAACCCTGTGGGAAAGACTCCTGTATGTAAGCTTGAACTTAATATCAGTATGTTTGTGCTATTTCTGTATGCCTGTGGAACTATACCATTATTACTCTACGAATATCGAAATGTAAACGGGTGTTGACAAGATCAGTAGGATCATTAAATCAATTAAGATTTAAGACCCTACTGCATAACCTAGTGGGTTGACATTAGATTTACATCTAGGCCGACCCAAAATAATACATACTTAGAGAACTAAGGCATAAATGAAAAAGAACAAGTATTGACAGAAACTTGGAGAAACACAGAAAAGCACCGAAAAACGCAGACAAAAAAACATCCGCCGTTAAACATAATGAACCGAAAGTTATCTGATGTAGAAAAACGTATACTTGAGTGAGAATCATATGCTTCATATATTCATGAACTGATGGAGAGGGTATTTTTCTATATATATATATATATATATGCTTTCATATATTTATGATCACAGTGATTGTTTTTGCTCATAAACATGTTCAGCAGAAGTAATTCAACCTCAGGAAAGATTAAAAAAAATGCTCTGATACCAATGTAGACTTCTAGATGTATCTGAAATGTAGTTTGGTACTCTTAAGATACCCATAGGAACCGGATCACGTCGGAGTCCGACTATAATACATAACAAAATGCACTGAAGGAAATAGAGAAAAATACTACGGAGAGGTTTTTTCATAGTGTGTTTTGTTTCAAGGATGTTTTGCTTCTTATCCCACGGAGTACAAACCACATAAAATATAACTGTTCCCACTAATTATTCCAGGAAAAACCGTTCCCATCATTTTGTTTCAAATATTTGGGGAATATTGCTAACAAATGTTCCAGAATATTGTCAACAAATGCCCCATAAAATTGGGTATTTTATTTAGCCCCAAGGCCAATAGGTTTGGGCTTGATCCACCCAGCCCATTTCCCAACAATTTTCAAAAGAACCTCATTACAATCATGAACAAGATAATCAACCTTTTTTGAATATATTCTGACCAATCCGAGGAAAAGAGCAGCCAGCACTCGATATATTGGTCGTTGATTTCATCTTGCAAGATTTTGTCTACAGAAAGGCAGAAAAATAAAATAAAACAGTAGGAAATGGTTTACTTAAACTTATTATTATAAAAGTAATTTATGACTGAGATGAATTAGATTCGCCCTTTGTTCTCTTTCTGTAAAAATGATTAATCATTCACTGAACAAAAGTAGCATTAATTTCTTTCAATGCTAAATTTTAGAATATTCATCATGTAACAGAGTCATTTAGTGACTAAAATACAAAAAATTGATGAGTAATGACAATAATAGAATACTTGGTAGATGAGAAGCTTTTTATAATGGACATGGTACAATCTTTTTTTGAATCGCCGATAAGATTAACAGAGCTAACCACCTTAGTTGCAGCCAGAAGTTGAAACTACTATCATCACACTAACCACCATGAGGCATTTATCTGATAGATTTTCAACTGCTCAATAAGGGCTTGTTTGGTCTGAGGGGAGGGGAGGGAAAGTGAGTGGAGGGAAACAAATTTTGAGTTGAATTTAAAAAAATTAGAGAAGTGAGGTTAAAAATTTTTAATTAATTTCGCTTACTCTTTTATCTTATATATTCTTTTTATTAATATTTTATGACCCCACTTCTTCAATCTTTTAAAATTCAACCCATAAAAATTTTCCCTCCCCTCCTTTCCCCTCCAAATCCCTCACACCAAACAGATAGTAAGGGTCTGTCTAGTGTGAGGGGTTTGGATGGGAAGGGAGGGGGAAACCTTTTATTAGTTGGATTTACAAAAATTGAAGAATTGGGGTCACAATATTTTAATAAGGTAAAGATATAAGATAAAAGAATAAAAAAAATTAATTAAAACTTTTTAGCCTAACTTCTTTAGTTTTCTTAATAGATAAGGCCAGTAAATAATTTTATTACAATCTCAGTATCTCATAAACAAACACAAAAATGTCTTAATACTGTTCCTAGAAAACAGGAATAAACCCATGAACTTGCTAATTTCTCAAAAGGACAGAGAGAAAAACGAACAATGATAGAAACGGCGAGTCAGCATTAGAAATGAACCCATATTGAAAAAGATTAATTTTTGAGAGTGAAATTTTCATTTGATTTCATTTTCTGCAAAAAGCCATTTGATGAATAACTTTTGGAGAAAAAGTAGATAATAACTTTTGGAGAATAGATTATGGAAAAAAAAAAAAAAAGTGATTTTGATAAAATAAGAGTGTTTAGATGCTATGATCAGAATAACTTTTTTTCATGGTCAAATTACTAAAAAGGACATGAGCTTTTATAATAATTACATATAAATGATAAGATAATATTTTATATATTATTTAAGGGTTAAAGTGAAAATTTAACAACCAAATTTTTTCTGAGAGGCGTCTGGTACAAATAAATTTTGGAATGTGCAAAAATAATATTAAAAAGGGTGTAAATTTAATAGAAGAAAACATCTAACAACGTTGGACGAAATTTAATGGTTTTGTTAAATTTGCACCATTTTTAATTGTTCACTATTATTTTTATACATTCAAAAATTTATTTATACTTAAGTCAAAAAAAAATTTATTTATACTATACGCCCCTCAAAAAAAGAACTTGTTAGTTAAATTTATACTTTAACCCATTATTTAACATTTTAAATTTCATAATATTAAAAACAAAAAGAAAAAAGACAGATGCTAAAAAAAGAGAAAGGGAGGAAAGAGAAACCTAAGAATGCTAAAAAAGTAGATTTTGTCAAAATCATGGTTTTATGCAAAAAAACTATTCTCAAAAATTTTCAAATGTTCGGGTGAAAATATCTCAAACCATAGTTTTTTTTGAAAAAGCACTTTTGACAGGATACCCGAACACACACTAAAACTAAAAAAGGTACGGAAGTTATTGAATAAGACTAACCAACGGACAAGCAAATGTCAATTTCATTCACTTGTACTTTCTTCAGTCTTTTAAACAAATAAGATGCCACTCTAATGGCTCCTAAAGGAGCTTTTTAAGAAAGAAGACACTGAGAAGAACATGTCTTCTTCTTCTTCTTCAAAATTTGAATTCTGAGACTGGAATTAGATAAGTGTAAGAATTATTGGGCGTACCTGGAGTACGACCGTTTCTCTCTTATACCCACGCTAATTGTATCACAGTAGCGGAAGCGATTATGGCGCACAGCAAATACACCACGAACGGAAGAAGAAAAGAGAAATATAGTAGAGGGAATAGGGATTCACAGTAGCAGAGTTTCTGTATGTTAATTCAAGTGTCTTACAACTAAATCCCTTTACACCTATTTATAGGGTTCTATGCACCCCTTCCTCTTCTACTAACATGTCTTTCCATCAGAGAGACAATATATCCTTTCGATTGAGAGATATATTGTTTTAGTGAAACAATGCCACTTGAAGAGTCATATTGCATCGGACAAAAAAACATGACTCATAACATTTTGGATAATATTACATATATCCACCCAAGCATTTATGTTATTTATACTTTGACCCTAATCCTATTGGGCTTGGGCCCAATTCACCAAGGGTGGACTACAACATCTCCCACTCACACTTGGTGGATTAGATATGTCTCTTTTTCTTCCTTCTTTCATACTAGGTGCTTTGCCGTGATCGTGTAGGCATGACATCTGCATATAGGTGTATGTACTAGAAATCTCTTTTACAGAGACCAGCACAAGACAACCTTCATTTGTGTAGCTTGATTTTAATATTGTTTCTTAAATATCCTAGATTCAGTTATATACACTTTCACATAGCTAATCTAATCCCTTTTAATTCAGTATAAAACTCAGATTGCCTTTCTAGTATGCATAGTATCCACATTTATGAAATTATCAAAAATAATACCATAAAAGGACATGTCTCAGACACTAGCATAGTTGTGTATATTTCAAGTAATCTTCCTTTCACCCAGATATCACTTCAATATACATCAGCCGCTTTTCTAAAATAATACCATAGATCACATCTATCATGACCGTAGGACATATGCTAAAGTAGCAGACGCTGAAGCACACCTCTGTGATATTGTCAAAGTCAAAGGATATTATTGGAAGAATTAGAAACTTCCTGGGACTCACACAACAATTAAGCAAGGATCTTCTTACTTGCTTCCCTTTTGCGGTTCTTTTGCACATGTGGTATGAATCACATGCTACAGTGTTACTCTCACACCGTAAGAGCGCACGTCGTTTTGCATTTTGTTATTAACACTGTACAGACTTAAGTCTAGACACTCCCAGCATCTAAACCCAAATTCTTCCTTTCTACTCAGAAGTCAATATTGAAGAATTTGTTATCTGGCTACAGGCATCATGGAAGTGGATATCCATGATTCGATCCATACTAATGTTTATGTTTATGGATCTCATCTTGACATGCTACACTGTTGTCAAAGCGACATACTTTGTGTTTCTTCTATACCATATCAGCATTCTAGCAACTTTACCAATGAACACAATTGTCTCATCTCTGCACGCCCCTCCTGAGTGTCAAAGGCGGTTGCTCGTGTGAGAGAGACAACCTCACAAGCCTGTACGACATACTAGACATTGTATACTGTCACACAGACATTTATACTAATAATGATAAGTACTTCAATTAATCATAAATGTAATAAAGTCTGAAATTTTACATTTTACGTACACCAAGTGCCCTTACATGTTTTTCAAATGTTTCCTTAGCAATTGGTTTGGTCAGGGGATCAGCGACTATACTCTTGGTCGAAATATGTTATACAACAATAATTTTCTGTGCTATATAATCTCTTACAAAATTGTACTTAATGTCTATATGCTTGGTTTTACTATGATACTTAGGATCTTTAGTATAGGCTATGGCTGCAGTGTTATCACAATACATTAATACTGGATTGGTACTCTCATTGCCAAATCCAAGATGTTCAATGAACCTCTTCAACCATAATGCCTCTTGTGCAGCTACAGTGCATGCTACGAACTTGACTTCCATAGAATGTAAAGCAATACATGTTTGCTTCTTGCTACTCCAACATATGGCGCCATTATTCAGAAAGAAAGTATAACCTGAGGTCGATCTTCGCTCTTCCTCATCTCCGACTAAATCAGCATCAGAATATCCAACCAACGTAGATCGCTTCCTTCGTAGCATAATGCATAGTCAGAGGTGCCTTTTAAGTATCTCATAATCCTTTTTACTGCTTTCCAGTGATGCTCACCTGGGTTGGATTGGAACCTACTTACCAATCCTACCGCAAGGCAGATATCTGGCCTTGTACACATCATTGTGTACATTAAACTACCAACAACACTAGCATAGGGAACTTTCATCATTTTCTTTTGATCAGACTCAGTTTTGGGACACATCTTATTGCTTAAGGTTACACCAGAAGCCACTGGGGTATCCAAAGAATTGCAGTTGCTCATGTTAAATCGTTCGAGAATCTTTTTAAAGTAATTTTCTTGTGAAAGATATAGGATTCTTTTTGAACGATCTCTTTGGATCTTAACTCCAAGTATATACTTTGCTTCACCCATGTCTTTCATTTCAAAATTCGATAAAAGCCATTCTTTAATAGCTATAATCGAATTCAGATTATTTCCATCCAATAGTATATCATCTACATATACGGATAATATAAGAAAATTACCCTCAAACCGTTTGATGTAGACACAGTGGTCCTCTTCAATTATTTGAAAATCATAAGAGGTTATAGCTTTATGAAACCTCAAATACCACTGTCTGGATGATTGTTTGAGTCCATAAATAGACCTTTTAAGTTTACAAACTTTATTCTCTTTTCCTTTTTCAATGAAACCTAATGGTTGTTCCATATAGATTTCCTCATCCAGATTACCATTTAGAAATGCAGTTTTAACATCCATTTGATGTAATTCTAAGTCCAAACTGTTTACTATTGCTAGAATAATTCTTATAGAATTAAATCGTACTACAGGTGAGAAGGTATCTTCATAATCTATACCTTCTTGCTGTGTATACCCCTTTGCAACTAATCGTGCCTTATACTTATCAATTGACCCATTCACCTTTCTTTTAATTTTGAGAACCCACTTGTTCCCAATGGCTTTTCGCCTTTTTGGTAGGTCAACCAATTCCCAAACTTTATTCTTTCTTATTGAGTTCATTTCTTCATCCATTGCCTTTTTCCATTCATCTTTAGCAAGACTGGATAAGGCCTCTAGTACCGAACGTGGTTCATCATCCCCATCAGGAGTAACAATAAATGCTTCACTTTCTATTTGGAAGCGTCTTTTAGGGATACTTTCCCTGTTACTCTTTCTTGTAGGAGCTTCTTGCCTTTGTCTTTTCTTTTGTCTAGGTCTTTGTGTTGACCTTTCTAAGCTCCCACTTAGATCGACATTTTGGGATGATTCAGGCATACCAACAGGTTCTATACTAGTTTGTTCTTGTGTCTCATAAAGAGATACAGTGCAGTCAATGTCTCCCCTTTTAGGGAATTCATTTTCTAGAAATGTAACATCTCTAGATTCAATTTCAGTTACCGTTCCATCTTCATTTTCACCTATGAAGACATATCCTTTGGATTGTTCAGAGTACCTTATATAGATACATTTCTTTCCTCTAGGACCTAACTTGCCATACTTATGAGAATTATCATAATGTATGCAGCTGACCCCCATGACCTAAGGATACTAAGATCCGGCTTGCGTTTTGTCCATAACTCATAAGGTGTTGAAGTAACTGATTTTGAGGGCACACGATTAAGTATGAAGGTAGCAGTCATTAAAGCATCACCCCAATATGAAATTGATAGATTTGCTTGTGCCATCATTGACCTAACCATGTCTAGAGGCGCTTTATTTCTTCTTTCAGCAACTCCGTTCTGTTGGGGAGTGCTAGGGATAGTTAGCTGCCTAATTATCCCTTTTTCTTCACAGAGCTCTTTAAATTGATCAGACAAATATTCACGTCCTCGATCAGTACGTAATACTTTAACTTTATTGTCCATTTGATTTTCAACTTCATTTATGTATCGTCTAAAGTACTCAAAAGCCTCAGACTTATGTGTGATCAAATAGACATGACTGTATCGTGAATAGTCATCAATAAAAGTGATAAAATACCAAGCTCCATGCCTTGCCCTCATACTCATAGGACAGCAAATATCAGAATGAATTATTTGCAATGGTTGTTCTGATCTAGTTCCCTTACCAAAAGGTTTTCTAGTTGCCTTACCTGCTAGACAACTTTCACACAAGGACATTTCCATATTGGATATGGATCCTAGCAAACCTTCTTTTGCTTGTTTAATCATTTTATTTTGATTAATATGCCCTAGTCTAGCATGCCAAATAGCCATATCAACAGTTGAATCAGAAGAAGTAGTAAAGCAATCATGTATATTATAATCATAAATAATATCCATTACAAAGAACTTCTTTGAAAGGAAAGCTAAACCATAAAATACAAAATTATAAAATATGTCTGCAACTTTATCACGAAAGTTTACATTAAACCCATAGTTTACAAGACATTTTACAGAAACTAAATTCCGTCGGATGTCAGGAGCATGAAGCACATCATGTAGGATCAAAGGCTTTCCACTACGCAAAGTTAATTTGCAAGTTCCAATGCCTTTAACTTCAATCTTTGCATTGTTGCCTACATAAAGCCACTTACATTTGTCAGGCAACCGACGGTATTCTACATAGGATCCTCGATCCCTCGTCACGTGGTCTGTTGAACCTGAGTCCAAAATCCAAGAAGAACATATATTCTCTGTTAGGAAAACAGTGCTAGAAACATAGGAAACATGTGAATTTACATAATCCACTAGTACCTTTTCACTCTCATTTCGCTCAGTGCAATCCCTTGCGGAATGACCCATCTTTTGGCAGGCAAAGCATTTGACCTTCTTTAAGTCATTTTTCTTCTTCTTCCCACCCTTTTTTCCTTTCTTCTTGAATTCCTTTTTGCCTTTTACAAATTTATTCTTGTCCTTCTTTCCATTCTTTTGGAATTTATTCCCCTTCTTGGAATCGAGTTTTGTATTAGAAGGACCTACACCCTCTGTGTAGTAGGCATGGCCAGAGGACTTGTATGCCTCCAAGCGCTAGTCCTCAAGTTCCAAGTGTTTAGCCACATCATTAAAATTTTTAATGCCTTCATTATGGGTTAGATTAACCTTCATGTGCTCCCAACTAGATGGCAATGATATTATCACTGTCTGAACTTGTTGTTCATCAGACACAGTATGCCCAGCTTCCTTCAATTCTCTAATCATATTTGCCATCTCTCTTAGATGTTGTTTCATGGAAGTATTTGGCCTAAGCTTATACGTATCAAACTTAATAGTTAATCGTCTAAGCTTAGAGGTGGATGTACCACCAAACCTGTCTTTCAACGCTGCCCATATGGCTTGCGCTATTTCATTTTTCTCATACTCACACATGAGGTCATTTGCCATTGTACTCAACAATGTAATTCTGTAATGCTATTTTTCTTTTTCCAAGCCTCATAGACCTCTTGGTCTCTCTTGTGTTGGGCCGTATTCCCAGCAGCAGGCTGTGCTACAACTGTTGTTAGAGGTTCCATTGCCTCTTGTTCCTCCAAAATATATTAGACTTTGTGGTGCCAGATATCCCAATTGTCACCATTTAATTTGTCCCCTTTATTTAACTCAGCGATGATGTTCTTAGTTGCCATTTTCAATTCTGGAGACAAATCTATTCCACATTCAATATGTCTCTCTAAAGGAATTAAACTATTGAACATATCATCAACAATATATATATATATATAGATATAGCACAACACAGTATACAATGTCATGTACTTATATTATTCTTAACCAGAAAAAATAGTAATACTACTAAATTCATGATCAGGAGTATACGTTTGTATCTCCTATCACATAAATATTAGCAACATCACTAAAATTCTGTCAAGAATTATATATGTACTTTAACAATTCTAACTTTTAGGACTAACAACTCCTAAAAGCTCCCACTTAACAAAAACATATAATAATATAATGAATTATCAACTAAATCATGCTTCATTATAATATAAATAAGACAATATTCACTCTATAATATTTAAAAACATGTTTATAACACATTTAAATATAACAGAAAAATATTGAATTCAACAAATGAATTTTAGAAGTTTTAAAATGATTTAAAACAATTATAAACGCACTTAGAATATCATAAACATATATTAATAAGTGTCAAAAACTATTCAAATAGCATATCATATTAAAGATCATGAATTTAGGAATTTTTAGGAGCAAACCGGGTCCCATTTGGCTCAAGCACGCGCCCCCACGCGCCGAAAGAAAACAAAAAATAAGGAAATAAAAAAAACACAGAAACACACACGCACACAGTGGCGCGTGTACATAACGCGCCACCTTCCGGGAACAATCCGGCGACACGCGCCGGCTCATCGGCTTCCACGCGTCGAGGACTGTCGGATGGTGTCCACCACGTGTCAAATTAATATGCCACGTGGCCTCACGCGCCACATGGCTTTTTTGCAATTTTTGTTTTGAATTCTGGTTCAGCAGTCTGGGCCTCACTTGTTGAGCCTGGACTTAATTCGTTTTTTTTGGTTCAGCCCTCATGTATTGGACCTAAAGATTGGGCCGATTTTTTTTTTAAATTATTCGGCCCAGACACCCTTAAACAAAATTTTTTCTTTAAAAAAAAAGCCGAAACGATGTTGTTTTTGGAGGCCGGAGGTTGTCTTCAACCTCTAGCCGGGTCGACCCGGACCTGATTATAGGCGTGGGTCGGGTCCGTCGACCCGGTAACTTCTCTCCTCCGTATCTCCTTCGTCTGACGTCCGTTTTGGGTGTTCTTGGTGTCATTTTCGATCGTTTTTTCGAGCTCTATGCAATGGGACTAATTTCAAATCCTAATTCTCTAATTTTAAAATGACTCAATTCCAAAAACAATTTCGTTTTTCATGCTTTCTTTCTCTAAGTTCTTTTGTTTTATGATTCTAAATTTACATATGTTATATCTTTATGCCTATATGAAGAGCATACTCTCAAACTCAAAAACATAGTGGAAGCATTATACGTATATTATCATGTTAATCTCAAGAACAAATATGAATAAGTTCCCCGCACGCATATATATGTGACTATAGAAAATATCATATAGATCTTTGAAAATAATAACATACACATCATATTATCATAATATGAGGATTATAATCTCATACAGGCTAAACCTAGCTCTGATACCATGTAAGAATTATTGGGTGTACCTGGAGTGCGACCGTTTCTCTCTTATACCCACGCTAATCGTATCACAGTAGCGGAAGCGATTATGACGCACAGCAAATATACCACGAACGGAAGAAGAAAAGAGAAATATAGTAGAGGGAATAGGGATTCACAGTGGCAGAGTTTCTGTATGTTAATTCAAGTGTCTTACAACTGAATCCCTTTACGCCTATTTATAGGGTTCTATACACTCCTTCCTCTTCTACTAACATATCCTTCCATCAGAGAGACAAGATATCCTTTCGATTGAGAGATATATTGTTTCTGTGAAACAATGCCACTTGAAGAGTCATATTGCATCGGACAAAAAAACATGACTCATAACATTTTGGATAATATTACATATATCCACCCAAGCATTTATGTTATTTATACTTTGACCCACTCCTATTGGGCTTGGGCCCAATTCACCAAGAGTGGACTACAACAAGAAGAAAAGTTGAAAGTTCTATGACAGACAATACATACAGAGGCAATGGGAGTGGCATGTAAAGCCTTTTGCTTATGAAAGAAAATGGTCAGGTAGAGTTGTTCCCAGCAAGCCTCGGGAATAGAGAACAAAAGCAAAATGAATAAACATAGTTATATACTTATTTCAAATTTTAATATATATTAATTAGTAATGTGTAAGAAATGTTGATTATTAAGGATTATATTCATTAAGTTTACAACAAACTTCATTGTTTGTTTCTGGGTAGTGAATAATGTGACTATTTTATTGGAGTGTGTGATTTTTTGTTACTAATTATTTAATATGAAAAAAACTTTTAAGTTATAAGCCAATATTTTCGTTTTACAATAAATTTTAAAAAAATCAATTTCGGAGAATTAATTCTGTTTGTGTCATTTATTTTGAATTTTTTTATTAGCGATTTAAAGTAAAAGGCAAACTGGAATACAATATATAATAATTTTTCTTACCACAATTTAAAATTTCAAAATATGGGTGAAATAATTTGTTCAACTTAACAAATCCTTAATTAAGTTATTAACCCAATTTAAAATTTCAAAATATGGGTGAAATAATTTGATTGTCCTCTCCTAGTCTCCTCTATTCTCTTAAAAGAGTTTTATTGCTTCGTAAATTAGTTTTCAATAAATATATATATCAACACTAATACAAAATAAAAAAAATATAATGCGCTTAAATTAAAGGAATTTTTTGTGTTTTAGAAGAATCAATAAGAATAATTAAAGCCAAAAAGTGAAAAGAAAATCATAACCCCAAATATTAATTAAGTGATTTTAAGTTAAGTATTGTGAATAGTAAATTTTATTTTTGAAAGAATTCGAATTATTTTTTTGAAAAAGAAAATCAAACTGCATTAATCACACAATTTTGACTTGTGTGATATATATGTTGCTTTTTTTAACGATGAAGAAACACCTTTTTTCGGTTGTTAATGAAACTCTTTTTTATTATATGTTGTTAATGAACTTTTTAATATATATTTTGATAAATCACAGATATGTCAGATTTTTTTTCTTGGGATTAACATAGCTTGATTTTTTTTTCTTGTAAAACAATTCAATTCAATTTTTTTTATTCTTAATATTAAACTTAAAATCGTTTAATTGATATTGGGGGTAAAAGCTTCCTTTTTTAACTTGAATTGCTCTTAATCATCCTTTTGGAACACAAAAAATTTCTTTGATTCAAGTGAGTCATATTATATTTTATTATATGTTAATGTTTATATATGTGTATTATACTTGTTCAAAAAAATAATTTGCAAAGCAATGAAACTCTTTTAATGGGAGAGAAGAAACAGGAGAGGGCAGTAAAGTCATTTGATACACATTTTGAAATCTTAAATCAGGTCAATAACTTAATTAAGGATTTATTGAATTTAACAACCTAATTTAGAATTTGTCTATTTCAGGCAACTTTATATGGGATTTTTTCATTGATTATTCCATTCAATGTATAAATATATGATGATAAATATTTGCACAAAAATATTTGTGAAAAGTGGCAAGTCCATTACCTTCTTCCTAAATTCGTATATTGATTCACATAACCTATAAGAGAGGAATAGTAATCAACTGTAAAAAAGTGGTAATTAATTGAAAGACAATGGAATGAAAATTCAAAAAAATTTCACTTAGATATGGTGTAATACGAAAATATATAATAACAAAATTATAGAATAATTATAGGGAGAATTACAATGAAGTGCTAAGTAAAAAACTTAATTATCAAGAAGTCCCAATAACAAGTGAGCCAGTAAACTATTGTCATTTCTTATTTTAAAACTTCTTATTGTCAGCTCTTCAATTATCATTAGGACTTATGGGTAATTAAATCCCTCCTTAGGATTTTTTTAGCATTTTAGATTATAATGCACTTGTTACTTAACAATACACTCTAATATAATCCAGCATTCTCCTTCAAACTTCTAACCCTTCTTGGTCTCATTCTATCTTTTTCCAATTCTTCTCTCTCTATCTTGGTTACCCTGCCTATCTCCCCACCCTCCTTTAGTGGCAAAAAATGGTGAAGGTAGGTGACGACGAAAGGTTTATACCATTGGACATAATCCAAAACATTTGCAAAATGGTTGGCAGTCAAATGCATCGTGAAATTCCAACAGGTTTGTAAAGAATGGAACCATCTCTTGAAGACACAATCTTTCATCAACGAACAGATTTGTCATTTTGCTCAAGATAATCCATTCCACTTAATACATGGGTCCGGTGACAGCCACGGACATAGATGTTTGAGTAAATGATGAGATGAAGATTGCAGAAATTATAAGTACACACTATATTGGATCGTTATTGGGTCCTACAATGGGGTTATGTGTGAAGAACTTGAAACTAACAAAGTTTTGTATCCTGTTTCAACTATATTAATAATGAGGTAAGAGAAGTGTGTCGTCCAGGAGATAACAACAAGTTTCTGTGTTGTGTGGGCTTTGTATTCACTTATGTGACTAAAGATTACAAGTTAGTGTGGATTTGGATCATTGGGATGAAGAGGCCAATCTTAATGTTGGCTATGCTCAAGTATATACATTGAGTACTAATACATGGAAGCGTTTGGAATTACAGGGTATAGAAAACACTGTATAGCATCAAAAGGGCTTTTTCTGCTAACGGAAAACTTTCCTAGAGTGGTGTTTTAGATACCACTGTCATAGTTTGTTTTGATATTGTAACATCCTAGTTTTTATCACCAATATTCCCTAAATGTAATGAGATATTTAGTGGAATAAAAATGTTGAATTATGGTGCATATAAAGTGACAAAACAAAGTAACCAGTGGTCACACACAATTTGCAAAGCTACAAAGTGCTACCAGTGTGATTTCCTATGAACTAGTGATATTTTCTTGTGGTTTTGGATGACTAAATGATATTCAATAAATGTGAAATGTTTTAGAATGAAATTAGACATTCCAAGCTTCAATTTGATAGGTCAAATGTATCATTTGGACCTATACACTAAGAGTTATGAATTTCTAAAATTTACTTAGTGAAACTGACTACTTTCTAGGACGGCGTCTAAAGATTTAAATTCTGGAAATGTTGAGCTTTCAATTGGCTAAAGGCTATATTTTTCTTTAAAACTAGACTCAATAAGGGTTAAGTAGCCTTTGGAAGTACCTCAATTGGATATCTACAAATAAAGATATAAATTCTCAAATTTAGGTGAAAATGCTGTCAGTTTTTGGCGAAAATCACAAATGTGTAGACAAAATGGTAATTTACCATATTAATCAAAAGAAAATTATTTTCTCCAAAAATTACCCGCAATTTCATCCAAAGTGATCTGAATAAGGAGGGAAAATTATTTTTGGATATTTATCCTTAAGTTTTGGATAAAGGTCAAAATAAAAAGTGAAGTGGTCAAAAATTTCAATTAATGAGAAGTTGTGTGGAGGAGGTTAATAGCTGAAATGGATCATCATAATGCCCCCTACCTACAAGCAATTTCAGCCAAGCAATCACAAAAGGAAAAAAGAAGAAGAAGAAGATGGTTTAATTAATTGGCCGAAAAAAAACAATAGAATAAGGCATATGATAAAACCTATTCTCTTTCCTTCAATCCTCATTTTTGGGTGAACAAAGAGGAATAGAGAGAGAGAGAGAGAGAGAGAGAGAGAGAGAGCTCACACACAACATAGCAAGAATAAGAACAAGAAGCTAGGGTTCCAAGAAATCTAAAAACCTAGCATACCTCTTCTAAATCCTATATCTCCATGATTTTGACTTGTAGCAAGGCAAAATTTCAAAGTTTAGAGAGAAAGGCTCCATAGTTTAGAGAGAGAAAGTGGTGAATCCAAGAGGTGATCTCAAAACTTTGATTATCTTGTTGAATATGATGTTGTAGTTTTTGTTCTTGAATTTGGCTTAATTGTCTCATGTTTTGTAATTTTGGGCTGATTGAACTTTAGGGGTTATGTTGCCTAAATTTCTACAAATCATGTCCATTTGGTGTTTAGGTAGCAAATCATGTGATTAGAAGTTCAAAAGAAGTGACTGAACAAGAGAAATCAAGTAAACACATTTTCTCTCTTAAGAACCCTAATTTTGTCCAGCTATTGTTCACTTAGGGTAGAGCCAGAATTTTGAAATTTTGATGGTTCTATTGGATTTAGAAGGGAAAATTGTATAGGAATATAGGTGTTCATAATTTTTGAAAACTTGTATGCAAATTTGGAATTTATTGAAGTTGTAGGTGCATGATGTTTGAATTGCCTCCAGTGCGGCAGTGTTGTATTGCAATGGATTTTGTTTGTCAAACCTGGTACAAATATTATGAAACTTGACAAGATCAAAGTAGACATATAGTAATTTGATAGGTAGTTTGTAATATTTGGACAAGTACATTAAAAGATATGAATTTTCAAAGTTGTGCCCTGTTTCTGGAAGGAAATCTGGAACAGTGCATGTTTGGCGAATTTCTAGGAACAATAAGGTTATAGTGGTTAGAACTGGGTATTTTTCCATGAAAGTAAATTTAAGGAGCTTCATTTAAGCTTTGGAATCTGTTAATTTGAAATTTTCTAGAATTAATTTTGATTTTTCAAAGTTGACTAAAAATTTGCCAACTTCTGAAAACAGCCAAACTGCACTGTAAAAAATTGTACTGTGCAAAAAATATTATTGCTGTATTAGATAACTAGCAGAATTTTATTTAAAGGCAGTAATAGTTCAAGTAATAATCAGTTACTTGTAACTTTAATTTATAGGAATTTGTAATAGTTGAGCCGGAACTAAAGGTTAGGACCGACTCAGAAGTTAGGAAAGGAGTCAGGTAATAACTTTTTCTTGCATATACTATGTCAGTATTATATATTGAGAATGTCATTCTTTGTAACATGAGTACAGTGTCTTGGACACACATATTATCCTAGTTGGATTATAGGACCCAACGGAGGCATAGAGTTCAACTAGGGTTGTAAACAGTTGTTTGGCCTTGGACAATGTACACACAGCATTTTATCATGAACAACAGTCTATCATCTTACATGACATGGTGTATTGCATATTTATTTTCACATTTTATATATTTGAAGAGTATACTGCTACTAAGATTCACTCGAATCTCATCCTTTTTCAAACTATAAAACATTACAGCTGAGGCTACTGGCTCAAAAAACAAGGCGATGGCTACCAGTGAGTAGAGTCCTGGAGCATTCTGAAGCGGAGTTTGATTATCTACATTTGTACTTTTATTTTCTTTTGAATCCATTGTACATTTGTATATGTATTTCAAACCCTAAGGGGGATTTCCTGTGTTGTAAACAAGTACATAATATCAGTATATTTTCGCTATTTATATATGTCTTATGGAACTATGTGCTTATTACTCTACGTATATCAAATGTTAAAGGGTTTGACAGATATTGTCACCGAATTTTTTACCTCTATGTCATTCTATGAGTACCATTTCATGCTTTACCTCTTGATGAGCATGATGTATGTCCCTTTTCCTTTTTTACATACGGTGATAAAGTGGCTACACGGTTTTATACTATGACCGGACACTACATTGATATATGGGTTTTCTCTAACGTAGGTGATTCCTTTAGATGGACCGACAAGAAAATGATAGATACAACCTCCAAAATTCTTTTCCCCCCTGTGTTTTTGGAGGGATGAGTTACTCACGATTAACTCCACCTATTCCCAGGATGAAGGCGGCCCTTGGAGTTTCTTCTTTCTAATTGACATTTATCCACCATCGCTGATTTTATATTGTCTGTTTTGAGACTCTTGCTTGTAATAAATTTTGTTCTACAAGTTCTTCTTTGTTGTACTGATTATGCTTATATGTGATTCAGAATGAAGAGATTTTGTATGTTGCGTGACTCTTTTCCATTATCCACAGAGCCTCTTGTTGTTAAGAGCAACTACAATGAATAGTGTTTGTTCAAAACCCATTTGGATTGTATACGCTTTGCTAATGGATAATGCATTATATAATTGCTCCTATACTTTGATTTGTTTTTCATCCAATAGGCATACTTATTTTAAATCCTATGCGTTTATGATTTGTTCTGATCTTGCCTCATTTACAAGCTGCCTTGCAGTAGGCGAAATGATATCTAAAAGCTGCTGAAAGTGCCTTTGGGTGTGCCATGTACAATATCGCCTTAGTTAGTTAGTTAGTTAGTTAGTTGTGTTGAGTGATCCTAGTCCATATATAGGATAGTTGAATTTTCACCATATTAAGTGAGAAGATAACTTGGGCCTCTCAATTCTCCGATCCTCAAGCTAAGTGAGGGTAGATTGATGCCAAGTGGATTGCATTTTTTGTATGAGCATACTGCTCTTATATGAATAATATACACAATTCTTCGTCTTTCTCCTTATAATATTTCTCTAACTACTCTGGGTAACAAGAAGGAAATCAATGAGTTCTTAACAATCATATTAATAAACTTTATTTTTAAGCACAATTATATTTTTCCATGAACACACCAGATATATAATTGTTGGAATCCCTCAGTCACACATTCCTGAATATATTATATATTCTTCCATTTCCACATCGTTGTATTTTCATTGTTTCCCTGGCATATTGCATGATCCAAAACCTGAAATCAAATAAGGTATGCAAATCAAATTAGAAACAAAGAATAAACATGCCAAAAATTTAAATGAAATTAAGCGTTATGGTCAATACAAGACACTCGTAACTTTAATCGATAAAGCTTGAACAACTTTTAATTAATTCTTCTGACCCACTACATAATTAAGTGTCTCTATATATATATATATATAAGAGATATAAGTTAATGAAATGACGTACTTGGGTCAACGACAACAAGAAGGCTAGCGTTTTGGAAGTCACACATTTGTGATCTGAGGAATTTACGTAGAACAAATTCTAGGCAGATGAAGCCTGGTTCCATAGATTGTTGTCAATGTACGTAACATGGACCATGTGTCTTCAAAATACTACAATCTATTATCGAACGAATCTTGTCAATGATGTCTTTCAAAACATTCTCATCTGCTGCTGGCTTTGACTCACACCATGTTTTCCGCAATATATATATATGATAACTTCATTAATCATAAGCTGATATGTAAGGCTAGACAGCTATAAATTCATATGGTATTAAGTTAGAGATGTTAAGAGAATTTTTTTGCTTACCTTTGCAGGTGGTATTTGAGCTTCACCTACGTAAAATAAACACAATAATTAATTAATAGAATATAAAGGGTAGGATAATGTTCTCATTCTGAAGACTTAACATCTTTTCATTATTCATATGGTATTAAACAAGTCATTGCTTTTATCCTTTAATTTGCTTCAGAAGGTAAGTTAGGTAAATTTCTACATTACATGTAGTAATTAATTAAGGGTTAATATAACTTTTGATCCTTGAAATTTTATTCAATTTAGTTTTGGTCCCTGAAGATTAAAATTAGTGGTTTTGGTCCCTGAAGTTTGACCTTTAGTCCCTCAAGTTTGAAAAGGACTTGGTTTTTTTTCGGTTCGGTTCGGTTTTCCACCAAGTTCTTCTTAAACTTGAGGGACTAATAGTTATAAACGGAGTAAACTTGAGGGACCAAAATCAAAATTGGATCAAACTTCAGGAAACAAGAGTTATATTAACCCAATTAATTAATAATATAGAGTAAGAGAGGCTTGACAAATACTCTTACCACCAGGGTATATAAGTGCAGTTTTTAGAGAAGCCTACAAAAGAAGAAAAGAAACCATATTAATTCAAGTCGATCGAATGATGAAAAGTATAGTATAATACATAATATTGTGTGTGTGTGTGTGTGTGTGTGTGAATGGCTTAATTAATTACTGGGATCAGAGGAGGCAATAAGAGCAGTGTGTTTGAAGTCACAGGTGTGAGGTTCTCTTCCATAGTTTTGATAGTAGAGATTCATGGCGAAGGAGGCACGATATGATGAGCCTTTGAGTCTGGAAAAGAACAAGCACCAATATTGTTCGAACAAGCGTAATCCACGTCTGCTTGAAGTTGTTCTTCACTTGAAGATGGCTTAACCACACACCAACTTATTATCTGTACACCAATAATATTTCAACACCAGGTCACTTCTTCAAAATCTTAAAAACATTAATTATTTATACAACCTTAGAGAATGTTCAAGCTCATGATATTGGAAGAAATTAAGCTTATGTGCGTAATCAGTCACCATTGGAAGAAATTAAGCTTATGTGAATGTTTGATATAATTAAGACTTGTCTTGAGATGAGGAATTGAAGATGGAGATCTATACGAGGGATATACCACAATTATAAAGGTATTTACAATTGATATTGCCACCACCTATGTTGATATGGCCACACAACCATATTAGTAGTACTACTTTGTACCCAAATGCAAGGCCCTTGTAGAAAAAGGTATGATTCAAAATATAAGTAATTTATAGAGTAATTAATGACATTTCTCAATTTTACACCTATTTAATCTTATAGGAAAGATAGAAAGACGAGATAGAAGTGTGAAAACCATTCGTAAAATAGCGAGAGGCAAAAAAATTAATAAAGGCAAATGTAAAATTTTTTATTAATTTAATGTATTCCTTGATGTGCAAGAATGAAATACAAGCAACTTATATAAAAGCATAGATCATGGTACAAAATAATGACAGCATGGGGAAGAATATCACTTCATTTGATAATAAATAAATGATTCCATATTAATTTCACGCTAAAAATAGTACTTATATATAAATAGAAGTGTTACATGACTTTAGTTTTATATAACGCAACACTCCCTCATTCCTATTTATAAATTTTTTTTGGAGGGATCTCTTGTTTTTATTTATATAGGGACTCTCAACATCCTGCCTAAAGTATTAATAATAATTTTTTTATATTTTTGTTCCCATTAATTATTATATTAAAATTAGTTGCTCAAACTTCATTCTTCATTATTCAGGTAGGTGTGAACAATTATGTACAAGAGAGATGATTTTTTTTAAAAAAAATAATTTGCATTTTTATCGTGTGTGTGTGTGTGTGTGTGTGTGTGTGTGTGTGTGTATTTCTATATTTGCTGCCTTTAATTACTTTTAATCATATTTTTCAGCTACGTAATTCAAATATTTATTTCTTATAATAAAAAGGAACGGAGGGCATTACAATTTTAACGTTATTTTGTAATTAATAACCATAAATTTTACTTTAAATTAAAAAAAGCCATAAATTTGATTTAATGGCAAATTCTTAATTAGTATCTACACCTTATTTCGCAACAAAACAGTCAGATTTGCACCAATAAGACCCAGAAAACTACATATTTCATAAACAATCTCTAGCCTTTTTCAGTTTGGTCCTACTTCCACCTTATAAGGATCCCCTGAAACTCCTTGCTGTGAGACTATATAACTCAAAAATCTAACTTCTGAAAACCAGCACTCACATTTGCATCAACTTGGTATGGAGTTGCTTAGATTTAAGTGTATTCAATACAGTTCTCAATTGCTATTTATGATCTGATCTACTCCTCGAGTATACCAGTATATCATTAATAAATACTATCAAGCTTCCACAACCCACTCTGATGTTTCATACTGTTAAATGCAACATAGGTAGGGCTACACTACCTACCCACACTTGGCTTATCACCATAGTTGGATTCCACTTAACCTTCATAGTAACACACAATCATTCATAGAGAATGTGATAATATATATGCCTTGCACCATATAATGCAATATTATACTAACACATAACTCAGTTCAGTCGGAAATGTGTTAAGAGCCAACCACTGTTGCTAACCCAAAACAATTCCGTACCTCAGTCCTTGGCTGGTCATATAAGTGTACCCATATACACTATTCATCAATATACCTGAAGGCACTGCCCGTAGGTAGTATTCATTAGTGTACCTGAAGGCACCGCCCATAGGCATTGTTCATCAATGTACCCGAAAGCACTGTGTATACATATTGCAGAAGATGGCATATTCAAACCATATAAATATTCACATAGTGTATAAAGGATAAAGTTACTACATTGGCATTTCCTTGATAATATTGGATTTCTATTCTTCCCTTGGTCTGTGTTTTGCTACCTCTCTCATAGCTCGCTATTATGATCCTTGATCATTGATCCGTGTTTGATATTTTGCTAACATGCTGAAGATTTACTATATTAGGTCAGGTTCTAGCTTCTTGACCTGGCCCAGCAGCTATACCTCTTAGCCTTACCATATTTGTGTTCCACTATATGAAACAAGAAAGAGGTAAATTCCATATAAACACATGGGTCAATCTGCCATTTCACAAAGTTTTGGGTACACAGGTACCCAAAAAACAACATATCACAGGTGTTTACAGTAGTCAGGGAAAGCTTGTAACAACATACAGCCTCTAAACTACTGTACAACATGTTCTTACTCTTTTTCCATAATATAACATAACATGTGCAATAACTTCCCAGGGGGTCACCTATCATGGTATTTCCCTGGGTTGAGCATGCTTAACATTCATGTACTGTGTCAAAACGCAGATACCGGCTCTATCTGATCTTGACCACCGGTACCCTGAGACTTCCATTATCTCAAACATCGTGCTAGCTACCTCCGGCTGACTAAATACTGTGTCTGTACCTTGGCCTTGGCCGTACCTACTTCCTCAGGTTTCACAATATCCTTAGACTATCCTCAGTCTGAAATTGCACCACTTACTACCTTCAGGTATTCTCTAACCTTTAGGGGCTGATTCACAGAAAAGAGGTAGTTCACTTTTCTAATACCCCATTCGGTGCGTATCTCCTTTTACCATATAATCAGGACCTTATCAGTATACTATTCTGTTGTCGGAACAATCACTTTGCCATAACCGCTTTGGGCTCCTCCAGAACTGCTTTCAGCTCTGATACCAAAATGTCACACCCTCATTTTAATTTCACCTTTACTAGAGTATTTGCGGAAAACGATATGCGTGGTTTGGTGGGTAACACAGGAATAGCATAAACATACTGATAATATGTGCATGATTACAGATATTTCTCATAGGGGTTCCCATATAATAATTACAAACCTTGTAGCTACATAAGCCTTAGGGTATCTAAACTTGTCCCAGTGAAATGGAGACATCTTTCCTTCTTCCTTCTGCCACTGCATTTCCCTTGTACGATTCTCTTATTTGTTCTCAGCATACATTCTGTCTTCACCTGTCTAAATTGTTAACAGGAGAGGGTGAGATTTGAGAAAATCTCAATAGGAAACAGATACCACAATGCATGCATGATAGATGCTATGTGTATAACATGTTAGCTTTATCTAGATGCATATCCCATAATGACATATTTATGCATACTTGATGTTTCATGTAACAAAACTATGGCCATAGCAAAACAGAAACAGAGCTTCATTTGTTCAAATGTGCTCTACACAATCAAGTAAAGAAATCACATACATCACTACACAAGTAAAGATATAAATTACATGCAATCCAGGTAAGTCCCCTACTTTGTGTCCCTTTTGCTAAACAGAAATAGTTCATCGCTCTACGTGCAAACAACTCGGGCTCTATATTCGATCCTACAATTCCAAATGTACCTTTTAGAAACTTCCATAGTGTTTTTGGGGGTTATATGAGTCTATGTTCAAAAATTACTAAAATGGCCCTAGGGACCTAGCCCAGCCCTGCTGTACCCTGTTTGACTGTACTTTTTCTGAAATTTTGACATAGGCTATTTTGACATATTTCTGCCCAAGGAATCCATTTTTGAACTCAAAATTATCAAATTCAATTTCAAATTACAAATTACCCTTGGTAGCCCCACTTTAAGAGTTTTAGGGGCGTTTTCGTAATTATATTTTTTTAGGCTTTTCCTGAAAAGTGACTAACTGTAACCCCACCTAATTTTCCCCTTGAACTCAATGAAATCATCAATTCATTGAAAATCTAAATCTAACCCATCCATCTAGCACTGGCTGAATCCTAAAATTCTCATGGGAAAATTGGAGTTTTTGAGTTTTGACTTCGTAGACTTGTTCTTTTCTACTCTTAACCACTTTATTAACTATTTAATTACGTTAAAAGCATCATTTAGACTCAATTTTGGTAGCATAACGCCTAGGACACAATTTTTTCCAAACTTTACAATAAGAGCAAATACAACATAATCCATCGATTAAACTACTCACAGCAGCCAGAACATTCAATATTTGAAGGTTTGGAAGTTACATTTTGCTTCCTCTGGCTCTTCCCTTTGACAACCTAACCCTAGCCCCTTTTAAACAGAAAAATTGAGCTTCAACTACCTTAAACTATGTATAAGAGAAGCTTAGAGGAAGTATTACGCAGGTTATCAGCTAAGTCATCGAAGAAATCAAGCTTACCTATGAGTTCTTGCTCCTTCTCTCCCTAGAATCTCAAAACACTCTCTCCCTCTCTATAACCTAATATGGCGTCGGTTTATGGGAGAAAGATGATGGAGAAATGATTTTATAACATGCTTGCTTATGTCATAATTCCTAATTTTTGGATTTTTTTTTACAGATTTTCTGCCCAAACTTTGAAAAACCATAACTAATTCTAAAAAATCGAATTGATGGAGTGATTCTAAAGGCTATATAACCTTTATTGAGTCTAGTTTCAAGAAAAAAATATAGAATTTAGCCAACTAAAAGTACAAAAATCCCAAAATTTAAATTTTTGAATGTTGTTTCAGAAACTTTTCAATTTCGATGGGCAAACTTCAAAAATTCATAACTCTTTGTATATAGCTTTAATTGATTCAAATGACAATTAAATTAAAGTTTAGGATGTCTACTTTCGCCCTGAAAAATTTCATAATTTTTGCTCATCATTTATTCTCCCAAAATTTTATGACAAACTCACTGCATCGCAGGAAATTTCACTTAAAGCATAATTACTTTCTTCAAAATTCACAATTTTATTTTCTTTAATGCCCCAAAGATATAAGGAATATTAGAGATTAGATTTGAGACATTTACTAAGCCGGGGCTTAAGAGTCCACTTAATTTAGGCTTATTCTCAAGTCTTCAATCCCAAAATTCAGGATATTACAAAGACCAATAGACACCCCTCTCCCCCTAAAAATCGATGGAATTATTGTTTCATTGGCTTATCTCAAACACATGCGATAAGATGCATAATAATTACAAAAACTGGATTTAGAACTCGGACATTCACAAGTAAATGAATTAATTAATTAGCTGTTGTCCAGCAGTTATGAGTTTGTTTCTATGTCTTAATTGTGTCATGTTTTCCCACTTTTTCTCAATTCTAAAAACTTTAGGTGAGTTGAGTATTCATCCTTACCAAAGTTAGAGCATGCTTTTTTTTTTTTTTTGGACTATCAGAGCATGCTTTTAACCTCAAAGAAAGTTCATAAAAGTATTTATAGATTATCAACCAACAAGTTTCTTAAATCCAAAGCATGATATATGTTTGAATTCACAACACTATAAGATATAAACCAATTCCTTACCAATTGAACCAATCTGTGTCATGTTTTTTTTGTAACAAGGCATATATAATTATGAAGATCATAGCAGTGGAACTTTTGTAAGATTTCATTTAAAAATTTGGGTTAATTTAAAATTAAATCGTTATTAACATAATAATTCAAACATGGATTAATTCGCCAGTAAAAAGTTACCCCTTTATCACCTTTTTTTCCCGAATATAAATGATTTCCCACAGAAAGACGATTTACTGTGGACTTATTTTTAATTTTTTGGAACTCAAGAACTAATAGCAATAACGTTGTGAATGAGTGTTCAATCATGAAAAATGTAGCTTGTAAATTTTTTGTCAAGAATATAAACATATAAGTAATTACAGTCATAGCCACAAAGCTGAATTTCCTTTTGAAAAAAAAAAAATGCAGGGCTTGTGTGATTATGATTCTAACCATGTCACAACATTCCTTCTTTGATGTTGATCACCTTCATGGAATTGGTAAATATGATTAGAAAAAGCCACCATCTCAGTTCATAAAATGCATATATAAAGTGAGTTTTCTTGATGACCATGTTCTGATATAAATCACCATCAAAATATTAATTTAGACCATATACAATAATTTAATAGTGGAAATTGCTTCCGGTTAATCATCTGTCATTTAATCCATTTTACTTCTTAAACCACTTTGACGAATTCTATACCCATTTTTTGATCCGTAACGGTTTAGATTTGTGTTTTTTTGGTTGTTGTGATATTAGTTTCTTTTCTGATTGTGGTATTATGAGGTGTTGTAGTATTTTTTTTTCAAACACATATTTAATTTAGTTAACAAAAATTTATCAGATCTAAGAATCTTCCAATAAGCCGCCGTTCGTTTATAACACTTATTTACCATGATCTGCTAGTCGACAGACGCATGCGCGGGTATGCATTAATTCCTTATTTAGTCACCGACTTTAAATTTTCTAACTTAATTTCATGCATTTTCAAATTAAAAAAACAAGGTTAATATCATTATTGATCTTTATGGTTTTATCAAATTTTCGTTTTGGTATGTGTAATTTCAAATTTTAATCCTTATAGTTTTATAAGGGTTTGATCTGAGTTTTTTTTAGTGATTTCTTTTTTTGAATGAAGGAATAAATTTAAGTATATGAACCAAAATTAAAACTCATTAACCTTATATTTAGATGGAGAGAAAAGTGAAGAAAAAATAGGCGGAGCAAAATGTTAGGTATAAAACTTCCAAAAATGGTATAAAAATTACTATTTTTAGGAGTCTTCTCTCCTAATGTTCTTCCCCTAATTTTCTTTCAATCCAAATATAAAATAAAAGTATTATGCATGAAAAAAAACTAAAATTTTCTTATTAAATTATAGGGATCAAACTAAATTTCGATTAAGTTATAATCACTCATCAAGTATAAATTCATTAAAAATGGATATAAAGATACATGTGTTAGGTGAGATTTAAGTTCCATTTAGAATTTAGAATTGAGAAATAGTATAAAAAAAAAAGCTCCATTTAGAAATTAAATATTTTATGTAAAATGTTAGTCGAAAGAAAACAATTGATTGTGAAAAATAATATATTTAAAGCAAAAGAAATTTGATATTGACATATCGCCCAAATTCATCTTGAAATTTCGTGAAATATCAAGCGGCAGGGATTCAACTTTGGAGTGTTCTACTATTTTGAATTTTGAAGGTAAAAAAAAAAAAAAAAAAACACGCGTGTCTCAGTTCCACGCCACTATTACCAACGGCTAGATTATTATTCTCGTTCATGAGAAAAAAGGCTAGATTTTTCTTTTTGAAAAAACGGAATGATTTTGGGTTGGGTAAGCAGCCAAGGCCAAGATTTTTCTTTTTACGGCATTCACTCCTCTTCTCACTTCCACGATTTCTCTTGTTCCCCTTTTTATTTTCGTATTTCCACTTTACAACCCTAGTGTTTTTCTTTTGCTATTTCTATACTGCTTGCTGAAATGCTAAAAAGCTTCGATTCCTTGTGAACGGAAGGCGTAAGAATAGAAAGGAAGGTCCGGTGGTTCGCACAGCCTACTGCATCTTCTTTCTCTTTTTACGGCGTTCACTCCTCTTCTCACTGCCACGGTTTCTCTTGTTCCATCCCCTTTTTACTTTCGTATTTCCACTTTACATCCCTAGTGTTTTTCTTTTGCTATTTCTATGCTGTTTTTAGTGTATGATTGGTGATTTTTCTGTGATTTCTCCTTTTCCCCTTGTATTTTTCGATTTTCCATTTTAAATTCCTAGTATTTCTCTTCTGCCATTTCTGTATGTTGTATTGTTTGCATCTTTATTGTTGAAAAGCTTCAATTCCTCAGGGGAGGGGGACAGAGCCTTCCTTGTCTATTATGTAATTTCATATTCAGTTTGTCGTTTTTGTGGTGTGATTGTTGTATTTCCTGTGATTTCTCCCGTTCCCCTTGTATTTTCGTTTTTTGCATTTTACATCCCTAGTAATTTTCTTGTTTGCTGTTTTTAGGTGTGATTGCTGCCACATTGTTGTATTTACTATGATTTCTCCAAAGAACCAAAAACCAGACTGGTCAATGAACCGGTCACAGCACAGATTCAAGGGTTAATGGGTCAACCGGGGTCTAACCGGTAGTTGAACCGGTCATATTAAAATATTATAATTTATTAGTGACAATATATATTAATATATTTTTAAACTTCTATAGATAAAAATGAAGATTTTTAGAAAAAAAAGACTTAAAATCTATTAGTATGAGTTATAATGTCTATACTTATGCAATGATATCTCCTTTTCTATAATTATTATATCTTTTTAAATAATTTTTTAAATTATCTTCTTTATTTTTTTAAGATTTGTTCTTTCTTTACCTATTTTTCTCTTCATTTTGGACTTTAACTTCCAATTTTCCCCAAAAAAAAAAAATGAAACCAGTTCAACTAGTTGAACCACCGGTTTTAACCGGTTTAACCATCAAACTGGACCGGACCACTGGCTGGTTCCCGGTTCAACCAGCCAAACTGGCCGATGCGGTCCGGTTTTCCGTACAGTGGATTTCTCATGTTCCCTTTTATTTTCATTTTGCATTTTGCATCTTTAGTAATTTTCTTGTTTGCTATGATTGTTGTATTGTCAAAGCTTTGATTCCTTAGGGGGAGGGGGAAATAGCCTTTCTCGTGTTCCTTGTGTTTTACTTGTCTGTTGTATAATTTCATAGTTGGTTTGTTGTTTTTAGGGAGTGGCTGTATTTACTGTGATTTCTTCTGTCCCCTTTTATTTTCGTTTTTCGTTTTCCATTTTACATCCTTGGTAATTTTCTTGTTTGCTATGTTTCTTGTATTGTTCAAGCTTCGATTCCTTAGGGGGAGGAGGACAAAGCCTTTCTTGTGTTTTACTTGTCCGTTGTGTAATTTCATATTCGGTTCCCTGTTTTTACGGAGTGACTATATTTACTGTGATATTGTTGAAAAGCTCCAATTCCTTGGCGGGGTGAGACAGAGCTCTCCTTATGTTTATTGTACTTTTTCACTTTCTTTTTGAAAGTTTGGGTGTGTTATTTTCTAGTCTAGGACCCTCCCTTGATGTGTGAGTGTAGCGTCCGGAATTTGGAAAATATGGAGCCGCCACCAAAATTTTGAAAAAAAAGGATAATTTTGGAAAACTTTTTTTGAAAGTGAAACTAATCTAAAAAAAACCATTTAGGGTTCGGGAGTCAATTGTGTATAGGAAAGGTGTTAGGCACCCCACTACACCCATTCACAAGAATGGTTACCCTAAGTTAATTATTTAAAAATATTATAGCCTTTAATTTTATTATAATTACCCCAAAAAAGGACATTTACAAAAATGAAATGAAAAAACTAAAGAAAAAAAAAAGAAAAATTTATTTACAAAAAGAAAATGAGGGAAAATATATTTATTTACAATATTGGACTTGACCTAGGATGAAAACCTAGGGCCTACGTACCCTTTAGAGGGATCAAAGCCCACGTAGTTCGGGGGTAGAAATGTGTGTCACTTTGTTTGTGTTTTTTAGAAAAAAATGTTTATTTAATTTATTTGAAAAAAATATTTTTTTGTTCGGTTTATGTTTTTTTTTAAAAAAATGCATTTTTTCTCATATGAAACCAAATTCATTTATTTTAAGAAAAGAATCTTTTTTTTTTATTTTGAAACATTTTTATTTGCAAAGAAGAAGAAAGAAGTGCATTCCTATCATATCATTCATAGTAGAAACTTTACGATGACAAGAAAATCAAGAAAGATATGGTGACAACATGTACCTTTTATGATTTGAATCCCACTACAACAAGAGATAGGGTGATAGAATCACATAATAAACAAGAAACAAGTACAAACACGTACCTCTTGAACACAAACACATCCAGCGGTGATAGTGTCATCCGTACAAGTAGCTCAATGAATGATTGGAATAGCTAATGTAATATCATATATTAAAGTACATGGGGTGATTCATGCAGTTTCTTTTTTTAACAAGAGATGATTCATGCAGGTACGGCTCAATGAATGGAGTAGCTAATGTAATATCATATATTAAAGTAGGTGGGATGATTCATGCGTTTTTTTTTTCTTTTAAACAAGAGGGAGGTGATTCATGCAGATAAAAGCCAAAAGAGGAATAGTCATAAAAGAGCATACAAGAGGTAGAATTTGTAAAACACATGGCTTGTTCCAGTGGCTAAACATTATCACAAATAAAAAAAGAGCATGCGAATAAAGAGCATTGAGTGAAATAAAATTGCCTCTTATCTCAACTACCCTTCAGTATGAGAATTATGTATGAGTAATGAAATGAGAAAATAAAATTAGCTCTCTACCTTGCCTTCTTGCTTTCCCAAAATTCTTCTCCCCTGCTTCAACCCGTGCACTCCTATTTATAGTCTCAAGGTAGGGTTTTCTTCATAAATGCTCCTTTTTTTTAATTTTCGTTTTTTGATATTTTTTTTTTTGTATTTTATGTTAAGAACTACCTAACTTGACTCAATCACCATCAATGGATATTTTTTTTTTAATTTTAATTTTTTAATTTTTTGTATTTTCTATTGATAAAATTTCCTAACTTGACCTAATTACCATTAGTGGAGATTTTTTTCATTTTTAATTTTTTCTTATTCTCCCCACAAGTAACTTCCTAATTTAAACCTATCAACATAAATAAGATTTTTTATTTTTTTTTCGTCATTTATTTATTTATTATTTTCCCTCAATGAATGACAATGTCAATCATATCAATGAGGGGATTTATTTTAATTTTCGTTTTTTAATTTTTTTTCCTTTTAATGATGATCGCCAATTTGGACATCGATCATCATTAATAGGAGGATTTTCTTATTTTTTTTCTTGCTTTCATTTTTTATTTCTTTTTCTTCCAATGATGATTGCCAATTTAGATAACAATCATCATCAATTATGAGTGGGGCCTGGATAAAATAGGGTGTTCACAGTTGCCCCTCTTTACTTGTTTCGTAGCTGAGAAAAGTGAGATTCTCGTCTATAAAGCAAGTAAAGATAAGAACACGTATTTTGTCTAGCCAAAGAACAAGGTGCCCCTTTGGAACCAAAGAGGATTTGGACAAAATATAGTGCCCATGCCCCTCTTTACTTGGTTCATAGGGGAGAAGAATGCAGGCGGAGACAGATGATTACTTAGAGTGGAAGTGAAGTGCCTAGTTGCATAGGACTTTGGTGGGGCATAAAAGAATTGTTCTAGCCGGTACTGGGCTTGGAGAGTGCCTGCTGATACAGGGATTTGAAAGAATAATGCCTGCTTTACAGGGCTTTAAAAGCATTGTGCCAGCTGTTACTGGTCGTTGAGAGTGCTTGTTGTTACAGGGCTTTCAAAGAATAGTGCCTGCCATTACAGGGCTTTAAAAGAATTATGCCATCCGTTACTAGGATTTGAGGATGCCTGTTGGTACAGGGCTTTGAAGGAATAGTGCCTGCCGGTGCAAGGCTTTAAAAGAATTGTGCCAAGCGTTAGTGGGCTTTAAAAGAATTTTGCCAGCCGTTACTGGGCTTTAAGGGTGCCTGGCGATACAAGGCTTTGAAAAGGGTGCCAGCCGTTTTTAGGCTTTGAGGGTGCCTGCCGGTACAGGGCTTTGAAAAGAGTGCCAGCCATTACTGGGCTTTGAGGGTGCCTACCGGTACAAGGCTTTGAAAGGGTGCTATCCGTTACTGGGCTTTGAAGGTGCCTGCCGGTACAGGGCTTTAAAAAGGGTGCCAGCCGTTACTGGGCTTTGAGGGTGCCTGTCAGTACAGGGCTTTGAAGGGGTGCCAGCCGTTACTAGGCTTTAAGGGTGCTTGCCGGTACAGGGCTTTGAGTGGTGCCAGCCGTTATTGGGCTTTGAGGGTGCCTGCCGATACAGGGCTTTAAAGGGGTGCCAACTGTTACTGGGCTTTTAAGGGCGCCTGTCGGTACACTGCTTTAGAGATGCCTGCCGATACATGCCTTTGAAAAGGGTGCCATAAACATGTGATACCCTTTGGAGTAGTGCTTATGAAGATGATGACATTGATAATGATGATGACAATGATTATGAAATCCTAATGATGATGAAGAGGATGATAATGGCCATGATAATGAGGGGAATATCAAAATGGTGAATTCATGATAATGGTAATGACAGTGATGATAGAATCATAATGAGGATGATAAATACAATGATAATGCTGATGATGATAGTAGTGATGATGATGATGTTGATAATGGAGGTGATGACATGCTAATAAGAATGACTGCAATAGTGGTGGTGTTAAAGAATAGTCTGGCAGGTGATATTGCTCCTTCTTCGTCCAGGTGCCTAACCAGTACCCCCTTACTCGCGCAGTCTTGTCGGATGTATGAAGATGTGTATAATGAGATTTACATAGATGCCACTGCTTAGAACCCCCAGTTTAGATTATGTTCCTTTTTCAACTATTTGACCCCACAACAAAAATTCCAGTTGGGACCTTCGCTAATTATCCTGAAATTACATAAGTTAAATGGGAGTAGAAGACATCATGTATATCATTGTAAGTGTTTATCCAGCCAAAAGTTGTGCTTTCATTAAAAATAGTTACCTTTATACAAATCATGACACAAAGTTTGACATGAGATTTAATGGAAGAAAAAGATATACTAAGGATGAAGATTCATTTAAAGGAAATGATCTTCCAATATTCAAGCGGATGCATAAAGATGAGCACATATTGGTGTAGGTGTGATGCTATTAGGAGGTCCTTCGCTTTCAGTTCCGTGTAGTCCCCCTGATGGTGCCTTGCTTAATTGCCAGAGATATGCACTTTTCGATGAATGATTATGGAGTCTTCCAAATAGACAAAGTAAAGAGAGTCATGGGGCTAGGACTGATAACCTTCTTCGATATTTGTTTAACTCGCCCTTTCAGGTTTTTTTTACTCAACAGCTCCCAATTTGGTGTTCTAATTTTTGCTTAAGCCTCCCTTTTGGGTTTTCAAGTTAGCGAGCCTTTTTTTTTTTGCTCTAACTTTTGCCTAAGCCGCCCTTTTAGGTTTTCAACTTAGCGAGCCTTTTTTTTGGCTCTAACTTCTGCCTAAGCCGCCCTTTCGGGTTTTCAACTTAGCGAGCCCTTTTTTCTTTTTGCTCTAACTTTTGCCTAAGCTGTCCTTTCAGGTTTTCAACTTAGCGAGCCCCCTTTTTTTCTTTTTGCTCTAACTTTTGCCTAAGCCGCCCTTTCGGGTTTTCAACTTAGCGAGCCCCCTTTTTTTCTTTTTGCTCTAACTTTTGCCTAAGCCGCCCTTTCGGGTTTTCAACTTAGTGAGCCTCATTTCTTTTGTTTTGCTCTAACTTTTGCCTAAGCTGCCCTTTTGGGTTTTCAACTTAGCGAGCTATATATATATTACGCATAGTATTTCTTTACAGCATCTGAATTGATTAGTCTTGATAAATCTTGGTCATTCATGTTTGTCAATATCAATGCCCCTCTAGAGGAAGCCTGCTTAACAACATATGGGCCTTCATAATTTGGAGCTCATTTACCTCTGTCATCTTCTTGATTTGGTAGGATCTTCTTGAGGACTAGGCCTCCTACTTTAAACCCCCCCTGGGTCGTAGTTTCTTATTAAAGGCCCTTGACACTCGTGACTGATATAACTACCCATGACATATTGCTGTGAGCCTCTTTTCTTCAATCATATTTAATTGTTCAAATCGAGAACATATCCATTCACTTTCATCTAGGTCTGATTCAGCCAAGATTCTTAGGGATGGTATTTCCACCTCAATTAGAGTAATAGCCTTAATGCCATAAACTAAAGAGTAAGGGGTTACCCCAGTTGAAGTACGCATTGTGGTACAGTATCCGTGTAATGCATATGGAAGCATTTTATGCCAGCCCTTATAGGTCACTATCATTTTGCTGATGATCTTCTTAATGTTTTTATTGGCTGGCTCAACTGCACCATTCATTTATGGCCTATATGGTGCAGAACTATGATGTTTGATCTTGAACTGATCGTATAATTCTTTAACTACTGTCCTGTTGAGGTTTGGTGCATTGTCAATTATGATCCTCTCTGGTAACCCATATCTACAGATGATATTGACCTTTAAGAACTATATGAAGGCCTTCTGGGTAATACTAGCAAAAGAATTGGCTTCCACCTACTTAGTGAAATAGTCAATAGTAACGAGGATGAAACGATGACCATTCGAAGCTTTTAGGTTAATCGGCCCGATGACATCAATTCCCCACATGGAAAATGGCTATGGAAATACAAGACAATGCATCATAGTCAGAGGAGCATTAGCTTTGTTGGCATATATTTGGCACTTATAACACTTCCTAACATAATTGATACAATCCTTCTCCATAGTTATCTAATAGTAACTGGATCTTTGAGCTTGTTTAGATAATGAGTGGCCATTTGCATGTGTACCGCATATACATTCATGGATCTCTGCCATAATCTTGTGCGCCTCCCTCATGTCTACACAACAAAGCAATGTCCCATCAAAGCTCCTCTTATACAGGACGTTATTACTAATAAAAAGCCCATGGTCAATCACCGGATAGTCTTCTTTTTATTGTGTGTTACATCTGGAGGGTAAGTACCATGTTCCATATACACCCTGATACTATGGTACCAAGGTTGCTCGTCGTGCTCTCTTCCAATATTGAAGCAAAATACGGGCAATCTTCTAGTCTCAATCTGTATTAGCTGAACTTGGACCCCACAATCCAGTTGGATCATAGTTGTTAAAGTAACTAACACATCAGCGAAGCGATTCTTTTCTCCGGCCATGTGATGGAAATTGATTACTTCAAAAATTTTGATCAACTCTATCAAATACTCTTGATAAGGGATCAACTTTGGGTCTTTAGTACGCCATTCATCAGTCACCTGATAAATTATGAGAGCTGAGTCACCATAGCCTTTTAGGTTTTTTATTCCAAGATTTATGGCAGTTTGGAGACCATTAATACGAGCTTCATATTCTGTCATGTTATTGGTGCAATCAAACCCTAACCTTATAGCAATCAGAAATTGCTTTCCATCTGGGGATATGATTACTGCCCCTATACCATTGCCATGCATGTTTGCTACCCCATCAAAATACATTTCCCACTCCTTCGATTTTCTTTCCTCAATCGGATCATCTGTAGCACACATGTCTTCATCTGGGAATTTGAAATCTAGTGGTTGGCATTCACCTATGGGGTTTTTCGCTAAGTGATCTACTATCGTACCACCCTTGACGGATTTTTGAGTGACATATCTTATATCATATTCAGACAATATTATATGCCACTTAGAGACTCTTCCAGCTACATACGGGGTTTCAAAGATGTACTTGAGTGGGTCTACTCTAGAAATTAACCAAGTGGTGTAGTAAGGCATGTATTGCCTCAACCTCCTTGTAGCCCAGAATAAGCCACAACAAGTCCGCTCGATCATCTGGTAACGTGACTCACAATCATTAAACTTCTTGCTCAAGTAATAGATCGCATGTTCTCTTCGCTTAGATACGGCATGTTGCCCCAGCATGACTCCCATGGAGTTTGGTCGTATTGTCAAATACAAAATTAAAGGTCATCCAGGTGCAGGGGAACCAAAATTGGGGGATTTAGCAAATAATCCTTGATTCTATCAAATACCTACTGACAATCTTCATCCCACTTCCTTGTGCAATTCTTCTTTAAAAGCTTGAATATGGGCTCACAAGTTGCAGTCAGGTTGGCGATGAATCGTGCAAAGTAATTCAACCGCCCCAAGAAGCTTTGAACTTCCTTTTCTTTTAGAGAAGGGAGCATTTCTCGTATTACTTTTACTTTGTCTGGATCTACTGTAATCCCTTTTTGGCTTACAATGAAGCCCAACAATTTCCCAGATAAAGCCTCAAAGACGCTTTTGTTAGGATTTAGCCATAGCTTGTACTTGTGTAGCCTTTCAAACAGCTTTCTTAACACCCCAACATGGCTTTCTCCCTTGAAAGATTTAGCTACCATATCATCCACATATACTTCAAGTTCTTTGTGCATCATATCATGGAAGAGTGTCACCATGACCCGCTGATAAGTTGCCCCAGCATTCTTTAGAGCGAATGGCATGATGCGATAACAATAAGTGCCCCATTATGTAAAAAATGTAGTTTTTTCTTTGTCCTCTTCATCCATAAGGATTTGGTTATACCCTGAATACCCATATATGAACGAGTACCTATAGCTACGGGCCATATTATCAACTAGGACATCAATATAAGGTAATGGAAAATCATCTTTTGGGCTAGCTTTGTTCAGATCTTGATAATCCACACACATTTTAATTCTGCCATCCTTCTTTGGGACAAGAACAACATTTGCTATCCATTGTGTGTATTTAGCTACATTCAGGAAACCTGCTTTTAATTGCTTTATCACTTCATCTTGAATCACTAAGGACATATCAGAAGTGAGCCTCCTCAATTTCTGCTTTTTAGCTTTGGTGTCTAGGAATAAGGGAATCTTGTAAGAGGCAATCCTTGAATCAAGGCCTGACATTTCTTGATAGGACCATGCGAACACATCCATGAATTCTTTGAAGAGTTCAACTATTTTCTCTCTTTCGGGGTTATCTACTATCTTTAGTTCTCTCTTTTCTTCCTCTGTGCCCATATTTATTACTTCAATTATATCTTCATGTGGGCACATTCTATTGTCGTCAGATTCGAGGAGTATACTTGAAGGATCTCATATCATCACACTGATAATCATGCATATCAATGGCAACAAGCGAATCATCATTCAGGGACTCAGAAACCTCTGTGTTGGACAAGAGTTCCGAGGAAATTGATTTCTTGGAGGGTAAAAAATGAACAATGAATGAACAAAAGGAAAAAACAAGGAAGAATGGATATAAAGAAGTGAGTTTTATTCGCATATCATTCTTCATTCATGATTCATATAAGAGCTTGCCTAATGGCGCTTACAAAACATAAAAGGACAAATTTTTAGCTAAATATGTTACTCTAAAATAATAGAATTGAAGGAGTCATCAAACTCCCAATTTCCTAGAGCTCTTCCAGAATCATCAGCTGAAATCCATGTGCAGTTTTTTTTACCTATTGTTGAAATCATTTCAACAGTCGGCTTGTTTAGCACTTCAGAGGACATCAGGAATTTCTTCCTTATATAGAGATTTCAGAGTGCTAATCTTCCCTCCCTATCCAATGATTCATATTAGATTTGGCTTCATTTCCACTGCTGGCTGCCATCTGACGACTATGTGAGTGCGTGTTGTATGAATGCTTAGGGGGTAGCTGGTTAGGACATTTAGATGGAGCAATATTGTATCACCTGCCTATAAAGGAACAAAATATCATTAGTTTATTTGAACTCACAATTTCAAGCAGGCATAGCAAGTTATCCATGGTGTATTGTCATAAAGGTATTCTGGCACAAGCATCCTCTAGCTTCCTCAGGGAATCTATTATTCCACAGGGAGAACTAGAGTTGATCATTAGATAAGAGGGACCCTGAGTCCCATCCTAGCCAAGATCTTATCATTGACCATAGTAATAAGCATGCAATACACCTTTCCTATAGGAACTTGATTTAAACCTGGTTCTTTTGCCATTTAACCTTTGTGCCAAATTTTTAGTTGTTAGATAACTTGCTTGTCCTTTATTAAATGAAATAGAAGGAAGAGTCAGAAAGTATTTCTGAATGCATGCTATGCAGATGATTACATGTGCTTTCTAGCCTTGATATGGGTGATGGACATTGAGAAAAAAAATTTCACATCCTCAAGAGATCCAATACCCCATAGGGAGGATGAAGTGCCCATTAACCTGCGAACGGCCCAAGCTATTACGCGGTTAAAGGTTTTGTTAAATGTTTATTATGTCCAATACTCATATCAAATGAAGCTAAATGTCAATAGATGATGCAAGGATACCTCATGAGACATGAAAGAGTGATGACTTATACTCCAAGTTTTGATATGGGTGATGGGCATTAAGAAAAAGAACTTCACCTCCTCAAGAGATCCAATACCCCATAGGGAGGATGAAGTACCCATTAACCTGTGAACGGCCCAAGCTATTACGTGGCTAAGGGTTTTGCTAAATGTTTATTATGTCCAAGGCCCATATCGAATAAAGCTAAATGCCAATGGATGATGCAAGGATATCTCATGAGACATGAAAGAGTGATGACTTATACTTCAAGTTTTGATATGAGTGATGGACATTAAGAAAAAAAATTTTGTTAGAGCAAGCGTTTCACCCAAAAGGGGGGTGAATTGAGTGATACTAAAAATTTCGTTGTAAATATAAAACTTGACGGTGAATATAAGGCAGTAAAGAGTAAGGAGAAATATCACCGAAGTGTACAACGGGAGTTATACTGGTTCGGCCACAACCACTTTGACCTATGTCCAGTCCTCAGAGTATCTCTGAGAGTTTCATTATAATTTCCAAGATTCAGTGGGTTCTTGGCACCTCGGTACAAGCAAGTTCCTTCGCCTAGACACTCGCTCCCCCTTACAAGTTGTAATCCAATCCCAACTCAAGGTTCCACGACCTTAAGTTACCTCAATAACAAATATTGAGTTTGAATGAAATATCTCTCTTATAGAGTGAATAAGAATCACTGAAATACAAAATTACAAGTATGTGTAAAAACAGAGTATTGAGTGTGAACTTGATAATGCGTTCGTGTATGTTCTAGTCGTCATCTCTGTTTGGATGTTCCCACACACACACACACACACATATATATATATATATGTTGATAATGACCGTTGGAACATTTTCTTCTCACTCATTAGAGTGTGCGCAGCCACTGTTGACTTTTCTAGATTTTGAAAAATATCCGTTTACGGTAGGTGGTGGTAGGTAGCATTTAAACGTTGCATTTGACTTTCCTTATTTGGTAAGATCTCTTCATTGTTTATCAGCAAATATGCTAAGAATACTAATATAATGGAGGGTTAATCATATAGGAAACAAATTAATGAACGTTGGAATGATTTCTAAATTTCTGGGTTTGATTACTCAAGTAGGTACTCGAGTGGTTTCTCAAGTAACTTGATGAAAAATTTGGCAGAGAATTAATATATCATATTACTCAAGTAGTGAATAGAGTAAAGCAAATTACAAACCTTGGAAATACCTGTTTACTCGAGTATCGCCTCGAGTGAACATCTATTTTCTGCATAGCTTACTCGTGTGGATACTTCAAGTTTATTGTAAATAACTTTGCTGATCACTCGTTTACTGACTCGAGTAATCCCGTTCAAGTCTTTGACATAGAGCATTTTCATACCTGCATACTTGAGTGGTGCCTCGAGTGAAGTGTGATAATAACATTTTAGATTAATCGAGTGTTACCTTCAAGTTTTGTTTACCACAGGGATTTACTCGAGTGGCTTCTCGAGTAACATTGGCAGGATTGAAATGCCGAGAGCAACATATTTCTTGAAGCAGGGGACTCGAGTAATGTTGGCAGGCTGAGAGCAACTGGAAGTGATTTCCCTGATTACTCGAGTAACGTTGGTAGGATTACATGGCCGAGAGCAACTCATTTCCTTGTGGCAGGTTACTCGAGTGTTGACTCGAGTAACTCTTCTTTTCATTTCATATCACTCGAGTCGTCCCTCGAGTGATGTATCTGGCCGTGAGTTACTTGAGGTTCTGTGCTCTGGTTACTTCAAGTTTCTGTCTCATTACTCGAGTTCTTACTCGAGTGATCCTTTAGAAATTCTGCCAGTGATGAAGTTTCTCAGCTTTTTCTCTTGGCCTTTCTTCATTACTCCAGTGCTTACTTCAAGTGATAATTTGCTCTGTCATTACTTTGTTCAAACTTGTTTGTTTATCAAATCTTTTTCACATCCATTGTTTGTTATCATCAAAACATGTGAGATCTAACAAATTTCATATCCTCAAGAGACCTATTACCTCATAGGAAGAATGAAGTGCCTATTAACCTACGAATGGTCCAAGCCATCACGCGACTAAGGGTTTTAAAAAATAATGATTATATCCAAGGCCCATATCAAATGAAGCTAAAATGCTAATGAATGAGATAATGATACCTCATGAGTCCTAAAGGATTATCTCTTATTGATATGTTTTCTAACATGATTGATGTGATGATATCATGGTCTTTTGGGGTCATAGACCCTTAGACTAAGGTTAGCTATCTAATGCATACACCGTCCTTGTGATGTATCTTTATGTGGAGTGATCTAGATACATACTCAGGTGAAGCAACAGTTAGTCACTTGATCCTAAGGGTTTCATTGATTATGCGTGGATGACAATAAGGATTATTAACAATAAATAAATATATGCCCTTCAGTGTCCTATTTTAGGAATAACCCTAGGTTGGGGTATGTCTATCCTAAGAAAGGTAGGTACTAATTAATTGAGTAGGTCGATAATTTCCACTAATAGGTGCAATGGTTTCAAGGTGGTTCTAATTCTCACATATAAGGGCCTCATAACTGCCCCCATCGTAAAGATGAAGACCCCATTTAACGAAATTGACCTTCAGGGGGTTCTAAAAACCCCACAAGGATCAACCTTGCCAAATGAGTAACAGCTAGGATGAAGTCTTTACAGTAACCTCAGGGGGTTCTGAAAACCCCACAGGGAGACCACTAAAAACTTCCACTCACCTAAGGAACTCACAGACCCGGGTATAGGGCCCAAAATGTGTGTGAGGAGAATAGTGTATGTGTTCAGTGTGTGTGGAGAGCATACAAACCTATGGGCCTAGGTTTTACCCAACCCTCATCTGCTAACCAGATCACAAGATAGATAGAAAAAAAAAGCAAACAAATAGATGAAAAAGGAATTTAATAAATAAAACAACTATTCACAAAAAAAACAAATAAGAAAAAGGGTAATTAAAATAAAATTAATGCCAAATTATTTTTAAACACTTAACTTAAATGGGCTTGACCCTCAAACTATCCCTAGCGGAGTTGCCAAGCTGTAGCGCCCAGAATTTGGAAAATATGGAGCCACCACCAAAATTTTGAAAAAAAAGAATAATTTTGGAAAACCTTTTTTGAAAGTGAAATTGGTCTAAAAAAAACCATTTAGGGTTCGGGAGTCGATTGTGTATGGGGAAGGTGTTAGGCACCCCACAACACCCATTCAAAAAAATAGTTACTCTAAGTTAATTATTTAAAAATATTATGGCCTTTAATTTTATTATAATTACCCCAAAAAAGGACATTTACAAAAATGAAATAAAAAAATGAAAGAAAAAAAAGGAAAATTTATTTACAAAAAGAAAATGAGGGAAAATATATTTATTTACAATATTGGACTTGACTTAGGATGAAAACCTAGGGCCTACGTATCCTTTAGAGAGATCAAAGCCCACGTAGTTTGGGGGTAGAAATGCGTGTCACTTTGTTTGTGCTTTTTAGAAAAAATGTTTATTTAATTTATTTGAAAAAAATATTTTTTTTTGTTTGGTTTGTGTTTTTTATTTTTTTTAAAAAAGCTTTTTTTTTCTCATATGAAACCAAATTCATTTATTTTAAGAAAAGAATCTTCTTTTTTTTTTTAAACATTTTTATTTGCAAAGAAGAAGAAAGAAGTGCATTCTTATTATATCATTCATAGTAGAAACTTTAAGATGACAAGAAAATCAAGAAAGATATGGTGACAACATGTACCTTTTATGATTTGACTCCCACTATAACAAGAGATAGGGTGATAGAATCACATAATGAACAAAAAACAAGTACAAACATGTATCTCTTGAACACAAACACGTCCGGCGGTGATAGTGTCATCCATATAAGTAGCTTAATGAATGATTGGAATAGCTAATGTAATATCATATATTAAAGTACGTGGGGTGATTCATGCAGTTTTTTTTTAACAAGAGATGATTCATGCAGGTACGGCTCAATGAATGGAGTAGCTAATGTAATATCATATATTAAAGTAGGTGGGATGATTCATGCGTTTTTTTTTTCTTTTAAACAAGAGGGAGGTGATTCATGCAGATAAAAGCCAAAAGAGGAATAGTCATAAAAGAGCATACAAGAGGTAGAATTTGTCAGACACATGGCTTGTTCTAGTGGCTAAACATTATCACAAATAAAAGAAGAGCATGCGAATAAAGAGCATTGAGTGAAATAAAATTGCCTCTTATCTCAACTACCCTTTAGTATGAGAATTATATATGAGTAATGAAATGAGAAAATAAAATTAGCTCTCTACCTTGCCTTCTTGCTTTCCCAAAATTCTTCTCCCCTGCTTCAACCCGTGCACTCCTATTTATAGTCTCAAGGTAGGGTTTTCTTCATAAATGCTCCTTTTTTTAATTTTCGTTTTTTGATTTTTTTTTTTTTTTTTTTTTGTATTTTATGTTAAGAACTATCTAACTTGACCCAATCACCATCAATGGAGATTTTTTTTTTAATTTTCGTTTTTTTATTTTTTGTATTTTCTATTGATAAAAATTCCTCACTTGACCTAATTACCATTAGAGGAGATTTTTTTCGTTTTAAATTTTTTTTATTATTCTCCCCACAAGTAACTTCCTAATTTAAACCTATCAACATAAATGAGATTTTTTATTTTTTATTTTTCACTTTTTTTTTATTTATTATTTTCCCTCAATGAATGACAATGCCAATCATATCAATGAGGGGATTTATTTTAATTTTCGTTTTTTTTATTTTTTTTTCCTTTTAATGATGATCGCCAATTTGGACATCGATCATCATTAATAGGAGGATTTTCTTTTTTTTTTTCTTGCTTTCATTTTTTATTTCTTTTTCTTCTAATGATGATTGCCAATTTAGATACCAATCATCATCAATTATTTTTGTATTTTTGAGTGGGGCTCAGACAAAATAGGGTGTTCACAGTGAGATTGATTGTGACTTTCAAATGAATGATCCTCATGAAATTTATCTTCCTCTTCCTCTTCATTATTTCTTTCAACTGTTTTTTTTTTTTTTTTTTTGCAGAATATAATTGTGTATATTGTGTGTTTCTTTATATGAATTTCTCTTTAACTTGTATTCTCTATTTGATCATTGATGCCTCACATCAAAAGGGAGGCCCATATCATTCATATAAGTTGACAAGTCATCCGTCACTGGGAGATCATGGTGACCAATACAAACAAGCGAGGCATTTTATTTCTTTGTATTGTCTCTCTTTTAAAGGGGCTTACATGTCTCATGTTTATGTTAATGTATTCATAGGATCATATCTGTCTAAAGAGTTTTATTATTTTTTCACTTAGTTATGGCATAATTTGGGTAGATTAATAATTAAAATGTGCATCTGATCACATATTTATTATTACATAATAACATACCAGCATGCCATTAACTTTCCAAAGGTCCTTTTTTTCCTGTTCGGGTTTTCTTTTTCTAGCCCATTGCTTGATAATCCCTCCATGATTTTGGCTTCACCAGATCATTTGATAACTAATTTTAAATTGTCTTATTTGATTTGAAAAAAAAAACTTTAAATTCTAAATTGTTTTAGATTGACTTAAATTTTATTTGAACTCTTTTTGCCAATAATTTTATTTGAAAATTAATATTTTATAGTAGTTAAATAATATTTTTATCTTAGTTTTTATTTAAGTTGATTTGAAAATTTTTAAATTTTCTTAAACTTGATTTGAAGATCCATTAATAGCTTACTAATATTTTAAACTTATTTAATTTGACTTGAAAAACTGCAATTTAAATGTTTTCAGATTGGTTTGAAGATTCATTATCTGTTTGTTTTAAATACTTATTAAATTATTAAATTTGATTTATTTGAAACAAAGTTGCAATCTAAAGTTGTTTTGAATTCGATTTGATTTGGATAGTGTACTAATATTTTCTACTTATTGATTTATTGATTTTTTTTATTTGAAGTAAACTTTTCAAGATCATCTTTTGTTTAAAAATTGATTAGAAATATTATTGTTTTAAATTTGATTTGATACGAAAATCACTATTTAATATTTAATGTTAAATAATACTTGATGTTATTTTCTTTTGCGGGCAAAAAAAGATATTACTTCTTTTTGCCGGAATATTTGATATTTGATTACTTAAGAAACAAATTTTCAATTTTAAATTATTTAAAATTTTATTTGTTTGTCCACTATCTTCCAGTTTAAAAGAAATTTACATTTTTATATTGTTTTTATTTCATTATTTGATTTGATTGACCATTACCTTTTTTGAAATTAAATTTGAAACTCAAATCAGTTTACTTTTATTTTAAACTTATTTAACTTGATTTGAAAAGCACTATTTAATATTCAATACATAACTAATATTTGATATTACTTTTTTATTTTACTTGAAAAAATTTTTCAGTTTTAAGTTATTTAAAATTGGGAAAATCCTTTAAAAGGTACTTGGAAAGTATGAAAAGATAGACATGTGCTTTGAATTTCTGAAATTCTGCAGAGGTGCTAGGACTGAACTGGAAAATGACCAATTTGCCCTTACTTATTTTTTTAATTAAAAAATAAATACCCCACCTCCAGCTTGACAGACGCCGCTTCAGTGGCCGGCGGGTCCCGCTGAGATTGGCGGGCGCCGCCGAATGGCCAGGGAATATTCCCTAGTTTTGGGGAAAATTCCCAAGTGGTTGGGGGGTCTGAACCCCCCACCATTTTCATGCACAAAAATAAAGTGCATGACTACTAGGCTAGCAAAGTCTTTTAATATATATACTACAAAATATATATATATATATATATATATATAGTAACCTTTAATTTTTACTAAGCCAACTAACAAGTTCAGATAAGGAATTGACAAATTGATAAAAGAAATTAACAAGTTCATATAAAGATTTCACAACTTTCATTTTTTACAAAAAAAACCATCTGTTCTCTCAGACCATTCACTAGTTTAGATAAGGAATTCACGAGTTCATATGAGTAATTAAAAAATTGAGATAATGATTTCACAACATTTGTTTCAACCAAAAATTCACTTTCGCTCTCAGGCTATTCACAAGTTTAGATACATAATTACCAAGTTCAGATAAGAAATTGACAAGTTGCGATAAGGAATTCACAACTTTGCTTAAGTAAAAGATTCACTTGCACTCTTAGACCATTCACAATGTTAGTTACAGAATTACCAAGTTTAGATAAAGAAATGATAAGTTGAGATAAGGAATTCACAACCTTGGATAAAAATTCGTAATCTTATCTGAGCTTGTGAATTCGTTATCGCAACTTGTCATTTATTTATCTAAACTTGGTAATTCTGTTTCTAAACTTTTGAATGGTCTCCAAGCTCAAGTGAATCTTTTACTTAAACAAAAGTTGTGAATTCCTTATCTTAAGTTTAGATACAGAATTACCAAGTTTAGATAAATAAATGACAAGTTACGATAAGGAATTCACAAGCTCAGATAAGGTTACGAATTTTTATCTAAGATTGCAAATTCCTGATATGAGATTGTGAATTCCTTATCTCAACTTGTCATTTCTTTATATAAACTTGGTAATTCTATAATTAATCTTGTGAATGGTCTGAGAGCGCAAGTGAATCTTTTACTTAAGTAAAGTTGTGAATTTCTTTTCGCAACTTATCAATTTCTTATCCAAATTTGGTAATTCTTCATCTAAACTTATGAATGGCCTAAGAGTGAAAGTGAATTTTTGGATGAAACAAAAGTTGCGAAATCCTTATCTCAATTTGTTAATTACTCATATGAACTCGAGAATTCCTTATCAAAACTAGTAAATGGTCTGAGAGAATAGGTGGATTTTTTGCTTAAAAAATAAAAGTTGTGAAATTCTTATATGAACTTATTAATTTCTTTTATCAATTTGTCAATTCCTTATTTTAACTTATTAGTTGGCTTAGTTAAAAATCAAAGGTTACTATATATATATATATATTTTTTTTTTTTTTGCAGTATATATATATTAAAGGGCTTTGCTAGCCCAGTGGTCATGGACTTTTTTTGTATGAAAGTGGTGGGGGGTCCGGCAGCGCCAATCGGGCGCCACAGGGCCCGCCAGCCAGCCGCCGAAGTGGCAGTCAGTGAGGTATTTATTTTTTTAATAAAAAATAAGTTTAAAATAAATTAGTCATTTTCCTCTGAATTTATTAATTCTAGTTCAATCCTAGCACCTTTACAGGTTTTCAGAAATTTAGAACATCTGTTTGTCTTTTTATGCTTTTCAAGTACCTTTTAAGGGATTTTCCCTTTAAAATTTTATTTGATTGTCAACTATCTTCCTGTTTAAAAGAACTTACAATGTTAAAATTTTTCTGATTTGTTTTGTCCGTTAGCTTTGGTTTAGCCATTACCTTTTTGGAAATTTAATCTGTTTACTATTTATTTTAAACTTGTTTAACTGTATTTAAAAGAGTTTGCAATTTAAAACTTTTAGATTTATCTGAAGATTTAAATTTAAATTTTTGATCGAAAAAAATTTTCAATTTTATTGTTGTTTTGCATTTGATTTGAAGACCCATTATCTTTTTTTTTTTAATTTGATTCGAAAATAATCAAATGTACAAATGTTTTAATTTTGACTTCAAGATCCATTATTTTCTTGTTTTATTTAACTTGAAAATCAATATTTAATAGTTTACATATTTTATTGGATTTCAAAATGTCTTGAAATTTTCTTTATTGAAGAATCAATGTCCTACTTTTATAGTTTAGCAAACACCATTGTTTTAATTACCCTTTTGGCAAAAAAATTTTTTTATTATTTTCTTGTCTTCAAATGTTTTAATTTTGATTTCAAGATCCATTATTTTCTTGTTTTATTTAACGTGAAAAATCAATATTTAATATTTCACATATTTTATTGGATTTGAAAAGAAATTTATAATTTCAAAATTTCTTGCATTTTGTTTTTTGGAAGAATCAATATCCTACTTTTATAGTTTACCAAACACCATTGTTTTTAATTACCCTTTTGGCAAAAAAAAAAAAATTCAATTACCCTATTTGATTAATGTTATTTCAATTTGAGTTTTAAATTTTGATTAATTATGAAAATTAAGTCTTATTTTTTTTTTAATGATGATCCCTAACATCTGGAATTTTGAACCCATTCTCGTTTTATGTTCCATTTTGTTATTGTTTCAAATATGATTTAGAAGGAATTTGAGAATTTGATTTGAATGTCAATCATCTTCTTGTTTAAAATTTAATTTGAAATTCAATATCCAACAGTTATTTTTTTAAATTTATTTAACTTGATTTGAAAATGAGGTTGTAATTCACTTTTTTTGAGGTTATTTTTAAGATTTGAATTTCAGTTTGGTTTTTAATAAATCTGCTATTTAAAGTTGTCTTGAATTAGATTTGAAGACCCCTTTATCTTTTATTATAATAAATTTATTTTGAAAATCTTCTTCTAATACTATATATTTTAAACTTCTTTGATTCTTTGATTCCTTTATTTAATTTGTAATTTCAAAATGTCTTCAATTTTCTTTTTTAAGAATCAATATCCTACTTCAATATTTCAAACAAGAAAACACCATTGTTTTTAATTACACTACTACAAAAAGGGGTTATAACGTCCCAAATTTGGCGCCTTTAACGTCCAAAAACGGGGAGACGTATATGTTGGAGGCGTAATATGTTGTAAGAAAAGACGTCCCAATTCTTAATTTGGGATGTCAAAGGTTAGGTTTTTTTTATACCATCATTTACATTCTGTATTACCCAGCGAATTCAAACTACAAAAACAGAATAGAAGATGGATTCATAAACCATAATGTCCGTTACAAAATAGTAAGGACATCTAGCACTACAATCTTTACTATATATACATACAATAACAACTCATACAACTTACTACTATATATATCAACAATAACAACCAGAAAGTGTCAAAATGCTGTCATCACACAACTACAAACTAATATAAATAAAAAGTTTACTGCTCTATATGTTGAAGAAGATATCCAGCCAAAAGATCTCTGATCAAATCAAGGTCTTCACGTAGGTAGGCATCTTCATTATCAAAAATCTGAAAATTAGAAAGTAAGCTTTGATGAAATGAATTTCAAGCAAATGAATTAATTAGCATTTCGATCAGAATAACAAAAATATTATCATTTGAGAATGAATCTCAAGCAAATGAATTAATCCGTTACTTCCTCACCATGCCATATCCACCTTGTGTATCACAGATTTATTCCATCACAAAGTAGGTGATCCTTTATGACATCAACATCCCGTCGACTCTCATTCAAACAATTGACACAATGACAAAAATACTTTCCATTTTTTGCATGAGCATTCTTTTTAGCGAATTCAATAAATTCTTCCACCCCTTTCTCATATTCTGTACTAGTTCTCAAAGCATTCATCCAACTATGATCCATTTTGTTACCACCTAAGGCATTCCCAATAACATTCACACGTTTAGTACAATTGTCAACGAAATATGATGGGATTGCCTTTTTTCACATTTTTCAACAAAAATTTTGACAGCATTTGCCCTTAAAAGTAAGACATCCCAAAATTTCAAGCAACCCTATCTCTCCACTACATGAATAATAATCATACTACTTACTATATTATTATATTAAGGAAACTACATTAATAATCTTACCAATCTGTTTAATTGTTGTTAATTTCATCAAAATCATTCAAAAACTCCATTTATTTATAATAATATATATACATTGCCTTTAAATTACATGGAATGGCTGTGTATGAAAAAAAATAATTAAAACCATGAATAATAGCTTATTTTAAGTTCTATGCAAAACATGAGTCCATATAATAATTTTCTATATAAAACAGAATAATTTTTTTCCCAAAGATGACAAACGAAGACATGAAGATAGAACATATACATATATGTAGTTGCAGTTTTGTTATAAAATCCTCAAAAAAAAGGGTGATTTGATTAAAATTAAAATAACCCCTACTCATTCTATTTAGGTCATGTTAAGTCATGAGACAATAATCATTAATATATTACACTAGTATAAAGTTTATAAAAAGCCACACTATTGATTTATCTAAAAATATTCCGTTTGCAGTACAACAAGAAAAATATCATGTTAACTTTTGTGAATGAGAAAGACTTGAAACTTTAAATTAGTAGAAGCATCATTAAAAAAAAAGTAAAAAGTATTGCAGTAGAGTTCCCCAATACAATTTAAGCAATATATAAGCACACCAAACACATCAATCTCAACCATCTCAATATAAGCAATATATAAGCACAATTAACGTGATATTTCCTATTGCCTAGGGATTTCACATTGCAAGTTTTACTTTAATTTATTCAAGTAAATTTATATTTTAAAAATAAAATAAACCATTGCAGTGGAGTTCCCCAATACAATTTAAGCAATATATAAGCACACCAAACATACCAATCTCAACCATCTCAATATAAGCAATATATAAGCACAATTAACGTGATATTTCCTATTGCCTAGGCTTTTCACATTGCAAGTTTTACTTTAATTTATTCAAGTAAATTTATATTTCAAAAAGAAAATAAACCATTATGTTACAAAAAAAAAAAAGAAAATAAACTAACCTGATGAAGGGGGCGCCGACTGCTATGTATGCTGGAGAGGTAGTGAGAAGACGTTGGAGATTAGAGGTGTATGCACGGTGGAAAGGTACACCGGAAGGTGGAGAAAGCAAAGAACCACGGTGGTGTGGAAGTGTGGACGACAATGGAAGGAAGGAGGTGGAGGAGAGCAAAAACCTATACTGTGGAGGAGGTGAAGTTGCAGAAGGGTGGCTTGGTGCGTGCGTCCTTCAATGGATTTCAAGTGGAGGAGGTGAAGTTGCAGAAGGGAGGAGTTGAAGAAAGAAAGAGTGTAGCCGACGGACAAGCAAAGAGGGAGGAAGAAGAGTAAAGCACTTTGGTCAAAAAAGGAGGGAATGGGAGTGAAGATGGAGAAGACGCATGTCAGACACTTGTCTGACATGCACAGGGACGCCCACCTTTAGGTGTCCCAAATGGTATTTGGGACGCCTAAAGTCTTGGTTTAGGCATCCCAAACATCCCAAAATTATTTTGGGACGTCTAAACCCAGCTCCTGGCGCTAAACAAAATTTACAAAATTTATATTTCGCACCTGGAAGAACTTTAGGGTCCCAAATTCAAATTTGGGACACCTAAAGGTTTCCCTACATACATATAATTACGAAATTGCCACCGCCTGCCTTTTTAACCACCCAATTTTAAATTTGGGACGTCCTTTGGGGTGGTTATATCCTAATTCTGTAGTAGTGTTACCCTTTTGGCAAAAAAAATGTTTTTAATTACCCTGTTTGATTAATTTTATTTCAATTTGTAGTTTTAAATTTTGATTTGCTAGGAAGATTTATTGTCTTATCAATATCCTACTTTTAAATTATGATCCGTAAAATCTAGAATTTTGAACCCCATTCTCGTTTTGTTTTAAATTTGATTTGGAAAATCTGCAATTTTATGTTCCATTTTGTTATTGTTTCAAATATGATTTGAAGAGAATTTGCAAATTTGATTTGACTATCAATCATCTTCTTGTTCAAAGTTTAATTTGAAATTCAATACTCAACAGTTTACTATTTTTTTATAATTTATTTAACTTGATTTAAAAATGAGTTTGTAATTCAGTTTTTGAGTTTATTTTTAAGATTTTCAATTTGATTTGAAACGAATCTGCTATTTGAAGTTGTTTTGAATTAGATTTGAAGACCATTTATCATTTATTATTATAAATTTGGTTTGAAAATCTGTATCTAATACTAATATTTTAAACTACTTTGATTCCTTTATTTAATTTGTAATTTCAAAATTTCTTGAATTTTTTTTTTTTTGAAGAATCAATATCCTACTTTTATAGTTTACCCTATTTGATTAATTTTATTTCGATTTACAGTTTTAAATTTTGATTTTCCATTAAGATTTATAGTCTGCTTTTTTTTTTTTAATAATGATCCGCAAAATCTACAATTTTGAACCCATTCTCGTTTTGTTTTAAATTTGATTATTAGGAAAATCTGTAATTTAATCAATATCCTACTTTTATGGTTTACCAAATGCCATTGTTTTTAATTACCCTATTTGATTAATTTTATTTCAGTTTGCAGTTTTAAGTTTTGATTTTCCATGAAAATTTAAGGTCTTTTTTTTTTAATGATGATCCGTAAAATCTGAAATTTTGAACCCATTCTCGTTATTTTTAAATTTGATTGATTTGGAAAATCTGCAATTTTATGTTCCATTTTGTTATTGTTTCAGACATGATTGCAAAAGGATATTGCAAATTTGGTTTGTCTGTCAATCATCTTCTTGTTCAAAATTTAATTTGAAATTCAGTATCCAACAGTTTACTATTTTTTTAAATTTATTTAACTTGATTTGAAAATGAGTTTGCAATTCAGTTTTTTTGGGTTTATTTTTAAGATTTGAATTTCAATTTGGCCTGAAATGAATCTGCTATTTAAAGTTGTTTTGAATTAGATTTGAAGGCCCTTTAGCTTAAATTTTGAGTTAAATTGTACAAGTTAGATAGGGAAAAGCCTTCAAAAGTGAATACTTATGGAGATCTGGATTCTCTTTGATAAATCATAATTTCAATATATTTTATCCCACCTTATTCATTTATTTTGGAGATTATTTTAGGCTAATTTGGATTTATTAGATAATATTTGGATAATTAGCCAATTTTGAGAAATAATATAAATCTGAATTGATTATGATATTATTGGGCTCAAAAAGTTAATATCTTAATTATTATATTATGACTGAAGATCAGATTAAGATGCGTGCCTTCCCATTCTCTTTAGAAGGATCTGCTAAAAATTGGTTGCTTCGATTACCTCCTGGATTCATTACTTTATGGAACCAATTGAAGAAACTGTTCTTGGAAAAGTATTTCCCAGCTTCTCGCACTTCATCTATCAGGAAGGACATATGTGGATGTCGACAAGTGGTTGGAGAATCCTTATATGAATATCTAGAGCATTTTAAAATGCTATGTTCTAGTTGTCCCCACCATTAGATTCTGGATACATTACTGATCCAATTCTTCCATGAAGTTCTCTTACCTCTAGAGAGAGATTTATTAGACTCAGCTGCTGGTGGTGCACTTCTACACTTGACTGTGGATCATGCTTGGGAATTGATTGAAAGGAAAGCTGAAAATAGCCAACAATTTGGTACTAGACAACAGGTCAAAGTTAATGAACTGGGACGAATTTCTTCTAATTCTAAATCTCACCTAGAGAGCAAAATTGATAGACTTGCATCTACTATGGAAAAAATGGTTATGTCTCAGATGCAAAATTCTTCTAATATGGCCACTCCTATAGGGTCCTCTACCTCTGTTACCCCACAGGCTAACTCTTCTGCTTTAGTAGGGTCATTCTGCTCTATTTGCTCTCTAGCTACTCATGGTACTGACTCTTGCTCCTACATGAATGATGGAGTTGAATCTTGTAATGCGATTTACCCTTCTAAGCCTTTGACTCAAGGTAGCCAAAGATATGATCCTTACTCCAATACATACAATCCTGGATGGCGTGATCATCCAAATCTTTGATATGGAAATGGCCAAGCTCAGCAAGCACAATTCAATCAAAGTGGGAATTCTAGTGACAAGATGTTTCAACAAGTTAGACAATCAATGCCAGTCCAAGATGAAGATTCAAGGTTAGAAAGCAAGGTGGACGATATGATGAAAATCCTGATGCAGCAACAGCAACAAATGCAGGAATTTCAAGCTTTCAAAACTCAAATGGGTCAATTTTCTAACGCACTCAGTAATGTACAGAGTCAAGGTTCAGGAAAGCTTCCATCTCAAGTGGTAACCAATCCGAATGTTGGACCTCAACAAAATCCTAATATTATCTCTTCGACGTGGAAAGACAATCCCTTCTGCAGATCCTGTTACCACCAACACTTCAAATGACAAGGAAGTTGTTGATGACTCTCCTTCTACTCTTCCTTCTACTTCCACTTCCACATCACAGGATCAGTCCACTTTATCAAAAACACAAGTGGCACCTTATGAAGAACAAGAAAAGGGTGAGGAAGGACTGCAAGTGATCAAACCGGCCCTGCCATTTCCTACTGCAGTAGCTAAGGCTAAAAGGAGAAAGAAGGAAGCTGAGATGTTTAATGAAGTCTATGATATCTTCAAGAAAGTGGTGATCAATGTTCCACTAGTTGACTTAGTCGCACAAGTGCCTAAATATGCAAAATTCTTGAAGGAGTTATGTACTACAAAGAGAAAATTTAAGCATGAAGGCAAGGTTGACTTAGGAGCAGTTGTCTCCTCTCTTTATCAAATGCCAATGACAGTAAAGTACAAGGATCCTGGTAGCTTTCTCATCCCTTGTACTATTGGTGACATTGACTTCTCAGATGCCTTAGCAAACTTGGGAGCAGCTATTAACGTTATGCCAAAATCAGTCTTCAATCAGCTCAAAGGTGTAGAGCTTAAGCCCACAAATCTCATTGCATCCCTTGCTGATAGACGTTGCACAGTCCCAGAAGGCGTCTTGGAGGACATCTTGGTCAAGGTAAAAGATTTCATATTCCCTGCAGACTTCTATGTTCTTGATATGGATGATGGTAGGTTTAGGCAGAAAGGACATTCATCTTTGATTCTAGGTAGGCCTTTCCTTAAAACTGCTAGAGCTATGATAGATGTGCATGCTGGTAGCCTTACTCTAGAATTTGCTGGTGAAACTATTAGATTTAATGTGCTTGAATCCATGAGACATCCCCCTGATGATTGTACTGAGATAGATGTTAATGCTATTGATGCTATTATGGATGATTCTATTGTAGATCTTAGAGATAGCATGCTTAATAGATCCGGTGATATTACCTGTTTAGATGATACTATCTCTTGTTCATGTGCTGAAATTGGTAGTTGTGACATGTGTGTTGATCTTGATAGTGCTGATCTTGATATTTTCACTGATGCTATTGAGATTATGAGACATTCTAGACATGATCCTTCTGTGCCCAATTGTAGCATTAGCAATTCTAGTGATCACACATCTACTACTTCTATTGATTCTAATGGACTTTCTCAGTTACTTAGTGTGATTGATGCCATGAATAGAACTGATTTATCTTCACTACCTGACTCTGAACTATTGGTTGACATTGATCATGTTTCTAATAGTGAGATTTCTGATTATGATTCTATCTCTGACATGAGTGCTACTGATGGCACTATTGCTGTTGATTGTGATGTGTTGCTTGACTCTACTGCACTTGCAATTTCTACTAATACTCCCCAAGATGGGAAAGTTTGCTCTTCTGTTTGTGAATCAGTTGTGCAGGTTTCTAGTTTGACTGATATAGATTTGAAGCCGCTCATACCTTCAATTGAGCAAGCTCCATTTTTTGAGTTAAAGCCACTTCCTGACTCATTGAAATATGTCTATTTGGGGACGAATGAGACACTTCCTGTGATTATAGCTAATGAAATAACTGCTGATGAGGAAACCCGCCTCTTAGAGGTACTTAGGAGACGGATGAAAGCTATTGGATGGACTCTTGCTGATATCCCTGGAATCAGCCCAAATGTGTGCATGCATCGGATCCTACTAGAAGATGGTGCCAAAGCTGTGCGACAGCCACAGAGGCGACTCAATCCATTAATCCTTGATGTGGTAAAGAAAGAGGTCTCTAAACTTCTTTCTGCAGGTATAATCTACCCTATTTCTGATAGCCAGTGGGTAAGTCCAGTTCAGGTAGTACCTTAGAAAACTGGTATTACAGTTGTGCGTAATGACGAAGGTGAGCTAGTTCCGACTAGAGTCCAGAATAGTTGGAGAGTATGTATTGACTATAGAAAATTGAATTCTGTGACTAGAAAGGATCACTACCCCCTTCCCTTCATAGATCAGATGTTAGAAAGACTGGCTGGTAGATCACATTACTATTTCTTAGATGGTTTTTCTGGATATTTTTAGATTTCTATTGCCCCTGAGGATCAGGATAAAACCACATTCACATGTCCATTTGGAACCTTTGCATATAGACGCATGCCATTTGGCTTATGTGATGCACCAGGCACTTTTCAACGTTGCATGGTTTCCATATTTTCTGATTTTCTTGAGCATTGCATGGAAGTTTTCATGGATGATTTCACTGTTTACGGTGATTCTTTTGATGCATGCTTAGCTAGGTTGGACAATGTTTTGGAAAGATGCATTCAATATAATCTTGTGTTGAATTTTGAAAAATGTCATTTCATGGTTAAGAAAGGAATTGTTTTGGGCCATGTAGTTTCACATGATGGTATTGAGGTTGATAAAGCTAAAGTTGATATTATCTCATCCCTTCCATACCCTTCTTGTGTGAAAGATATCCGTTCTTTTCTTGGGCATGCTGGATTTTATAGAAGGTTCATCCAGGATTTTAGTAAGATAGCACTGCCATTATCTCGTTTATTGCAGAAAGATGTGGGTTTTGTTTTTGATGATGCTTGCAGGTATGCATGGGATGAGTTAAAGAAGAAACTCACTACACCCCCCATCATTCAGCCACCTAATTGGAGCCTTCCATTTGAGCTCTTGTGTGATGCTTCAGATTATGCATTAGGTGCTGTTCTTGCCCAGAGAGTAGAGAAGAGACAACATATCATAGCCTATGCCTCTCGAACACTAGATACTGCTCAGGCTAACTACACTACCACAGAGAAAGAGCTATTTGCAATCGTCTTTGGGTTAGAGAAGTTTCGATCTTACATCCTTCACACTAAGGTGACCGTCTTTACAGATCACTCAGCTATCAAATACTTGTTCAAAAAACCGGACTCCAAACCCCGCCTCATTAGGTGGGTGATGCTGATACAAGAGTTTGATGTGGAGATTCGTGATAAGAGTGGTGCAGAGAATATGGTAGCTGATCACTTGAGTAGGATTGAATCACCTCCGGTAACATCTTTACCCTTAGATGATTTTCCCGATCAAAGGCTCTGTGAGGTTGTTGTTTCTATCCCTTGGTATGCTAATATTGCAAATTATTTAGTTGCGTCTGTTTTGCCAGCTGACATGAATACACATCAATTGAATAAGTTTAAGAAAGATGTTAAATTCTATATCTGGGATGATCCTTACTTGTGGCACATTTGTAGTGATCAAATTATTAGGCGATGCATTCCTGATGATGAATTTGAGTCTGTCTTAACTTTTTGCCATACTCTTGCATGTGGGGGACATTTTAGTGCTAAGCGTACTGCTAGGAAAGTTTTGGAAAGTGGATTGTTTTGGCCTAGTCTATTTCGTGATGCCCATGAATTTTGTAAGAAGTGTTCTAGGTGTCAATTTGTGGGTACTATTTCTAGGAAACATGAGATGCCCAACAACCCTTATTATTCTGTGAAGTCTTTGATGTTTGGGGAATTGATTTCATGGGACCTTGTCCCACTTCATTTAGTTATCTGTATATCTTGCTGGCTGTGGATTATGTGTCCAAGTGGGTTGAGGCTATCCCCACTCGTACTAATGACTCTTCTGTAGTGGTTTCCTTTGTTCGGTCTCACATTCTTTACAGGTTTGGCATTCCCAGCGCTATCATTAGTGATCAAGGAACTCATTTTTGCAATCGGAGTTTGCTGAACTTGCTTAGCAAGTATGGTGTGATGCACAAGGTAGCCACCCCATACCATCCTCAGACAAATGGTCAAGCAGAACTCTCTAATAGAGAAATCAAGCTCATTTTAGAAAAGACAGTGCAACCCAACAGGAAGGATTGGAGTAAAAGGCTCGATGATGCACTTTGGGCGTATCGCACAGCATATAAAAGTCCCATTGGCATGTCTCCATACAGGATTGTTTATGGCAAAGCATGTCATTTGCCAGTAGAGGTGGAGCACAAGGCATATTGGGCAATAAAAAGGTGCAACCTCGATCTTGCTAGTGCCGGTGCTGAAAGAAAGTTGCAATTGCAAGAGCTTGAAGAGTTAAGAAGGGAAGCTTATGAGAATGCGAGGATTTATAAGGAAAGAACTAAAGCAGCCCATGACAAACTCATTATGAAGAGAGAATTCCAAGTGGGCCAAAAAGTTCTACTCTACGTCTCCAGATTGAAACTCATGCCTGGAAAGCTCCGCTCTAGATGGGAGGGGCCCTTCATTGTCATTAATGTTTTTCCATATGAAGCTGTGAAGATCAAAAGGGAGCCGAATGGAAAATGCTTCACCGTCAATGGACACCGCTTGAAGCCGTTCTATGATGGATTCTCCACTCAAGCAGTGGAGGTTACCACACTACGAGACACCACGTAGACGCCGGTTGTATTCCTTCCTTCACTCTTTTATTTTGCATTGTCATATTATTAAGTTGAGTAGTGCTGCATATTACCTGTCTTTGTGCTTTGCTATGACTGTTTTGCATTGAGGACAATGCATTGTTTAAGTGTGGGGGAAGGATCAACTGTTTTGAATGTGAAAATTGCAAGTTTTAAGTAACTTTAGTATGATGCATCCTTGATTTGAAAGGTGATTGATCATGTTTTGAGACAATAGACTCAGTGGCAATGAATTTGACTTAGGAGAATTTAGGCTAGTAATCATATAGACCTAGTGAGATTTTGAGCCTGATGTTATTTTTTTCAGTGTGTACCCCCTATCTCTTTACTTGATCTAGAACTTGACTTGAATCTTATTTGAGGCCACATTTCATGCATATGTATTCATGAAGATGATAAAGGCATTCATTTCATTTTAGCTAGATAAGCCAAACAGCCTATCCTTTCCATACATATACCCTTCGTTTAGCCCCTTTGAGCCTTTATTTTATTTTCTCACCCCATAACCAAAAAAAAATCCTACCCTTTTGAATGTCTTAGGAATTGAAGAGCATTGCATTATATCTATTTTAGATGGAAGAACATGTATAAAATTAGGAATTGGGTCATTGTGAAAAGTTTGATATGTTATCTTGAAAAAAAAAGAAGGCAATAAGATTCCGCTCCACTGGTTTAAGCTGTGCTAAGTAACTGGGGGTCTTCATCACCAATGTTGATCTTCGCGTCAAACGGCCAGTAAGAGCTATGAGCGTGCTAGTAGCATATTGGTGCTATTAAGTTATAAATGTTTGAGTAACCGGGCCTTTGTATCACCAATACACAGGTTCGCGTCAAAAGAATATATATATAACAGCCCAAGAGAATTGCAGAAAAAAACAAAAAAGAAAGAAAAAAAGAAAAAAAAAGAGAAAGGAAAAGTAATGACCCAGTTCAAGTGTGATTTGGTTTCTTTCATCCTGTTTCATCCTATTGCATCATTCCCTTCATTTTCTAAGATATTCAACTTTGTTTCTCCAAACACTATACCCTTTCCTTCTTAGCCTTAGCCCCATTACAACCTAATAAAAGTCCTTTGGATTTATGTTTGCATTTGCTTTGCTAGTGGTGGAGAACTTAGATCCTTGTCAAGCCTATGGAAAGAGTACTGGATAGGGTGGATTTGAGTGTAAACACAAGCCTATACACTTTTGAGTGATGAGAGACATACACATATCTTTGGTGAGGGATTTCTAGCTTAGATATTCCTTTGTCAAGTAAATTGCCATGAAGTTTGTTTTCTTGAGTCATGAGAAAATCACTTGGATAAAGGAGGTGTTGAAATGCTTTTATTTACTTTTTACTTGTGATTGGAACATTCACTTTTGAAGTTTTGTTTTATTTTGTCTTGTTATACTCCCTTGGTCTTGATTTGTTTTGCCCAGGAGTGCAAATGATAAGTGTGGGGGAGTTGATAAATCATAATTTCAATATATTTTATCCCACCTTATTCATTTATTTTGGAGATTATTTTAGGCTAATTTGGATTTATTAGATAATATTTGGATAATTAGCCAATTTTGAGAAATAATATAAATCTGAATTGATTATGATATTATTGGGCTCAAAAAGTTAATATCTTAATTATTATATTATGATTGGAAAAATATTTCCAATTATATGATAAATCACGATTTTATTATATTCTTGCAGGATAAGGAAAAGGAGATTAAAAGATCCTACGGTGCAGAACTTTTCTTAGAAACTCAAAAAGAATCCAATGGTGGAATTTTATTGAGCTTTTGGAATTTTAATAGGCCCAAATTAATACCCAAAAGGCTCTCTTCTACTCCCTTTGAGTTAACCTAGCAGCGAGAAATCAAGAGGGAACGCGGAGACACAGGCATATATGCATAGAGACGACGGACTGACGCTGATTGGAGAGGCGGAAGACGCACGTAGACGCTGAAGCTCGAGTTCTGTTCGCCGGAAGACCATCATCACGCTCTCAATCTCTCTTATATTTCTCCTGAAATTGTTGCCACGCAGACCATCACTGAATTGACAAAAATTGCTACATCCATCTCCTTTACCCGCTGGTCCCACGGCATTGATCAATCATCAACTAATATTCCACACATCCCTTTGATGGCTGTGACGTGTTTCGGGTTTGGAGAGGAGAAAATCATGGCAGCGTGAGTTATTTGGGAGGGAATTTGGGAGGAGCATGGAGGAAGTTAGAGCATAGGAGCTTACACTTGAAGACTATAAGGGAGTGTCTTTCTTTTATCTTTTTGATTCAAGACTTGGGATTATTTAGTTTTAAATGATTTTGGGTTGTGTTCATTGAGAACAATCTAGTTTTAGATTGTAGACTCATTTTTTATTTGGATTGAATTGATATTTTGAATTTGATTTGTTTTAATTGATTATTGGGATTTTTGTTTGCAAACCTTTCAATTAGATTATTAATCGAGTTTTCATTATTAATTTAATTGTCAATTTGGGTTTAATCTCTTGATTGTTTAATTAGGTGATTAATTGTCGAATTGTTTAATTAGGCAATTGTAAACATAATTTCCAAAAATATCTTAAGTAATTGTGATTGGTTTTTAATGGATTTAATTAACCAACATTTTTTCCATTATGAGTTTTCTAGTGGATTAGGTGTTATTGAGCATGAGGGTTTCCCATGTCTTGATTAGGTGATTAAATTTATTGACTCCAATTTTTCATGAATCTCCCTTTGGTCTAATAAATTAAATGGCTAAGAAAGCTAAATCCATGTGAATCCCAAGTTGTCCCCTTTATCACCATAACTGAACGAAATCCTTGTTGATTGTCTTGCTTTTGATTATTTTCTTTGCTTATTATCTTAATTCATTTTTTCACTAAAAAACCCCAAATATTGCATTCCAATTCATTTAGGTTAGTTTCATTCTCATATAGATTTTAGAGTCATTTGCATTTAGGTAGTAGAATCTTGCACTTTAGTTTAGGTCCATTCTATTGCATCTTTTGTTACTTAAAAATCAATCCTAAAGAAAACCCATAGCTTGCTCCTTGGGAGAATGACCTAGGTTGACCCTAAACTACATAATTGATTAGGACCTAGTTTAATTGACTGCTTTAGCGACAGAAGCACGCATCACTCTTCTTGAAGAATTAAAGTTCCTCTGTAGTGTTTATTTTCCTCTTCAGCCATTAAGCTTTTGTACAGAGAATCTTGTTCATTTTATAATGCCAAACAGTCATACCCAACTACTTTGGAATAGAAAGCAAGTATAAGTTCTTGGCAGTTGAATTATGTTTAACATTACTCTCTTTTTTTCTCCAGCAATTTCCAAAATTAAAAAAGTTTGTTCTCTGTCACTGAGGTGGTTGCTTAAATTTGGATCAAATCCACTTCAACTGTCAAGGGCAAGCTTACTGTTATGGAATAATAATAAAATGTGAAAGTTAGCCGTTAGATGCTAAGCATACCCAAGTCAATGGATAGAAGCATATCTCAGGTTGTATCTCTTAGACTTGTGAGAACATGAATGATGTAGTTTGCCTATCTTTCTGACTCCTTCTCCCTGTTTCCTATCTTTATTCTGTAACACTTAACAACTTGACTCCATTAATGGAGGAACAAATTCTGTGCCCGTGACTGTCAACAATTTATTTTTTATGTTAACGACTAATATTGAGAGTGTGAAGTTAATATATATTATGGACACAAATTAAAGTTTGACGTTTTTACGTTTTCCTATTGTTAGTCATTGGTGAGATAGTTTGGGAATTTGAAGCAAGATTTTGAGTGTGTGATCGTTGCTGTATGATTCCTACTACACAAGTTCAAAACGACGTCGCTGGTGGTCATTGTTGACCCAAGAGTGTCATTAAAGAAGAATGATACTATTGGGAGTGCACAATGGAGCATCGCTCAAGTTAGGATTATTAATTACGTTGTTGACAAGGGCTAGAAAATTGAAACAGTGAAGGATACAAGACTGTGTTTGGATGTTGTAAGTGCAACTAATTAAGGTATATAGGTGTGGCTGTTAGTTCTGTGTCTCCTATTGCTATCCCCTCAATGGTTTAGTTAGGGGTGAGCATGGTGCTTAGTCACCTAGAATGTGCCCACCCAAACCTAATAAAAAATTGTCCTATCTAGCTCAAAAAAAGTGGCTCGAAACATTTTTGAGCATTTTTGGGTGAGGTTAACTATCGGGCTGGAGCACTGTCCTGCTCGACAAATTATATATCGTTCTATTTAAAATAAATATGATTTCATTCAACATCTTATATTATTATTATTTAATGTTCATCCAAAACATTTTTTTTATTGGATGGATGTGATTTGACCGTATCTTTGCATCTTGGGGTCAAATACAAGATTTTTTTTAAATCCAAGAATTGCAGTATAACGCAATACTCAGGTCGTCTCTCTTTTCTCAAGGAGCCTTTAATTGAATCCTAGGTAATACTAAATGTCATGCAAAAGCAAGTTCAATAAAACAAGGGAAAATTGATTTTTGGGGTTTTCTTGTTAAAAAAATAATAATAAAAGAAAATAAAAGAAAATAAATTTAATTAAATATATAAATAAACACACCACTCAAATTAATTTAAATCATAGGTAAAGTATATATATAAATCCCACAAGACAAATTTAATCACATTATTCAAACAAAATATTGGAATAGGAAAAATAAAAACAATAACTCCCCTGATTCAGATTCCATGTTCACGCATGAAGTCAAAAGTTGCAATATGTATGATGATGTCATCATGCATTAATCCAATGAACGAACTGCAACACACGTATTGATGAAGAAAACGCATTTCTCATTCGCAAATCCTCAAACTCGTGGCTCCAGGTGGTGTAACTCGAAATTTCAGCTGCCTCAGTTTCTGCAACTCGAACTGGTGGTTGATGATGAAGAGCTCGCCGGAATTGCGGAAGAGAGTGATGAGAGGTCACCGGAAGTGGGGGCCGAAAAACTGCAAAACTTCACCGGAAAATTGGAAACCACACGGGAGTCACAGAAAAACCGATGAAAAATGATTATGCGGTATTTGCATGATGAAAGGACGATGGTAGGAAGAAAATAAGACACAACGGAGGAGAAAATGGGTAACAATAAAATGAAGCTCGCCGGAAGTGGGGGCCGGAAAACTAGACCGGAAAATGCAAAACTTGCTGAATTATCACAGAGAGGAGATGAGGGTGCTGCACTGGTAGTTTTCGATGGCTTTGGGTGGAGAAAACAGAGAAGACCGAAGGTGATGGTAGTTGGGATGAAGTTGCTGCTGGACTGTGAACAAGATGATGGTGTGGTGATGAAAATGAAGAACGTGGTGGTAAGGAAGGTGCCGAGGCTGGTAAAGGTGAATGGTGGTGATGAAGGGAAGAGGTCGGTGGTGTAAGTGGTGAACTCGTTCTTACTTCAACTCCCTGTTCTGTAGTACCTCGGCAAAAGAAAATGGAAGAGGAAAATTGAAGAAGGAAGAGCTGCGGTCTAGATGCCCTCATGGTGGTGAAGATGGGGGTATATATAGTGAGATTACCGCCGTCCATTTCCCTTCCGTCCATTTCCCTTCACCAACCATAGCCACTACTGATTGCTAGGTGCAGTCTGAAAGCAAGCTGCAACACAAATCTTTCCGTGATATGCGCGCGCATGTAATTTCTACATATTCCAGAAGCGCACATGACAAAACCCCCAGATTTTGCTTTTCTGTCAGTTTGAATGTTGAATTTGTGGCTTGGGTCTTGTTCTGTAATTTTCCCCTGTAAATTTTCTTCATGAAAAAGCTTATGGGTACTTTTCTGTAATTTGCTCTGGCCCTTTTCTATAATTTTCCTTGTCTTCAAAATATTAATTCAGACTCCAAAAATCACCAATTGTGTCCCAAAGCACCTGCAATGCAAAATTAAGCACAATGTAGTATTAAAAGTTCAAGAGATCATATGTATAAATATTTAATAATTATGGTCATTTTACCCTTTTATTACAATTAATTCAATACAAATGCCTCTAATTAAAACGAGTGTTTAATCATGCGACAATGCCCTGGAAAATACATTAAGAGTCCCTATTTTATTAATTAAAAATATATAAAATTATGGTTAAATCAGGATGTTACAAAGCATTAAAAAATCTGAGATCAAAGCCAAGTAAAATAGTTTCTTAAAAGTCTTTATTGTAACTACACCTGTTCATATCAACCAATATTCATACACAAATACATTACTTCATAATTTGTAATGTAATTGTTAAGACATATGGTACTTTTTAAATTTAAGGATTCAGTTTATAAACTTACTTTGAAATATCCCAAGGTGTGGAATTATGAAATGGATTTGAAGTTTATAATAGGATTTATCATGTATAATTGGAGTTTCTTTTTCATATACGGTATGGCTATTTAGTAATAAACAAAGAGCACATAATATAAGTGTTAATTATTTGTCCTAAATTGATTATGTTTAATTTCTTTCATTAATCAAGTTGTGATTGGAATTTTTGAATTTTTTTTTTGAGAAATTTAATAATATGATAAAATTTTTTAAAGATGTTTGTGTTGAAAAACAGGCTTGATCCACCCTTGGTGGATTAGGCCCAAACTCATTGGCCTTGGGGCCAAAATATAATATTTGTTGTAAATATTATGTGATGTGGATGTCCTTAAGCTATCCAACTCTTAGCCTTTTTATATATCCTTCACTTCAAAACCTCTCATTCATAGGATTCTGTATGTGTTCAATGCTCTAAACCTATAATTTCTCCAATGGATGATTTGTGGGGTTTATATGATTAATACCATTATACTCATCTTTATTTCCTTACAACCATAGGTATAGAATTCAATGGTTAGATACCTATAAATAGAAGTCATGTACAATGTATTGGGATCAAAGAATGAAGTGAATGAGAGCTTCTCTGTATTTCTCCTCCAAATTTCTCTCAATCATCTCGATCTCTTTCATGTCGATCTCTTGTGCTTTTCTTATTTTTATAACAATATTCAGATTTATAGGGTATTTATTGGAAATATTCCCCACTTAATTCAAACACCTTGGTGGGAATAATTTTCTAGTGTGTTTTGGAGGGAACAGTTTTTTTTACTAATCATGAGTTTATGAGAGAGTATGACAACTAATACATATTCAAGACACAGATCAATAGTCCTATACGGGAGGTTACTCTTAACCTCCAAACAGAGAAAACTCTCTCAAGCTCTTAAGTTCTTTCTTCTTCCTCTAGTGTGTTTGCTATGTGTTATAGCCGGAGTCTGCCGACTTGACCCGATTCATATGCGTATCTCAATTTATTCCAGGTACGCCCAAAACTCTTCAGTTTGAAATTGTTAAAACACACTTTATAACAAGGATTTAGAGGGAGTACATAATACAAGTGGTTAATTAGTGCTATACGTTTATTATTAATTTTTATTCCATTTGGATAGATTCCATTTTTGGGATAAAAATCGTTATAGATAAAATCCACACAGGAACATGCTTCATGAAAGTTCCACTGTTTTTTGATTCGATGGAAGCGATTGAAACAACCAAAAAATTCAGGATAGGTTTCACCGTTATTGGAGTTTCGGAAGATGTAAAAAAGCTGCTCATGCATGTGATCATTTAGATTATATAAAAGAAATATATTTAATTGTTCTATTTGTTGCTTGATCACTTTTTACATATTAATAATGTGATCCCATGATTTAATCACTAGAGGGCTGAACTGAGGCAATTCAATGCTTATCATTGGATATAAGAAACGTGAAAAGGATTACATTGACAAGTATTCCATCTTATTCTTAATATAAGACAGAGTTGACCTTTTTTGGAGAGATTAAGGAAGCTAAATAAATGACTTGATCATAATATATGTTGTGTATCATTGGATTATACATTATTTTATAAGTCATACAAATTAGTTTGATGGAAAAACGATAAATATAAATACTTTGAAGTCAATTTATTTATCTTCCTTAATCTTTTCCAAAAGTCAACTATGTCTTATATTTAGGTCCTAAGTAATAGTATTTTTCAGGAGTGTATAATTTAAAATTCCTTAAATTGTACAAGTCAAACAAGGAAAAGCCTTTAAAAGTGAGTATTTATGGAGATCTGGACTCTCTTCATGAAGAATTGAAGTTATATGCCATTAAGCTTTTGTGCAAAGAATATTATTCATCATATAAATACTGCCAAACAGTCATCCCCTTCAACTTTGGGATTGAAAGTAAGTTCTAAGTTTTCTATGTTTAAAGATGTTAATTTTTTTTTTAATTGGGGATGAATTATGAAAACTATTCTAGAAGTTAGAAATCGCATTACAAACAAGTTTTTAGAGACATGAGCATGGTTGCATTATTGTCTCTAGCACTCTGTTTTTGGGAGTGATGTTCTCTTTTGATATCTTCATCACCTACCATTAAAAATGTCAGCCACTCAAATTTGCTAAACTTTTAATATCATTTTGTTTAAGGTTCAGTGAAGAATAATAATGTAATATATGTAAAGTAGTGTTGTCGTATTAATATGTGGGCCTTTCTAAATCTTTCTTTTCAAAAAGCCATGTGGGAACGCAAGACAAATGAAGCAGCAATACACAAAGCAACAACAAAAGTGACAACAACCTCTCAAACAAACGACGACTTAATAGTTAATAACCTATTGACCGTAAAGACTTAAAAAGTATTTGATAACTGAAGAAAAATAGATAAATATAAAAATATATGTTAGTTCCATCTAATGATTTCAATATATCGATTTCTTTACTTCATTTAGTTGGGTCTGTAGGCACAATATTAGGAAATAACTTTGAAGTGTTGGATGTGGGAAAATTTAGTCCCACATCGTTTAAAACGTAAGGGAGGGGGCAAAAGTTTTAGTATAAAAGGGAGGCCCCCTCCTCCCTTTCTCTTCACCACTCAACTTGCCTATTTCCTTCTATAAGGCATTTTGTATTTCCTCTTCTCTTATAGAATTTCACTTGTAAATTATTTAGAGTGAAATTAGATTCTGGTATTTCCCTTATTGGAGTCCTATTTATTATTTATTAGCTGTTATTAGATATAGTGGTTATGATTTATTATATTATTAAATTACGTCTAGAGACTTTGTTTCTAGTTTGTGATTTTTTAGTATAATTGGTTACGCTCTATATATCCCGCTTCCGCAACAATTGGTATCAAAGCCAAGGTTCTGTCTGAGTATGCTCTGTGGTTGCAGTGTAATCTGAACTTCCACATCAGAAAAGAATTACTTTGGGCTTTTGTATTGACAGCTATTAAATAGTATCTGGAGCAGAAATGGCGAACAAGAAGATTGAAGAAACCACATCAAATGTCGACAACTCGTCGTTGACATCTTCACTTATGGCAAGAATTGTGTCAAATGCGAAGGTTGCAGTTGAAATATTTGACGGATCTGGACATTTTGGGATGTGGCAGAGCGAAGTTTTTGATGCCCTTTTGCAACAATCACTAGACTTTGCTATTGAAGAGAGAAAACCAGATAGTATGGGGGAGGAAGATTGGAGGAGGATCAATCGTGTTGCTTGTGGTACCATTCGATCGTTCCTTTCAAGAGAACAGAAGTATCCATACACAAAGGAAACTTCTGGATATAAACTGTGGAAGGCACTGGAGGACAAATTTTTGAAGAAAAGCACTCAGAATAAACTTCATATGAAGAAAAGACTGTTTAGCTTCACCTATGTACCTGGTACCACAATGAATGATCATATTACCAGCTTCAATAAGTTGGTAACAGATTTGCAGAATCTGGACGTGACCTTTGAAGATGAAGATTTGGCCTTGATGTTATTGGGATCACTTCCTGATGAGTACGAGCACCTGGAGACTACTCTACTTCATGGCAAAGAGGAGGTATCTCTTAGAGATGTTTGTTCTGCGCTATACAGCTATGAACAAAGAAAGAAAGAGAAACAAAGAAGCGGAGAAGCAGAGGCCCTAGTCACAAGAGGACGTACTGAAAATCAGTCGAGATCAAGGAAAGGGAGATCCAAATCGAGGTCCAAACCCGGTAAAGATGAATGTGCCTTTTGTCGAGAAAAAGGCCACTGGAAGAAGGATTGTCCGAAATTGAAGAACAAATCCAAACACAACAATGAGAAGGCTGCTATGGATTCAAATGTAGCTGACTGTGATGATGAAAATTCAGATTTTTCACTATCACAATGACGTCGTCAAAATCGTCAGGCGTATGGTTGTTAGACTCAGCTTGCAGCCATCATATGTGTCCCGACCGAGACTGGTTCACTGATTTCCAAGAAGGAGGATGTGGAGTTGTCCACACAGAAGACAACACTTCACTTACCGCATATGGCATTGGTTCAATTCGTTTGAGGAACCATGATGGACTGATCAGAACATTGACTGATGTTCGATATGTACCGGATTTGAAGAAAAATCTCATTTCTGTGGGAACTCTGGATTCAAAGGGATTCAAAATCACCATAGAAAGTGGAGTAGTGAAGATACTTTCCGGTGCACTGGTGGTAATGAAGGGTATACGGAAGAACAATAACACGTACCACTATCAAGGTAGTACGGTTATTGGAACAGCAGCAGTGACATCCAGTGATAAGAAGGAAGTAGAAGCGACGAGGTTGTGGCATATGCGCTTGGGACATGCTGGAGGTAAATCCTTAAAAACTCTATCAGATCAAGGGTTGTTAAAAGGATTAAAGCATTGCAGTTTGGATTTTTGTGAGCACTGTGTAAAGGGGAAGCAGACAAGGGTTAAGTTCGGAACAGCTATTCATAATACAAAAGGTATTTTGGATTATGTTCACTCTGATGTTTGGGGTCCTTCCAAAACACCGTCATTGGGAGGAAAGCATTATTTTGTAACCTTTGTTGATGATTTTTCCCGAAGAGTCTGGGTGTATACAATGAAGACCAAGGATGAAGTGTTGGGAATCTTTCTCAAATGGAAGGTGATGATAGAAACACAAACAGGTAGGAGGATCAAATGTCTTCGTACAGATAACGGAGGAGAATACAGAAATGATCCTTTCCAGAAGATTTGTGAGGAAGATGGCATCGTCAGACACTTCACAGTCAGGCATACACCACAACAGAATGGAGTGGCAGAACGTATGAACCAGACTTTGCTGGAGAAGGTTCGGTGTATGTTGTCCAATGCTGGCTTGGGCAAAGAATTTTGGGCTGAGGCAATTACATATGCGAGCCACCTCATTAATCGTCTACCATCTTCTGCTACTGGTGGTAAGACACCATTGGAACAATGGTATGAAAAACCTGCTACAGATTATGATTCTTTACATGTATTTGGCTCAACTGTATATTACCATGTGAAAGAATCAAAATTGGATCCGAGAGCAAAGAAAGCCATTTTTTTGGGAATCACTTCTGGAGTCAAAGGATATCGTTTATGGTGTCCAGTGACAAAGAAGATTGTATTCAGCAGGGATATTACCTTTGATGAATCTGCCATGGTGAGAAAGGTAGCAGCTGAAGATACCAAGCAAGGTGATGGTGTTTCAAAGCAGGTGGAGTTTGAAGGAAAGTTGATTTTCCCAATACAAGGTGCAGACGGGGAAACAAGAGAAAACTTTCTTGTAGCAGATGAAGAGCCAGTTGAAAGGGAGGTTTCAACTCATGAACCTCAACAGCAACGTGAATCAATAGCAACCAGCAAGCCAAAACGAACAATAAGAAAGCCTACTCGTTTCACGGACATGGTGGCTTGTGCAACCTTAATTGCAGCTGATGATATTCCTTCAACTTACAAGTGGGCTATCCAGAGCTTAGAGAAGGATAAGTGGAGGAATGCCATGAATGAAGAAATGCAGTCCCTTCATCAGAACGGTACGTGGAAATTGGCCAAACTCCCGAAGGGTAAGAAGGCAATTGGTTGTAAATGCAAAGAAAGATGGATTTCCTAACCAAGGTGATATACGCTACAAAGCAAGATTGGTAGCTAAAGGCTATACTCAGAAGGAGGGAATTGATTACAATGAGGTATTTTCTCCAATTGTGAAACATTCCTCCATTAGAATTTTGTTGGCTTTGGTAGCACAGTTGGATTTGGAACTAGTTCAGATGGATGTTAAAACTGCATTTCTAAATGGAGACTTGGAAGAGGAAATCTACATGACTCAGCCGGAAGGATTCAAAGTTGCTGGAAAGGAGAATATGGTATGTAAACTTGAAAAATCGTTATACAGATTGAAACAATCTTCGAGACAATGGTATAAACGATTTGACAAGTTTATGTTGCGGCATAAGTACAAACGAAGCAGATACGATCATTGTGTTTATTTGCGAAAGCTTGAAGATGGATCCTTTATATATCTCCTCTTATATGTTGATGATATGTTGATAGCTTCAAAAAATCAGGCAGAAATTGAGAAGCTGAAGGTTCAACTAAAAGGGGAATTTGAGATGAAGGACTTAGGAGAGGCAAAGAAGATTCTTGGCATGGAGATAACAAGAGATAGACAATCAAAGAAACTCTTTTTATCTCAGAAGGAGTATTTGAAGAGAGTGCTAAATCGATTTGGTATGGATGAGAGAACGAAACCGGTTAGCACTCCACTTGCCCCTCATTTTAAGCTTTGAAGAGAGTGCTAAATCGATTTGGTATGGATGAGAGAACGAAACCGGTTAGCACTCCACTTGCCCCTCATTTTAAGCTTAGTGATGATATGTCGCCGAAGGATGAAGATGAACGGGAATATATGTCAAGGGTACCATACGCAAATGTTGTTGGTAGCTTGATGTATGCGATGGTTTGTACGAGACCTGACATTTCACAAGCTGTTGGAGTTGTGAGTAGGTATATGCATGATCCAGGAAAGGAGCATTGGCAAGCTGTGAAATGGATTCTACGGTATATATGTAATACTGTGGATGTTGGTTTGGTTTTTGAGCAGGAAGATGACCGATCTTTAGTTGGGTATTGTGACTCAGATTTTGCAGGTGATTTGGACAAACGAAGATCAACTACTGGTTACGTGTTTACTCTTGCAAAGGCACCAGTTAGTTGGAAGTCGACTTTACAGTCAACAGTTGCTTTGTCTACCACAGAGGCAGAGTACATGGCAATTACAGAGGCTGTGAAGGAGGCAATTTGGCTTCAAGAATTGCTAGGAGAACTCGGTATTGGTCAAGAAGACATTGTAGTATTTTGTGATAGCCAAAGTGCTATTCAATTAGCAAAGAACCAAGTTTACCATGCAAGGACGAAGCACATTGATGTTCGATATCACTTCGTACGAGAAATTTTAGAAGAAGGTGGAGTCATGATACAGAAGATACGGACGAGCGAGAATCCTGCTGATATGCTGACAAAGGTGGTGACTTCTGTCAAATTTCAACATTGTTTGGATCTAATCAACATTGTTGAACATTGATTGTTGAATTGTAAATAGAATTTGTATGTGGGAATTTTCCCAAGGTGGAGATTTGTTGGATGTGGGAAAATTTAGTCCCACATCGTTTAAAACGTAAGGGAGGGGGCAGAAGTTTTAGTATAAAAGGGAGGCCCCCTCCTCCCTTTCTCTTCACCCCTCAACTTGCCTATTTCCTTCTATAAGGCATTTTGTATTTCCTCTTCTCTTATAGAATTTCACTTGTAAATTATTTAGAGTGAAATTAGATTCTGGTATTTCCCTTATTGGAGTCCTATTTATTATTTATTAACTGTTATTAGATATAGTAGTTGTGATTTATTATATTATTAAATTACGTCTAGAGACTTTGTTTCTAGTTTGTGATTTTTTAGTATAATTGGTTACGCTCTATATATCCCACTTCCGCAACATGAAGGATACGAGACAATAGAGGAGTTCAAGTTTCTTTTTGATGGTTTTTGCTTGTGCTCTCGTTCTCACTAGTGAAAAAAGTGTTATGTAAAAGTAAATAACGATGTTTTATTTTGACCCATCTGAAATTGTGAGTAACATGGACCTTACGATCCTTTCTTAATTATATCAAAATTTGTTATGGGGTGCTTCTAACTTCTTGTGGAATTTTTTTTTTTTTTTTTTTTTGTGATCACATTCTTTTTTTCCTTCCAGACCTCGTATAAAAAAAAAAAGTTGCTCATTATGACCATGTTTTTAGAGAAGCCAATTCTTGATTTGGCTGGCTTGCCCATGTAAAGAGCATATTTTAGGTCACCAATAATGGAGTGCCATTATGAATTATCACTAAGGCCAAAAATTTTTGTTTTTTTTTTTGTCAACCCTAAGACCGAAATTATGATACACAAATAAGAGAGCCCTTCAGATTCGAAGTTATTCCCAAAAGCAAAAGGTTGGTGCTGCACAGCTACAACGGAGCTGCACGGCAATTCACAAAAGTCACAGACGCCGGACGATTTGACTTGTTGATCAAGGATAGAGGTGGTAATATGGTCCGGCCCGGTGGGTTCGGGCCAACCCGCCACGGGTTGGGACCATATGGGTTCGGTCCCAAAAGGACCGCATCAATATGGGTTGGCATTTAGCCAACCCAACCCATAACCGCTGGGTTGGCGGGTTGGGCGGGCCAACCCATATTTTTTTTTTCAATTTTTTTTTTTACAATATACTAAGATTGTTTTTTTTAAACACAATAAGATTGTTTTCTCTACACACTTAAACATAACAAAATTAAAATACATTACAAATTAAATAATCATCACAGGTCCATACACAAAAAAAATAAATATAAATCCACAAGTCATCAGTATAACTTAACAATAATCAATAATTAGTTAATATTAAAGGTGTTTCAATTTGAAGCATGCTAAGGAGAGTAGGGATTGAGGAGAAATGGGTTGGACTTTGGACTTTGGAGTTACGGTTTTGGAGACTTGGACTGTTGGCTAATGGCTCTTCCTTTTCCCTCTTAATTAAAAAATATATGGGCCAACCCGCCAACCCGGTGGTCCAACCCGTGACGGGTTGGGACCATATGGGTTCGGGCAAAAAAGGACCGCATCAATATGGTCCCAGTTTTGTAGAACCCAAACCGCCCATTTTGTCGGGTTGGGCGGGCTCGGCCCACGGTCCCAACCCATATTACCACCTCTAATCAAGGACCACAAAGGTTTGTACGGCCTCCTGTCCCTAGTATTAAATGTTTAAAAAAAGTTTTGTTCTTTTTTTAGGAGATGTTTTAATATTCCCTCCGATTTTAAATATAAGATAGAATTAATATTTTTAGAGAGATTAAAGAAGCTAAATAAATTATTTAATCATATCATATATTATACATCCTTAGATTATATATCAACTTATAAGTTAGATAAAATAGTTTGGAGAAAAAAAATGACAAATATAAATATTTTAAAATAATTTAATTAACCTTTTTAATATCTCCAAAAAATTTAACTTTATATTATATTTAGGATAAAAGGAGTAGTTTCAACAAACATTAAATATTTTTTATATATACCCATATTTAATAAGGATAGTGATACATTGTAGAAATTATAGTGAAACGTTGTACAAATTATATGATGTAATTAATAGGGTTAATGTTGCAAATCACTTAAACTTTTTACGACAAATATTACTACCTCATATCTTTAATACATGAATTAGATAAGAAATTCATTTTGATCCTAAATAAAAGGGGGTTGCGAATTTTTCATATATTAATAGACAAAACATGTGCATTGCTTTTCTGAATATTACTTTTTAAAATTGTTAAAAATTTTCTCATTATGAGATCCATTTCTGTGGTGGAGTACATCTTATTTTTAGTGGGTGTTATTGTTTTAGTTATGTGCAAAATATCTTTAACCATGTGCAAATATCTTCTATCTTCCAACTAATTAAATATAAGTTGTGCATAATTGAAAAGAAGTTACACCCGATCAAAATTAAGTTGTACTTAGATTCTTAAACAACTTTTTAAGTAGTACCTAAAAATAGAGAAAAGTTATTAGAATTATTTGTGATTGAAAAGTACCTACAAAGGTAAAAGGAAAGTTTTATCGTACTGCTTTAAGACCATCAATATAATGTTATATGATAGTGAATGTTGGGCTTTAATAGGACTATATGAACATAAAATGAACGTAGTCAAGATGAGGATGTTAAGATGGATGTATGGTCATATAATAAAAGATAAAATTTCTAATGACCACATACGCGAGCGAATTGGAGTGACATCTATTGAAGAGAAAATTGTTTGAGGTGGTTTGAATATGTTCAAAGAAGGCTATTGAGTGTGGGAGTGATGAAGGTTAATCAAGCAGTATGGAAACCAAGATCGACGCAAACACTCCATAAGCTTAGAGAGCAGAAATTTTTTGTTAATGATCTATTTAAAGATCTAGTTTTCGACAGAGCACAATAATGTTATGCGATCCATGTAACCAATCCTATCTAGTGAGATAAGGTTTTTTTTTTTTTGAGGGAGCACATTATGGAAGGGGACAGTGGTATGTGTTTATTATTTAATTTTTATACAATTAGGATAGATCTTATATTTTAATCTTTAGGGCATCATAGACGAAATTAAATGAGAACCTAGCTTTAGGAGAGTTAAAGGGACTTGGCTTCTAGTTGTTGTCTGAGTTCATGGGAGTGACTGAAAGGAGAAAACGTCCAAAATATTCAGGATACTCAAATAAGTGGCCCCCTAGGTGTAACTTTTCCCCAAAGCATAAATACAGCGAAGCAACACGGCAATCCTCAAAAGTCACAAACACGGAAGACTAGGCTTGAGTTGTTGACTACACAAGGGCATGCATGATATAAGAAAATAAGGAGTTAAAAAAAAAAAAAAAAAAAAAAAAAAAAAAAAAAGCTTCAGGTGTAACTTTAGCCTGAAAGTATTCATTAAGAAAAAAATAGGGAGAATGACACTGTAGTCCCATGGAAGCTAAAATATGAAGAAACGGTCCCGGGAAAATCTGAAATTACCCTCAAGTCCCAAGGGACCATTTTGTAATAAAAACCATGTGAGAAATGTCACAATTGCCCCTGTCAGACAAAAAAAAATGTGATTAAATGCTGTGAATGACGCATGTTACGTCCGGAGAAGGCGGGAAAAAACGCAGTGAAGAGCAGCATCCATGGATGAAGATTAAGGTAGGGATTTAATGGCATCCATTCTCTTGTCTTGATTAAGCTCCACATGACTCATATTCTGTTTAGTTGGTAAACATAGGTTTAGGTTTTGTTGAGTCATTTTCGTTTTGATCATCAAAATGGAAAAAGTTATGTCCTTTTGATGGGTATTGTCCTGTATATGCTTGCAAATTAACAAGGAAGATCTATTAAATGCAATGGATATGTTTTGACAAAGTTTGCATTGTGTTTGGGTATGATTTTGTATGCTCTGTTTTTGGTGTTATTAGCTCTGTTTTCTGGTGTATGGTGATGTGTTTCTGCAATATAAGAAGTAAGGAATGAAGATGTGGATCAAAGGTTTGGGGCTACATGACATGATTTGCGTAGGAAAAAAAGAGTTGTTAATGCAAGCAGCGATAGTTGTCAATGGAGGCGCCTGAAGTTGTTAATGACAACTAGAAGTCATATTTAAATGATTTTTGTGACAAGTAAAGGTTTTTTTTATTGATATTTGTTTTGGTCAAGATTTTTGTGGGAATTGTCCTCCATATGCTTGCAAGCTATAAAGGAAGGTCTTGTAAATACAATGGATATGTTATGGCTAAGTTTTCAATGCGTTTTGCTATGATTTTGTGTGCTCTATTTTTTTAGTCATTATGCTCTGTTCTCTGGTGTATGGTGGTGTGGTTCTGCAATAGAAGAGGTAAGGGATGAAGATGAGGGTCAAAAGTTAGGGGCTACATAACCTGATTTGCGTAGGGAAAAAAGAGTTGTTAATGGCAGCAGCGATAGTTGTCAATGGAGGCTCCCTAACTTGTTAATAACAACTAAGATCATATTTAAATGTTCTTTCCTTGTGGTGTAATGGTGTTTGGAATGGGGCTGAAAAGTTTGGAACGTTTTTCATTATTTCGCGCCGTTTTCAATCATTATAAGTGGGATTTAATGAACAAGGTGTGAAATATGTGTGGTTGGCGGTGTTGATTATGTAGTAAGAAAGTGTTGTTAATAGGGGCTGTGGCATTTGTTACTAAGGCTGCTGACATTGTTAATGACAACTTTTTTGTGCAGTAGACAGCGGAGATGGCTACGACGTCCGGCAAGATTCTACTATGTTTCCTTCATATAAGGAGAAGGTTTGAAGTTAGTAGAGATGGTGATTTAACATATGTTGGTGGAAGCGTCAGATCTAGAACCATTAAAGAAGGAATAAGTTTAGAAGAGTTTAAAATAATGATATCCTCCATTGTGGGAAAAGAGAGTGGAGGACTTGTTATGAAGTTCACATTGCCGTGTGATAGAACAACATTTGTGGACATAGTAGATGATGAAGCAATTGAACATTTAATCAATTATAGCGGAGAAAGTGGGCATGTCTATGTAGATGAAGGACAAAATGAAGATGATAATACAAACGGCAATAAGGGATGATCGAAGTGATGAGCAATATGTGTAAGTGTAAAATCCTTATAAGAAAAACCTTGTGAACGAATGCAAATGAGCTTGTCATTAGTAACATGTTTTACTTTGCAATGTGGTGCAGGTTTGATAACTTGTCAGAAGGTTGGGATGGAGGATCAGCCACTATGTCTATTGAAGATTCTCCTGCATTGCAATACGCTGTCCAAATGGTGCCAATAGGAACACCTGAAATAAACTCTACAAAGTGGAAGGATCTTATAATCGGGGAGGGACAAGTTTTTGTCAATGCGGATGGCCTTCGACAAACATTATACAAGTATGCCATTGGCCACAAGTTTGCATATAAATATGTAAAAAACAACAAGGAAAAGATCATCGCCAAATGCATGGTTGATGGATGTCCATGGTACTTGGGAGCATATTCAATGGGTGAACGACAAGATACAGAATTCCTCACTATAAGGACTTTCAAAGGTGACCACAAACATGACGCACAGGATAATCTACTTGTACCTCACTTGAAGAGATCCAAATTAACCTCATCAATAATCGCAGACAGTTTGAGGTGTAACATAGATAAGAATGCAAATGAGGTGATGAGAGATATGTATAGAGATTACGGGGTGCGTCTAAATTATAGTCAAGCGTACAGGGGAAAAGAAAGAGCATTGATGGAAATACATGGCCGCGTCGAAGATTCATACATGACTCTTCCTTGGATATGTGATAGGCTTATAGAGACCGATCCAGACACGGTTGCCCGGTGTGAATTCTCTGAGGGTGACAGATTTGAGAGGCTATTCATTGCTTATGGATGCTCGATTAAAGGCTTCTTACAAGGGTGTCGAGGCATACTGTGTATAAATGGATGTCACCTCAGTGGCCCTTACAAGGGAATACTGGTTTCAGCTAATGCGTATGATGCTGATGATCAATTGTTTCCCTTGGCATATGGCATAGTCAGTGGAGAAACACATGATGATTGGAGTTGGTTTCTTAAGATTGTGAAGGATATCATTGGCACAAGGGAGATCACAATAGTGTCAGATAGGAATCTTGCCATCATAAGTGCTGTTTGTTGTATATTTGGATCTGATAGACACGCATTTTGTTACCGGCACGTGAAGGAAAACTTTAGTTCACAGTTTGTCAAGCTTAGAAGAGTAAAGGATAGGACTTCTTCGAACAGCAAAGAAGATGCACTTAAAATGCTTGATGCTATTGCATATGCACGACATGAACATGAATATAATGTTGCATTAGGTAGGCTGAAATTGTTTTCTCTGGAGTTAGGTATGTGGGTTGAGACTGAAGGAGACGTTGAAAGATGGGCGCAGAGCAAGTTTCCTCACAAAAGATGGGATAAATTAACATCAAATGTTGCGGAGTCATTTAACGCATGGGTATTGAAAGAGAGGAAGCACAATGTTGATGTTCTCATTCATGAGCATAGAGAAAAATTAGCCAAGAAGATAGTTGCGTGCAAAGCAGCAATGAGAAATTGGAGGAATGGGATTGGGCCGAATATAGAGTCTAAGTTGATGGAATAAGTCAAGGGCGCTGAAAATCTGCAATGTGAATATTATGGTGATGATATGATTTCAGTTGCAACAGTGTGTGACAGCCGAGTCATCCATCTGAGTGTTGACCTCATCGGGCACACATGCACTTGCCTTGCATGGCAGATGAGCGGAATCCCTTGTCCGCATGCATGTGCAGCAATCAAGTTAGTTCATCGTAGTGTCTACTCATATGTCGATGAATGCTATAAACTGTGTACCCAAGAAAAAATATATGCAACAGCCATGAGGCCTGTAGCAACGCATGATTGCCCACGTGCTGAAGCCCTTACAGTGACACAGCTGATGACTGAGAATTTATTGCGACCACCACTTACTAGAAGGCCCCCGGGAAGGCCAAAACGAAAAAGGATTGAATCTCAGTTTCAAGACAAAAGGGTTTATCATTGTGGCAGGTGCAATGAAGCTGGCCACACTGTCAAGACCTGCAAGAATCCTAATCCCAGCTGATAAATCATGATCCTTTTGGTTCTTATAATTTTTGGAAAGTGCATGTCATAGTATTTGTGTAAATATTAATAGCTACAAGTCCATACTAGTTATATAGCAATGGTATGGTATGTCACTTTTGTGTTACTTGTGCATGCATTTTCAGCTGTAAATGAAGGTTGGATATGAAGGTTGGATATAATATGGCTTGGTATCCCACTTTCATTTATGGAAGGTTGTAATGAGTTGTAAATTATGTTGTCAATGTAGGCCCATGGAGTTGTCAGTGTATGCCCATGGAGTTGTTAATATATATTTATGCAGTAATATTGACATTTGTGTAAGCCACTGTCATGTTCTGAATATTTCAAGCTGCTGTCAATTTTGTTGTCAACGAAGGGACGTCAAGTTGTCAATGTAGGCCCATGGAGTTGTCAGTGTATGCCCATGGAGTTGTTAATATATATTTATGCAGTAATGTTGACATTTGTGTAAGCCACTGTCATGTTCTGAATATTTCAAGCTGCTGTCAATTTTGTTGTCAACGAAGGCCCCTTGAGTTGTTAATGAAGGCCCCTTTAGTTGTCAGTGAAGGCCCCTTTAGTTGTTAATGAAGGCCCCTTTAGTTGTCAGTGAATGCCCCTTTAGTTGTTAATGAACGCCCATAGAGTTGTTAATGAAGGCCCCTTTAGTTGTCAGTAAAGGCCCCTTTAGTTGTTAATGAAATGAAGGCCCCTTTAGTTGTCAGTGAAGGCCCCTTTAGTTGTCAGTGAAGGCCCCTTGAGTTGTTAATGAAGGCCCCTTTAGTTGTCAGTGAAGGCCCCTTTAGTTGTTAATGAAGGCCCCTTTAGTTGTCAGTGAAGGCCCCTTTAGTTGTTAATGAAGGCCCATAGAGTTGTTAATTAACGCCCCTTTAGTTGTCAGTGAAGGCCCCTTGAGTTGTCAATGAAGGCCCCTTTAGTTGTCAGTGAAGGCCCCTTGAGTTGTTAATGAACGCCCCTTTAGTTGTCAGTGAAGGCCCCTTGAGTTGTTAATGAAGGCCCCTTGAGTTGTTAATGAAAGCCCCTTTAGTTGTCAGTGAAGGCCCCTTGAGTTGTTAATGAACGCCCCTTTAGTTGTCAGCCTTTAGTTGTTAATGAACGCCCATAGAGTTGTTAATTAATGCCCCTTTAGTTGTTAATGAAGGTCCCTTGAGTTGTTAATTTTCGCGTTAGCTTCGCTATAGCGTCCCCACAGCGTATGTTCAACACATCACAAGTTAGTTCTTCCTGTGTATAAAGTTTATGCACAATTTTAGTTTAAACCCACAAATGCCACCAGGGCATGCTTATATGAATAAACTAGAACCATATGTTGTAATTGAACGAATCAAGTATCACCTTCTTCATTTCATAAACAAGGCTACAAAGTTTGAACAACATACTAGGACGCGACCATTACAAAGAAAAACATTACAAAGCTGTTTTTTCGTTTCACTAAAAAAACAAGTAGCTTCTTTGTGTACATAAATTACCAATTCAAATAAGGCTACCACGTTTCTACAACGTACTAGGAGGCTACCATTACAGAGAAAAACAATATAGAGCTTCTTCTTCAGTGCATAAATGGCAGAATCAAGATGACTACAAAGGTTAATGTTAATCATCGTTGCTCCACATAACAAGGCATGTTCTTGAGACAGGTGACTGCTAACTTCTGCACAACGGAAGGCCAGCAATGAAGTCACATATTCCAGCTTTATTTGCCTTCAAATTTACAGGTGATGTACAATGGACAAGCCAGACTTAGCACTTGAAATGGAGCTTTGTTTGCTATATCAGTTGTCACTAATTGTAATGGATCAGTTACATTTGCTTGATTCTCGAGCTGTGTTGCAAGTTGCTGTAAAATTAAACAATGAAGGTTCATTTTTCTATTATGCACAGTCCAGCTAAACAACAACTATACCTCACAAACAGAAACTTGGGAAAGGAAACCATGACACAACCAGAATAAAATGGAAATATGTGCACATTCATGTCTGTGCAAATACAAACAAAGTGGGTAACATAGAATCCTTGTGGTCTACACCAACCACATCAACAACAATTCCCCTGATAGACAAAACAGAATGTGAATTAAACCACGTGCCCATGAGTAATTACATATGCTTTTCTGCCTAATTACATAAGGCCCATCCGTTTCAAACTGCACTTTAAGTAAAACTATCTCATTCATCTTTCTGCTACATGCTGAAATAAGGTCTATGGACAAGACTTAAATAACAATTCTGATAGTCAAGTAAATAGTCAGCAGCTTGAAATGAAGAATGCAGCTTGAAGTGAAGAATGCAGCTTGAAATGAAGGATGCAGTTTGGCAAAAGTAGAGAAATATATAGCAGAACTGTAGAACATTGCAAGATGGAAAACAAATCTACTTCAGTCAATTATTATTCTACCAATGCAAAAATGTCATGTTTGGGAACACTGATTTTATGACATTACCACCAGGAATATAAGGGCTAGTTAGTTACTTTTTATTTTGTAGAAAGAAGAAAAACAAAAAGGAGGCGCAGGAGGGAATTACGGTAACAACAAGTCATGCCAAGGTGCACTCACTTTCAGCTTGGCATGACCTTTGCATAATGAAAACAAAAACACACACACAGACAAGTCAAATAGGGCACAACAAAGAGGTTCAATGATTACCTAATTGGGTCTGGTCCTCTTATGCATGCCTTGAACCAAAGACATAACCTTGTCTACGTGTTTGTTCAGCGGATGGGTAACGAGCCACCACAAGAAGCCAACCTTCATTTCGTAGAGGTCCTCGGCGGTATAGTAGGGCATGGTGTAGCCGTCTTCCCCTTGCTCATTTCCATCCCACATCTGTAGCCATGATAGTACATGCACACCACATGAATCCCTGCACAAACACATTAACAAGTAACAAACCAGCCGAGTCATTTTTCATTTAACGTAAAAGTATGAACCAAAATCACAGAGGCAACTCACGTGTCATGTTGAACATGTACTTTTGCCCAAGTGAAGCCCGGGTGAACTTTGTTCTCATCCGCAAATAGTTCTGGCTTCACTCTTCGCAGCATTTGGAATAAGCAATTCCGCTGCAACAAGAAATACAACATCAGTACCACATATGAATGTAAACAGAGTGTGAGGTGTCATGTGACAAAATTCCATACAACTGCTTGTGCCATGTGATCCTTGGGGTCAATCTCTCCTTTACGCTTCCCCCTCTTCTTCTTTGGCTCCATTGGTTTACACCCCTCTTCCAATTCCCGCTGCCTCCTACCATATGTGCGGATGTCAACCAACGAGTCAAGGGCATAGCAGCGCATGGCTTTGGTGTCAACAACATAACAGAACCAGTGATCATGCCAGACACATGGGGCAAATATGAAATCACAATCCCCAATGTTATATCCCACGTACTTGGGGAGGATTTGTGTTTCATGCTCAGGCAAAGACCATTTAAATGGGTTAGCAACAAGTTTTCTCGTGAAATCAGCAGTAAATATATGTCTTGTTACTCTACCATCCTTTTGTTGTTGATTAGCAATAAATGTCTTTGCGACCATCGTCATTAACTGCAGAAATGACATGAAAAAGTTACGCAACGGAAATATGACAGCAAAGCGGTAACAGAAAAATATGCAATTATGTTTCTGTTGCATACTCTATCATTTATCCATGCTCTTGGTCTTAGACACTGCAGTTCCCTCCTTGTCAGGAAGTCATCATGCATTGCCACAAACTCCCTGAAAAAAAAGGAAACAGAAAATATGTAATTATTACTAGAACAGCAATGTAATACAATTGCAACGTATCAGTACGTCCTTACTCGTCGCCCTCTTCTTCACTACATCGCGTTGTGCATAACTGAAATAAGCTATCCTTCTCATCTACTTTTCTCTTCCCCTTTGACTTTCTAGTTGCATCTATCCATGGAGATTTCACAACCCAACTAGGAGTTATCATCCTTTTTTACCTTCTAACTTCCACATAACTCCCTTCTTGCTGGTTTTCTCCAAGCTCATGCTGCTGGAATTCTTCTTTTGATGGTTCACCTCCATCATGTGCGTCAATATCAATGATGGCCTCATGATATTCATCGTCTTCGTCATCGTCCTTATCATCGGGACCTTTGTCTTCACATTCTGATTCATCCTCCTCTCCTTGTGTGTATGCCTCCTCCTCCTTATCATCTTCATTTTCTTCCTCTTCTGCTGGCTTCTCATCATCCTTCTCAAAAATAGTTGAAGTTGATGGCTTGTGGATTGTTGCATCTTCTTCTTCATCTTCATCGTCGTTCTTGTCATCAACTTCGTTGTTGTTTCCATGCAACAACCTATTTTGAAGCGCAAGCAGCTCATTGCCAATAATGCTAACCAACCTACTGTATGTCCGCTTCAATTCCTGTAACATTAACATACTCATCACATTTTGTAATTAACGCATTAGCAAGTTAACTGAAATGCAATCTACAACAGTGTACATATTTAAATAGGCATAATTACCGGGTGGGTTAGCATTGTTTCAGGATGAGATGATGTAGATGAAGGGCCATCCCCCTGCCCGACACCATAAAGAAGGCCTTTTTTACTAGATTTCTCTAGTTGAACTCTGCTCCTGACCCTTTCCTCATTCCAGTAAAGGATTGCATCTTCATCTTTACTTGCTTTCACATTGGCGAGAGGAAAATGTTGGAGGCAAAACATCTGCAACACATATGCATCACAATTAGCAATTATACATTGACGTTTCCAACTGCAAAAAATAAAGACAACATAGACACGTACCATGAGGAAGTATATACAACCTCCAACAGTTTTTCTGCATTTAGTGTTCCCTTTTCTCAACTCCTTTTGGAAATCACCAATTGCAGCACAAAGTTCATTGAGAATGAAGGATGACCAATTGAAGTCACCAAGTGCATCTTTTGTTAGTGTCATCAACTTTAAGACACGGTCACTAACATAAATGCTCGCACTTGGAGACAATAAGGTTCCTAAGGCAAAAATGACAAAGAGAAACTCAAAATTTTCATCTAAAGCACCCGTCAACAAATCCCCTATTTGTTGGTATTTTAGATTTCTATATACGCTCCTAAGGTCCTTGAATATTCTATCTTCCTCGTTCACATGTACTTCAATATCTACCCCACCATTAGGCAGCCCAAGCAATTGGTGTACATCTTTAGGCTTTAACTCACGCGTCTGCCCTCGAAATGATATTTGGTTGGTCGGAGGATCAAAACAGCGCATGAACTCCGCGCAGATGTGCCGGTTTATTTGTGGGCAACAAATATGAACCAGCTTGTCAAACCCAATTTTCTTCAGCCTTTTCATGGCGTCGGGTCTGGACTTCAGGTTTTTGCACACCGCCATGAACTGTTTTGGTGCGCATCGGGTCAAAAATGGCACGACATACGTCTTGCCTTTGCTAGGGCCTCTTAACTTTTCAGCCCGTTTACCATATTCTTTTCTCTGCTCTTTACTTAATCCATTCCAAGCCTCCCTCACCTCTAGGTTTGACTTTTGAAAATTGTGGACCTTATTCACCTTTGTCTTGTCTTTGTCATTCACCTTTCCCTTCTGCTTCTTCTCCTTGTGGCTGAAAAACTCTTCCGTGAATAGAGTATACCCAGAAAAGCTAGCTGCCCTTGTTCCAGTGGGGCTATTTGTTGGTTGTTTGGTTTTGCCACAACCAAGTGTTTCCATCTTCCTTGCCTGGACATGGTTCATGAAAAATAGGTCATACTTTTATACAAACACCTACTGCACTTCACTATTAAATTATATGCTGCTATACATTTAAGATGGATCTACTAAGAAATTTAACATATGCAGCAAAGAGAGGCTCATCAGATTCAGAATTTTTCAGAAACCACACACATAGCCAAAGAAAATTTCTGGATTTTCCCCAAATCTTATCATATAAGCAAAACTTTATTTACATGGCAGACCAAAATATTTAAATGCAGAATTGAATCAATCCATGTCCGAAAATAACGACCACTCAAACTTTCAAATATAACACAAGGAACAGAGTAATTATTATAAACAAACACAATTCAAAAACAGCAAGTACACCATAAAAAGAAACATGTTATGCAACAAAAAAACTAATAGCAAACGAAAATGCTAACAACTACTTTATACTGTTGCCACTGTGATGTACAAATAATAAACTTCACCATAAAGGCACTAAAGCTAGGCATCAACAACTCTTGCTACATGAGTCAAGGGGCCTTCATTGTAGTGCTAACAAGTAGTGCGTTTGGTATATCTCTAAAGAATGCATGGCACTTGCTTTAAGTGTGTTTCATTAACAGAGGTTAATTGCACAGTTATGCATTTCTAACATTCCTCACAATACCTCGCAGCTGTCCTTTTAAGTAACAGGGAAAAATTATGAATCAGCATAATTGGCTAAAGTGGTATTTCACTTCATGAGATTATTATTTAGAAAGGTAGCAATTTAATACACGTCTAAACAAGACAAGTATTTTTGACTTACTGATTTCAGTAGTTTATTGTTTTACTTGATCATCATACAAAGAGTTGATTAATATGCCAAATGTTACCGTCTTTAATATGTCAAAGTTGAAAATCCTAACAAATGATTGCAAAGCTAAAGAGTTCATAGCGTTCACTTATTTAGAAACACTATCACAATCACAAACAACCAAGAACTATTCCTAAATACCTAAATGAATTGTAAGCATAAAAATCTCAAAAGAAGCCATTGACAACAAATTCATATCCACCTATCGTTCCATTTGGAGATTAAGAGCAAACTAAAAATTCAGAGAGTACAGACGAATGAGCTAATCATCAAAAGTAAATAAAAAACATATGCATAACATCAGAGTCAAGTTTAATGCATTACAGGTCAAAGCTAGAGTACAGAGTTCAAAGCTTTGGTAACTAATATTTAAAAATGACTTGACCAAAAACTAGTCTTTCTTTTATTCTTCTTATTTCACTTAAATCACCTATGACAGAGCAGACCTTTGCACTTAAGCCATTTACATTCTGACGAGAAGCATTTGAAGCTAGAAAAAAACAACATCAACCCCATGAATTAATTCATGCAAATCTCTTAATTTTTCAGGTTTTTTTGATCTTATTGCTCTACTATCTTTTAGTTCTCTTCATAATTTTTTTCCCTTTGTTTCACGTATATTTTCCTAATCAATCAATATCACTTTTTTCCATTCTTATTAAGACCTCTCTTACTTCAGGTCTCTGCTCGTTCATCACTTTCAGACGCATATATTTGCTGGAGGAGAAACAAACATCCAAATTTCAATTCAAGCCTTGACGTAAAGGGAAGTTCTTAAATACAGAAAATTCTTAGCATATTATAGGAGGAACAAAACCTGTATGGTGTATATTTAAATAGTAGGAAAACAATTTTCCTCAAGAAGCTGTACAGAGTATAATTTTTAAATTGATAATAGTTTGCTTTCTTCAGTACTCTGATTTTGGCAAAAGCACTTTGCATCTACAATAATAACTATCATTGTCAAATGAACCTAAAAATTGTAGAACATTACCGATTTTGAGAATGCTGCTCGTCGGAGCCTAACCACGGAAGACGGAAAATCAGCAGTTGCTTTACTTAGCCGGCCGCGCCTGAACTACACCGAAGGGATCCCACCAAGACCGTCGCACAGGATGCTGGCTTCCGTCGCACACCGTCGAGTCTCGACTTTCAGCGATTTGGACGAATGCCTTCTGATTTCGGATGAGAGAAAGAAGCTCAGTCTATCTCCGGATCCCACCAAGACCGTCGCACAGGATACTGGCTTCCGTTGCACACCGTCGAGTCTTGAGTTTCAGCAATTTCAACGAATGCCTTCTGATTTCGAATGAGGGAAAGAAGCTCAGTCTATCTCCGGATGCCACCAAGACCGTCGCCCACAATTCTGCCTTTCATCGCACACCTTCGAGTCTCCGGTTTCACAGATATCGCCGAATGCCTTCTGATAGGTTTAGATTTCGAATGGGGAAAACAAGCTCCTGTCAAATGAGGAAAAGAATGAGGAAAATAAGCTGACCTCAGTCTCCGTTTTTTGCCCTAAATTAAAGGGTGTTTCTGACATTTCTCATTAGGATTTTATTACAAAATGGTCCCTTGGGACTTGAGGGTAATTTCAGATTTTCCCGGGACCATTTCTTCGTATTTTAGTTTCCATGGGACTACAGTGTCCTTCTCCCAAAAAAATATTATGTTGGAAGTCTTTTTGTATTTAAGGATACTGTAAAAGTATTAATATTGAGTAATGTTATCTCTTACTGTTAAAAATATTAACAATCAACATCAATTTTTTTAATGATTAACATTATTTTTTTAATAAGATGAAGCAATATAATATTGCTATAAATTAAATATTGTCTATTAATTTTAATTTTTCCCCACACTGGATTTGATTTTAATATTTGTTTTTAATTACACTCACATATCTTGTGTGTGAATTTTATGAATGAAACAATTTAATTTAACATACAATAAAATAAAAAATCACATTCCAAAAGTGAATTGCATTCAGTCGTTCCATTTCTTTTGGACCAAAAATAAGTATTTGAAGTTGTTTCGTGTTTGCGAAAGTATACTAAAATAAGCACGGATTAGTTCAGTTCTTTTTTTTTTTATAATAAGCGTATATATCTATCTCACGTAACAAAATTTAAAAATTGGCTTGGTAAGTTATAAATATTATGTCATGATTTTTCATATTTCAGATATTAGAAACTTAAAAGGCATATTTTCTAAATCAAATGGGCCCTAGTTCGATTCATAATATCGTTTCAAACAGACCAGACCCTTATTGATTTGCGCCAAAAGGCGCCCCGCTAATCAGAAAATTAGATGTTCCATTGCATAATATTCCACCAGCTATATCAACTTTAAAAAAAAAAAATTGAACTAAAAATAAATCTTATATTAAGAACCTAAGTATTAAGCGAGGCTCCCTGATATGAAAATAGTTTTACATTCAAATAAAACTTTTAATATCATTCTGTTTAGGTTGAGCCACTCTATTTATGTTTTTCCCTACAAAGCCATGTAGTCACGGCAATACACAAAACAACAATAAAGGGACATGTTGACCTGTTGACCATAAGGACTTATTTGAAAATGAATATAAAAATATCATCCTATGTCAGATGGAGGATCTATTCATTCTCTCTACTCTCTCTGATCCATAATATAGAGCACTTCTATAAGAAAGACATAACCCAAAATATAAGTCACCTCCTGTTTAATTAATGTTTTTTTTTCCTGTTTTGTCCCTATAATTAATACCCACTTTCCAACTTTGGCCCACTTATTATATCCCCCTCTGAAATAACACTCCCAATGCAATTAAACACATTTTTTAAGAAGGTAAGAGTGGAAAAATGTTACATTTTGAGACATATTAAATGACTTAACTATCATTTTTTGTTTTCCGTGATATAGTTAAAGTGTCTTATATTGTGGATCAGAGGGAGTATTTTGTTTAATTTCCTGTGACTTTAATGTCTAATCAAGACATTACACTTTATAGCTCAGTTTAATGTGTACACAAATTAAATTATATATTGTCTGAAAAACAAAGTCCCAAAACCTTCAAACATGAGCGGAGTGGATCTATTGATTAAAGCCTTCATTTGTTTTATTCAAATTTATTTTTGATGAAGTAAACATCTGATTTACTAATTTATTTTATTAAAAAAGTAAAGTGCTTTTTTATTTCATTCACCTAAATTAATCACTCCCCATTTCGTTGTTATGCGTAAAAAACGGAGTCTAGTCTGTTTGGCTCTTATGCAATAATTACAATGCATTGATTTAAAAGAATTGCAAGGTAAGTTAATACTTTTAAGCTTCTTCTCATAAGAGTGCCCAAGTCGCCAAATTTCTGTTGTCTAGCTTTGACGCACATGAAAGGTCTTATTCGGTTGGCCCTCTTCCAATAGATATAATCCATCACGTATTCTACTTGCTCCAATCATGTTTTCAAATGCAAGTTTTGTATCACGCACATGTCTCTAACAAATGTTACCAAGCACAAATAATCTCTAGTTAGCTTGCTAAGGACTCCTCTACATCTCCTATGCTTTTAACCGATAAAGTTTGCCCATTTGGCATTTGAACCAGAAGTTGATGCCTTGCTGGAGTCACATTCTGCAAGAGACTCTCATCAAATATTATACACACCGTAGTTCCTGTATCAATTATCCAAGGCTCATTAGAAATAAATTTACCTTTCATATTTACCACGGGGTGAGTTGTCTCTTTCAAGATTCAAGGGATTGTCTTCCTTGTTGAGATATTGCACCAGATGATCATACTATTTGGGCGTGAGATTAGGAATGAGGCTTTCGTTGGAGCTCACTTGTGTCACTCTCAAACCCTGCCTCTCTTCTCTTTTGTCATGTCCTCTTTTCTTAAAGTCTTATGGATAACGTATGATCTCATAACATCGATCTTTGGTGTGTCTAAGCTTCCCACAATGATTACACTTTAATGGTTTCCACTTGCCATATCGCTTATCTCCATTCTCTTGAGATGCACCGATGTTATGAGATGTTCATGAGCTTTTCATCATCTCATTTGATACAGTTTGGATATCAGAGAGACTATGCTCTAATGCCATGTGAAATATTGAAATGAGAATGAATTGCATGTCTATCATTGATTGATTAGAGGTATATATATAATACTAGTACATGCTTACCCTAATAGAGAATATCATAACAACCATATCTCCATACTGATACTTACAATATTAGTTAATAATAAAATCATAATATTATCACAATATCATAATATGAAATCTTCTGATATTCTCTGGGATATATTATCTTCAGTAGGACCTACTTTGAGAGTGGGTTTGGATATGAAAAGCACATACTTGAGATCACCAATCATAGATGCCATTATGAAGTATCCTATAGACTATTTCCTCTAGTCTTTTTTATAAGCAACTTTTTTTTTTGATTGTGCAAAATGAACTAATGGTTGGGATTAGTTAAAAACAATAAATGTGTCAAAAATATCATGTCTTTTCTAAATATGCCACTATTTATAAAAATAGAGCAGGAGAGAGAATAAATATAAAATAAGAAATAGAATGAGTAATAAATGATTAAATGAAAGAGAATTAATAGTTCGTTAATATAAAGATATATATTTAATGAGGATAGAAAAAAAAAAGTAGTTTAAATTTTGAGACAAAAAAAGTTGGGAGTAATGGCCTAAGCCCTATTTTACATGGGCTGATTCCTACTAGTTTCTTTTTTTTTTCTTTACTATGCAGGGTATCCGCCGGAGCGAACCTGATGACTAATCCTTTGGGTATTGTCGGGCTCAAAATAGGGGCGACTCTCCTAAACAGATTTTCTCTATACACATCCCCCTAAAGATCGAATCTGCGACTAAAACGCTTAAGGGAATGCAATTCCGTTGCCCCTTACGCCAATTTGATCTTAATAAATGATTTTCATATGTTCTCAAGCGTTTGCCTCCTTATGGAGTTTTTGTTCACAAAAAAAAAAAAGCCCAAACAAGCAAAGACAAAGTGAGCCCTTCATCAGATTCCAATTTTTTTCCAAAAGCTAGAGTAGGGCTGGTGCGCGGGACAACTACAATGAAAGTATCACGGCAATTCCCAAAAGTCACAAACGCGGCACGACTTGACTTCACTCGTCGGAGAAGCAGAGCATTGCAACACGGTAAAATAAAAAAGAGTACTGAAACAAAATATAAATATAGGAATTTGAAGCTTCTATTTGCATTCTTGAGACCTTAGCTTCTGTGAGGCCTATTGCTTTCGCTTCCCTCTACATCGATCCAGGTTATTTCTTCTCCTTTACTTGTGCCTGCGTTATATTTTTCACAGCAAAATATTTGCTGTTTTCTTCCCTAGTGCTGTTGATTGAATCTCCTACTTGCCTACCATACTGTCGTATATCTCATAATACTCAAACATTTGGAATTTTTGATACTTTAATTTCTGAAAAACTTAGTCCCATAACCTTCAAAGATATGGCTGGACTACTTTATCTCTGTGAACTATCTTACCTTCACATCCCGGTTTTCATACCTTCATTCTTCTCTTTTTTACTGTTTTGAGAGCATTTTTATCTGAGTTGTTATGGTTTGTTTAAAGAAAAAATTCTGCAACTACCTTATGGTTATCTGCTTGAGTGAAAGACATCTTGGCTATGATAATTGGTTTTCAGATGGGTGCTTTGAGAAAAAAAAGAAATTACCAATTTGATCTTAAAAAATGAAAAAAAAAAAAAAAAAAAAAAAAAAACTAAATGTTTTGTTACTTTTAGTTTTGTGAAGCAGAGGTTTTTCATTAAGGATAATTTGGTAAATAATTCAAATGAAAATAACACCATCTCCGTCACTCCTCTTTGTTCGTTCTTCTTTTTTAACCTTTTAGCAAATTAATCACAGGCTGCTATTGTGATCTGCAGTTGATGACATAGGCGTCGTCCATCGGCTTCATTGAACTTTTAGGTAGCTAACTTTGAATATTTTTTAAAATTTTACTTCAAATAAAAACCTATCATATAAGTATCGTTACTTATGACACTCGCATTAAGAACAGATGGAGTGAGAAATGCTACCCCCTTTTTCTATAAAGTCATATTCATAAGAAATATAATAATTACCCTTCAACAATATATTTGTACTAATGGAAAGTGAATAAAAAAAAGTTTTTGTAAATTAATGGATACATGTGAAGAACTAGTTTGAAGAGGAGGAAGTTTGCAAAGCTCGAAGCTGACATTTTTGAGAACCTGTGAGCTATTTCTTTTGCTTACCACCGCTTCCACCAGGTTAATACTATCCCCCTGCTTCATCTCACTAATACTCTGTTTTGCAGGCATTTTCCCCGAATTATATTTTCAGGGTTTTCTTCTTGCAAGAAAAGTTGTGCAAAAAAATTTGTTAATTCCTGGTTTTTTCTAGTGTAGATCTAAAAAATTTTTGCTTGCTCTATGAACTTGGTTTCAGGTTGCTGAAGGTTGGATCTAGAAATTGCTATCAAATGGACGGAAACATTGCTTTAACGCTAATAGAAGCCTTACTGATACTATTGGCTTTATCAATTTCCTTGGCTAACAGATTCATCTCTCCTTCCCTTTATGATAACCAAACTATTGTTGCTGTTGACGATTGGTACGTAGCTAGCTAGCTAGCTTCTTGTATGATTTTCTCCTATAACCCGATATTTGTTGACGGTTTGTTTCTATCTCTCCAGTTCTAAATATGGTGTGATTTTAGCTCAAATGGATTCTCCTCCTGTAACCAAGTATGACATCTTTCTTAGCTTTAGGGGGGAAGACACCCGAGACACTTTCTCAACTTATCTCTATGAAGCACTTTGCGATGCAAAGATTCAAACTTTTATGGATCACAAGCTCCACAAAGGAGATCATATCTCACCAGTTCTTCTGAAAACAATAGAGGAATCAGACATATCTTTGATTATTTTCTCAAAAGATTATGCTTTTTCAACTTGGTGTATGGATGAGCTTGTTCATATCATGAAATGCAAGGATCAATATGGAAGAACAGTCATCCCTATTTTCTACAACGTGGATCCATTAAATGTTCGCAAACAAGATGGGAGTTTTGGAGATGGATTCATTAAGCTTAAGCGGAGATTTAAGCACGACCAAAGAAGAGTACAACATTGGACAAATGCTTTGATCCGATCAACAAATCTATCTGGGTGGCATTCAAAGAATTTCAGGTAGCTTCAACACATTTTTCCCTTATTGTTTACTTTCTTGGGGGCATTAAACATGATCATTTTTTGACTTTGTATTTGTTCTAGGCCTGAACCCGAACTTACTAAAATGATTGTGAAGGATATTTTGAGCAAACTGAGTAACAAATCATCCTTTCATTTAGAAGGATTAGTTGGGATTGGTCATCAGATTCAGAAAATTGAAGAGTTATTGAGTGAAGCTCGCTTTGTGGGGATATGGGGTATGGGTGGTATAGGCAAGACCACTCTTGCAGGAGTTGTATTCGATAGGTTGAAAGCTCAGTTTGAAGCTTTCTCATTTGTTGGAAATGTGAGAGAACGACTAGAAAAAATTGGATTTGACAAATTATTGGAAAAATGCCTTAAAGATTTGTTAAAAGGTGATGATATGAAGGCTTACAATTTAAGATCAACTTTTGTGGAAAGAAGGCTTCGCCATAAAAAAATTCTTCTGGTACTTGATGATGTGCATGATTCTATAGCAATTGAAGATTTAATCAAAGCATGTGGTTGGTTTGGAGAAGGAAGTAGAATAATTATCACATCAAGAGACATGCAAGTGCTTAAGAATACTTATGCTTCAACGTATCATGTTCAGAAATTAGAGTTCTCTCATGCTCTACATCTCTTCAGTTTGAAAGCTTTTAAGCAAAATGAGCAATCAAAAAGCTATTTGGGTTTATCAAAGCGGGCAGTGCGTTATTCTAACGGAAATCCATTGGCCCTAAAAGTCTTGGGTTGCTTTCTTTATGGAAAAGGGAAAAAAGAATGGGAAAGTGCTTTGGAAAAACTAAATCAAGCTCTTCACCAAGGCATTTTTAATGTGTTGAAATTGAGTTTTGATGGGCTTGACGATATACAGAAGAGTTTATTTCTTGACCTCGCATTTTTCTTGGAGGAAGTATGGAGTATTTCTATGGATTGTACAGAACATTTATTTGGTTCTGCACATATTGATACAAGTGTACTTAAAGATAGATCCCTCATTTCAGTGGATGAAAATGGTTATATTCGGATGCATGCTCTTCTAATAGATATGGGGCATGAAATTTCTAGGCAACAATTAATATCTAACCCTGGAAAACCCATTCGAGTAAGGAGGCCCGAGGATATTGATCATCTTTTCAACAATGACAAGGTAATATTTTATTTTTTAAGTTTCTATTATACTCTTTATTTTCCTCATATTTTATTCTTGTTATGTGTTTTCCTAAAAGGTATTTGTTTATCCACTAAAATCTTTGGTGAGTGTCAGCATTTGCCTAATTAGATTTTTGTAGGCAAAAAAAATCCTTTATTGGCTAAAATTAGTTGGGCATGCATGGCCTTTAATTTCTGTTAGGTGTGGTTTATTATTCTTCGAAAACTTTGAAATTTTCACCTTTTTAAGCTGAGATAGAACATAGCTGGCTAGCACGATGTGTTATTCTAACTTCTAAGATATATGAAATCTAATATTCCCACGCGTTTTATTAATAAAAAATTTAATATTACAAAAGGGTCACATATGAAATTTTTTTCACCTTCACATTATGAAATTTGAATATAAAGAAAATTTCAAAAATTTTATATAGGTGATCATTAAGAATTACTATCAATTATATGAAGTATAAACGTGGACATTTGAGCAAGTTCGTACAGTTGTCCCCCGAGCCAGCGTGTATATTTGTTATAACCAATTTATTCGTTTATTTATAGTAAGATAAAATGGATCTTTTTTTTTTTCCAGAAAAATGAATCGTTTGAATAAAGTGCACAAAAGCATATTCATTTTTTCTAAGAGAAATATATTTAATTGTTCCATCTGTTATTTAATCATGTTTTACATGTTGGTTAATCATTTTTCCCCATAATTTGATCACAAGGGGCTGAGGCAATTCAATGCTTATCATTAGACATGTGCAAGATAAAAAGGATTACATTGACAATTAGTGATTTTAAGAATATGTATGACTTAAAATTAGCCAGGGCTATTGTGACATGTGTTATTTTAAAAGATAAAATTAGTGAACAAGAGTATATGAATGTTGAGAACAAGTAAAATATTAAAGCGATGCTATAACGTGGGCCACATGGTTCCTGGCTTCATATCTTGTCCTCATTTTCTGGTGCATAAGATTCGTAGGGATTCTCATTTTTCGATATCTTGTAATTGGTCTTGTCGTCAGTCTTTAGTTCATGTTTTCTATTTATTAAAAAGTTATGTTTGATAAGTATAATTACATATATGCTTTTATAGTTGTATTAAATATCTACGCATGAAAGTACGCAGGTGCACGTACTAGTGTTTCTGCATGTTTATGAGTTTTTAGAAATTCATTTATTAAAAGGGAAATGTGAATAGTAAGAATTTTTTGAATGAAATGCTCAACGTCGTAATTAATTTGGATATTTCTAATGGCAGATATATTTAACTGTTCTACAGTATGTTTTTGGTCATTTTTTTAGTTATTGATGATTGTGTTTCCTTGATTTGCTATTCTATTTTAGGGGATTGAGGCAACTCGGTGCCTCTCATTGGACGAGAGCAAGATGAAAAGGATTACATTGAAAGCTAGTCATTTTAGAAAGATGCATAACTTGATATTGTTTAAAGTTTATAAGTCTGATTGGAGAAAACCTTCAGCATTAAATGTTTGTGAAGATTTGGATTATCTTCCAGAAGAATTAAGATTTTTCATTTGGCAAGGATATCCACTACCCTATGTGCCATTACATTTGTGTGCTGAGAATCTTGTTATACTTAAAATGCCTAATAGTAATATCTAACAACTTGGAAATGAAAATCAGGTATGTCTAATTTTCATGTGTCATATTTGCCCCCTCTTAGTGATTATAAGTTGTTACATCAATCATTAACCAAATGTTGCACAATTGAAATGTTTGCTTTACTAGCATTAAATTGATGGTTAAACCCCTGTTGTATTCTCTACAGGTGATCCAATTCATGTTATAATTGGCATGAGAGAAATTCTTGATTAAAATTGTTCGGGTTGTTATGTTGTTTATTGAACAATGTTTCTCTTTGTTTTCTCAGCATTTTCCAACTTTAAAGAGAATCATTCTGGAGGATTCAAAACATCTCACTACACTCCCAGATCTTTCTCATGCCCCTAAGATTGAATGTGTGAATCTTGCAGGTTGTGTGAATTTTGTTCAAATCCATTCTTCAACATTCCCGAGCAATCCTGTCACTTTATGGGTAAATAATGATGGGCCAAAGCGAATAAACATTGGGGAAAATATGAAGGGGACAAGGTCAGGGTTAATAATGGTGTTCAATTATTTGGATTTTGCCATGTTGTCATTTCATAAAGTGACAATGAAGGTGTTGACATGTGGTGACAGCATATGTGGTGTTAGATTCAAACATGTGATGATGCCATTAGAAGAGATAGCAGAATTCAGAAAGGGGACTCAAAGTTTAGCATCACTACTTCCATTTGTTAGGATAGTTGATTGCTTGAAGAGTCCAATTGAGTTTGAGCATGATTTCAACCAACAATATACCTATGATATCAGTTCTTTCAGCGATGGCTTCTTATTTAATATGGATTTGAGGGGTGATAGAGGAGAAATGATTAATGATCGCCCTCATTTCTTTCAAGATGGTGGAGGGAGGCAGGAAGAAGAAGAAAGGTACAATAAGAGTCCTTTATTAATTGAAGATGAAGAAGAAGAGGACGATGAGTTAATAATAATGGAATATTGTGGTAGTAACAGTAATACTACATTCACAAGACTTCTTGACAGCATCACTCGCTGGTCATTACTGAGGGAACTGAAATTAAAGGAGAGTGATATTATTGGAAACGCAGGTTGCAGCATTCCTCAAGTTTCAATCCTAAAGTCACTTATTGCACTCTCTCATGATCATCATTCCACAAGGATTCAACCTCTCTTGGACTTTAAACTCTCTTTCCGAGACATTCCGCCATCACGCGATTACGGTCGTCCCACATATATCTCTTGCTACTTGGGCTGGAACCAACAACAATATCCTTTTGGCTCTTTTGACCTGAGTTATGAAATTAATGGGTCAATGGATGAGAACCGCTGTAGTCCTGAGATTGAACTATGGTGGGGAACAGATTAATTATTATTTAAAGTTTTCAGCTCAAAACAATTATTATTTAAATTTGTCTGAATATTTATCCTCAAGTGCTTCAATTTTATTTGTTTCTATGTTTTAAATTTTTTTAATCAAACTACACCTTAAAATATCCTCTTCTTTTTTAAGAATTTGAGTAAAATTATTTGGGGGAATGAATGCATTTGTGTTGGGTGTGATTTATTTCGTTTTCTGAAACTTTAAAAATGTGGTATAAGCAGCACTAATAGGAGTATATTAACAAAAGTCCCAGTAATATAATCATCTTCCATTGCTTCTCAATCTCCTTGGGAAAATTAGATTCAAGGACTTAGAGCCGATGATATTTATTGGGGATTACCGCAAATGTTGTAATTATTCAGAAGGATTATAACCAAAATATAAATTTAGAAATATTAAATTACGTTTTATTAAACTTCCTATTTTCTCTCCTTCCATCTCTCCAGCATTCTATTTTAAGAGTAATTGAAATTTTATTTTGCACAAAAATTAAAATTGCAAGAATCATCATCTTTTTAACTTTAACTAACATATGCCTAATCATATCATCAATATATAATTTAATTACTAACATAGATAACGGCCCATTTACATTATTCAGTTTTTTTTCCTGATTTATAATAATCCTATAAAAAATATACTCTAAGTAAAATAGATCAATTTAGAAGATATTAAATTTCCTGTCTAATATCTTAGTTCTTAAAAAAGCTTTATCCCCACATAAAAAAAATTATTATTATTTGTTTATATTGATTATATTTATTTCTTAAGATTAAATTTTTGGCTTACATATGAGTATTCTTTAGGAAGGCAACACTGTTAAAGGTGGTAAAAAGGGCCGGCTCTTCATAGGTTAGGGCCTAAAAAAGCCCCAACTAAAGAAAAACAGTCATTTTTCAAGGGCTTGCCCTATAGGGCTAAAGCTATTTTAACAATTTTTATTATTTTTTCAGTTTTTTAAAAAAATTATAACAATGAAAGCCCTGATTTAACACATAAATGTTGTCAAAATTAGGGGGTAAATGGTATGCATGATGCAACAAACAAACATAGTCACTAAGTCATAATCAAAGGTAAACTATTGTTGACATAACACAATTATAAATAATTAATGAGAAGACTTAAAAAATTAAAAATACTTCTTATAAATATGTCTTGAAAAGTGTAAGTAGTCAACAAAATAAACAACACAAGATAAAAACAAAACAATCACAAGAAAACAAGTCAAAAAATACAAGATTGATAAGAATGCTTATGAAATAAGAAATATATTTTATAAGTTTTTAATTTTTAGGATTCTTAATACAAGACATTCTTATGAAACTTAATTTTAAAAAAGATAATAACAACTAAACATTTGCAACATTATTAACAAAGTATAAAAAATCAATAATATTATTATTATATAAATAATTTTAAAAAATAAAAAATAGATGAGTGTTTAAAAGGGCTGGTCCTTGGCCCTATAGGGACAGCCTTTTTAAGCCCGCTTTCTCTTTTAAGGCTAACATTTTCCCGGCTCTAATTGGTGTATACCACTCTCAACTAAAAAATTAATAAATTATCGAGACTTTTTTTAAGTATATTAACATTACATGGTTTTCAGTAAAAAAAAAAAAACATTACATAGATTTTTATTTTTTAAACTCACATATATTTATTTTGACATAAAAATAAATTATGTGAACCTCCTTTGAATTGTTTAAAATTGCATATTTCTTAAAAACTTTTTTGGATGTATATAACCTTTCTTTAACATTTATAATAGATTATAAACATTTTGAGTTTTCCTAAAATTACATAATATTTATTTTCAATTAAAATTTTTGTCAATTCTAAAACTGATAATTTTGACAAAATCGAAAGATGTTTGTGTTATGTTTTTCAATAGATACCTACGTAAGAGGTAAAACAAATAGAGAAATTGCATTTAATTTAATGAAATTTAAAAATTCATATTAATTTTTAAAATAGAATGTCAAGAAAATATAGGAGGTTTAATCTAGGGCAATTTAGTGTTGTGTTTTTATTTTAGTAATTGATCATTCTAAATAATTACAACTTTTACTATCTTTCCCAATGAGTATTATCTATTTTAGGAACTTTGTTCTAATTTTCCCAAAATACTTCCTTGGTTTTCAATATAAGGCCTATTAATTTAATTTAGGATCGGAGTTATAGCTTTTTTTTTTTTCCGATGGAAGGAAAGTAGCATGAATTTTCAGTAATGAGGATTTTTTTAACTGAATACTACACATGCATGTGATATCAATTAAAACAATGTAGTAATAAATAAAAACTATTTGTACTGTGAGATAATGCAGCGCTTGCTCGGTGAAGTTTCGTGGGTAATTTTTAGCAATTACAGGAATGGATTTTCAAATCTCGAGAATATTGAAAAATTTAAGTTTTATAGTTTTAAAAAATAATAAGAAATGAATTATATATATAAACTATAAAACTAATAACACTTGCTACTATTTAAAGTTTAAGCTATTTAATGGGAGGATTCAAACTTTCTACATCTTTTTTATGCGTGAGAAAATCCCTTTGTCATATTTACATTCACAAAAAGATTGGCGTGAACAGTCACTTAACAATCTTTTTGGAATAATGCAACTTCTTGTTCGAGTCAATGCAATATAACCTGACCTATAACATTCTTCTATTTTTCAACTTAGCAATTAGCAATAGCAATGTAAAGATTTGTTCTTTTAATTTTCTGAATAAATCTTGGACTCCATTTGTCCAGATCTGTAGATTCTTTGGGTTTTTCCTGCATTTTCTTTCCATTTTCTGTTTCTTTTAAACAATGAGTGAAGGAATAGATATTTTTGCTGATACTTTTGAAACGGACAACACTTTAGGCAAGAACGTATTGGAAACGGGGGATGTAAAAGGAATAGATTTTATTTTTGTTCCTTCAACTCTTCCTGTGCTGTAAGAGGTATAGATGTTGCTCTTTGGAGCTAACGTCAGAAAGGTGTTTCTTTTGCGCCAAACGTGATGACTGAAATCATGATGGATGCTGAAATTGTAAGTTTTGGCTGTGGTAGTACATATTCCAGTGCTGCTTACGATATAGAAAGTTTTGGCATTTTCAGATTAGTGCAGACTCAAGCTCATTCAGTTAGTTTTTGATTCAGGGTTTGATAGTTTAAAACGGACCCCTCTCTTGTCTTGGTGGATGTCATATACCTGGATTATGCGAAGTTCTTTGATGGCGTGGACGATGAAGGAAGTGAGTTGAATTGCATTAGCTTATGCTTATTCTAGCTGGCTTTCTTAATTTGGCTCATATTAAAGTTTCCTACTTCTTTGGTTATGCTTATGATTGGGGAATTTTGTTCCGGATTTTCAACAAAGTGGGGAATTCGTCAAGACTCACGAACACATAAGAAAACCTACTATGGACAGTCAAGACGTAGTAAAGAGAAAACCACAGGCTTCCAGTGAGGCTAAGGGGAGTAAATGTCATCAAACGAAGAAGAATGAGGTTGCTATGAGATAGAGTAAACCGGTCTGCACTGATTCTGGCCTTGGGAGGCCACCAAAATCCAGCTTGCAGCAAAAAAACAACACAGGACTAAAGATGCAGCAAAAACAAGAGACAAGTGCTATCCCAAAGAGGCCTCTTGTTGCTCAGCAAGATGTAAGGAAGAATCTCTATATGCTCCAATTTTTATCACTATTGAGTCTCTTCTAACCTTATTTACTGGTTGTCAGAAATTCAAGTGTCCAGATGATGTTTCAGTCCAAGCAAAACTAGAACCACTAAGAGGAAACTTCAGGAGTCTTATCAACAAGCTGAAAATGGTGCGTAATTTCTTCTCTGATGCCAACGTTTGTTTATGTTTGGCCTAACTTTAAATATCAAGGGTTCAAACAGTCAAGTGGCTTCTCTATATCCAGAGATTTGGCTTACAAATATGCAGAATTCCAAGCTTGAGTCTTAATTTATGATGACTATTGTGTTGCATGCTTTATAGTTATGATATTAATTGTTGAAACTTGTTTGATTAGTTTGAAGTCAAGAAGCAGCGAACAATACAGGTTATGGAGTTGCATGATCTTCCAAGGCAAGGTAATGGCCACCGAAATCCACCCTTCAAGCCTGGGAAGGCTCAGGGACGAAGATAGAGATTTTTGGATACAAGAGAAGCGACAATAGTTTTACAAAAAAAAGCCTTTTTTATTTTTTTTTAAATGTCACTTTTTAGACCGATTATTATAACAACCGGTCTTAAAAGTCTTGGAAAAAAAGTTTTTAGACTGGTTCCGGTTTTTAAACAACCGGTAGACCTGGTCTTCAAACAACCGGTCTAAAAAAGTTATTCTTAAAACCGGTTTCTTAACCAGTCTAAAAAGTAACAAACTTTTTAGACCGCCTATATCAAAACCTCATCTAGAGCCGGTCTAAAAAATCATTTTTAACCAGTCTAAAAAGTCATTTTTCCACCCGTGATTCTTCTATCTTTCAACTTAGCAATTAGCAATAGCAATTATGATGCACTGTTTCAAAATTCAGCAGGTGGGGGAGGGGGTAAATCCCGTAAACCACAGTTACAGAATAAACTTCCTGCAAATGACATGAAAATTAAAAATCAAACAAGCATTCGAGTTCTACAAATTGCATATTGAATACTAGTGATCCAATAGTCATAAAAAAGAAAGCTCGTAATGAAATTAAGAAGATAAAATCACTAACTTTTGAATCCCTTCAGCCAATATGGTGAACCTTTAAAATAAAACTTCAAAGTGCTCTCTATGATAGTCTAAGCTTTGTCAGAAATTAGCTTCTCAATCATGTCAGCTGCTTCTTGAACCGTTGTAATTTTCTGGGCACTTTGTTCTTCCACGCTAATACCAAACTCCTCTACAAGTCCCATCACAATTTCAACCTACACAAATTTTGGAAAGCAGGTCAAAATGATTGAATAGCGCGACATATAAATGGTGTTTTCTTGCACCAGAATCGTGCTACACATGTTTTGCAGCAAAAAGTGATAAGGACTCCAGACTAGGAAACCTGAAGCAATAAAAAAACAAAAGAACCAAATATGACCAGCTAAGAAGCTTTTTTTTTCTGAATTAAAGCGGCAGGCACTATGGACATGAAGTTACAAGCGGGATCGAACCTGCAACTCCCCACTTAAAGGGGAGCTCTCATGCCATTAGACTCCAAATTGAGGAGTCTGATTCAGGATACAGGAACTGCAAAGACATTGCCATATGATAGTCCCGTTACTCCCGTACACCACTCAACAACCAGCTTTTATAGGCCTAATCAGTAATCAATATGGGCCAGCAAGTAACCCAGTTCTCAGAAGGGGGTAAAATAACTTTGACTTGGGCCTTTGGACCCACTCCATGAGGAGTTTTGGATTTCTACTTGGAGTTTCAACTAAGCTACTCTCTTGAACTATTTATCAGGGCGACATATCCCCTCTTGTTTAGGGTAGAACTGCTACAATCAATTGATAAGAATGTTCAAATATTTTATAGCATTAACAGCACAAGGTCAAATGGGACATTACCGTGTCAAGAGAATCAACTCCAAGTGCAGCAAATTTGGACTCTCCATTGACAGTGGAATCAGGTGGTAGTGCCAATTGTTTCCTGACTATCGTGCACACCTTGTCAACTATCTCTGGTTTAGCCTGCTCAAAATTCAAAATTTCATGCTGATCACATCATATGATTACTTACTACAAAAACTCAGGCTACTATACCACTACCAAACAGAAAATTTCATGTTTAAGTGATTTGAGCATGAGGCCATGAATTTGGTTCATAAAAGTATAGGGTTTTACAATGCACATAGGCCTACATGATGATCCGACTTAAAATTATCGTGCAAGAGCAACCTTTTCTGTTTTGGAAGTTACAAGAAATATTTATAAGCGTTTACTATATCATAATAGACTGGAACATGGCTGTTAACTAAAAGTCAGGACTAAAAACTGAGATAAAGGAAAAATAACCCCATTGTTATAAGCTGATAACTATAAATCAAGGAAAAACAATACGAGGGTTTGTTTCTAAAAAACTTACTGCACATTTAACTTGAAACCGAGATTACCTTGATTGCAATTGAATGCATGGAAAAGTCTTCCCTTTAATTGAAAGGGAAACTGAGTTTGGGCTAGAGATCCCAGCAAGAGAGGCCTGTTTTTGCATCCAAAAAGAAAAATTTATTGAGTACGGAAAGAAGTACATATTTAGAAATAACCGCTAACACATGAAAAATAAAAAATAAGAGTAATATCTTCTTGTAAAGCCATTAAGCACAACAAAGTCAATAATTGAATTGCTAATGCATACCATTACAGTGTAACATAGAAACTAAGAAGTAGCTAACCAGTTAATAACCTACTGATTGAACCATATTTTTACATAATTGTTCATGATTTATTTGGGATTTAAATGCATTTTATGAAGCATTATTGCATTATTAAGCATTAATTTTGGTTAGAAAAAATTGTTTTGAATTAATGGCAATTAGGGGAAAATGTTTACAATTTATTAATTATTTTTATACAATTGTCCCTTGAACTTTTGATGCTACCTTGTGCTTAATTTTGTATTGTAGGTGTTAAAGAAGAAGTTGAGGATTTTGGAGGTTCAAATTAATTATTTAGAAGGAATCGGGCTAATGTTGAGATTTGAGAGGAGTTGTGGGTGACTTGGGCCATGAGAAGAGACAAGGCCTACATTAATTTTTGGAACTAAGCTAAAAAATGAGACAATAAAGCAAGCCCAATATATATATATATATAAATAGATCCAGTGGTATTTGGGCTGCTGGAAGAAAAAAAGAGACAGAAACGCAGCTGGGAACAGACCCGACAATAGGTGGACATGGCAATATGGACATGCAGGACCCGACAGGGAAGAGGAGCCGAGAGCGAGATGAGAACTTGAAGAGCGCCGCTGGGAAGCAGAGAGCTGAGATCCAGAGTTGGGAGCTGGAGGAGGAGCACCGCGGAGCTTACTCTGTGAGTGAGAGAGCTTCAACCGGAGAAGACAGACCAAAACCACCGTTGCCGAGAACCTTGAGCACGATAGAGACGAGACCATCGTCTCTAGCTTATCTCACACCACCAGAGCGTCATCTACCACCAACAACCGCATCAACAGGCCTCTTTCTGTGAGTCCGGTGTGTTTTTCCAGTTTCCGGATAAGCTAACAATACATTTCATCCACTGCTGATCTGTTTTCGCTCCTCCATAGTATCTCCGTTACCCTCTCCAACTGCCAGAGACCATCATACCTCGTAGTTCTCTTCCTCTCCACCATTTTCCTCACCAACGTCCAACACTACTGTGACTGCCAGCTGCCTCCTATGTCTTCACTTTCGATTTCAATGGGTTCTTGGTGCTTGGATCACGCTATGGTTGCAGTGGCTGATTTTCATTGAGTCTTGGTGGTAGAGGAGGTGGCTAGAGCTTCAATGTGCTACAAAGGGAAGTTCAATAATTTTCATTAGCTTAAATTATACATTATGTCTGTGTGGATTGAATTTGCATTGATATGTGTGTATTTTTGAGACTTAGATGAGTGATAATTTATCTATGATGGATTATTTTGTATTGAAATTGTTATTGATGCATTTGAATTTTATTGGATTTATTTTCCTATTGCATTAATGAAGTTATACATTCTATGTGATATCTAGATTGTGTGATGGATTTAATTTAATTTGAATGTCGCGATTGTGCTTTCAAGTAAGAGGAACCAAGTGCATTAATCCATTTTCAATACACATCAAGTGGGCCTTTAACAATTTGCCTAAGAGGTGACTAAGAATGCGATTGTAGAACTAGTCATTTATTAGGTACATTAGACCTAATGCGATTGCTTAGGGTTTTTAATTTGACTTGATGCAAAAATAACTCCCAAATTATTTTAAAGAAGCTAGGAAAGCCACCAAATTTGCCACCAAGGTTCATTTTATCATATAATCTCTTTTTAATCCAATTCATTTTCTTTATTATTTTCCAAAATACCAAAAATATTAGGATTAGCTTTATTTTCTTTTATGAATTTTGATTTAAAGAAAACCAATTTCCAAAACCTCAAATCTAACCATGTTTTTATCATTTAGTTTTACCTAGGGAAGTCAAAATAAAAGGCTCCTTGATAAGAGAACGATCCCGAGTTGTTTGCACTATATTGCATTTAATTTGTGGTAATTTGTGATTTGACCCTGAGGCGACTAAGGTTGTGTCAAATCAATGGCGCCGTTGCCGGGGAGCTAAGTAATTGGCTCCTTAGGTAATTTAATTGTCAATTTCACTTTTGACAAGGGGTTTCTCGTGTTGAGTTTGTTAGTTTTACATTTTTTGTTATTTCTTTGCATATAGTTTAGGATTTTTGCATTTAGATTGCATTCATTGTATTCTTGCCTTGATTTGACTTGGTAGCTTCTGTGTGGTGTTATTGCATTCAATTTCATATGATTTTGAGCTCATTTGTTTGAATTCACCATGTCTCCAAGTTGATTGATAACACACTTGCATCTTTTGTCATTTTGAAATTCTTTTTCCCCCTTTTCGCTTGCATTTGTATTCTATTAGGTTCTTTTTCTTAGTTTTCATAGTTTTTTTAGTTAGATAGTTATCTTGTGATTCATTGGAAATTTATTACATTAAATTCTCAAGGCTTGGTTTAATGGTAATCAAGGTTTACCTTTCCAATCTTACTCTTCTGTAGCAGATTCGACTGAAAGGAAAGAGTTCATCTCTGAAAGCATCCATGCTATTCAACAAATATTGTAGCTTCTTCAAGCTAATTTGAGGAGCTTTTTATTGAACTACCTAAGCAAACTAATTATCATGCAAATGCAATTAAAACAAGGGGAAATGAGTTTTGGTTTTTGAAATTAATAATTAAAAGAAGAAAGTGCAATTTTTAATTAAAAGCTAATCTAATATTTTTGGTATTTTTCTTATAAAAATGTAGAATGAGTAAAAGTGAATGGAATGGTATGGAGTGGAAAATATCAATAAAGAATGCTCTTGGTAATGAAGAAATGACAATCCTTGCTCAAAAAGAATATGTGAATTAATTCTCTCTAAGTCTTGAAAGCAAAACCCCAAACGATCGCTCGGGTCTAGTGTTCTTAATTAATAATTACTCCTGCGAACGCAACTAGTAATTATCTCTTAAGGCACTATTATGAACCTCTTAGAGTGCAATTAAAATAGATAATTATGACTTGTTTCCTCTTAATGTGAATGCGATAACACGACACTCAATTGATCCAATTCAATTATACAATCTAACAATAACACGTAGAAAGCACAATTTCATTGAATCAATAAGGATATATATATATATATATATAAAAATTCAACAAGCCACAAAAATCCAATCCAATCAAAAATATCAAACCAACAGAGACAATTAACATCAATCTCAGTTCCAGAATCATATACAATAATTCCTAAAACTAGGCAATTTAAATATATAATTCTAGACAAATAGAATGATAGAAAAACTCCCATATGTATTTCATTGAGCTCAAGCAAATATCCTCATCACCAAGAAGCACGAATTAGTCACTCATGTGCCACTGCCACAGTCCAAATTAATTGAACATTCGCCGGAAAATTCATGATCCCGTCGGAATCTGTACAGTAAAAGAGCGAATTGTGCTCTGAGCTCTTCAAGTTGATTCTGTGCTTTGAAACTTGCGGCACTGTGTACTGGCAGAGAAGCAGAGGATGTTGCAGGCGGTTAGAACAGAGAGGAAATCCAACGTGCCTCTAGTTCATTTTCTGGGCTTCAAGTTTGTGCTGTCAGGTTGTTTCCAATGCTCTGAATCTGTCAAGAAAGGAAGAGCTCCAAGCATTCACTACTCTGGTATCACGATGCTCCCTCTCGCGTCTCTCAAACCCCGAATCTGCAGCAGCGGCTCTCCTTCACTCTGCTCTGTTTCCTCTGTGATGGATGACGGTGGTGAACGTGGAGCAGGAGATGGAGGTCTGGTGCAGTGACGGTGAACAGAGAAGGAGACGGCAGTGATGCTATTCGGTGGTGGTGAAAATCAGTGAAGATATCTCATCTCCCTCGACGAAGAAGAACCTCCGGTGTGATCCTGGAACCTCTCTCGCTCGACTATGATCTCTGCTCTTTCTCTCTCGCTCGACTGTGAAAGGTACCGGTGGTTGAGGGAGGGCCGCCGAGCAAGAAGAAGCCGATGGTGATTGATGGTGTGGCCCTCCCTCTCCTCTCAAGCTCTCTCAGTCTCTTGCTCCGCGGCGCCCCCACTCTCGGATCTATCTTCTTCGCTTCTGAAGATAGGGAACAATAACCTAGGTCCTGGTCAAAACGCAAGTTTTGACCAGGAACCTAATTGAAAACTTGAAAACTTTGGAAGAGGGACTAAAGTGCAGATTTTTGAAATATTGGTTGGGTCCTCTGTAATTTATTAAAATTCTGGGTCCTTTACTGTGATTTGTCCTAGGCCCCTTTCCTTCACATTTTTGTAATTTCCACAAAATCTGGGGACCTTTCTGTACTTTTTTTCCAGACCTCAAAAATATTAATTTGATCCTCCTGAATTTCCAATTTTCTTCCAAAACCTCTACAATGTAAAATTAAGCATCATGTAACATCAAAAGTTCAAGGAAAACATTTGTAAAAATAATCAACAATTTATGACCATTTTGCCCATAATTACAATTAATTCAATACAAATGTTCCTAACTAAAATTAATGCTTAATCATGTAATATTATCCCATAAAATCCATTAAAAATCCCAATTTAATTATGAAAAATCATATATAAAATAAGGTTCAATCAAAGTAGTAGTAATTCGATTGTGCTTATTGATGAATGTGCTCCTACTTCATTGTGTCATGCTTTAACGGTTGAAAATGCTTCTCTTCATAGTACTAGGGATGATTGCGCGCTCAATTGGATGATAAATCTTCATGTTCTTGTGCTGATGATCATATTTGTGTAGATTGTTATCATGAAAAATACCACTTGCTTGTTGAGTTTCGAAAGAGAGCATTAAGCAAAGTGGTTGACTCTACCATTAATCATAATGCATCCTCTTATACTATTGATGATTGTAAGCATAACACTTTTGAACATGTGGAATCTTGTATGAATGCCACTGTGGTTGATGTGAGTGATAAATACCATAGCCTAGACAAAGATCTTTCTCTTGATTCCAATTAATTATATGATAATTTCATATGGGAAGATTCAAATACTTTGATTGATGATTTTACAAATAAAAATGATTCTTTCCATATGATTCTTTCTTGTGATTTGCCACCCGATATAGAAAAGGAAAATGATTCTTTTGAAAGTTCGTTCAAAAGCTTTAGGTGGTAATCATTTGAAAAGTTCTCTTCTTTCTTCCACTCTTTTCCCTTCCATCTCTTGTGATTGCATTGATGATGTGGTGTACCCTAACACTAAGTTGGATTCCGCACCTTCCACTTTGCAAATACAAGAGAATTTAACTGTTTGTTTGACTCCTACTGATGGAAGTACCGTTGATTTCCTTGGATGTGATAGTTACTTGGAGAGTTTGGAACTTAATATGTCTTTATTTCACTTAAAATCTCTCTATGTTTCTATTTTTGGATGGGATACTACTGTTTGCTCGGATCCTTTGCAGGCACATTCTTGGAAAGGTCGTCAGAGGAACCAACATCCACCGTACCTCCTTAGACCTCTTCCGATTGATCTTGAGCCACCTCCACCAAGGAAATTCAATACGGGAGAAGTTGTTTTTGAAGACAAATGTATGATTCTCATCAAGGATGAGAACATCTCCTTCAAATGACTCAAGATTCTCTAACACAGGTTGTCTCTTTCCTCACTTGTTTTCTTCCTAATTCCTAAGATTCTTTGAGCTTAATTGTTGTGTGAGGAAGATAAGTGTGGGGGAGGGACACAAACCAGTAGAAAAAGGTAGAAGTTTCTTATTTTAATAGGTATAATAAGAACCCCTTTCTATGCTTTGCATTTGTGGCTACTACCCTACTTAATTACCATTGTGTCTTGAATTTCAACTTGCTAAGCATTCTCTTTAGAGTGTTTTTCCACATTGAGGACAATGTGTTAATTAAGTGTGGGGGAGGGAAATACATTTGAAATCCCATTAATTGGTTGTTTTTAAATGACAAATGCCTTAAATTAGAAAATTTTTCAAATTTTTTTGTCAGGAATGACTCGCTTTGATGCATGTCCTAAGTGGTAAAGGGTCGCATTTGTCACTTTGGAAATGTGATTTGTGAGAAATTCTTTGAACTTCCATGAGATCTAGTGTTTTGGCAACTTTTTGAAACCATGTTTTGCTTTTCAAGTGAATGGGAAGAGAAATGAACCCACCATTAGACTTTTGCCTTCTCCTTGTTTTGAAAGATAAGAGTTTCTATATTATTAGTGCATTTAAGAGTTGAGCATTGTTATAATTGATTGCAATGTTTTGATTGATTGTGTTTAGAATGTTAACATTAGAAATAGTTAAGAAGATGTGTTGTGGTTAGCTTGCTATGCAATTAATTGTGTTGGAGTGAGCATTAGAGAGAAACCTTGTTGGAAGGTTAATTGAGCCTTGAATTCTTTCTATGTGTGATGTTCACTTAGTTTTTCACCTTCTAGAACTTGTTTCCCTCTTTTTCAAAACGATATTTGCATTAGTGTGATGAAAATGAAAGAGGCATCCAATTCTAAACCCTTTCACCCAACACACAATCGTACATTCATCACCATTTGCTTACCCCTTTATGCCATTCTTAAGTTGTATCCATGTCATTTTCTCATAATGTTCATAGTACTCTAAAATCAAAATGGTTTGCCAAATATAAAGTTGAACAATGTACATATTGAAATGCCATGTATATAGAAAGGAGAAGTAGAAGAGAATTGAAAAAGAAGAGAAAAAGAAAGAGAGAGAAAAAAAGAAAGGTGTTGAAAAAAAAAAGAAAAGAAAAGAAAGAAAGAAAAGAAGGAGAGAGTCTAGTTTAAAAAAATTGAAAAAAAAATGTATATAGATTGAAAAAAAAAAGAGAAAAAAAAGAGAGAGAAAAAAGAATATATATATATATATATATAGAAAAAAAACCATGAAGACACTTGTTTATAAATTTGGAAAAAGAATTGGCAAGAATTTTAAAGTTATTTAGGTGCTATGAGCTTATTTTATAACTTTGACTTGCATAAGCAACTATTTCCTTTCTCTAATTAATCCATTCTATTTAGCCTTCATCCATCATTACAAGCCTTTTAAGTCCTCTTGATTCATTGCATTTATTGTTATTAGTTGTGGAGATATTAGAGTTGTTACAAGCCTATGATAAGATGTTGATTAAGTGAGCTAGAGCGAAATGACCCCAATGAGGTGAGATGAGTTAGACACTAATTCCTTGAGAGTTCTCTTATGCTTCATCTAATATTTTGAATTGTGTAGTTAACTAATTTATTTGCATCGCTTGACTATGATTAGTGTTGGCTTGAAGGATTTGGTTAATTGATCTATTGCTTTCCAATTATGGAATTGCTCAAATTTCAAATGCATTGATGATTGGAATTTAGAAAATTGTACTTAATTGCCTTTGTTCAGGAGTACAAAGGTCTAAGTGTGGAGGAATTGATTGAACCATATTTTTACATAATTTTTCATGATTTATTTGGGATTTAAATGCATTTTATGAAGCATTATTGCATGATTAAGCATTAATTTTGGTTAGAAACAATTGTTTTGAATTAATGGCAATTAGGGGAAAATGTTTACAATTTATTAATTATTTTTATACAATTGTCCCTTGAACTTTTGATGCTACCTTGTGCTTAATTTTGCATTGTAGGTGTTAAAGAAGAAATTGAGTATTTTGGAGGTTCAAATTAATTATTTAGAGGGAATTGGGCTAATGTTGAGATTTCAGAGGAGCTGCGGGTGACTTGGACCAACAAAAGAGACAAGGCCTACATTAATTTTTGGAACTGGGCTAAAAAATGGGACAATAAAGGAAGCCCAATATATATATATATATATAAATAGATCCAGTGGTATTTGGGCTACTGGAAAAAAAAAATAGAGACAGAAACGCAGCTGGGACCAGACCCGACAGTAGGTGGACATGGCAATATGGACATGCAGGACCCGACAGGGAAGAGGAGCTGAGAGCGAGATGAGAACTTGAAGAGCGCTGTTGGGAAGCAGAGAGCTGAGATCCAGAGTTGGGAGCTGGAGGAGGAGCGCCGCGGAGCTTACGCCGTGAGTGAGAGAGCTTCAACCGGAGAAGACAGACCAAAACCACCGTTGCCGAGAAGCTTGAGCATGACAGAGACGAGACCATCGTCTCTGGCTTATCTCACACCACCGGAGCGCCATCTACCACCAACAACCACATCAACAGGCCTCTTTCTATGAGTCCGGTGTGTTTTTTCAGTTTCCCGCTGAGCTCTGGGTTTTTTGGCAATTAATTCCAGATTCCGGTGAAGCTAACAATACATTTCATCCACTACCGATTTGTTTTCGCTCCTCCATAGTATCACTGTTACCCTCTCCAACTGCCAGAGACCATCATACCTCCTAGTTCTCTTCCTCTCCACCATTTTCCTCACCAACGTCCAACACCACTATGACTACCAGCTGCCTCCTCTGTCTTCACTTTCAATTTCAATGGGCTCTTGGTGCTTGGATCACGCTATGGTTGCAGTGGCTATGAGTGGCTGATTTTTATTGAGTCTTGGTGGTAGAGGAGGTGGTTAGAGCTTCAATGTGCTATAAAGGGGAGTTCAATAATTTCCATTAGCTTAAATTATACATTATGTCTCTGTGGATTGAATTTGCATTGATGTATGTATTTTTGAGACTTAGATGAGTGATAATTTATCTATGATGGATTATTTTGTATTGAATTTGGTATTGGTTCATTTGAATTTTATTGGATTTATTCTCCTATTGCATTAATGAAGTTATACATTCTATGTGATATCTAGATTGTGTGATGGATTTAATTTAATTTGAATGTCGCGATTGTGCTTTCAAGTAAGAGGAACCAAGTGCATTAATCTATTTTCAATACATATCAAGTGGGTCTTTAACAATTTACCTAAGAGGTGACTAAGAATGCGATTGTAGGACTAATCATTTATTAGGTAGATTGGACCTAATGCGATTGCTTAGGGTTTTTAATTTGACTTGATGCAAAAATAACTCCCAAATTATTTTAAAGAAGCTAGGAAAGCCACCAAATTTGCCACCAAGGTTCATTTTATCATATAATCTCTTTTTAATCCAATTCATTTCCTTTATTATTTTCCAAAATACCAAAAATATTAGGATTAGCTTTATTTTCTTTTATGAATTTTGATTTAAAGAAAACCAATTTCTAAAACCTCAAATCTAACCATGTTTTTATCATTTAGTTTTACCTAGGGAAGTCAAAATAAAAGGTTCCTTGATAAGAGAACGATCCCGAGTTGTTTACACTATATTGCATTTGATTCGTGATAATTTTTTATTTGACCCGGAGGCGACTAAGGTTGTGTCAAATCACCTACTGTGCTGAAAAATGAGAGATGTCATCTAAAATAATTACATCCATTTCATCAAAACAATGGTAACATAAATTTATAATCGATTCTGGATAGTACTTTGACAAAGCTACCGTGCCACTAGTGTTGAATCTGTTAAAGCTTCAAAGGAAATAACTCAGAGAGGACCTAATAAAAGTCAAAAGATTTTAAACTTAATTAACTACTTCTATATATTAAAGCAGGCAAGATGTTTAGTCTTCCAATAAATTACTCAGTTCCCTTCAAAGTTTAATTTGGTTTGTCTATTTACAATATTAGTTAATAATAAAATCATAATATTATCACAATATCATAATATGAAATCCCGTGATATTCTCTGAGATAGATTGTCTTCAGTAGGACCTACTTTGAGAGTGGGTTTGGATAGTTAACGCACATACTTGAGATCACCAATCATAGAGTGCCATTATGAATTATCCTATAGACTATTCCCTCCAGTCCTTTTTATAAATAACATTTTTCTTGATTGCGTAAAATGAACTAGCGGTTGAGATTAGTTAAAAACAATAAATATGTAAAAAATGTCATGTCTTTTCTAAATATGCCTCTATTTATAAACAGTACTGAAACAAAATATAAATATAGGAATTTGAAGCTTCTGTTTTCATTCTTGAGACCTTAGCTTCTGTGAGGCCTATTGCTTTCGCTTCCCTCCACATCGATCCAGGTTATTTCTTCTCCTTTACTTGTGCCTGAATTCTATTTTTCACAGCGAAGTATTTGCTGTTTTCTTCTCTAGTGCTGTTGATTGAATCTCCTACTTGCCTACCATACTGTCGTAGATCTCATAATACTCAAACATTTGGAATTTTTTATACTTTAATTTCTGAAAAACTTAGTCCCATAACCTTCAAAGATATGGCTGGACTACTTTATCTCTTGACTGAAGCGTTCATTTATTTTAAGAATTGTTTTGAAGATCAAATTAAAGGGAGGAAGTCTGCAGATCCCAAAGCTGACAGTTTTGCGATCTCTGTGAACTACCTTCCCTTCACATCCAGGTTTTCATACTTTCATTCTTCTCTTTTTTACTGTTTTGAGAGCATTTTTATCTGAGTTGTTATGGTTTGTTTAAAGAAAAAACTCTGCAGCTACCTTATGGTTATCTGCTTGGGTGAAAGACATCTTGGCTATGATAATTGGTTTTCAGATGGGTGTTTTGAAAAAAAAAAAAAAAAAAAAAAAAAAGGAAAGTACCAATTTGATCTCAAAAAATGAAAAAAAAAAAAAAAAAAAACTAAATGTTTTGTTATTTTTAGTTTTGCGGAATTGAAAAAGACAAAAAGCAGGGGTTTTTCATTAATGATAATTTGGTAAATAATTCATTTATAATCATCTTTCATTGCTTCTCAATCTCCTTAGGAAAATTAGATCCAAGGATTTAGAGTTGATGATATTTATTGAGAATTACCATAAATGGTGTAATTATTGAGAAGGATTATAACCAAAATATAGAATTAAAAATATTAAATTACTTTTGATTAAACTTCCTATTTTCTCTCATTCCATCTCTCTGATTAAAATATTAAATTAATTTAGAAATTTAGAAATTAATTTAGATTAATTTAGAAATTTTATTTTGCATAAAAAGTAAAATTGCCAAAATCATCATCTTTTTAACCTTAACTAACATATGCCTAATCATATCCTCAATATATCATTTAATTACTAACATAGATACTGGCCCATTTAAATTATTCAGTTCTTTATTTTCTGATTTATAATAATCTTATAAAAAATAAACTCTAAGTAAAATAGACCAATTTAGAAGATATTAAATTTTCTGTCTAATATCTTAGTTGTTAAAAAAGCTTTATCCCCACATAAAAAAATTATTATTATTTGTTTATATTGATTATATTAAATTTTTTAACATTAAATTTTTGGTTTACATATGAGTATTCTCTGGGGAGGTAATGCTGTTGGAGGTGGTAAAAAGGGTCGGCCCTTCACGGGTCAGGGTCTAAAAAGGTCTTTGTAGACCCAGCTAAAGAAAAATAGTCATTTTTCAAGAGCCGACCCTATAGGGCTAAAGTTATTTTAACAATTTTTAATATTTTTTTCAGTTTTGTAAAAAAAAGTATAACAATGAAAGCCTTGATTTAATACATAAATGTTATCAAAATTAGGGGGTAAACGATATGCATGATGCAACAAACAAATACAATCACTAAGTCATAATCAAAAGTAAACTATTGTCGACATAATACGATTATAAATAATTAATGAGAAGACTTAACAAAATTAAAAATACTTTTTATAAATTTGTCTTGAAAAGTGTAAGTAGTCACTAAAATAAACAATACAAGATATAAACAAAACAATCACTAGAAAATAAGTCAAAAAATACAAGATTGATAAGAATACTTATGAAATAAGAAAGATTTTTTATAAATTTTTAATTTTTAGGATTCTTAATATAAGACATTCTTATGAAATTTAATTCTAAAAAAGATAATAACAACTAGACATTTGCAACATTATTAACAGAATATAAAAAATTAATAATATTATTATCATATAAATAATTTTAAAAAATAAAAAAATAGATACGAGTTTAAAAGGGCTAGCCCTTGGCCTTACAGGGACTACCTTTTAGATCCGCTTTCACTTTTAAGGCAAAAATCTTAAACCTGATTCTTGCAAATTTAGGGCTAACACTTTTCCTGCTCTGTATACCATTCTCAACTAAAAAAATAATAAATTATCTAGACTTTTTTAAGTATATTAACATTACATGGTTTTCTGTAAAAAAAAAAAATTACATAGATTTTTATTTTTTAAACTCACATAAATCTATTATGACATAAAAATAAATTATGCGAACCTCATTTGAATTGTTTAAAATTGCATTTTTGTTTTATTTTTTAGATGTATATAACCTTTCTTTAACATTTATAATAAATTATAAAACATTTTGAGTTTTCCTAAAATTATATTAAAATTGACACAAATTTTAATTGAAAATAAAAATTATATAATTTTTATTTTCAATTAAAATTTGTGTCAATTTTAAAAATTATAATTTTGACAAAATCGAAAGATGTTTGTGTTATTTTTTTCAAAATACCTACGTAAGAGGTAAAAAAAATAGAGAAATTGTATTTACTTTAATGAAATTTAAAAATTCATATTAATTTTTAAAATAGAATGTCGATAAAATATAAGAAGTTTAATCTAGGCAATTTAGTATTGATTTTTTATTTTAGTAATTGGTCATTCTAAATAATTAGAACTTTTAGGATCTTTCCTAATAAATATTATCTATTTTAGGATCTTTGTTCTAATTTTCCCTAAATACTCCCTTGATTTTCAATATAAGGCCTATTAATTTAATTTAGGATCGGAGTTATAGTTTTTTTTTTTATGGAAGAAAAGTAGCATGAATTTTCAATATTTACCTTGTTTAATGAGGATTTTTTTTTTTTTAACTGAATACTGCACACATGCCTGTGATATCAATTTTTTTTTTTTTTTTTGACCAGAGCATGTGATATCAATTAAAACAATGTAGTAATAAATAAAAACTATTTGTACTGTGAGATAATGCAGCGCTTGCTCGGTGAAGTCGTGGGTAATTTTTAGCAATTACAGGAATGGATTTTCAAATCTCGAGAATATTGAAAAATTTAAGTTTTATAGTTTTAAAAAAATAATAAGAAATGAATTATTTATATAAACTATAAAACTAATAACACTTGCTACTATTTAAAGTTTAAGCTATTTAATGGGAGGATTCAAACTTTCTACATCTTTTGTATGCGTGAGAAAATCCCTTTGTCATATTTACATTCACAAACAGATTAGCGTGAACAGTCAGTTAACAATCTATTTGGAATAATGCAACTTCTTGTTCGAGTCCATGCAATATAACCTGACATATAACATTCTTCTATTTTTCAACTTAGCAATTAGCAAGAGCAATTATGAGGCACTGTTTCAAAATTCTGCGGGTGGGGGAGGGGTAAATCCCGTAAACCACAGTTACCGAATAAACTTCCCGCACATGACATGAAAATTTAAAATCAAACAAGTCATTCGAGTTCTACAAATTGCATATTGAATACTAGTGATCCAGTAGTCATAGAAAAGAAAGCTCGTATACTAAAATTAAGAAGATAAAATCACTAACTTTTGAATCCCTTCAGCCAATATGGTGAACCTTTAAAATAAAACTTCAGAGTGCTCTCTATGATAGTTTAAGCTTTGTCAGAAATTAGCTTCTCAATCATGTCAGCTGCTTCTTGAAACGTTGTAATTTTCTGGGCTCTTTCTTCTTCCACGCTAATACCAAACTCCTCTTCAAGTCCCATCACAATTTCAACCTGCACAAATTTGGAAAGCAAGTCAAAATGATTGAACAGCGCGACATATAAATGGTGTTTTCTTGCACCAGAATCGTGCTAGACATGTTTTGCAGCAAAAATTGATAAGGACTCCAGACTAGGAAACCCGAAGCAATAAAAAAAACAAAAGAACCAAATATGACCAGCTAAGGAGCTTTTTTTTTTTTTTTTTTTCCGAATTAAAGCGGCATGCACTATGGGCCTGAAATTACAAGCAAGATCGAACCTACGACTTCCCACTTAAAGGGGAGCTCTCATGCCACTAGACTACAAACTGAGGAGTCTAATTCAGGATACAGAAAATGCAAAGACATTGCCATATGATAGTCCTGTTACTCCTGTACACCACTCAACAACCAGCTTTTACGGGCCTAATCAGTAATCAATATGGGTCAGCAAGTAACCCAGTTCTGAGAAGGGGTAAAATAACGCAGACTTGGGCCTTTGAACCCACCCCATGTGAAGAATTAGGAATTTTTGGATTTCTAATTGGAGTTTCAACTAAGCTACTTTCTTGAACTATATATCAGGGCGACATATCCCCTCTTGTTTGGGGAGAGTTGCTACAATCAATTGATAAGAATGTTCAAATATTTTATAGCATTAACAACACAAGGTCAATGGGTCATTACCGTGTCCAGAGAATCAGCTCCAAGTGTAGCAAATTTGGACTCTCCATTTACAGTGGAGTCAGATGGTAGTGCCAATTGTTTCCTGACTATCACGCACACCTTGTCAACTGTCTCTAGTTTAGCCTGCTCAAAATTCAAAATTTCATGCTGATCACATCATATGATTACTTATTACAAACACTCAGGCTACGATACCACCACCGAACAGAAAATTTCATGTTTAAGTGATTTGAGCATGAGGCTTTGCCATGAAGTTGGTTCAAAAACGTATAGGCTTTTACAATGCACATAGGCCTGCATGATGATCCGACTTAAAATTATGGTGCAAGAGCAACCTTTTCTGTTTTGGAAGTTACAAGCAACATTTACAGGCATTTACTATATCATAATATACTGGAACATGGCTGTTAACTAAAAGTCAGGACTAAAAACTGAAATAAAGGAAAAATAACCCCCTTGTTATAAGCTGATAACTATAAATCAAGGAAAAACAATATGAGGGTTAGTTTCTGAAAAACTTACTGCACATTTAACTTGAAACCGAGATGACCTTGATTGCAATTGAATGGATGGAAAAGTCTTCCCTTTAATTGAAAGGGAAACTGAGTTTGGGCTAGAGATCCCAGCAAGAGAGGCCTATTTTGCATCCAAAAAGAAAAATTTAATGAGCACGGGAAGAAGTACATATTTAGAAATAACCGCTAACACAGGAAAAACCAAAAATAAGAGTAATATCCTCTTGTAAAGCCATTAAGCACAAAAAAAGTCAATAATTGAATTGCTAATGCATACCATTACAGTGTAACATAGAAACTAAGAAGCAGCTAACTAGTCAATAACCTATTGTGCTGAAAAATGAGAAATGTCGTCTAAAATAATTACATCCATTCCATCAAAACAATGGTAACATAAATTTACAATCGATTCTGGATAGTACTTTGACAAAGCTACCATGCCATTGGTGTTGAATCTGTTAAAACTTCAAAGGAAATAGCTCAGAGAGGACCGAGTAAAAGTCAAAAGATTTTAGACTTAATTAACTACTTCTATTAAAGCAGGAAAGATGTTTAGTCTTCCAATAAATTACTCAGTTCCCTTCAACCTTTAATCTGGTTTGTCTATTTACAATATTAGTCAATAATAAAATTATAATATTATCACAATATCTTAATATAAAATCTCGTGATATTCTCTTAGATATATTATTTATAGTAGGACCTATTTTGAGAGTGAGTTTGGGTACTTAATGCACATACTTGAGATCACCAACATAGATTGCCATTATGAATTATCCTATAGACTATTCCCTCTAGCCATTTTTATAAACAACTTTTTTTTTATTGTGCAAAATAAACTAGCGGTTGGAATTAGTTTAAAACAATAAATATGTCAAAAATTTCATGTCTTTTCTAAATATGCTTCTATTTATAAAAATAGCGTAGGAGAGATAATGAGTACTCCCTCCGGCCCTAATTACAAGACAAAATTGACTTTTTTGGAGAAATAAAGGAAGCCAATTAAATAAATTTAGAGTGTTTATATTTTTAGTATCCTTAAATTATATATTAGTTTATTAGTCAAATTAATTAGTTTGGAGGAAAAAAAATATAAATATAAATACTCTAAAGTAATTTAATTAGCTTCCTTAATTTCTCCAAAAAAGTCAACTTTGTCTTATAATTAAGACCGAAGGGAGTATAAAATAAGAAATAGAATGAGTAATAAATAATTAAATGAAAAAGAATTAGTGACTCGTTAATATAAAGATATATATATTTAATAAAGATAGAAAAGAAAAGAAAAATCAAATATTGATACGAGAAAAAAAAAGTTGGGAGTAACGGCCTAAGCCCAATTTACATGGGCTGATTCCTTGTGGTTTTTTTTTTTTGTATGACAAAAAGTCCAAACAAGCAAAGTTCAAATTCAAGCGTTTGCCTCCTTGTGAGTTGATTCCAAATGGTTTTAAGAAAAAAAGTCCAAACATGCAAAGACCCAAAGTGGGCCCTTCAGATTCCAAATATTTTCCAAAAGCTAAAGAAGGGCTGGTGCGGGACAGCTGCAACGAAAGTATATCACGGCAATTCCCAAAAGTCACAAGCGCGGCACGACTTGACTTCACTCGTTGGAGAAGCAGAGCATTGCAACACGACAAAATATAAAAGAGTACTGAAACAAAATATAAAAATAGGAATTTGAAGCTTCTATTTTCATCCTTGAGACCTTAGCTTCTGTGAGGCCTATTGCTTTCGCTTCCCTCCACATCGATCCAGGTTATTTCTTCTCCTTTACTTGTGCCTGAATTATATTTTTCACAGCAAAATATTTGCTGTTTTCTTCTCTAGTGCTGTTGATTGAATCTCCTCCTTGCCTACCAAACTGTCGTAGATCTCATAATACTCAAACATTTGGAATTTTTTATACTTTAATTTCTGAAAAACTTAGTCCCATGACCTTCAAAGATATGGCTGGACTACTTTATCTCTTGACTGAAGCGTTCATTTATTTTAAGAATTGTTTTGAAGATCAAATTAACGGAGGACGTCTGCAGATCCCAAAGCTGACAGTTTTGCGATCTCTGTGAACTATCTTCCCTTCACATCCCGGTTTTCATACTTTCATTCTTCTCTTTTTTTTTGCTGTTTGGAGAGCATTTTTATCTGAGTTGTTTTGGTTTGTTTAAAGAAAAAATTCTGCAACTACCTTATGGTTATCTGCTTGAGTGAAAGACATCTTGGCTATGATAATTGGTTTTCAGATGGGTGTTTTGGAAAAAAAAAAAAAAAGAGAAGAAAGTACCAATTTGATCTTAAAAAATGAAAAAAAAAAAAAACTAAATGTTTTGTTATTTTCGGCTTCATTGAACTTTTAGGTAGCTAACTTTGAGCAATATTTTTTTTAAATTTTACTTCAAATAAAAACCTATCATATATGCAGCGTTACTTATGACACTCGCATTAAGAATAGATGGAGTGAGAAATGCTACACCCTTTTTCTATAAAGTCATATTCATAAGAAATATAATAATTACCCTTCAACAATATATTTTTACTCATGGAAAGTAAATCAAAAAAAAGTTTTTGTAAACTAATGGATACATGTGAAGAACTATAGTTTGAAGAAGAGGAAGTTTGCAAAGCTAGAAACTGACATTTTTGAGAACCTGTGACCTATTTCTTTTGCTTACCACCACTTCCACCAGGTTAATACTATCCCCTTGCTTCATCTCACTGATACTCTGTTTTGCAAGCATTTTTCCAGAATTATATTTTCAGGGTTTTCTTCTTGCAGGAAAAATTGTGCAAAAAAATTTGTTAATTTCTGGTTTTTTCTAGTGTATATCTAATAAGCTTTTGTTTGCTCTTTCTATGAACTTGGTTTCAGGTTGCCGAAGGTTGGAGCTAGAAATTGCTATCAAATGGATGGAAACATTGCTTTAACGCTAATAGAAGCTTTACTGATACTATTGGCTTTATCAATTTCCATGGCTAACAGATTCAGATCTCCTTCCCTTTGTGATAACCAAAGTACTATTGCTGTTGATGATAGGTACGTAGCTAGCTAGCTAGCTTCTTGTATGATTTTCTCCTATAACCCGATATTTGTTGACAGTTTGTTTCTATCTCTCCAGTTCTAAATATGATGTGATTTTAGATCAAAGGGATTCTCCTCTTGCAATCAAGTATGACATCTTTCTTAGCTTTAGGGGGGAAGACACCCGAGACACTTTCTCATCTTATCTCTATGAAGCACTTTGCAATGCAAATATTCAAACTTTTATGGATCACAAGCTCCACAAAGGAGATCATATCTCACCAGTTCTTCTGAAAACAATAGAGGAATCAGAGATATCTTTGATTATTTTCTCAAAAAAATTTTCTTCTTCAACTTGGTGTATGGATGAGCTGGTTCATATCATGAAATGTAAGGATCAATATGGAAGAACTGTCATCCCTATTTTCTACAACGTAGATCCATCAAATGTTCGCAAACAAGATGGGAGTTTTGGAGATGGATTCATTAAACTTAAGCAAAGATTTAAGCACGACCAAAGAAGAGTACAACATTGGACAAATGCTTTGATCCGATCAACAAATCTATCTGGGTGGCATTCAAAGAATTTCAGGTAGCTTCAACACATTTTTCCCTTATTGTTTTCTTTCTTGGGGCATTAAACATGATCATTTTTTGAATTTGTATTTGTTCTAGGCCTGAACCCAAACTTACTAACATGATTGTGAAGGATATTTTGAGCAAACTGAGTAACAATTCATCCTTTCATTTGGAAGGATTAGTTGGGATTGATCATCAGATTCGGAAGATTGAAGAGTTACTGAGTGAAGCTCGCATTGTGGGGATATGGGGTATGGGTGGTATAGGCAAGACCACTCTTGCAGGAGTTGTATTCGATAGGTTGAAAGCTCAGTTTGAAGCTTTCTCATTTGTTGGAAATGTGAGAGAACGACTAGGAAAGATTGGATTTGATGAATTAGTGGAAAAATGCCTTAAAGAATTGTTAAAAGATGATGATATGAAGGCTTACAATTTAAGAGATACTTTTGTGGCAAGAAGGCTTCGCCATAAAAAAATTCTTCTGGTACTTGATGATGTGCATGATTCTATAGCAATTGAAGATTTAATCAAAGCGTTTGGAGGAGGAAGTAGAATAATTATCACATCAAGAGACATGCAAGTGCTTAAGAATACTTATGCTTCAACATATCATGTTCAGGAATTAGAGTTCTCTCATGCTCTACATCTCTTTAGTTTGAAAGCTTTTAAGCAAAATGAGCCATCAAAAAGCTATTTGGGGTTATCAGAGCGGGCAGTGCGTTATTGTGGTGGAAATCCATTAGCCCTAAAAGTCTTGGGTTGCTTTCTTCATGGAAAAGGGAAAAAGGAATGGGAAAGTGCTTTGGAAAAACTAAATCAAGCTCTTCACCAGGACATTTTTAATGTGTTGAAATTGAGTTTTGATGGGCTTGACGATATACAGAAGTGTTTATTTCTTGACCTCGTATTTTTCTTGGAGGTAGTATCGAATATTTTTATGGATTGTACAGAACATTTATCCGGTTCTGCACATATCGATATAAGTGTACTTAAAGATAGATCCCTCATTTCAGTGGATGAAGATGGTTCTATTTCGATGCATGCTCTTCTAATAGATATGGGGCTTGAAATTTCTAGGCAACAATTAAGATCTAACCCTGGAAAACCCATTCGACTAAGGAGGCCCGAGGATATTTATCATCTTTTCAAAAATGACAAGGTAATATTTTATTTTTTAAGTTTCTATTATATTCTTTATTTTCCTCATATTTTATTTTCTTGTTATGTGTTTTCCGAAAAGGTATTTGTTTATTCATTAAAATCTTTGGTGAGTGCCAACATTTGCCTAATTAGATTTTTGAAGGCAAAAAAAATCCTTTATTGGCTAAAATTAATTGGGCATGCATGCCCTTTAATTTCTATCAGGTGTGATTTATTCTTCTTCTTAAACTTTGAAATTTTCACCTTTTTAAGCTGAGATAGAATATGGCTAGCTAGTAGGATGTGTTATTCTAACTTCTAAGATATATGAAATTTAATATTCCCACACGTTTTATTAATAAAAAACTTAATATTACAAAAGGGTCGCATGTAATTTTTTTCACCTTCACATTATGAAATTTGAATATAAAGAAAATTTCAAAAATTTTATATAGATGTTCATTAAGAATTACTATCAATTATATGAAATATAAATATGGACATTTAAGCAGTTCGTACAATTGTCCCCCGAGTCAGCGTGTATATTTGTTGTAACCAATTTATTCGTTTATTTATAGTAAGATAAAATGGATCCTTTTTTTGTTTTGCCAAAAAAATGAATCGTTTGGATGAGGCAATTCATCGTTTTGCCAACATTTAAGTGTTCCATATGTTATTTAATCACGTTTTACATGTTAGTTAATCATTTTTCCCCATAATTTGATCACAAGGGGCTGAGGCAATTCAATGCTTATCATCAGACATGTGCAAGATAAAAAGGATTACATTGACAATTAGTGATTTCCAGAATATGTATGACTTAAAATTAGCCAGGACTATTGTGACGTGTTATTTTAAAAGATAAAATTAGTGAACAAGAGTATCTAAAAGTTGAGAACAAGTAAAATAGTAAAGCGATGCTATAACGTGGTCCACATGGTTCCTGGCTTCATATCTTGTCCTTATTTTCGGGTGCATAAGATTCGTAGGGATTCTCATTTTTCGATACCTTGTAATTGGTCTTGTCCTTAGTCTTTAGTTCATGTTTGATAAGTATAATTACATATATGCTTTTATAGTTATATTAAATATCTACGCATGAAAGTATGCAGGTACACGTACGAGTGTTTTTGCAGAATTACATATATGCTTTTATAGTTATATTAATTGGATATTTCTAATCGCAGATATATTTAATTGTTCTACAGAATGTTTTTGGTCATTTTTTTAGGTATTGATGATTGTGTTTCATTGATTTGCTATTATATTTCAAGGGATTGAGGCAATTCGATGTCTCTCATTGGACGAGAGCAAGACAAAAAGGATTACATTGAAAGCTAGTCATTTTCGAAAGATGGATAATTTGATATATTTTAAAGTTTACAAGTCTGATTGGAGAAAGCCTTCAGCATTGAATGTTTGTGGAGATTTGGATTATCTTCCGGAAAAATTAAGATTTTTCATTTGGGAAGAATATCCACTACCCTATGTGCCATTATATTTGTGTGCTGAGAATCTTGTTATACTTGAAATACCTAATAGTAATATTTGACAACTTGGAAATGAAAATCAGGTATGTCTCATTTTTTGTGTCTTATTTGTCCCCTCTTAGTGATTATAAGATGTTGCATGAAGCATTAACCAAATGTTGCACAATTGAGCTAGCATTAAATTGATGGTTAAACCCGTGTTGTATTCTCTACAGGTGATCCCATTCATGTTCTAATTGACATGAGAGGAATTCTTGATTAAAATTGTTCGAGCTGTTATCTAGTTTATTTAACAATGCTTCTCTTTGTTTTTTCAGCATTTTCCAAATTTAGAGAGAATCATTTTGGAGGATTCAAAACATCTCAATACACTCCCAGATCTTTCTCATACCCCTAAGATTAATGATGTGGATCTTATGGGTTGTGTGAATTTGGTTCAAATCTATTCTTCAACACTCCCTATTAATAATGTCATTTTCTGGGTAAAAAATGATGGGCCAAAGCAAATAAACATTGGGGGAAGTATGAAAAGGACAAGGTCAGGGTTAGGAATTATCTGAATTTTGGCGAGTTGTCATTTCATAAACTGACAATCAAGGTGTTGGCATGTGGTGACATCATATGTGGTGTTAGATTCAAACATGTAATGATGCCATTAGAAGAGATAGCAGAATTGAGAGAGGGGACTCAAAGTTTGGCATCTCTACTTCCATTTGTTAGGATAGTTGATTGCTTAAAGAATCCAATTGAGTTTGGGCATGATTTCAACCAACAATATACCTATGATATTGATTGTTCTTATGTTATTGATCGAGATTTCTTTGGTGAGTTCGAATTTAGTTTGGATTTGAGGGGTGATAGAGGAGAAAGGGATGTGGTGGGGCAATTGGGAAGACAAATGATTAATGATAGCCCTCATTTCTTTCAAGATGGCAGAGAGAGGGAGGAAGAAGAAAGGTACAGTAAGAGTGCTTCATTAATAGAAGATGAAGAAGAAGAGGACGATGAGTTAAAAATAATGGAATATTGTGGTAGTAACAGTAATATTTTATTCACAAGACATCCTGACAGCATCACTCGCTGGTCATTATTGAGGAAACTAAAATTAAAGGAGAGTGATATTATTGGAAATGCAGGTTGCAGCATTCCTCAAGTTTCAGTCCTAAAGTCACTTATTGCACACTCTCATGATCATTGTTCCACAAGGATTCAACCTCTCTTGGACTTTAAACTCTCTTTCGCCGACATGTCGCCATCACGCGTTTACGGTCGTCCCACATGTATCACTTACTGCTTGTGGTGGGTCCCATATCTATATACTAGGCGCAGTTTGTTCCCTGATTATGAAATTAATGGGTCAATGGATGAGGTCCCACGTCAATATACTAGGCGCTGTTTGTTCCTGGATTATGAAATTAATGGGTCAATGGATGAGAACCGCTGTGGTCGTCAGATTGCACTATATTGGGGAACAGATTAATTATTATTTAAAGTTTTCAGCTCAAAACGATTATTATTTGAATTTGTCTGAATATTTATCCTCAGGTGCTTCAATTTAATTTGTTTCTATGTTTTAAATTTTTTAATCAAACTACACCTTAAAATATCCTTTTCTTTTTGAAGAATTTGACTAAGATTATTTGGGGGAATGAATGCATTTGCGTTGGGTGTGATTTATTTCGTTTTCTAAAACTTTAAAAATGTGGATCAAATAAAGGGAAATTCATAAATCCATGCTAACTGCTCTCTGCAATATATCTATGCTGCCTAAATCCTCTGTGTGTCGTCTTTTTAATCTTTTCTGAAAAAGCTTACGGTACATTAGTTATTACTATCTTATAATGGTTATTTTCCTAAAATTGATCAACCATGGCTGACTTAGCTAGGAAAATTGCCATTTACCGTAGATGATGAGACACACAACATATAAATATGCCCTGCGAGGAGACAATAAGTATTGCTATAATGTAAGCGCAAAATTTGCAGATGCAAATGTCTTCTAATTTTTATATCGATCGTTCTGTTGCAAATATCATCATCATTTGTTTTAATGCACACAATTATTGAGAATTTGTTAGGCGTAGCCAAAAGTTAAAACCTCAAAGATGGTCGTGAACTTGGCTTCAATCAAATGAAAGTACTTAAAAAGGTTTGTTAGGGTTCTTCATCACGAGTTGCCAGATGCAGGTACAATAAAATTAAAGTGGAAAATCATCTATGTGAGGTCCTACAAAAATTAATGTAATCACTAAATATAAGTCTCAACAAGTGAGTAGCATGTAATAATAACAATATCTGAAGTAGAAAATAAAAATAGGTCTATCCTTATTCACTTGTTATAAGACTAGATATTTTTGTGATTATTTATATTCATTTATTGGTTTTCTCAAAATAAAACTTAAGAGAAAACAAAGAGAAATAGAAACTACATATACACCATAGTGAGTATATATAAACCGTAACATACATGATGCATCATAAGGAAACCAAATTAACAACAATTAAAATTTGTCAATGGCCTTGTAGCTAAAAGGCATGAAAGCTCTATTATAAGTGAACGATCCTAAGTTAGATTCTACTACTTGTAATATCATGTGAATAGTGTTTGTCCCTTTAATTTAAAAAAAATAATAATTATAAATAATTAATGAGAAGATTTAAAAAAATTAAAAATACTTCTTATAAATATATCTTGAAAAGTGTAAGTAGTCAACAAAATAAACAACGCAAGATATAAACAAAAAAATCACTAGAAAATAAGTGAAAAAAATACAAGATTGATAAGAATACTTATAAAATAAGAAATATCTTTTATAAGTTTTTAATTTTAAGGATTCTTAATACAAGACATTCTTATGAAATTTAATTCTAAAAAAGATAATAACAATTAAATATTTGCAACATTATTAACAAAGTATAAAAAATCAATAATATTATTATCATATAAATAATTTTAAAAAATAAATACCGTTTTAAAAGGGATGGCCCTTGGCCCTACAAGGACGACCATTTTAGGCCTGCTTTCATTTTTAAGGCAAAAATCTTAAACCTGACCCTTATAAATTTAGGACCTAATGTTTTCCCGACTCTAAATGGTGTATATCATTCTTAACTAAAAAAATAATAAATTATCTAGACTTTTTGAAGTATATTAATATTACATGGTTTTCAGTAAAAAAAACATTACATAGATTTTTATTTTTTAAACTCACATAAATCTATTCTGACATAAAAATAAAATATGCGAACTTCCTTTGAATTGTTTAAAATTGCATATTTTTTTTTTTTTTAATTTTTAGATGTATATAACCTTTCTTTAACATTTATAATAAATTATAAAACATTTTGATTTTTCCTAAAAATTATATAATTTTTATTTTCAATTAAAATTTGTGTCAATTTTAAAACTTATAATTTTGACAAAATCGAAAGATGTTTGTGTTATTTTTTTCAATAGATACCTACGTAAGAGGTTAAAAAAATAGAGAAATTGCATTTAATTTAATGAAATTTAAAAATTCATATTAATTTTTAAAATAGAATGTCGAGAAAATATAGGAGGTTTAATGTAGGGCAATTTAGTATTGAGTTTTTATTTTTGTAATTAGTCATTCAAAATAATTACAACTTTTATGATCTTTCCTAATAAATATTATCTATTTTAGAACCTTTGTTCTAATTTTTAAGTCCACGTCATTTGAATTAAATTTTTTAAATTTAATAATACATCAATAACAATAATTTTTCCATGTAAGGATGGCGACGATGAGTGATCAAATTCAAATTATGCTTTTGTCTTTACAAAAATTGCAAAAAATTTGTTAAAATAAATTGTAAAAAAAAATTTAAAAAAAATTAAAATAATATTTGTAGCGGTTATTAAACCGCTACAAAAATATAAATAACCGCTACTAACTAATAACCGCTACATTAACCGCTACAAATAGCACTATGAATATTAAACCGCTACAAAAATATAAATAACCGCTACTAATTATAACCGCTACTAATTATAACCGCTACATTAACCGCTACAAATAGTACGTGGATCCCTATAAATACCCTTACCACAACTCATTTCAAAAACTCCCCAATTTCTTTTCACCTTACCTTTCTTTCATTTTCTCTCATTTACAACTTCTTTCGTATGAGTAGAGGCGCTGAATAATACGATCAAATATGGTAACAAGATTTTTAATTTCTTTTAGAATACTTCTTTCCTTTCTATAAAATTTATTCTAATCATTTTTTTTTAGATATATCATAACTGTATCTCATTTTCATACACAATTATATTATATTAGATAACATAATAATTCCTTATTACCTACCTATCCTTAATAATACTATAAATATAAATTTTATACTACTCCTATTCAATTACATATTTCCTTTTTATTTATTAATAAGTTAAATTATTGAATAATAAACTAATTGAAAAAGATAAAATAATAACAAAATAAACTATTTAATTTAATATTGGAAAAAAAGAAAAAAATAATTATACATTTTTTAAAAAATTTTAAATATTTGTAGCGGTTATGAAACCGCTACTAAATAACACGGCTCAATTTAAATTTTTTGGCGCCAATTTTGAATTTCATGAAATTAGTAGCGGTTCTTTAGAAACCGCTACTAATTTCAAGAAATTCAAAAGTAGTAGCGGTTATTAAGAACCGCTACTAATTTCATGAGATTCAAAATTAGTAGCGGTTCGTTAACCGCTACAAAATAAAAAAATGTCATTTTTTTTCGCGCCAACAAATTTTCAATTTTTTATATTTGTAGCGGTTTCTTAACCGCTACAAAATTAAAAATTCTTTTTTTAGCTCTTAATATAATTTTTTATATTTGTAGCGGTTATATAACCGCTACAAATATCTCTGGATGTTGTAGCCGTTATGCTTAACCGCTACAAACTATGTAGCGGTTATTTTCATTGAGTAGCGGTTTTATAGAACCGCTACAAAACTGCTTGCAACGCACGATTTAGTAGCGGTTTTATTAACCGCTACTAACATAATTTGTAGCGGTTAGAACTGCTACTAATACCCATTTTTAACCGTTACTAAATCACGTTTTTTTGTAGTGATTCTCATGCCAAAAACATACCAAATGAACAGTGGCACTCATTTTCGTATTCAAGCCAAAATTTCCAGAAATTACAAACTACTTCAAATGGCATGAAACATAGATAGAAAGATTGGTTTCACTCACCTTATCAACCTTCTCAAAGGGAGTTCTTGATTCACCACTTTCCAAATTTTCGTGTGGCACAAAACAACACCAAATGGCCAAACTAAAAACACCAAAATGAAGCTCTCAACTTAAGGAATAACATTAAAGAAGAGAACTTGAGCAATGAAAGCCATTTACTTACCCAAATCACAAGCTTTATCTTTCTCTCTCTTAGCCAACCATGGAGGACGAATTGGAGAGAGAGAGATGGAGTGTGGAGGTGAAGCAAATGATGATACTCCCTCTAGCCTTGCTGCAGCCGAAAGAGAGGAGAAAAGGAGAGAGAAAAATATTTAAAATTCCCTTGTTGACTTCCTCACACACACATACTCTCTCATACCCACTTTTGCAACATGTCCTCATCCTACTGGCTCTCACAAAGGTAAACACCCAATTAGCCACTTAATTCCTCCATTAGCCATTTTAATTACACATCTCATTTTCACTTAGGTAGTAATTAATTTCTCCCTTAATTACCAACTCATGGCCAATGATTCCATTCTTCCAATTTTTCACTAATTATGACATATTAATTAATATTGCCATAAAACACATAATAATTCCAATTAAATACATAATTATCCACAATAATCATGATTAGCCCATAAGCAAAAATTGGGATATTACACATAGGCCTACCTAATGATCTGACTAAAATTTATGGTGCAAGAGCAACCTTTTCTGTTTTGGAAGTTACTAGCAACATTTATAGCCATTTACTATATCATAATAGATTGGAACATGGTTGTTAACTAAAAGTCAGGACTAAAAACTAAGATAAAGGAAAAATAACCCCATTGTTATAAGCTGATAATGATAAATCAAGAAAAAACAATATGAGGGTATGTTTTTGAAAAACTTACTGCACATTTAACTTGAAACCGACATGACCTTAATTGCAATTGAATGGATGGAAAAGTCTTCCCTCTAATTGAAAGGGAAACTGAGTTTGGGCTAGAGATCCCAGCAAGAGAGGCCTGTTTTTGCATTCAAAAAGAAAAATTTAATGAGCACGGGAAGAAGTACATATTTAGAAATAACCGCTAACACAGGAAAAACCAAAAATAAGAGTAATATCTTCTTGTAAAGCCATTAAGCACAACAAAGTCAATAATTGAATTGCTAATGCATACCATTATAGTGTAACATAGAAACTATGAAGCAGCTAACCATTCAATAACCTGATGTGCTGAAAAATGAGAAATGTCGTCTAAAATCCTTTCCATCAAAAGTACGGTAACATAAATTTATAATCGATTCTGGATAGTACTTTGACAAAGCTACCATGCCATTGGTGTTGAATCTGTTAAAGCTTCAAAGGGAATAACTCACAGAAGACCTAGTAAAAGTCAAAAGATTTTAGACTTAATTAACTGCTTCTATTAAAGCAGGCAAGATGTTTAATATACCAATAAATTACTCAGTTCCCTTCAGGGCTTGTTTGGTCTGAGAGGAGGGGAGGGAAAGTGGGTGGAGGGAAAATTTTTTTGAGTTGAATTTAAAAAAATTAGAGAAGTTGGGTTAAAACTTTTTAATTAATTTTTTTAGTCTTTTATCTTATATATTATCTTTATTAAAATTTTATTACCCTACTTCTTCAATCTTTTAAAATTCAACTCATAAAAATTTTTCCTCCCCTCCCTTCCCCTCCAAATCCCTCACATCAAACAGACCCTCAATGTTTAATTTGGTTTGTCTATTTACAATATTAGTCAATAATAAAATTATAATATTTTCACACTATCATAATATGAAATCCCGTGATATCCTCTTAGATATATTGTCTTCAGTAGGATCTATTTTGAGAGTGGGTTTAGGTACTTAATGCGCATACTTGATATCACCAACATAGAGTGCCATTATGAATTATCCTGTAGACTATTTCCTCCAGTCATTTTTCTAAGCAATTTTTTTCTTGATTGTGCAAAATAAACTAGTGGTTGGGATTAGTTAAAAATAATAAATATGTTAAAAATGTTATATCTTTTCTAAATATACATCTATTTATAAAAATAGTATAGGAGAGATAATAAGTATAAAATAAAAAATAGAATAAATAATAAATAATTAAATAAAAGAGGATTAATGACTCCTTAATATAAAAATATAAAAATATATATTTAATAAAGACAGAATAAAAAAAAGTTGGGAGGAATGGCCTACGCCCAATTTACATGGCTGATTCCAACTTGCCATTTCTAATTCAAGCGTTTGCCTCCTTGTGGTTTTTTTTTTTTTTTTTTTTTTGTTTTAGGACAAAAAGTCCAAACAAGCAAAGACCCAAAGTGGGCCCTTCAGATTCCAATTTGTTTCCAAAAGCTAGCGAAGGGCAACTGCAACGAAAGTATCACGGCAATTCCCAATAGTCACAAACGCGGCACGACTTGACTTCACTCGTCGGAGAAGCAGAGCATTGCAACACGGCAAAATATAAAAGAGTACTGAAACAAAATATAAATATAGGAATTTGAAGCTTCTATTTTCATTCTTGAGACCTTAGCTTCTGTGAGGCCTATTGCGTTCATTATATTTTTCACAGCAAAATATATGCTGTTTTCTTCTCTAGTGCTGTTAATTCAATCTCCTACTTGCCAACCATACTCTCGTAGATCTCATAATACTCAAACATCTGGAATTTTTTATGCTTTAATTTCTGTAAAACTTAGTCCCATAACCTTCGAAGATATGGCTGGACTACTTTATCTCTTGACTGAAGTGTTCATTTATTTTAAGAATTGTTTTGAAGATCAAATTAAAGGAGCAAGTCTGCAGATCCCAAAGCTGACAGTTTTGCGATCTCTGTCTACTATCTTCCCTTCACATCCCGGTTTTCATACTTTCATTCTTCTCTTTTTTTGCTGTTTTGAGAGCATTTTTATCTGAGTTGTTATGGTTTGTTTAAAGAAAAAATTCTGCAACTACCTTATGGTTATCTGCTTGAGTGAAAGACATCTTGGCTATGATAACTGGTTTTCAGATGGGTGTTTTGAAAAAAAAAAAAAAGAAAGAAAGAAAGAAAGTACCAATTTGATCTTTAAAAATGAAAAAAAAAAAATAAATGTTTTGTTATTTTCGGCTTCATTGAACTTTTAGGTAGCTAACTTTGAGCAATATTTTTTTTAATTTTACTTCAAATAAAAACCTATCATATATGCAGCGTTACTTATGACACTCGCATTAAGAATAGATGGAGTGAGAAATGCTACACCCTTTTTCTATAAAGTCATATTCATAAGAAATATAATAATTACCCTTCAACAATATATTTTTACTAATGGAAAGTAAATAAAAAAAAGGTTTTTGTAAACTAATGGATACATGTGAAGAACTAGTTTGAAGAAGAGGAAGTTTGCAAAGCTCGAATCTGACATTTTTGAGAACCTGTGAGCTATTTCTTTTGCTCACCACCACTTCCACCAGGTTAATACTATCCCCTTGCTTCATCTCACTGATACTCTGTTTTGCAGGCATTTTTCCAGAATTATATTTTCAGGGTTTTCTTCTTGCAGGAAAAATTGTGCAAAAAAATTTGTTAATTTCTGGTTTTTTTCTAGTGTATATCTAATAAACTTTTGTTTGCTCTTTCTATGAATTTGGTTTCAGGTTGCTGAAGGTTGGAGCTAGAAATTGCTATCAAATGGATGGAAACATTGCTTTAACGCTAATAGAAGCTTTACTGATACTATTGGCTTTATCAATTTCCATGGCTAACAGATTCATCTCTCCTTCCCTTTGTGATAACCAAAGTACTGTTGCTGTTGATGATAGGTACGTAGCTAGCTAGCGAGCTTCTTGTATGATTTTCTCCTATAACCCGATATTTGTTGATGGTTTGTTTCTATATCTCTAGTTCTAAATATGATGTGATTTTAGCTCAAAGGGATTCTTCTCTCGCAACAAAGTATGACATCTTTCTTAGCTTTAGGGGGGAAGACACCCGAGACACTTTCTCAACTTATCTCTATGAAGCACTTTGCGATGCAAAGATTCAAACTTTTATGGATCACAAGCTCCACAAAGGAGATCATATCTCACCAGTTCTTCTGAAAATAATAGAGGAATCAGATATATCTTTGATTATTTTCTCAAAAAATTATGCTTCTTCAACTTGGTGTATGGATGAGCTTGTTCATATCATGAAATGTAAGGATCAGTATGGAAGAACTGTCATCCCTATTTTCTACAACATAGATCCATCAAATGTTTGCAAACATGATGGGAGTTTTGGAGATGGATTCATTAAGCTTAAGAAGAGATTTAAGCATGACCAAAGAAGAGTACAACATTGGACAGATGCTTTGAACCGATCGACAAATCTATCTGGGTGGCATTCAAAGAATTTTAGGTAGCTTCAACACATTTTTCCCTTATTGTTTTCTATTTTGGGGCATTAAACATGATCAGTTTTTGAATTTGTATTTATTCTAGGCCTGAACATGAACTTACTAAAATGATTGTGAAGGATATTTTGAGCAAACTGAGTAACAATTCATCCTTTCATTTGGAAGGATTAGTTGGGATTGGTCATCAGATTCAGAAAATTGAAGAGTTACTGAGTGAAGCTCGCATTGTGGGGATATGGGGTATAGGTGGTATAGGCAAAACCACTCTTGCAGGATTTGTATTCGATAGGTTGAAAGCTCAGTTTGAAGCTTTCTCATTTGTTGGAAATGTGAGAGAACGACTACGAAAAATTGGATTTGATGAATTATTGGAAAAATGCCTTAAAGAATTGTTAAAAGATGATATAAAGGCTTACAATTTAAGATCAACTTTTGTGGCAAGAAGGCTTCGCTATAAAAAAATTCTTCTAGTACTTGTTGATGTGCATGATTCTATAGCAATTGAAGATTTAATCAAAGCATTTGGCTGGTTTGGAGAAGGAAGTAGAATAATTATCACATCAAGAGACATGCAAGTGCTTAAGAATACTTATACTTGAACATATAATGTTCAGAAATTAGAGTTCTCTCATGCTCTACATCTCTTCAGTTTGAAAGCTTTTAAGCAAAATGAGCCATCAAAAAGCTATTTGGGGTTATCAGAGCAGGCAGTGCATTATTGTGACGGAAATCCATTAGCCCTAAAAGTCTTGGGTTGCTTTCTTCATGGAAAAGGGAAAAAAGAATGGGAAAGTGCTTTGGAAAAACTAAATCAAGCTCTTCACCCAGGTATTTTTAATGTGTTGAAATTGAGTTTTGATGGGCTTGATGATATACAAGAGAGTGTATTTCTTGACCTCGCATTTGTCTTGAAGGAATTATGGAGTATTTCTATGGATTGTACAGAACGTTTACATGGTTCTGCATATATTGATATAAGTGTACTTAAAGATAGATCTCTCATTTCAGTTGATGAATATGGTTCTATTTCGATGCATGCTCTTCTAATAGATATGGGGCTTGAAATTTCTAGGCAACAATTCATATCTAACCCTGGAAAACCCATTCGACTAAGGAGACCCGAGGATATTTATCATCTTTTCAACAACGACAAGGTAATATTTTATTTTTTAAGTTTTTATTATATTCTTTATTTCCCTCATATTTTATTTTCTTGTATGTGTTTTCCGAAAAGGTATTTTTTTATTCATTAAAATCTTTGGTAAGTGTCAACATTTGCCTAATTAGATTTTTTAAGGAAAAAAATCCTGTATTGGCTAAAATTAATTGGGCATGCATGGCCTTTAATTTCTGTCAGGTGTGATTTATTATTCCCCCTTTGAAATTTTCACCTTTGTAAGCTGAGATAGAATATGGCTAGCTAGTAGGATGTTATTCTAACTTCTAAGATATATGAAATCTAATATTCCCTTGTGTTTTATTAATAAAAAATTTATTATTACAAACGGGTCACATGTGAAATATTTTTCACCTTCACATTATGAAATTTGAATATAAAGAAAATTTCAAAAATTTTATATAGATGTCCATTAAGAATTACAATCAATTATATGAAATATAAACGTGGACATTTGAGCAGATTCGTATAGTTGTCTCCCGAGCCAGCGTGTATATTTGTTGTAACCAATTTATTCATTTATTTATAATAAGATAAAATGGATCGTTTTTTTTTTTTTTTTTTGCCAGAAAAATGAATCGTTTGGATAAAGTGCACAAAAGCATATTCAGTTTTTCTAAGAGAAATATATTTAATCGTTCCATTTGTTATTTAATCACGTTTTACATGTTAGTTAATCATTTTTCCCCATAATTTGATCACAAGTGGCTGAGGCAATTCAATGCTTGTCATTAGACATGTGCAAGATAAAAAGGATTACATTGACAATTAGTGATTTTTAGAATATGTATGGCTTAAAATTAGCCAGGACTATTGTGACGTGGTATTTTAAAAGATAAAATTAGTGAACAAGAGTATATGAAAGTTGGGAACAAGTAAAATATTAAAACAATGCTATAACGTGGTCCACATGGTTCCTAGCTTCATATCTTGTCCTCATTTTCTGGTGCATAAGATTCGTAGGGATTCTCATTTTTCGATATCTTCTAATTGGTCTTGTCGTTAGTCTTTGGTTCATGTTTTCTATTTATTAAAAAGTTATGTTTGATAAGTATAATTACATATATGCTTTTATAGTTATATTAAATGTCTACGCATGAAAGTACGCAGGTCCACGTACGAGTGTTTATGCATGTTTATGAGTTTTTAGAAATTCATTTATTAAAAGGGAAATATGAATAGTAAGAATTTTTTTATTGGAATGCTCAATGTCGTAATTAATTTGGATATTTCTAATGGCAGATATATTTAACTGTTCTACAATATTTTTTTGGTCATTTTTTTAGGTATTGATGATCACGTTTCATTGATTTGCTGTTATATTTTAGGGGATTGAGGCAACTCGATGCCTCTCATTGGACGAGAGCAAGACGAAAAGGATTACATTGAAAGCTAGTCATTTTCAAAAGATGGATAACTTGATATTTTTTAAAGCTTACAAGTCTGATCGGAGAAAGCCTTCAGTATTAAATGTTTGTGGAGATTTGGATTATCTTCCAGAAGAATTAAGATTTTTCATTTGGAAAGGATGTCCATTACCCTATGTGCCATTACATTTATGTGCTGGGAATCTTATTAGACTTGAAATGCCTAATAGTAATATCCAACAACTTAAAAATAAAAATCAGGTATGTCTCATTTTTCATGTATCATATTTATCCCTTCTTAGTGATTATAAGAGATGTTGCATCAAGCATTAACCAGATGTTGCACAACTGAAATGTTTGCTTTACTAGCATTAAATTGATGGTTAAACCCCTGTTGTATTCTCTATAGGTGATCCAATTCACGTTCTAATTGGCATGAGAGAAATGATTGATTAAGATTGTTCGGGTTGTTATCTAGTTTATTTAACAATGCTTCTTTTTGTTTTTTCAGCATTTTCCAAATTTAGAGGTAATCATTCTAAGGAATTCAAAACATCTCACTGTATTCCCAGATCTTTCTCATGCCCCCAAGATTGACCATGTGGATCTTGCGGGTTGTGTGAATTTAGCACAAATCCATTCTTCAGCACTCCCTAGCAATATTGTCAATTTAATTGTAAGAAATGATGGGCCACAGCGAATAAACATTGGAGGAAGTATAAAAGGGACAAGGTCAGGGTTAGTAATGGTGTTCAATTATCTGGATTTTGGCAAGTTGTCATTTCATAAAGTGACAATGAAGGTGTTGGCATGTGGTGACATAATATGTGGTGTTAGAATCAAACATGTGATGATGCCATTGGAAGAGATAGCAGAATTGAGAAAGGGGACTCAAAGTTTGGCATCTCTACTTCCATTTGTTAGGATAGTTCATTGCTTAATTGAGTTTGGACATGATTTCAACCAACAATCTACTTATGATTATGATCTCCCTTTCATCAATGATTTCCTATTTAGAATGTATTTGAGGGGTGATAGAGGAGAAAGGGGTGTGGTGGGGCAATTGAGAAGACAAATGACTAATGATCAGCCTCATTTCTTTGAAGATGGCAGAGAGAGGGAGGAAGAAGAAAGGTACAGTAAGAGTACTTCATTAATAGAAGATGAAGAAGAAGAGGACGATGAGTTAATAATAATGGAATATTGTGGTAGTAACAGTAATACTACATTCACAAGACTTCCTGACAGCATCACTCGCTGGTCATTATTGAGGAAACTGAAATTAAAAGAGAGTGATATTATTGGAAATGCAGGTTGCAGCATTCCACAGGTTTCAGTCCTAAAGTCACTTATTGCACCCCCTCATGATCATCATTCCACAAGGATTCAACCTCTCTTGGACTTTAAACTCTCTTTCCGCGACATTTCGCCATCACGCGTTTACGGTCGTCCCACATGGATCAGTTACTGCTTGATCTTCCTGCCACAACAAAATCCTTTAAGCTCTTTTCTCCTAGATTATGAAATTAATGGGTCAATGGATCAGAACCGACCGAGTCCTAGGATTGGACTATATTGGGGAACACGTTAGTTATAATTTAAAGTTTTCAGCTCAAAACAATTATTATTTAAATTTTTATGAATATTTATCCTCAAGTGCTTCAATTTAATTTCTTTCTATGTTTTAAATTTTTTAATCAAACTACACCTTAAAATATTCTTTTCTTTCTTAAGAATTTGACTAAAATTATTTGGGGGGAATGAATGCATTTGCCTTGGGTGTGATTTATTTCGTTTTCTGAAACTTTAAAAATGTGTTATAAGTAGCACTAATAGTAGTATATTAACAAAAGTTCCAGTAATATAATTATCTTCCATCGCTTCTCAATCTCCTTAGGAAAATTAGATAGGACTTAGAGTTGATGATATTTATTGGGAATTACCGTAAATATTGTAATTATTAAGAAGGATTATAACCAAAATATAAATTAAAAAATATTAAATTACCTTTGATTGAACTTTCTATTTTCTCTCCTTCCATTTCTCTGGCATTCCATTTGAAGAGTAATTGAAATTTTATCCTGCACAAAAATTAAAATTGCCAAAATCATCATCTTTTTAACTTTAACTAACATATGCATAATCATATCATCAATATATCATTTAATTACTAACATAGATACTGGCCCATTTAAATTATTCAGTTTTTTTTTCCGATTTATAATAATCTTATAAAAAATAAACTTAAGTAAAATAGACCAATTTAGAAGATATTAAATTTTCTGTCTAATATCTTAGTTGTTACAAAAGCTTTATCCCCACATAAAAAAAAATTATTATTATTTGTTTATATTGATTATATTAATTTTTTTAACATTAAATTTTTAGTTTACATATGATTATTCTCTGGGGAGGCAATGCTGTTGGAGGTGGTAAAAAGGGCCGGCCCTTCATGGGCCAGGGCCTTTCACAAGGCCCTTTTAGGGCCGGTTAAAGAAAAACAGTCATTTTTCAAGGGCCTGCTCTACAGGGCTAAAGTTATTTTAACAATTTTTACTTTTTTTTTCAATTTTTTTTAAAAAATTATAACAATGAAAGCCCTGATTTCACATATAAATGTTGTCAAAATTAGGGAGTAGACGATATGCAAGATGCAACAAACAAACACAGTCATTAAGTCATAATCAAGGGTAATTAATGAAATGACTTAACAAAATAAACAACACAAGATATAAACAAAACAATCACTAGAAAATAAGTCAAAAAAATACAAGATTGATAAGAATACTTATGAAATAAGAAATATCTTTTATAAGTTTTTAATTTTTAAGATTTTTAGTACAAGACATACTTATGAAACTTAATTTTAAAAAGGACACTAACAACTAAATATTTGCAACATTATTAACAAAGTATAAAAAATCAATAATATTATTATCATATAAATAATTTTAAAAAATAGAAAAATAGATATGGGTGTAAAAGGGCTGGCCATTGGCCCTCCAATGACGGCACTTTTAGGTCTGTTTTCACTTTTAAGACAAAAATCTTAAACCTGATCCTTACAAATTTAGGGGCTAATGTTTTCCCAGCTCTAAATGGTGTATTCCATTCTCAACTAAAATAATAATAAATTATCTAGACTTTTTTAAGTATATTAACATTACATGGTTTTCAGTTTTAAAAAAAAAAAACATTACATAGATTTTTAATTTTTAAACTCACATAAATCTATTCTGACATAAAAATAAATTATGTGAACCTTTTTGAATAGTTTAAAATTGCATATATTTTTTTTAAATTTTTTTAGATGTATATAACCTTTCTTTAACAATTATAATAAATTATAAAACATTTTGAGTTTTCCTAAAATCATATAATTTTTATTTTCAATTAAAATTTGTGTCGATTTTAAAACTTATACTTTTGACAAAATTGAAAAGAAAGATGTTTGTGTTATTTTTTTCAAGAGATACATACGTAAGAGATAAAAAAAAAAAGGAAAAGAAAAGAGAAATTGCATTTAATTTAATGAAATTTAAAAATTCATATTAATTTTTAAAATAGAATGCCAAGAAAATATAGGAGGTTTAATCTAGGGCAACTTAGTATTGAGTTTTTATTTTAGTAATTGATCATTCTAAATAATTACAACTTTCACAATCTTTCCCAATAAATATTATCTATTTTAGGACCTTTGTTCTAATTTTCCCAAAATATAAGGCCTATTAATTTAATTTAGGATCGGAGTTGTAGTTTTTTTTTTTGTTTTTTCAATGGAAGGAAAGTAGCATGAATTTTCAGTATCTACCTTGTTTAATGAGGATTGTTTTTAACTGAATACTACACACATGCATGTGATATCATTGCTTCGCTGATTTCTCTGTTTTCTTTTTTTGGCAAACCTTTGTAGGTGTGAGTGTTAAAGTACTATACGAATTATCAGACCACATAATATATATATATATATATATATATATATATATCAAAACGTTGTTCAACAAACATATCAGTGGCGCTGGTAAAAAAAAAACATATTAGTGGGGTAACACAGTTATATGATATCAGTGGGACCATTAAATCAATTAAGATTTAAGACCCTACTTCATAACCCGGTGGGTTGACATTAGATTTATATCTGGGCCAAGCCAAAATAACATGACCCTATAAAACTTTAGCAACCTAAAAATTAATGAGACTTCCATTTCAACTAAAATAACTTTGAAATATTTCAAGATTTAATCTATTTTTTCTTCATTGTTGTTTTTTCATACGTTATCATCCCTCACTTTACCTTTACCTTTAAATATACATACATATAAAGAAGTACTTAACTTCATTATCATTCTTAAATAAAATTGACCGGTTATAAAAAAAAGACTTCCATTGTTTTTTAATACCTATATATTGTTTTGAATCCTGCAAATCTATACTCTCACACGTTTTGCTTTATTATTAAAAATAGGTTATGATATTGTCCTTACTAATAAACTCTTTTAACAATAAATTGCCTAACTTATATTGCAGTACTGTATTGTTTTGGGCTAAGGGAAATGCAACATCTTAAAGTATTTTTTAGAATGCATCTAATACCCTAAAATATTTTGTGGTACACCTAGTACTCTGAAGAATTTTTTCAAGGGAGACTATAACCCTAACGGATTTTTTTTTTTTGGGTTGCAATTCTATACTTGACAATTTAGATAACTTACGGTATTGGATATATCTAAAAAATGCTTTAGGTGTTGGTTGCACCAAAAAAATAGTTTATTGTATTAAATACACCTGAAAAAATACTTCAAAAAATGAAATGCACTACAAAATATTTTAGGGCATACATTTCTAGATGTGGTAATATGGTCTAACCTGGTGGGTTCGGGCTAACCCGCCGCGGGTTGGGACCATATAGGTTCGGGCCCAAAAAGACCGTATCAATATGGGTTGGCTAGGTTGGCATTTAGCCAACCCAACCCATAACCGCTGGGTTAGCGGGTTGGGCAGGCCAACCCATTTTTTTTCAATTTTTTTAACAATATATTAATATTATTTTTTTTATACAATAAGATTTTTTTTTCTACACACCTAAACATAACAAAATTAAAAGTACATTGCAAATTAAAGAGAGTTGAAACTGATTTCTGATTTCTGAGACTGATAGCGTGAGCTGTGAGAGAGACAGGGAGTGAGAGACTGTTTCAAGCAAAAACAAAAAAGAGTTGACCAGGTTGAGGAGTAAGGATTGAGGAGTGGGAGTACTATTTTGGCGGGGTGGCTAATTTTTACTTCTGATCGGCGAAACCTTTTCTGAAAACCTATGTTACGGTGGAATATTTTCGGAGGTTATGGGGTGGTGCATATAAAAGAACACTCTCTCCGTAATCAACTTTGCCACCACACCAAATGCCTGGAAATTTCCGTTCTTGGAAAAGAAATGAGAAAAGTTGTTGGAAGGACTTGACTAGTTGACCACATAATGAAGTCTTTCTTTTGCATTATTTTTTTTTGGACAATTTCTTTTGCATTATTCATTCCTTAAAGTTACATTTTAGCATTAATCGTTACTGTCCATCAACTTGCTGTTGATCGTTCGGTAACTTGGCCCACTCGCTAAATATTTTTCTTTGATCTTTTCATCTCGTTACTTAAGAGCCAAACCATAACACTTCCTGAGGGATTAAAGGCGAAAAAACAAGGATTAGTTTGAAGTTGAAGCAAGAAATTACAGTCACATGGATGCAACTATTGCTTTAATGCTCATAGAAGTTTTATTGATTTTCCTGGGCACAACAATTTCTAAAGCTATCAGATAATCTCTCCACTTCATGCTATCCACCCTATTTTTGTTGATGATAGGTAACATCTTCTAGAGCAATTTCTCTTTGTTCGGTTCGTTCATGGTGTAATGCCCCAAATTTTGATTAAGGGCTAATGACAATTATTATGGATAATTGTGAATTTAAATTGGAATTATTAAGTGTTTTATGGCAATTTTAATTAATATGCCATAAGTGGTGGAAAATTTAAAGAATAGAGTTATTGGCCACAAGTTAGTGATTAAAGGAAAATTAATTACTATCTAAGAAAAAAAATGAGATATGTGATTAAATGGCTAATTGAGGGATTAGAGTAACTAATTGGTGGTTTACTTTATGAGAACCAATGATAATGGGACACTTGACAAGCTCACATGTGAGGAGAGTATTAAGAAAGTCAAATGCAATTAAAAATAATTTATCTCTCCTCTCTTCCCTCTTTGTGCGCTGGAATGAGTATGGGAGGAGGGAGTGTAATCATTTTCTCTTCTTCCTCAAGCACTCATCTCTCTCTTCTCTCTCTTCAAAAGCTGCCAGCCATTGTTGAAGGAAAGGGAAGGAAGAAAGCTTCAAAAAGGTAAGGGAAGTGGTCTTAAATGCTTAAACTTCCTTCTCTAAAGTTGTTCCTTGAATAAAGAGCTTCATTTTGATGTGTATAGTTTGGCCATTGGTGTTAGTTTGAACTCCCAAAGGATTTTGGAGATTGGAGAATCAAAGAACCTCTTTAGCAAAGTAAAAGAGGTAAGTGAGACTAATCTGTCTATCTAAGTTTTATGCCTAATGGTTTAGTTTGAAATTTCTAGAAATTTGGCCTTTAATCCAAAAATGGGATGACCACTGGGCTTTTGGTATGTTTTTGGCATAGTAATGGTATGTTGGGAATGTATATGGATAGATAGGATTGATTGGGAAATTGGATGACAAGTTTAGTGATTTTGAGAAATTGGTGTTTAATGTTGCCCAAAACCAAAGCATGATAATGGAATAGGATTTGGATAATTCTGATGATTCCATTGAATTCCTTGAATGTTTTTGCGTGGGAGTAGCTTTGGTAGAAGTTTTGGGTCCATTGGGATCAATTGGGCAAGTATTAGAAAATATGGTCAGTTTTGCTGCGTTTTCTGGTTTCTGATATAATCACTTGAGTGATAGGGGTTCATTCGAGAATAGGATTAATAACACTCGAGTGGTGATGAGTTCCACTCAAGTGCGGTAGTGCAAACTTCCTTTCTGCTCTGTGTTCTTGTTGCACTTCCTTGGTCAAAGGCAAGTGTTGCCTCACTTGCGAGTGTGGTGGGACATCACTCGAGTGAGCTTCCTATCACTTGAGTGCAAGTGTATTTGACACCAAGGACTTACCTCTCGAGTTGTCACTCGCGGTTTATGGTGCAAGTGTGTGCCTTCTCACTCGCGGGTATGCACTAAAGTGTAATAGGCTATGCTCGAGTCCTCCTGATCCTTGAAATCTCTTGTGCTCTCGGGTCCTCACTTTTTGGACTTCACTCTCTAGTGCTCGAGTGAGGCATTTGGCTATCACTCGAGTGAGATCCAGTGTGCTCGAGTGTTGTAGTCTCTGAAAAGTCCTTGTGCTCTCGGGTGTTCACTCACTATCATTCACTCTCTAGTACCCGAGTGCAGATCGTACCATCACTAGAGTGAGGTCTTCTTCACTCGAGTATCAGTACAACATCACTCGAGTGAGGCCAACTTGCACCCGAGTGTCTCAGTGGAAACTATCAGTTTTGAGCTTCCAAAAGGGAATCTTTGGGAATAGTCTTCCAACCCTCTAGGGCTTGTGTTAGAGATGTTTATGGGTGCTTAATGAGCAATAATAATAACCAAATTAAGTGTTAAGAAGTTATTGAGAATTGGAATAGAGAAATAACTCTTCATCACTGATTATAATTATAGGATACAATATTTGCCCTGCTCAGGAGCGACCAGTGCCAGAGTATGCACGGAAGGACCAATGTAGTGACTCTTCTCTCGTGTTGTGTATGATGTTTTGGTATGCATGACTTGTCATTGAGCTTTGTGAACTGTATGTGCCATAGTCCATTACAACGTGAGCACTTCAACGTGAGCCATTTAGGGAGTGACAATGGTCATCTCTAGCTCGGCTGTTGAACTGCCATTATAATCGACATGGATCTTTGTGAATCCAACTCGTGAGGCAGCGTGTTGTGAATCCAGCTGTAGGCTGTGTGTTAAATATCTTGCCTGTATGGCTTGTGTACGAAATGCTTTATATAAATCCCAACTGTTGTGAAATATAATGTATGAACTGTTGTGGTGCAATATAGCGTGAGCAAACATAAGGGTGATATGAGTCATACCTGCCCTTGCCGCTATAACTGCCATTGTAGTTGTTGTGTGTGTGTGATGATTTACTTTCATGCCTTATTGTTATGCATACTATGAGTGATTCGTTACTACGGGGATTCTTTAGAATCTCACTCTCCCAAAAATATCAATTTTAGACAGGGCTAAAGGATCTAAAAGGAAGCGGGCAACGAAGAGTAGTTAGAGCTCCGGGCAAGGAGTTTTACTTTTGAAATATTTGGTTATCATGTATATATCATTTGGATGTTTTTGTAAACAATTGTATATATTGAGATTCATGGTATAGCTTGTGTAATCCCCAAGAAAAAGGGAAAAAGGTTTATAGGCAATTGCACCTTATAGCCCTTTATTAATCAATGGAACCCGAGTGTGTTGGGAATTTATGTTGTACTCTAATATGTATGAATGAAATCACTCTGTACATGCCATTTATGTTTGAAATGTGAGTATGAGACCATTGTAAAACAGGTATTATAAAAGTTTTTGAAAACCTTGATTTTGGGAAATTTTATTTTGTCTAAGTTCCCAAATCATACATGGTCTATAATTCAAACTTAATTACGTTTTTACGAACTAATCTCGGCCTATGTCGTGAAGGGGGTTACATATGGTCCAATATTAATTCATTATTTCTTTCCCTCTGTAGTTGTAAAGATGTTGTTGATTCGATTCCCTTGGTTTCTTCTCCTTCTAATCCATTGTTGCTCCTCCTGCAACCAAGTATGACATCCTTCTTAGCTTTAGAGGAGAAGACACTCTTAACAATTTCTCAAGTTATCTCAATGAAGCACTTGGTGATGCAAGCGTTCAAACTTTTATGGATCACAAGCTCTACAAAGGAGAGCATATCTCACTACTACAAAAAGGTTGAAAGGTGGCGCACATTTTGTGACCCTTCTTTAAAGAAGTGCCACAGCTTCCTTTTTTTCTTTATATATATATTTTTAAAATTTTGGGTACCAGCTGTGGCGCCTAGTAGGACAGGGGCCACAGTTGGGACGACCAAGTGTGGTGCTTGCACAGGTAGGCGCCACACCCATTGCCACAAACGCAGCTGTGGCGCCTGGCCCCTGCGTTGTGGAGCATGTGTGGCGCCTGTAAGTTCACCGCTTCTTCTCAAAACAATAGAGGAATCAGAGATATTTTTTATCATTTTCTCCAAAGATTATGCTTTTTCTACATGTTGTGTTGATGAGCTTGTACATATTATGAAAAGTAGGGATCAATACTAAGGGGTTGTCATCCCTATTTTCTATGATATAGATCCATCAAATGTCCGAAAGCAAAATGCAAGTTTTGGAGATGAATTTGCTAAGCTTAACCAAAGATATAAGCACAACCAAGAAAAATTGCAGGAGTGGACGATTGATTTGATTCAATCAACAAGTCTCTTTGGGTGGGATTCAAAAAATATCGAGATATTGTCAAAGATATTTTGAGCAAATTGAATTGTCTTCCTTTCATTATGAAGGATTAGTTGGGATTGATCATCATATTCAAAAAATTGAAAAATTGAAGGGCTACTGAGTGAAGCTCATATTATGGGAATATGGGGTATAGGTGGTATAGGTAAGACTACTCTTGTTAGAGCTGTATTTCACAAATTGAAAGCATAGTTTAAAGCTTCCTTCTTTGTTTGAAATGTAAGAGAACAACTAGCAATAATTATATTTGATAGGTTATAGTAAGAATTTCTTAAAGAATTAATAAAAGATGAGGACATTAATTTCTTCATCATAAAATCCACTTTTGTAAGAAGTAGGCTTGGACACAAAAAGGTTCTTCTGATACTTGATGATGTGGACAATTCAATACTAGCTGGAGATTTAACAAAACTATATCATTGGTTGAGAAAAGGAAGTAGAATTATTATCACATCAAGAAACATGCAAGTACTTCATAATGCTTCTGCATTTTCAACATACTCTGTTCTAATATTGGATTTTCATGATACTGTTAAAGGGAGAAGTTGATCAAGGTTAAGATCATGCACAATTATTTGAATTTTCACATGTTGTTCAGTGAATAAAGTGATAATGCCATTGGCAGAGATAGCATAATTGATATTGGGGGTACAAAGTTTCAAGCAACATCATACCTATGATTGTTGTCATGGTGACTATTATCATTGGCGTGATCATTCGATTCTTCACTTCCTATGATAGATATAAGAATGTCACTGGATAAAGAAGCAATTGCATGGGGTAGCAATAATAATAATAATGATATTGCAGGAGCAACAAAATGGGACATGCCAAATTTAAATATCGACATATGGCAACAATTTGTTGGTGGAGATGTCTCTGTTCGTTTTCCCATTCGCTTAACCTATGACTCCATTTCTTTTCTTTTATGGTTTTAAGAAGAAGAATCAGCACGTCATATAAAGCTTTGTATCTTTAGCCTCTTTTTAGTTTTAGCCTTGGGTAACATTTCCTTTTCCAATCTAATGTTTTACTTGTAGGAGAAAATTCTGATAAAATATGCTTCTTGGCTTCAATCTTCTTGGCTAAAGATTATGTCAAAATTGGTTTTCTGTACATATTTAGATCCTGAGAGTCTTTTTAACTAATGTGTTTTTGAAACTCCTTTCTATTTTCCCCATTTTTAACCTTTGACCTTTTGGGGCTTTTGGTTTAGTGGAATTTTAATCAGTAACCTGAAATGAAATTAAGTACAACTCTTCCGAGAGTCGATCACAAATTTATTCTTGAGAGAATTATTATTATAAGGTCTAATTGTCTAAAGAGTGGGATTTAATTAACAAAAAGGCCTAATAACAAGTGAGCAGAATAAGCACGTAATCATTTGTTTGAAACTTAAACTTGTCATTACATAATTCTTAGTTGTTATTGGATTTTTGGATGATTAAATCCCTTTCTTAAGACTTTATAATAACTCCCCTATATTTTATATGAAAAATCTGAAATAGAGTTACAAGTACCATTTTACAACCCCTTTAAAAACTATATAGATCCGCTTTTAGTGTTGCATATATAAAATTTGAAAAATGAATTGTATCACCAAAAGATTATAAAAAATGTAGCTTTTTATAAAGTATTCCTCCGATCCTAAGGAAGATATTATAGTGCAAGGTCACTTTTCTACTTTGCAATGTATTGTTAATTGTGATTTTACATTTCAATTGTGAATTTTGTGTAAGTTGCTGAATATTTATTTTAAAAAATACTAAGAGCACAAAATTACAACTATTGTGTGGAGCTTCTTTACATTTGCAAATTTTTGTGCCTCTGTCCCATCGTGCAAAATAAAAGGTACTACTACCTCTAGTCCTAAGTGTAATTTGTATTATAAACTAACTCCTACATAATAATGCCACCAATGTTCATATGCCCTGGCATTTTGCAACCTCTTAAGAGTAAATAGTCAATAATGAGATATTTTGAGTGACTTGGGTTGATTAACCATTAATTTGTGGGAAAATGATGAAACAACAAGTATTTATAAGTAAATTAGATAATGATACAATTTAGACAGATTGTCTATAAATTTGAAAATTGCGAATATAAGAAGCAACATAAATAAATCAGATAACTAAACAATTTTACAAACTTCCCATTCCCATACATTGATGACAGTTATAAGTACAAGTACAGTCCATTCCTAACTTTAAACCCATTGCTTGAAAAACAAAAAACCTTTTTTGACCGAACTGTTATCTCTAGTCTAAACACAGCGTTTAATTGAGTTGGACTTGGCTTCATTACTGCACACAGACCCTCAGTAGCCCAACACAGTCATTAAGTTATAATCAAAGATAAACTATTGTCGACATAACACAATTATAAATAATTAATGAAAAGGCTTAATACAATTAAAAATATTTCTTATACATATGTCTTAAAAAGTGTAAGCAGTCAACAAAATAAACAGTACAAGATATAAACAAAACAATCACTAGAAAATAATTCAAAAAGTACAAGATTGATAAGAATATTTATGAAATAAGAAATATCTTTTATAAGTTTTTAATTTTTAGAATTCTTAATACAAGACATTCTTATGAAATTTAATTCTAAAAAAGATAATAACAACTAAACATTTGCAAAAAATCAATAATATTATTATTATATAAATAATTTTTAAAAATAAAAAAATAGATACGGGTTTAAAAGGGCTGGTCCTTGGCTCTACAAAAACGACACTTTTATGCCCGCTTTCACTTTTAAAGAAAAAATCTTAAACCTGACCCTTACAAATTTAGGGCCTAACGTTTTTCCGGCTGTAAATGGTGTATACTATTCTCAACTAAAAAAATAATAAATTATCTAGAATTTTTTAAGTATATTAACATTACATGGTTTTCGGTAAAAAAACAAATTACATAGATTTTTATTTTTTAAACTCACATAAATCTATTCTGACATAAAAATAAATTACATGAACCTCCTTAATATTGTTTAAAATTTCATATATATTTTTTTAAATGTTTTTAGATGTATATAACCTTTCATTAACATTTATAATAAATCATAAAACATTTTTATTTTTCCTAAAATTATATAATTTTTATTTTCAATTAAAATTTGTGTCAATTTTAAAACTTATACTTTTGACAAGATCAAAAGATGTCTGTGTTATTTTTTTTCAATAGATTTCTACGTAAGAGTTAAACAAATAGAGAAATTGCATTTAATTTAATGAAATTTAAAAATTCATATTAATTTTTAAAATAGAAAGTCAAGAAAATATAGGAGGTTTAGTCTAGGGCAGTTTAGTATTGAGTTTTTTATTTTAGTAATGAGTCATTTTAAATAATTACAACTTTTATGATATTTCCCAATAAATATTATCTATTTTAGGACCTTTGTTCTAATTTTCCCAAAATATTTCCTTGGTTTTCAATATAAGGCCTATTAATTTAATTTAGGATGGGAGTTATAGTTTTTTTTTTCGATGGAAGGAAAGTAGCATGAATTTTCAGTATTTACCTTGTTTAACGAGGATTTTTTTTTTTTTAACTGAATACTACGCACATGCATGTGATATCAATTAAAACAATGTAGTAATAAATAAAAACTATTTGTACTGTGAGATTAATGCAGCGCTTGCTCGGTGAAGTTTCGTGGGTAATTTTTAGCAATTACAGGAATGGATTTTCAAATCTCGCGAATATTGAAAACTTTAAGTTCTATAGTTTTAAAAAATAATAAGAAATGAATTATATAGATAAACTATAAAACTAATAACACTCGCAACTATTTAAAGTTTAAGCTATTTAATGGGAGGATTCAAACTTTGTATGCGTGAGAAAATCCCTTTGTCATATTTACATTCACAGTCACTTAACAATCTATTCGGAATAATGCAACATCTTGTTCGAGTCCATGCAATATAACCTGACCTATAACATTCTTCTAGTTTTCAACTTAGCAATTAGCAATAGCAATTATGAGGCACTGTTTCAAAATTCAACAGGTGGGGGAGGGGTAAATCCCGTAATCCACACCGAATAAACTTCCCGCAAATGACATGAAAATTAAAAATCAAACAAGCATTCGAGTTCTACAAATTGCATATTGAATACTAGTGATCCAATAGTCATAGAAAAGAAAGCTCGTACTGAAATTAAGAAGATAAAATCACTAACTTTTGAATCCCTTCGGCCAATATGGTGAACCTTTAAAATAAAACTTCGGAGTGCTCTCTCTATGATTAGTTTAAGCTTTGTCAGAAATTAGCTTCTCAATCATGTCGGCTGCTTCTTGAACCGTTGTAATTTTCTGGGCACTTTCTTCTTCCACGCTAATACCAAACTCCTCTTCAAGTCCCATCACAATTTCAACCTGCACAAATTTTGGAAAGCAAGTCAAAATGATTGAACAGCGCGAAATATAAATGGTGTTTTCTTGCACCAGAATCGTGTTGGACATGTTTTGCAGCAAAAAGTGATAAGGACTCCAGACTAGGAAACCCCAAGCAATAAAAAAACAAAAGAACCAAATATGACCAGCTAAGGGGCTTTTTTTTCTGAATTAAAGTGGCAGGCACTATGGGCCTAAAGTTACAAGCAATATCAAACCCTCGACTTCCCACCTAAAGAGAAGCTCTCATGTCACTACACTACAAACTAAGGAGTCTGATTCAGGATACAGGAACTGCAAAGACATTGCCATATGATAGACCCGTTACTCCTGTACCCCACTCAACAACCAGCTCTTACAGGCCTAATCAGTAATCAATATGGGCCAGCAAGTAAACCAGTTCTGAGAAGGGGTAAAATAACTTAGACTTGGGCCTTTGGACCCACTCCATGTGAAGAATTAGGAGTTTTGGATTTCTACTTGGAGTTTCAACTAAGCTACTCTCTTGAACTATATATCAGGGCGACAGATCCCCTCTTGTTTAGGGAGAGCTACTACAATCAACTGATAAGAATGTTCCAATATTTTATAGCATTAACAACACAAGGTCAAATGGGACGTTACCGTGTCAAGAGAATCAACTCCAAGTGTAGCAAATTTGGACTCTCCATTGATAGTGGAGTCAGGTGGTAGTGCCAATTGTTTCCTGACTATCGCGCACACCTTGTCAACTGTCTCTGGTTTAGCTTGCTCAAAATTCAAAATTTCATGTTGATCACATCATATGATTACTTATTACAAAAACTCAGGCTACGATACCACTACCAAATAGAAAATTTCATGTTTAAGTGATTTGAGCATGAGGCTTTGCCATGAAGTTGGTTCAGAAAAGTATAGGCTTTTACAATGCACATAGGCCTACATGATGATCCGACTTAAAATTATGGTGCAAGAGCAACCTTTTCTGTTTTGGAAGTTACAAGCAACATTTACAGGCGTTTACTATATCATAATAGACTGGAACCTGGCTATTAACTAAAAGTCAGGACTAAAAAATGAGATAAAGGAAAAATAACCCCATTGTTATAAGCTAATAAATATAAATCAAGGAAAAACAATACGAGGGTTTGTTTCTGAAAAACTTACTGCACATTTAACTTGAAACCGAGATGACCTTGATTGGAATTGAATAGATGGAAAAGTCTTCCATTTAATTGAAAGGGATACTCAGTTTGGGCTAGAGATCCCAGCAAGAGAGGCCTATTTTTGCATTCAAAAAGAAAAATTTAATGAGCACTGGAAGAAGTACATATTTAGAAATAACCGCTAACACAGGAAAAACCAAAAATAAGAGTAATATCCTCTTGTAAAGCCATTAAGCACAACAAAGTCAATAATTGAACAATTACAGTGTAACATAGAAACTAAGAAGCAGCTAACTAGTCAATAACCTACTGCGCTGAAAAATGAGAAATGTCGTCTAAAATAATTACATCCATTCCATCAAAACAACGGTAACATAAATTTACAATCGATTCTGGATAGTACTTTGACAAAGCTACCATGCCATTGGTGTTGAATCTGTTAAAGCTTCAAAGGAAATAGCTCAGAGAGGACCGAGTAAAAGTCAAAAGATTTTAGACTTAATTAACTACTTCTATTAAAGCAGGCAAGATGTTCAGTCTTCCAATAAATTACTCAGTTCCCTTCAACCTTTAATCTGGTTTGTCTATTTACAATATTAGTCAATAATAAAATTATAATATTATCACAATATCATAATATAATATTCTCTTAGATATATTATTTATAGTAGGACCTATTTTGAGAGTGAGTTTGGATACTTAATGCACATACTTGAGATCACCAACATAGAGTGCCATTATGAATTATCCTATAGACTATTCCCTCTAGCCATTTTTATAAGCAACTTTTTTTTTATTGTACAAAATAAACTAGCGGTTGGAATTAGTTAAAAACAATAAATGTGTCAAAAATTTCATGTTTTTTTTAAATATGCCTCTATTTATAAAAATAGCGTAGGAGAGATAATGAGTACTCCCTCCGATCCTAATTATAAGATAAAATTGATTTTTTGGAGAAATTAAGGAAGCCAATTAAATTAATTTAGAGTATTTATATTTTTAGTATCCTTAAATTATATATTAGTTTATTAGTCAAATTAATTAGTTTGGAGAAAAAAATAAAAATATAAATACTCTAAAGTAATTTAATTAGCTTCCTTAATTTCTCCAAAAAAGTCAACTTTATCTTATAAGTAGGACCGGAGGGAGTATAAAATAAGAAATAGAATGAGTAATAAATAATAAAATGAAAAAAAATTAATGGCTCGTTAATATAAATATATATATTTAATAAAGATAGAAAAAAAAAATCAAATTTTGATACGAAAAAAAAAAGTTGGGAGTAACGGCCTAAGCCCAATTTACATGGGCTGATTCCTTGTGGTTTATTTTTTTTGTAAGACAAAAAGTCCAAACAAGCAAAGTTCAAATTCAAGCGTTTGCCTCCTTGTGGGCTGATTCCAAATGGTTTTAAGAAAAAAAGTCCAAACATGCAAAGACCCAAAGTGGGCCCTTCAGATTCCAAATTTTTTCCAAAAGCTAACGAAGGGCTGGTGCGGGACAGCTGCAACGAAAGTATCACGGCAATTCCCAAAAGTCACAAACGCGACACGACTGGGCTTCACTCGTTGGAGAAGCAGAGCATTGCAACACGGCAAAATATAAAAGAGTACTGAAACAAAATATAAATTTAGGAATTTGAAGCTTCTATTTTCATTCTTGAGACCTTAGCTTCTGTGAGGCCTATTGCTTTCGCTTCCCTCCACATCGATCCAGGTTATTTCTTCTCCTTTACTTGTGCCTGCTTTATATTTTTCACAGCAAAACATTTGCTGTTTTCTTCTTGAGTGCTGTTGATTGAATCTCCTAGTTGCCTACCATACTGTCGTAGATCTCATAATACTCAAACATTTGGAATTTTTTGTACTTTAATTTCTGAAAAACTTGGTCAGATATGGCTGGACTACTTTATCTCTTGACTGAAGTGTTCATTTATTTTAAGAATTGTTTTGAAGATCAAATTAACGGAGGAAGTTTGCGGATCCCAAAGCTGACAGTTTTGCGATCTCAGTGAACTATCTACCCTTCACATCCCGGTTTTCATACTTTCATTCTTCTCTTTTTTACTGTTTTGAGAGCATTTTTATCTGAGTTGTTATGCTTTGTTTAAAGAAAAAACTCTGCAACTACCTTATGGTTATCCGCTTGAGTGAAAGAAATCTTGGCTATGATAATTGGCTTTCAGATGGGTGTTTTGAAAAAAGAAAAAAAGAAAGTACCAATTTGATCTTAAAAAATGAAAAAAAAAAAAAAAAAAAAACTAAATGTTTTGTTATTTTCGGCTTCATTGAACTTTTAGGTAGCTAACTTTGAGCAATATTTTTTTTAATTTTACTTCAAATAAAAACCTATCATATAAGTCGCGTTACTTATGACACTCGCATTAAGAATAGATGGAGTGAGAAATGCTACACCCTTTTTCTATAAAGTCATATTCATAAGAAATATAATAATTACCCTTCAACAATATATTTTTACTAATGGAAAGTAAATCAAAAAAACGTTTTTGTAATGGATACATGTGAAGAACTATAGTTTGAAGAGGAGGAAGTTTGCAAAGCTCGAAACTGACATTTTTGAGAACCTGTGAGCTATTTCTTTTGCTTACCACCACTTCCACCAGGTTAATACTATCCCCTTGCTTCATCTCACTGATACTCTGTTTGCAGGAATTTTTCCAGAATTATATTTTCAGGGTTTTCTTCTTGCGGGAAAAATTGTGCAAAAAAATTTGTTATTTTCTGGTTTTTTCTAGGTTAGATCTAATAAACTTTTGCTTGCTCTTTCTATGGCCTTGGTTTCAGGTTGCTGAAGGTTGGAGCTAGAAATTGCTATCAAATGGATGGAAACATTGCTTTAACGCTAATAGAAGCCTTACTGATACTATTGGCTTTATCAATTTCCATGGCTAACAGATTCATCTCTCCTTCCCTTTATGATAACCAAAGCACTGTCGCTGTTGATGATAGGTACATAGCTAGCTAGCCAGCTTCTTGTATGATTTTCTCCTATAACCCGATATTTGTTGATAGTTTGTTTCTATCTCTCCAGTTCTAAATATGATGTGATTTTAGCTCAAAGGGATTCTCCTCCTGCAACCAAGTATGACATCTTTCTTTGCTTTAGGGGGGAAGACACCCGAGACACTTTCTCAACTTATCTCTATGAAGCACTTTGCGATGCAAAGATTCAAACTTTCATGGATCACAAGCTCCACAAAGGAGATCATATCTCACCAGTTCTTCTAAAAATAATAGAGGAATCAGACATATCTTTGATTATTTTCTCAAAAAATTATGCTTCTTCAACTTGGTGTATGGATGAGCTTGTTCATATCATGAAATGTAAGGATCAATATGGAAGAACTGTCATCCCTATTTTCTACAACGTAGATCCATCAAATGTTTGCAAACAAGATGGGAGTTTTGGAGATGGATTCATTAAGCTTAAGCAGAGATTTAAGCACGACCAAAGAAGAGTACAACATTGGACAAATGCTTTGAACCAATCAACAAATCTATCTGGGTGGCATTCAAAGAATTTCAGGTAGCTTCAACACAGTTTTCCCTTATTGTTTTCTTTCTTGGGGCATTAAACATGATCATTTTTTGAATTTGCATTTATTTTAGGCCCGAACCCGAACTCACTAAAATGATCGTGAAGGATGTTTTAAGCAAACTGAGTAACAATTCATCCTTTCATTTGGAAGGATTAGTTGGGATTGGTCATCAGATTCAGAAAATTGAAGAGTTACTGAGTGAAGCTCGCATTGTGGGGATATGGGGTATGGGTGGTTTAGGCAAGACCACTCTTGCAGGAGTTGTATTCGATAGGTTGAAAGCTCAGTTTGAAGCTTTCTCATTTGTTGGAAATGTGAGAGAACGACTAGAAAAAATTGGATTTGATGAATTATTGGAAAAATGCCTTAAAGAATTGTTAAAAGATGATGATATGAAGGCTTACAATTTAAGATCAACTTTTGTGGCAAGAAGGCTTCGCCATAAAAAATTTCTTCTGGTACTTGATGATGTGCATGATTCTATAGCAATTGAAGATTTAATCAAAGCATGTGGCTCGTTTGGAGAAGGAAGTAGAATAATTATCACATCAAGAGACATGCAAGTGCTTAAGAATACTTATGCTTCAACATATCATGTTCAGGAGTTAGAGTTCTCTCATGCTCTACATCTCTTTAGTTTGAAAGCTTTTAAGCAAAATGAGCCATCAAAAAGCTATTTGGGGTTATCAGAGCGGGCAGTGCGTTATTGTGGTGGAAATCCATTAGCCCTAAAAGTCTTGGGTTGCTTTCTTCATGGAAAAGGGAAAAAGGAATGGGAAAGTGCTTTGGAAAAACTAAATCAAGCTCTTCACCAGGACATTTTTAATGTGTTGAAATTGAGTTTTGATGGGCTTGACGATATACAGAAATGTTTATTTCTTGACCTCGTATTTTTCTTGGAGGTAGTATTGAATATTTTTATGGATTGTACAGAACATTTATCCGGTTCTGCACATATCGATATAAGTGTACTTAAAGATAGATCCCTCATTTCAGTGGATGAATATGGTTCTATTTCGATGCATGCTCTTCTAATAGATATGGGGCTTGAAATTTCTAGGCAACAATTAATATCTAACCCTGGAAAACCCATTCGACTAAGGAGGCCCGAGGATATTTATCGTCTTTTCAAAAATGACAAGGTAATATTTTATTTTTTTAAGTTTCTATTATATTCTTTATTTTCCTCATATTTTATTTTCTTGTTATGTGTTTTCCGAAAAGGTATTTGTTTATTCATTAAAATCTTTGGTGAGTGCCAACATTTGCCTAATTAGATTTTTGAAGGCAAAAAAAATCCTTTATTGGCTAAAATTAATTGGGCATGCATGCCCTTTAATTTCTATCAGGTGTGATTTATTCTTCTTCTTAAACTTTGAAATTTTCACCTTTTTAAGCTGAGATAGAATATGGCTAGCTAGTAGGATGTGTTATTCTAACTTCTAAGATATATGAAATTTAATATTCCCACACGTTTTATTAATAAAAAACTTAATATTACAAAAGGGTCGCATGTAATTTTTTTCACCTTCACATTATGAAATTTGAATATAAAGAAAATTTCAAAAATTTTATATAGATGTTCATTAAGAATTACTATCAATTATATGAAATATAAATATGGACATTTAAGCAGTTCGTACAGTTGTCCCCCGAGTCAGCGTGTATATTTGTTGTAACCAATTTATTCGTTTATTTATAGTAAGATAAAATGGATCCTTTTTTTGTTTTGCCAAAAAAATGAATCGTTTGGATGAGGCAATTCATCGTTTTGCCAACATTTAAGTGTTCCATATGTTATTTAATCACGTTTTACATGTTAGTTAATCATTTTTCCCCATAATTTGATCACAAGGGGCTGAGGCAATTCAATGCTTATCATCAGACATGTGCAAGATAAAAAGGATTACATTGACAATTAGTGATTTCCAGAATATGTATGACTTAAAATTAGCCAGGACTATTGTGACGTGTTATTTTAAAAGATAAAATTAGTGAACAAGAGTATCTAAAAGTTGAGAACAAGTAAAATAGTAAAGCGATGCTATAACGTGGTCCACATGGTTCCTGGCTTCATATCTTGTCCTCATTTTCGGGTGCATAAGATTCGTAGGGATTCTCATTTTTCGATACCTTGTAATTGGTCTTGTCCTTAGTCTTTAGTTCATGTTTGATAAGTATAATTACATATATGCTTTTATAGTTATATTAAATATCTACGCATGAAAGTATGCAGGTACACGTACGAGTGTTTTTGCAGAATTACATATATGCTTTTATAGTTATATTAATTGGATATTTCTAATCGCAGATATATTTAATTGTTCTACAGAATGTTTTTGGTCATTTTTTTAGGTATTGATGATTGTGTTTCATTGATTTGCTATTATATTTCAAGGGATTGAGGCAATTCGATGTCTCTCATTGGACGAGAGCAAGACAAAAAGGATTACATTGAAAGCTAGTCATTTTCGAAAGATGGATAATTTGATATATTTTAAAGTTTACAAGTCTGATTGGAGAAAGCCTTCAGCATTGAATGTTTGTGGAGATTTGGATTATCTTCCGGAAAAATTAAGATTTTTCATTTGGGAAGAATATCCACTACCCTATGTGCCATTATATTTGTGTGCTGAGAATCTTGTTATACTTGAAATACCTAATAGTAATATTTGATAACTTGGAAATGAAAATCAGGTATGTCTCATTTTTTGTGTCTTATTTGTCCCCTCTTAGTGATTATAAGATGTTGCATGAAGCATTAACCAAATGTTGCACAATTGAGCTAGCATTAAATTGATGGTTAAACCCGTGTTGTATTCTCTACAGGTGATCCCATTCATGTTCTAATTGACATGAGAGGAATTCTTGATTAAAATTGTTCGAGCTGTTATCTAGTTTATTTAACAATGCTTCTCTTTGTTTTTTCAGCATTTTCCAAATTTAGAGAGAATCATTTTGGAGGATTCAAAACATCTCAATACACTCCCAGATCTTTCTCATACCCCTAAGATTAATGATGTGGATCTTATGGGTTGTGTGAATTTGGTTCAAATCTATTCTTCAACACTCCCTATTAATAATGTCATTTTCTGGGTAAAAAATGATGGGCCAAAGCAAATAAACATTGGGGGAAGTATGAAAAGGACAAGGTCAGAGTTAGGAATTATCTGAATTTTGGCGAGTTGTCATTTCATAAACTGACAATCAAGGTGTTGGCATGTGGTGACATCATATGTGGTGTTAGATTCAAACATGTAATGATGCCATTAGAAGAGATAGCAGAATTGAGAGAGGGGACTCAAAGTTTGGCATCTCTACTTCCATTTGTTAGGATAGTTGATTGCTTAAAGAATCCAATTGAGTTTGGGCATGATTTCAACCAACAATATACCTATGATATTGATTGTTCTTATGTTATTGATCGAGATTTCTTTGGTGAGTTCGAATTTAGTTTGGATTTGAGGGGTGATAGAGGAGAAAGGGATGTGGTGGGGCAATTGGGAAGACAAATGATTAATGATAGCCCTCATTTCTTTCAAGATGGCAGAGAGAGGGAGGAAGAAGAAAGGTACAGTAAGAGTGCTTCATTAATAGAAGATGAAGAAGAAGAGGACGATGAGTTAAAAATAATGGAATATTGTGGTAGTAACAGTAATATTTTATTCACAAGACATCCTGACAGCATCACTCGCTGGTCATTATTGAGGAAACTAAAATTAAAGGAGAGTGATATTATTGGAAATGCAGGTTGCAGCATTCCTCAAGTTTCAGTCCTAAAGTCACTTATTGCACACTCTCATGATCATTGTTCCACAAGGATTCAACCTCTCTTGGACTTTAAACTCTCTTTCGCCGACATGTCGCCATCACGCGTTTACGGTCGTCCCACATGTATCACTTACTGCTTGTGGTGGGTCCCATATCTATATACTAGGCGCAGTTTGTTCCCTGATTATGAAATTAATGGGTCAATGGATGAGGTCCCACGTCAATATACTAGGCGTTGTTTGTTCCTGGATTATGAAATTAATGGGTCAATGGATGAGAACCGCTGTGGTCGTCAGATTGCACTATATTGGGGAACAGATTAATTATTATTTAAAGTTTTCAGCTCAAAACGATTATTATTTGAATTTGTCTGAATATTTATCCTCAGGTGCTTCAATTTAATTTGTTTCTATGTTTTAAATTTTTTAATCAAACTACACCTTAAAATATCCTTTTCTTTTTGAAGAATTTGACTAAGATTATTTGGGGGAATGAATGCATTTGCGTTGGGTGTGATTTATTTCGTTTTCTAAAACTTTAAAAATGTGGATCAAATAAAGGGAAATTCATAAATCCATGCTAACTGCTCTCTGCAATATATCTATGCTGCCTAAATCCTCTGTGTGTCGTCTTTTTAATCTTTTCTGAAAAAGCTTACGGTACATTAGTTATTACTATCTTATAATGGTTATTTTCCTAAAATTGATCAACCATGGCTGACTTAGCTAGGAAAATTGCCATTTACCGTAGATGATGAGACACACAACATATAAATATGCCCTGCGAGGAGACAATAAGTATTGCTATAATGTAAGCGCAAAATTTGCAGATGCAAATGTCTTCTAATTTTTATATCGATCGTTCTGTTGCAAATATCATCATCATTTGTTTTAATGCACACAATTATTGAGAATTTGTTAGGCGTAGCCAAAAGTTAAAACCTCAAAGATGGTCGTGAACTTGGCTTCAATCAAATGAAAGTACTTAAAAAGGTTTGTTAGGGTTCTTCATCACGAGTTGCCAGATGCAGGTACAATAAAATTAAAGTGGAAAATCATCTATGTGAGGTCCTACAAAAATTAATGTAATCACTAAATATAAGTCTCAACAAGTGAGTAGCATGTAATAATAACAATATCTGAAGTAGAAAATAAAAATAGGTCTATCCTTATTCACTTGTTATAAGACTAGATATTTTTGTGATTATTTATATTCATTTATTGGTTTTCTCAAAATAAAACTTAAGAGAAAACAAAGAGAAATAGAAACTACATATACACCATAGTGAGTATATATAAACCGTAACATACATGATGCATCATAAGGAAACCAAATTAACAACAATTAAAATTTGTCAATGGCCTTGTAGCTAAAAGGCATGAAAGCTCTATTATAAGTGAACGATCCTAAGTTAGATTCTACTACTTGTAATATCATGTGAATAGTGTTTGTCCCTTTAATTTAAAAAAAATAATAATTATAAATAATTAATGAGAAGATTTAAAAAAATTAAAAATACTTCTTATAAATATATCTTGAAAAGTGTAAGTAGTCAACAAAATAAACAACGCAAGATATAAACAAAAAAATCACTAGAAAATAAGTGAAAAAAATACAAGATTGATAAGAATACTTATAAAATAAGAAATATCTTTTATAAGTTTTTAATTTTAAGGATTCTTAATACAAGACATTCTTATGAAATTTAATTCTAAAAAAGATAATAACAATTAAATATTTGCAACATTATTAACAAAGTATAAAAAATCAATAATATTATTATCATATAAATAATTTTAAAAAATAAATACCGTTTTAAAAGGGATGGCCCTTGGCCCTACAAGGACGACCATTTTAGGCCTGCTTTCATTTTTAAGGCAAAAATCTTAAACCTGACCCTTATAAATTTAGGACCTAATGTTTTCCCGACTCTAAATGGTGTATATCATTCTTAACTAAAAAAATAATAAATTATCTAGACTTTTTGAAGTATATTAATATTACATGGTTTTCAGTAAAAAAAACATTACATAGATTTTTATTTTTTAAACTCACATAAATCTATTCTGACATAAAAATAAAATATGCGAACTTCCTTTGAATTGTTTAAAATTGCATATTTTTTTTTTTTTTTTTTAGATGTATATAACCTTTCTTTAACATTTATAATAAATTATAAAACATTTTGATTTTTCCTAAAAATTATATAATTTTTATTTTCAATTAAAATTTGTGTCAATTTTAAAACTTATAATTTTGACAAAATCGAAAGATGTTTGTGTTATTTTTTTCAATAGATACCTACGTAAGAGGTTAAAAAAATAGAGAAATTGCATTTAATTTAATGAAATTTAAAAATTCATATTAATTTTTAAAATAGAATGTCGAGAAAATATAGGAGGTTTAATGTAGGGCAATTTAGTATTGAGTTTTTATTTTTGTAATTAGTCATTCAAAATAATTACAACTTTTATGATCTTTCCTAATAAATATTATCTATTTTAGAACCTTTGTTCTAATTTTCCCAAAATACTTCATTGGTTTTCAATACAAGGCCTATTAATTTAATTTAGGAGCGGAGTTATAGTTTTGTTTTTTTTAATGGAAGGAAAGTAGCATGAATTTTCAGTATTTACCTTGTTTAATGGGGATTTTTTTTTTTAACTGAATACTACACACATGCATGTGATATCAATTAAAACAATGTAGTAATAAATAAAAACTATTTGTACTGTGAGATAATGCAGCGCTTGCTTGGTGAAGTTTCGTGTGTAATTTTTAGCAATTACAGGAATGGATTTTCAAATCTCGAGAATATTGAAAAATTTAAGTTTTATAGTTTCAAAAAATAATAAGAAATGAATTATATATATAAACCATAAAACTAATAACACTTGCAACTATTTAAAGTTTAAGCTATTTAATGGGAGGATTCAAACTTTCTACATCTTTTTTATGCGTGAGAAAATCCCTTTGTCATATTTACATTCACAATCACTTAACAATCTATTTGGAATAATGCAACTTCTTGTTCGAGTCCATGCAATATAACCTGACCCATAACATTCTTCTATTTTTCGACTTAGCAATTAGCAATAGCAATTATGAGGCACTGTTTCAAAATTCATCAGGTGGGGGAGGGGGTAAATCCCGTAAACCACAGTTACAGAATAAACTTCCCGCAAATGAATGAAAATTAAAAATCAAACAAGCATTCGAGTTCTACAAATTGCATATTGAATACTAGTGATCCAATAGTCATAGAAAACAAAGCTCGTACTGAAATTAAGAAGATAAAATCACTAACTTTTGAATCCCTTCAGCCAATATGGTGAAACTTTAAAATAAAAATTCAGAGTGCTCTCTATGATAGTTTAAGCTTTGTCAGAAATTAGCTTCTCAATCATGTCGGCTGCTTCTTGAACCGTTGTAATTTTCTGGGCACTTTCTTCTTCCACGCTAATACCAAACTCCTCTTCAAGTCCCATCACAATTTCAACCTGCACAAATTTTGGAAAGCAAGTCAAAATGATTGAACAGCGCGAAATATAAATGGTGTTTTCTTGCACCAAAATCGTGTTAAACATGTTTTGCAGCAAAAAGTGATAAGGACTCCAGACTAGGAAACCCCAAGCAATAAAAAAACAAAAGAACCAAATATGACCAACTAAGGGGCTTTTTTTTCTGAATTAAAGCGGCAGGCACTATGGGCCTGAAGTTACAAGCAATATCAAACCCGCGACTTCCCACCTAAAGAGAAGCTCTCATGTCACTACACTACAAACTAAGGAGTTTGATTCAGGATACAGGAACTACAAAGACATTGCCATATGATAGACCCGTTACTCCCGTACACCACTCAACAACCAGCTCTTACAGGCCTAATCAGTAATCAATATGGGCCAGCAAGTAAACCAATTCTGAGAAGGGGTAAAATAACTTAGACTTGGGCCTTTGGACCCACTCCATGTGAAGAATTAGGAGTTTTGGATTTCTACTTGGAGTTTCAACTAAGCTACTCTCTTGTACTATATATCAGGGCGACAAATCCCTTCTTGTTTCGGGAGAGCTGCTACAATCAACTGATAAGAATGTTCAAATATTTTATAGCATTAACAGCACAAGGTCAAATGGGACATTACCATGTCAAGAGAATCAGCTCCAAGTGTAGCAAATTTGGACTCTTCATTGACAGTGGAGTCAGGTGGTAGTGCCAATTGTTTCCTGACTATCGCGCATACCTTGTCAACTGTCTTTGGTTTAGCCTACTCAAAATTCAAAATTTCATGTTGATCACATCATATGATTACTTATTACAAAAACTAGCATGAACTCCCCGCGCGTTGCGCGGGGAGCATTTCATTAATGATGCCCCATTACAGAATTACACTCATGAGTAACAATCATTTACAGTAAATAGAGAGAATTTTACTAACTAAAGCAGTTAAATGGACACATGAGCTAATAAGTTCACGAATCTGCTTATCCTTTGGAGGAATTAGATGGAGTTGCATCAATGTTTCTGCCTCAATTTTTCATAGAGCAGTGAAGGTGACAGACCTTAATCAAGTATGGCATTATTGTTTTCTTTTGTTGAAGCTTCAGCATGAGTAACAACCAATAACAAATAGTCAGTAATGAAGATTATGTAGTTTCTGATTTGGTGACACAGGCAAGGCACTGCAAAACTGCAAATATCTTTGGTCTGAAGTATCGCCCTAAAATGTGCCTCCACCAAGGGAAATCAAGTATGCCTTTGAAGCATATTGTCCCTCATTTGTCTTAGATGTGACTGAACACAAAAACGGCAAGATAGTTTCACATTTGCTAATGAATTTGTGCTGAGCACAATGTAGAAAGCATGAAGAAATACGGGTGGTATTTGGATTTCAAATTCATATATAACATATGTACCTTGATTACTTGGAACTTCCAAATGCAATTCCACTAGAAAAAGGAACCTGATGCGCTTCACTGATGATTACTAAACTATCATATCAGAAATTTCATTTTTGAGGAAACTGCTTTTGCAAATGGGGAAAAAGGAGTCTCCAAAAAGGTTTCATTAGTAAGGAAAGATTATCTGCCCCATATAAACATGACATGAGCATGGAAGCATAAGGTAGTACAGGCTAGCATAAAAGAAACTATTTAAGACCTGCACCTGCTACGACCTGCACCTTCTGATATCATCCATGCAGCACCTGCACCTCCTACTGCTGGTAAGGAAACCAGTATAGTCAAGCATAACAGATAAGCAATGGCAAGAAGGTAGCAGAAAGAGTTGCCACGTTGGAGATCCTGCCTAAAAGAAAAACATGGGTTATATACATGACAACAACTCAAATACAATGCAACCCTTAATACTTATGGTATGTTGCAGACATTGCTTTTGTTACATGACATAACTGTATTACTCAAAATGAAACAACTCTTTTTCAGATCTCCGTTGATGATAAGCCTTGCATTGAATTCCCTTGATGACACTTCTCGGTCCAACATAAAGCAGTAAACTCAGATTGGGTACATTTCAACACTTATCGGTTCTGTAAGCCTCTTTATGGCATTATTTTAAAGCAATCACAGTTACCTACCTTAAAATAGACCTGTCTCTTTCATCTACCACTTATTTTGTCATATATCGCATGCCTCATGAAGACACAAAAAGAATCCTTAGACATCAAATAATCGAAGACATTAATAATTGAGAGTGACATCTCAATAAAGTTGCTTTCTGCAAAAACCTGAACATGGTACATATATCATTGCAACCCTCAATACTTATGGTATCTTCCTCTTTCTTGCCTATAGGACTCATTGGTGCTTTTAATATGAATCGATAGAGAGTACTTAACCTGATTGTATATGTGCCTGGCTTAAAAGGCCTATATTCATTTGAAATTGAAGTTCGACTCCTATTAGTAATTAGAGTCATCCAAATTACGTATTTCCCCATATTAAGGGATATATATTATCATGTCAAAAAACAAACATACTTTGATTTCAAATAGTAGGGGTCTGACTTGAAGGATTGAATCCACGAGCAGGTCTACTTAAACATTCTCTTATATTGTTACTATAAGTCTGGCCGCACAAACACTAATCAGAATGACAATGACATGATAGTTTTTATATGACATAATCCTCTCTGCATCAAGTTTGTTTTTTTTCCACATATGCCTAGGTTGAGTAGGAAGTGACTGTGCATTTGCAAAGTGTATTGACTTGCAGAAAATAATTGAGTGCCTGATTAATATGGACCTAGTATCAAAAGATTATATATATATATATATATATATTTATAAACAAAGCCACAAATTAGAGGCATGCCAAGTCTAGATTGTTGCGTATATCACAAAGCCTTTTCATTTCACCCTTTATTGAAGTTGTAAAAAATCTTTTGTAATTCGGAATTACTAATTCCTACTATATATTTCAGAGGATGTCAGTGTTTTTGTTAATTCTTGATCGATACTCCAGTGGATTCAATGTGGTTTGTTCAATAAATATTTTAAACTGAATTATAACTAAAATCTTCTGGTTTTATATATTCTCATAGTTTTTGTATTTATACCTTGCCACAACTTAATGGAGATGCCCTATATAATCATAAATTTATAACTTATGTTGTCCTTACTCAGAACTATCACCATACCAGAACAAAACTTAAAATTCAATATTTTTTTCACATTCATCTCAGGTAGACCAAAAAGTCTGATAATTTTTTTCCTTACACATGATTCTCTCAGAAATTGTGCATGACTGATTATGGTTAATAGATTGAGAATGAATTATATGGAATTTTATGTTGATAAAGTGATACATATTTATTAGTATCCAACCATTAATAATTGCTTAGCAGTGGTTAAGAGGGTAATGGAACTGTATACTATTAATTCCACCTTTACTTAATGTTCTGAATTTTTACCATTCTGGAATTGAAACTAAAGCTGAAATTGATGTTGAAAGTAAAATAAGAAGTAGTACGACAACAGTCAAAGCAACACAACACCCAAACACTGGAAGTAATGCAATACACGACTAAGAAGCAACTAAGACTCACATGGAAGCAACTAAGACTAAGAAGAAACTAAAATGGAACTTGAAAGAAACCTAATAGCTTAAGGCAAAAACATAACTATGTCAATTGCTTGCGAATGTGTAATACCCTGAATTTTTAGACTTGAGCTTAGAGATTAAGCCTGAGATCAGTGGACTGCTAAGCCCTGGTTTAGCAAGAGTCCAAATTGTGATTAATAGATATGAAATGTGTTTGATGGTGATTTAAGAGGAATCGCCATAATCAGGGGCAAAACGGTAAAGTTACCGACCAGTTGATCGGTTACCGAGGAGGAAACTCATTGGTAGCTTCAAGATCAATGGCTAGGATTGAGTTGTGTAGTTGAGTAAGAGGCATAATCATGTGTATGTGTGTGCATGTGAGCCCATGAGAGTTGAAGTGAGATGGTGACAAGTGGCAAGGTGTGGACCCTTGGATGAGTCATAAGTGTATGAGACACATCATCATCATCTCCATCTCCTCTCTTCTCTCTCTCTCTCTCTCTCTCTCTCTCTTGTTTTCTCTCTCTTGTGCGGAAGCCATGGAGCTTGGGAGAGAGAAAGGAAAAGTTGAATTTTGAGTTTCTCCATTGGTGGTGATTTGAGGATCACGAAAATATGAAGTTTGGAGAATCAAAGAGTGTCTTTGAGAAAGTGGATAAGGATTTGATGATTTCCCTGATCGTGAGCAGCCGGAGCTAGAGCTTACGTGGAAAGAGTACAAGGAAAGAAGATTGAGGATGAAGCAAGCATCCAAGGACGAAAAGGACTCGTTTTGGGTGAGAGCTTAGTAGTTGGTTATCAATGCGTAATTGGGAATATGTATTTGAACATTCGTATTAGCATTTGTCTATGTATTCGAGTAAGTTGTGTAATCCCTATTGGTGGAGTTATATGGGCTACTGTGCCCTATGTTTATTGAGTGAAGATATGTTTCCGGGATTGCCGTGAATTTATATTGCGTACTCTGATAATTGTATAAATGTAATTTATCTTTGCATAGTAATTATATTCGGAGTGTGAATGTGAGACCGTGTTTTAAATGATTTCGAAATGTGTCTGAGAAAACCCCGTCTAGTTGATGGGTTTATAAATGTTGTTTTGAATTATTGGTCTCTATTTCACTTAAATTTCGTAATCCGGATGTAATTACGGTGAGGGGGTTACAGAATGCATGAGACCACGATCACCATGATCATGCTTGCATAAAGTTTGATTGAAGAGTGGGACCACTTCTCTTGCTTAACAACCTTCAACAATCTTATGTTAGTAAATATGGAGAACTCAGCAATCTATACCAACCAACTTTAAATGAGGTAATTTGGTGAAGTTGTCAAGTATTGATTCACAATTTATAGGCAAAATCCATTTGAAAAGTATGAACTATGGCGCCAACTATCCATGATAGTGTTTGAATTTTTAAATTTAAATTTTTGTTGTTGTTCCATACATGCAGAATGAATTCAAATGTATTATGTCATGAAACTCTCTAGCAACCATTGCCATTTGGCGCCAAAAGCATTATGGCGGCTAAAAATTTAAAGTCCAGTTGCTTTTCCCTTCAGATTCACTTAAACCATACACATTTTGTCATAATAATGACCAACACAGTCTCAATATAATGACAGCTTTGCAAGTTTAATCCCTGGAATAGCATATGGAATGCAGCAACTTTTCGATGATGATAGTGAAGTCTGATATAACTATTGATGTCAACTAAGGTTTATAACTAACCAATGATATAAGACCGGTGAATGATCCAAACACTCATTAATGGTCCTTAGTGAGATAGAAGAAGATTTCACTTATAAGGAACTGCAACACTACTGACATCATGCAAAAATAGGTTCCTTCCTTAACTTAGCTTGGTCCAAGAAATCAGAAATTGACAAGACATCAAATGTATGCATGAATTAATGGTTCTGTAATAAAAAAAGACCTTAGTTCAGCATGCAGTTTATATGGATATAGAAATGTGAAATAAGCAATTTTAGGCGTACCCTTTTCAACCTTGGCTGTCATATTACTAAATAAGTCTATAGCTTTGACTTGGAATTATTATCCATGCCTTTAGAATACCATATTCTTTAAGCATTGTTTCCTTGAAAGCTGACCAAGATTCAGCCTTGACTAATGATAGAAGCATCCCTTATTTCATGTTTAAGTGCACTGCAACTTCTGTCCTTAAAAAAGAGTGTCTACTCAGGAAGTAGGTATGTGAAACACGTTTTCAGCATTTATATCACAAGAAGAAAAGATTGATCACATATTTATGAGAGCAGTATGGACTAATTTCATGTTTAAGGAAGCTGAAACTGCTATCCTTAAAAAAGAGATTCCAAACAGGTAGCAAGAATGCGAAACAAAGCAGCATCATTTATATCACAAGAACAAAAGTGACAACACAGATTGATGGCACTAGCATTAACTAATTTCTTTTTTTTTTGGGTCTGCATATGAAAGGAACGAAAAAGAGACATGTATGTGCATGGACAACTTGCATAACTGACTTTTCCAAATCAAAATTCAAAAACATCTGTTTTATAGGGCGGGAAAAAAACAAAAACTTTGCTACAAAACACACTGACCTCATGTAGATTCAAATGATAGCAATGCTCCCTTTTCTCTTCCTACGTTTTCTACATGAAAGGGATGTCTCATAATGCCTTTTCTGCATCATACAGAACCTGGTTGAAAGTATAGGTTAGATCAAAAGGTATATTTTTATATTTAAGGAATCTTGACTACTCATATTGCAAAAAAGGTATGAACAATATGAATCCATTCAAAATCCTATCAAAATGCCTGTAGTAATAGGTCTTTGGCATAAAATGATCATAAATAAGTCCTTCACGTTTTTGTCCAAGGCCATAAGGTATTACCTATTCAATGAATATCCTCAACTTTGTGTTTGCTCCCCACTACGTTTCTTGCTCAGTAACTTTAATATTGTATAAGTTTTTAATTAGACATTTTAACTTTTTCTTAATGTTGTTTCAATGTTTTTTATCAGCATGGAGTTGGCTTTTACAGCATTCAGCAGAGTAGCTTATAACCGTATAATAATTAGTTCTTCTTAATGTCATACTGCTTTATCTATTATTTATGTTATTTGGTTTTTATTTAAAGTAACAATCAATTGCAAGGATGATTCATAAGAATAATGTCTGCACATGCTGAAAGGTTGAAGAAAGGAACTAAATTCAACATTAACATAAATCCAAATAAGCAGTACAACTTCAAGGAGAAAGGAAATAAAATCAAGAGCAACAAAAAAACCAAATAAGCAGTACAACTACAAGTTTGAATCATAGCATAGCATGAAACAAACCATAAAGTTCAAAATGGACACTACAACATCAAAAGAAAGAAAAACACAAGCTAAACTTCAACACGGTAGAAACTCAAATATATGCCCTCCTTTCTTCAACCACCTAAAGGAAATCTGGATCGAAGAAAAATCTTGTGGCATCACAGAAGCTGGTGATCGTCGGATGAGCTAAAAACACAGTCATAGAAGCCCAAGATCAACATTGACCAAAATAGTTCAGTGAGTAAAATATCAAGAGAAACAATCACAGCCACTTCACCTTTTGTTTCAGTATGGGCACCAACATCATATTGAATCACAATGAACATTCCTGGCTTGACAAGTTTAGCCTCAATGAAGGCGAGAGTTGTCACGGCACACTCTCCATATAGAACACAACATAGCTCATTCATACCCCCGCAAGTCAAAGATGAATCACTTATTGTTAATACCAACTTCAGACAGAAACATTAAATGGCCTTATAAAACAAATCACCACCCATGGTGTGGCTTATTTTCTTTAATCACAATGTTAGCTCCTTACGTAATATGCCTCCAACCTTAGCACGACGAAGATGGTATATACCCTTTAATTTAACCACACACATTTGCAGGAGTGAGAAAAATTACATTTAGAATATGCATACATATACTAGAAACAATGACTTTGGAACTCAACGGAGAGTTCCATGAAGCTCTGAAGATTCATAGGTATCATTAAATCATACCAAGCAAACCTGCAGTCAAAAGGTATAAAAGACAATATGCATGTCTTCTACCTTTGAGTCGAAGAAGACCATGAGTCTTCTACTAAAACAAACATTGTATTGAAAAGCATAAACTAAAACGCAATTATGTATGTCTTTTACCTTCGAGTCGAAGAAGACCACATCCATGGAAACCAAGTTCTAAAGTGGCCTTGGAAATACTTTGAGTAGAGGCCTTGGAAATCCTCACAACCTCATGAAGTATTATTTTGTCTACCTTTAGTATTATGCTACTATTCAAAACTCTACAATGGAGATCGGTAATGGAGGATGCCATCTAGATACCACGACGAAATAACAAAGGATTAGTTTTTGAGTCATCAAAAGAAAGCAAGAAGGGACAATTCAAACAACAGTTTAATGATATCAGGTGAGGGTAGAGACTGTTGAATAAGCAAGCCAGAAGCAACAGAGCAGTGTTTCATAAACAGAGAAATGTAAAAAACGTGCAAAAATAAATTTCAAACGACACATAAAGACTAACCATTGCATCGGAGCTTCATCATACTACAAATACTATCATCCTACAAAAACACCAAAGCTACGACGCTTCTCAAGAGAATCTGACCGTTGCTAAATAATGGTCCTCGGTGCTATTTCTGTCGACCAGCACCGGGCCTGGATCTGCTTTGTTGATCTCCGACTAGCTAGTTTTTGCTTATCTCCAATTGGTTCTCCATTGTCGACGCGTTTTCGTCACAGTTTGGAGCAACGGTTTTTTCATCAACCAGTGTCGGCGTTTTCGTCATTGTTTTCATCATAGCAGCTGGTTTTCAGTCTTCACGGTGGTCTCTGCCTCAGAGCTGTTCCCGTCAATCAGCGTTGGACCTAGGCTTAATTAGCTAATCTCAGACTGGTTTGCTTTGTTGATCTGAGAGTGTGTGAATGAATGACAAACAATTTGGACGAATAAATCTTTAACAGCAATGGCAGTAAACTACTGTGAGAATGGCATCTATTCCCAGCGACGAATGGCTAGCCCTGCTTCTGTCCAGCTTATATATGCTCCTTTCCACTTCGATGCCATCATCATTCATATTTGAATTTGAATTGAAAGGCGCGAAAAAATAGCATGTGAGGACACGCGATTTGAATTGGATGACGTTATGTAAGGAAGATGAGAACGTAAGCAAGATCTGGACCGTTTATTCCTTATGAACAGTGTTTTCATATGGGAGAAGAAATCACAGCGGTTGGTTCCTTATGAACAATGTTTTTAGTGGAACAGTATTATAAGTTATATAGACTCAGGCTACGATACCACTACCAAATAGAAAATTTCATGTTTAAGTGATTTGAGCATGAGGCTTTGCCATGAAGTTGGTTCAGAAAAGTATAGGCTTTTACAATGCACATAGGCCTATATGATGATCCGACTTAAAATTATGGTGCAAGAGCTACCTTTTCTGTTTTGGAAGTTACAGGCAACATTTATAGGCATTTACTATATCATAATAGACTAGAACATGGTTGTTAACTAAAATTCAGGACTAAAAACTGAAATAAAGGAAAAATAACCCCATTGTTATAAGCTGATAACTATAACTCAAGGAAAACAATATGAGGGTTTGTTTCTGAAACACTAACTGCACATTTAACTTGAAACCGAGATGACCTTGATTGCAATTGAATGGATGGAAAAGTCTTCCCTTTGATTGAAAGGGAAACTGAGTTTGGGCTAGAGATCTCAGCAAGAGAGGCCTGCTTTTACATCCAAAAAGAAAAATTTAATGAGCACAGGAAGAAGTACATATTTAGAAATAACCGCTAATACAGGAAAAACCAAAAATAAGAGTAATATCCTCTTGTAAAGCCATTAAGCACAACAAAGTCAATAATTGAATTGCTAATGCATACAATTACAGTGTAACATAGAAACTAAGAAGCAGCTAACCAGTCAATAACCTATTGTGCTGAAAAATGAGAAATGTCGTCTAAAATAATTACATCCATTCCATCAAAACAACGGTAACATAAATTTACAATCGATTCTGGATAGTACTTTGACAAAGCTACCATACCATTGGTGTTGAATCTGTTAAAGCTTCAAAGGAAATAGCTCAGAGAGGACCGAGTAAAAGTCAAAAGATTTTAGACTTAATTAACTACTTCCATTAAAGCAGGCAAGATGTCTAGTCTTCCAATAAATTACTCAGTTCCCTTCAACGTTTAATCTGGTTTGTCTATTTACAATATTAGTCAATAATAAAATTATAATATTATTACAATATCATAATATGAAATCCCATGATATTCTCTTAGATATATTATTTGTAGTAGGACCTATTTTGAGAGTGAGTTTGGGTACTTAATGCACATACTTGAGATCACCAACATAGAGTGCCATTATGAATTATCCTATAGACTATTCCCTCTAGCCATTTTTATAAGCAACTTTTTTTTTATTGTGCAAAATAAACTAGCGGTTGGGATTAGTTAAAAACAATAAATGTGTCAAAAATTTCATGTCTTTTCTAAATATGCCTCTATTTATAAAAATAGCGTAGGAGAGATAATGAGTATAAAATAAGAAATAGAATGAGTAATAAATAATTAAATAAAAAAGAATTAGTGGCTCGTTAATATAAAGATATATATTTAATAAAGATAAAAAAGAAAAGAAAAATCAAATTTTGATACGAAAAAAAAAGTTGGGAGTAACTGCTTAAGCCCAATTTACATGAGCTGATGAGTGTGTGTTTGGCAAACCTCCAAACCATGGTTTCAAACCATGGTTTGCACAACCCGAGACAAAACTCCTCTCACACACTTACTTCGTAAGTCGTAAAAGCTATTAAAAAAAATTAATCCAAACACACATTCAAATTCAAGCGTTTGACTCCTTGTGGTTTTTTTTTTTTTTTTGCAAGACAAAAAGTCCAAACAAGCAAAGTTCAAATTCAAGCGTTAACCTGCAAAGACCCAAAGTGGACCCTTCAGATTCCAAATTTTTTCCAAAAGCTAACGAAGGGCTGGTGCGGGACAGCTGCAACGAAAGTATCACGGCAATTCCCAAAAGTCACAAACGCGGCACGACTTGACTTCACTCGTTGGAGAAGCAGAGCATTGCAACACGGCAAAATATAAAAATAGGAATTTGAAGCTTCTATTTTCATTATTGAGACCTTAGCTTCTGTGAGGCCTATTGCTTTCGCTTCCCTCCACATCGATCCAGGTTTTTTCTTCTCCTTTACTTGTGCCTGAAGTATATTTTTCACAGCAAAATATTTGCTGTTTTCTTATCTAGTGCTGTTGATTGAATCTCCTACTTGCCTACCATACTGTCGTAGATCTCATAATACTTAAACAATTGGAATTTTTTTTACTTTAATTTCTGAAAAACTTAGTTCCATAACCTTCGAAGATATGGCTGGACTACTTTATCTCTTGACTGAAGTGTTCATTTATTTTAAGAATTGTTTTGAAGATCAAATTAACGGAGGAAGTCTGCAGATCCCAAAGCTGACAGTTTTGCGATCTCTGTGAACTATCTTCCCTTCACATCCCGGTTTTCATACTTTCATTCTTCTCTTTTTTACTGTTTTGAGAGCATTTTTATCTGAGTTGTTATGCTTTGTTTAAAGAAAAAACTCTGCAACTACCTTATTGGCTTTCAGATGGATGTTTTGAAAAAAAAAAAAAAAAAGTACCAATTTGATCTTAAAAAATGAAAAAAAAAAAAAACTAAATGTTTTGTTATTTTCGGCTTCATTGAACTTTTAGGTAGCTAACTTTGAGCAATATTTTTTTTAATTTTACTTCAAATAAAAACCTATCATATAAGCAGCGTTACTTATGACACTCGCATTAAGAATAGATGGAGTGAGAAATGCTACACCCTTTTTCTATAAAGTCATATTCATAAGAAATATAATAATTACCCTTCAACAATATCTTTTTACTAATGGAAAGAAAATAAAATAAAAAAGTTTTTGTTATGGATACATGTGAAGAACCTGTGAGCTATTTCTCTTGCTTACCACCACTTCCACCAGGTTAATACTATCCCCTTGCTTCATCTCACTGATACTCTGTTTTGCAGGCATTTTCCCAGAATTATATTTTCAGGGTTTTCTTCTGGCAGGAAAAATTGTGCAAAAAAATTTGTTAATTTCTGGTTTTTTCTAGTGTAGATCTAATAAACTTTTGCTTGCTCTTTCTATGAACTTGGTTTCAGGTTGCTGAAGGTTGGATCTAGAAATTGCTATCAAATGGATGGAAACATTGCTTTAACGCTAATAGAAGCCTTACTGATACTATTGGCTTTATCAATTTCCATGGCTAACAGATTCATCTCTCCTTCCCTTTATGATAACCAAAGTACTGTTGCTGTTGATGATAGGTATGTAGCTAGCAAGCTAGCTTCTTGTATGATTTTCTCCTATAACCCGATATTTGTTGATAGTTTGTTTCTATCTCTCCAGTTCTAAATATGATGTGATTTTAGCTCAAAGGGATTCTCCTCTTGCAACCAAGTATGACATCTTTCTTAGCTTTAGGGGGGAAGACACCCGAGACACTTTCTCAACTTATCTCTATGAAGCACTTTGCAATGCAAAGATTCAAACTTTTATGGATCACAAGCTCCACAAAGGAGATCATATCTCACCAGTTCTTCTGAAAACAATAGAGGAATCAGATATATCTTTGATTATTTTCTCAAAAAATTATGCTTCTTCAACTTGGTGTATGGATGAGCTTGTTCATATCATGAAATGTAAGGATCAATATGGAAGAACTGTCATCCCTATTTTCTACAACGTAGATCCATCAAATGTTCGCAAACAAGATGGGAGTTTTGGAGATGGATTCATTAAGCTTAAGCAGAGATTTAAGCACGACCAAAGAAGAGTACAACATTGGACAAATGCTTTGAACCAATCAACAAATCTATCTGGGTGGCATTCAAAGAATTTCAGGTAGCTTCAACATAGTTTTCCCTTATTGTTTTCTTTCTTGGGGCATTAAACATGATCATTTTTTGAATTTGTATTTGTTTTAGGCCCGAACCCGAACTTACTAAAATGATTGTGAAGGATATTTTGAGCAAACTGAGTAACAATTCATCCTTTCATTTGGAAGGATTAGTTGGGATTGGTCATCAGATTCAGAAAATTGAAGAGTTACTGAGTGAAGCTCGCATTGTGGGGATATGGGGTATGGGTGGTTTAGGCAAGACCACTCTTGCAGGAGTTGTATTCGATAGGTTGAAAGCTCAGTTTGAAGCTTTCTCATTTGTTGGAAATGTGAGAGAACGACTAGAAAAAATTGGATTTGATGAATTATTGGAAAAATGCCTTAAAGAATTGTTAAAAGATGATGATATGAAGGCTTGTAATTTAAGATCAACTTTTGTGGCAAGAAGACTTCGCCATAAAAAAATTCTTCTAGTACTTGATGATGTGCATGATTCTATAGCAATTGAAGATTTAATCAAAGCATGTGGCTCGTTTGGAGAAGGAAGTAGAATAATTATCACATCAAGAGACATGCAAGTGCTTAAGAATACTGATGCTTCAACATATCATGTTCAGAAATTAGAGTTCTCTCATGCTCTACATCTCTTCAGTTTGAAAGCTTTTAAGCAAAATGAGCCATCAAAAAGCTGTTTGGGGTTATCAGAGCGGGCAGTGCATTATTGTGACGGAAATCCATTAGCCCTAAAAGTCTTGGGTTGCTTTCTTCATGGAAAAGGGAAAAAAGAATGGGAAAGTGCTTTGGAAAAACTAAATCGAACTCTTCACCAGGGCATTTTGAATGTGTTGAAATTGAGTTTTGATGGGCTTGACGATATACAGAAGAGTTTATTTCTTGACCTCGTATTTTTCTTGGAGGAAGTACGGAGTATTTCTATGGATTGGACAGAACATCTATCTGGTTCTGCACATATTGATATAAGTGTACTTAGAGATAGATCCCTCATTTCAGTGGATGAATATGGTTCTATTCGGATGCATGCTCTTCTAATAGATATGGGGCTTGAAATTTCTAGGCAGCAAGTAATATCTAACCCTGGAAAACCCATTCGACTAAGGAGGCCCGAGGATATTTATCATCTTTTCAACAATGACAAGGTAATATTTTATTTTTTAAGTTTCTATTATATTCTTTAGTTTCCTCATATTTTATTTTCTTGTATGTGTTTTCCGAAAAGGTATTTGTTTATTCATTAAAATCTTTGGTGAGTGCTAACATATGCCTAATTAGATTTTTGAAGGCAAAAAAAATACTTTATTGGCTAAAATTAATTGGGCATGCATGGCCTTTAATTTCTGTCAGGTGTGATTTATTATTCTTCATACACTTTGAAATTTTCACCTTTTTAAGCTGAGATAGAATATTGCTGGCTAGTACGACGCGTTATTCTAACTTCTAAGATATATGAAATCTAATACTCCCGCGCGTTTTATTAATAAAAAATTTAATATTACAAAAGGGTCACATGAAATTTTTTTCACCTTCACATTATGGAATTTGAATATAAAGAAAATTTCAAAAATTTTATATAGGTGTTCGTTAAGAATTACTATCAATTATATGAAGTATAAACGTGGACATTTAAGCAAGTTCGTACAGTTGTCCCCCTAGCCAGTGTGTATACTTGTTGTAACCAATTTATTCGTTTATTTATAGTAAAGATAAAATGGATCGTTTTTTTAGTTTTGCCAGAAAAATGGATCATTTGGATAAAGTGCACAAAAGCATATTCATTTTTTCTAAGAGAAATATATTTAATTGTTCCATTTGTTATTTAATCACGTTTTACATGTTAGTTAATCATTTTGCCCCATAATTTGATCACAAGGGGCTGAGGCAATTCAATGCTTATCATTAGACATGTGCAAGATAAAAAGAATTACATTGACAATTAGTGATTTTCAGAATATATATGACTTAATATTAGCCAAGACTATTGTGACGTGTGTTATTTTAAAAGATAAAATTAGTGAACCAGATATATTTATATATCTCGATGCCATAACGCGGTCCACATGGTTCCTGGCTTCATATCTTGTCCTCATTTTGTGGTGCCTAAGATTCGTAGGGATTCTCATTTTTCGATACCTTGTAATTGGTCTTGTCGTTAGTCTTTAGTTCATGTTTTCTATTTATTACAAAGTCATGTTTGATAAGTATAATTACATATATGCTTTTATAGTTATATTAAATATCTACGCATGAAAGCATATAGGTACACGTACTAGTGTTTATGCATGTTTATGAGTTTTTAGAAATTCATTTATTAAAAGGGAAATATGAATAGTAAGAATTTTTTGAATGAAATGCTCAATGTTGTAATTAATTTGGATATTTCTAATGGCAAATATATTTAATTGTTCTACAGTATGTTTTTGGTCATTTTTTAGGTATTGATGATTGTGTTTCCTTGATTTGCTATTATATTTAGGGGATTGAGGCAACTCGATGCCTCGCATTGGACGAGAGCAAGATGAAAAGGATTACATTGAAAGCTAGTCATTTTCAAAAGATGCATAACTTGATATTTTTAAAAGTTTACAAGTCTGATTGGAGAAAGCCTTCAGCATTGAATGTTTGTGGAGATTTGGATTATCTTTCAGAAGAATTAAGATTTTTCATTTGGGAAGGATATCCACTACCCTATGTGCCATTACATTTGTGTGCTGAGAATCTTGTTATACTTGAAATGCCTAATAGTAATATCCGACAACTTGTAAATGAAAATCAGGTATGTCTCATTTTTTATGTGTCCTATTTGTCCCCACTTAGTGATTATAAGATGTTGCATGAAGCATTTGTGTGCTGAGATTCTTGATTAAAATTGTTCGGACTGTTATCTAGTTTATTTAACAATGCTTCTCTTTGTTTTTTCAGCATTTTCCAAATTTAAAGAGAATCATTTTGGAGGATTCAAAACATCTCAATACACTCCCAGATCTTTCTCATACCCCTAAGATTAATTATGTGGATCTTATGGGTTGTGTGAATTTGGTTCAAATCCATTCTTCAACACTCCCTATTAATGATGTCATTTTCTGGGTAAAAAATGATGGGCCAAAGCAAATAAACATTGGGGGAAGTATGAAAAGGACAAGGTCAGGGTTAGTAATGGTGCACAATTATCTGAATTTTGGCGAGATGTCATTTCATAAACTGACAATGAAGGTGTTGGCATGTGGTGACATCATATGTGGTGTTAGATTCAAACATGTGATGATGCCATTAGAAGAGATAGCAGAATTGAGAAAGGGGACTCAAAGTTTGGCATCTCTACTTCCATTTGTTAGGATAGTTGATTGCTTAAAGAATCCAATTGAGTTTGGGCATGATTTCAACCAACAATATACCTATGATATTGATTGTTGTTATGATGTTGATCAAGATTTATTCGGTGGTGAGTTCGAATTTAGTATGGATTTGAGGGGTGATAGAGGAGAAAGGGGTGTGGTGGGGCAATTGGGAAGACAAATGATTAATGATAGCCCTCATTTCTTTCAAGATGGCAGAGAGAGGGAGGAAGAAGAAAGGTATAGTAAGAGTACTTCATTAATAGAAGATGAAGAAGAAGAGGACGATGAGTTAATAATAATGGAATATTGTGGTAGTAACAGTAATACTTTATTCACAAGACTTCCTGACAGCATCGCTCGCTGGTCATTACTGAGGAAACTAAAATTAAAGGAGAGTGATATTATTGGAAATGCAGGTTGCAGCATTCCTCAAGTTTCAGTCCTAAAGTCACTTATTGCACACTCTCATGATCATTGTTCCACAAGGATTCAACCTCTCTTGGACTTTAAAGCCTCTTTCGCCGACATTTCGCCATCACGCGTTTACGGTCGTCCCACACGTATCACTTACTGCTTGTGGTGGGTCCCATATCAATATACTAGGCGCAGTTTGTTCCTGGGTTATGAAATTAATGGGTCAATGGATGAGAACCGCTGTGGTCGTAAGATTGCACTATATTGGGGAACAGATTAATTATTATTTAAAGTTTTCAGCTCAACGATTATTATTTGAATTTGTCTGAATATTTATCCTCAGGTGCTTCAATTTAATTTGTTTCTATGTTTTAAATTTTTTAATCAAACTACACCTTAAAATATCCTTTTGTTTTTTAAGAATTTGACTAAGATTATTTGGGGGAATGAATGCATTTGCGTTGGGTGTGATTTATTTCGTTTTCTAAAACTTTAAAAATGTGGTATAAGTAGCACTAATAGTAGTATACTCCGTATTAACAAAAGTTCCAGTAATATAATCATCTTCCATTGCTTCTCAATCTCCTTGGGAAAATTAGATCCAATGACTTAGAGCTAATGATATTTATTGGGAATTATCACAAATGTTGGAATTATTCAAAAGGATTATAACCAAAATATAAATTTAAAAATATTAAATTACCTTTGATTAAACTTCCTATTTTCTCTCCTTCCATCTCTATGGCATTCAATTTTAAGAGTAACTGAAATTTTATTTTGCACAAAAATTAAAATTGACAAAATCATCATCTTTTTAACTTTAACTAACATATGCCTAATCATATCATCAATATATCATTTAATTACTAACATAGATACTGGCCCATTTAAATTATTCAGTTTTTTTTTTTCTGATTTATAATAATCCAGGGAGGCAATGCTATTAGAGGTGATAAAAAGGGCCCTTCAAGAGGCCCTTTTAAGCCCAGCTAAAGAAAAACAGTCATTCAAGAGTCAGCCCTATAGGGCTAAAGCTATTTTAACAATTTTTATTATTTTTTTCAGTTTTTAAAAAAATTATAACAATGAAAACCCTGATTTAACACATAAATGATGTCAAAATTAGGAGGTAAACAGTATGCATGATGCAACAAATAAACACAGTCACTAAATCATAACCAAAGGTAAACTATTGTCGACATAACACAATTATAAATAATTAATGAAAAGATTTTAAAAAATTAAAAATACTTCTTATAAATATATCTTGAAAAGTGTAAGTAGTCAACAAAATAAACAACGCAAGATATAAACAAAACAATCACTAGAAAATAAGTGAAAAAAAATACAAGATTGATAAGAATACTTATAAAATAAGAAATATCTTTTATAAGTTTTTAATTTTAAGGATTCTTAATACAAGACATTCTTATGAAATTTAATTCTAAAAAAGATAATAACAACTAAATATTTGCAACATTATTAACAAAGTATAAAAAATCAATAATATTATTATCATATAAATAGTTTTTAAAAATTAAAAAATAAATACGGGTTTAAAAGGGCTGGCCCTTGACCCTACAGGGACGACCATTTTAGGCCCTCTTTCATTTTTAATGTAAAAATCTTAAACTTGACCCTTACAAATTTAGGGCCTGATGTTTTCCGACTCTAAATGGTGTATACCATTCTCAACTAAAAAAATAATAAATTATCTAGACTTTTTTAAGTATATTAATATTACATGGTTTTTAGTAAAAACACATTAAATAGATCTTTATTTTTTAAACTCACATAAATCTATTCTGACATAAAAATAAAATATGCGAACCGCCTTTGAATTGTTTAAAATTGCATATATTTTTTTAAATTTTTAGATGTATATAACCTTTCTTTAACATTTATAATAAATTATAAAATATTTTGATTTTTTCTAAAAATTATATAATTTTTATTTTCAATTAAAATTTGTGTCAATTTTAAAACTTATAATTTTGACAAAATCGAAAGATGTTTGTGTTATTTTTTTCAATAGATACCTACGTAAGAGGTTAAAAAAATAGAGAAATTGCATTTAATTTAATGAAATTTAAAAATTCATATTATTTTTTAAAATAGAATGTCGAGAAAATATAGGAAGTTTAATCTAGGACAATTTAATAGTGAGTTTTTATTTTAGTAATTGGTCATTCTAAATAATTAGAACTTTTATAATCTTTTCTAATAAATATTATCTATTTTAAGACCTTTGTTCTAATTTTCCCTAAATACTTCCTGATTTTCAATATAAGGCCTATTAATTTAATTTTTGATCGGAGTTATGGTTTTTTTTTTTTCCGATGGAAGGAAAGTAGCATGAGTTTTCAGTACTTACCTTGTTTGATGAGGTTTTATTTTTTTAACTGAATAATACACACATGCATGTGATATCAATTAAAACAATGTAGTAATAAATAAAAACTAGGGAAATTCCCTAAAAAATACCATCAAAATAAGTAAATCCCAAATCAACGCACCGCATTTACAAAATTCCGGTTTAGTGCTATGTCAGTAAGGATGATTGTGCTGTGTTAGCTAAAAGACGAAGATGTGAAAAAAGAAACTGGAATTGTTAATCTAGAACTCAGAGTTGTTAATCAAGAAGCTCATGTTGTTATTCTGAAGTAGTGAGGGAGGACTGAAGGGCAAATTCGTCTTTTCGCCAACACAGCACTGTCATTCATACTGACACAGCACTGAACCGCAATTTCACAAATTTGACACACTGATTTGGGATTTACCTATTTTGATGGCATTTTTTAAGGATTTTCCCAAACTAAAAACTATTTGTACTGTGAGATAATGCAGCGCTTGCTCGGTGAAGTTTCGTGGGTAATTTTTGGCAATTACAGGAATGGGTTTTCAAATCTCGAGGATATTGAAAAATTTAATTTTTATAGTTTTAAAAAATAATAAGAAATGAATTATATATATAAACCATAAAACTAATAACACTTGCTTCTATTTAAAGCTTAAGCTATTTAATGGGAGGATTCAAACTTTCTACATCTTTTTTATGCGTGAGAAAATCCCTTTGCCATATCTATATTCACAAACAGATTAGCGTGAACAATCACTTAACAATCTATATGGAATAATGCACCTTCTTGTTCGAGTCCATGCAATATAACCTGACCTATAACATTCTTCTATTTTTCAACTTAGCAATTAGCAATAGCAATTATGAGACACTGTTTCAAAATTCAGCAGGTGGGGGAGGGGGTAAATCCCGTAAGTGATCCAATAGTCATAGAAAAGAAAGCTCGTACTGAAATTAAGAAGATAAAATCACTAACTTTTGAATCCCTTCGGCCAATATGGTGAACCTGTAAAATAAAACTTCAGAGTGCTCTCACTAATTAGTTCAAGCTTTGTCAGAAATTAGCTTCTCAATCATGTCGGCTGCTTCTTGAACTGTTGTAATTTTCTGGGCACTTTCTTCTTCCACGCTAATACCAAACTCCTCTTCAAGTCCCATCACAATTTCAACCTGCACAAATTTTGGAAAGCAAGTCAAAATGATTGAACGGCGCGACATATAAATGGTGTTTTCTTGCACCAGAATCGTGTTAGACATGTTTTGCAGCAAAAAGTGATAAGGACTCCAGACTAGGAAACCTGAAGCAATAAAAAAACAAAAGAACCAAATATGACCAGCTAAGGAGCTTTTTTTTTCTGAGTTAAAGCGGCAGGCATTATGCGCCTAAAGTTACAAACAAGATTGAACCCGCGACTTCCCACTTAAAGGAGAGCTCTCATGCCACTAAACTACAAACTGAGGAGTCTGATTCAGGATACAAGAACTGCAAAGACATTGCCATATGATAGTCCTGTTACTCCCATACACCACTCAACAACCAGCTTTTACAGGCCTAATCAGCAATCAATATGGGCCAGTAAGTAACCCAGTTCTGAGAAGGGGTAAAATAACTTAGACTCGGGCCTTTGGACCGACTCCATGTGAAGAATTAGGAGTTTTGGATTTCTACTTGGAGTTTCAACTAAGCTACTCTCTTGAACTATATATTAGGGCGACATATCCCCTCTTGTTTGGGGAGAGCTGCTACAATCAATTGATGAGAATGTTCAAATATTTTATAGCATTAACAGCACAAGGTCAAATGGGACATTACCGTGTCAAGAGAATCAGCTCCAAGTGTAGCAAATTTGGACTCTCCATTGACAGTGGAGTCAGGTGGTAGTGCCAATTGTTTCCTGACTATCGTGCACACCTTGTCAACTGTCTCTGGTTTAGCCTGCTCAAAATTCAAAATTTCATGCTGATCACATCATATGATTACTTATTACAAAAACTCAGCCTACGATACCACTACCAAACAGAAAAATTCATGTTTAAGTGATTTGAGCATGAGGCTTTGCCATGAAGTTGGTTCAGAAAAGTATAGGCTTTTACAATGCACATAGGCCTACATGATGGTGGTGCAAGAGCAACCTTTTCTGTTTTGGAAGTTACAAGCAACATTTATAGCCATTTACTATATCATAATAGACTGGAACATGGCTGTTAACTAAAAGTCAGGGCTAAAAACTGAAATAAAGGAAAAATAACCCCATTGTTATAAGCTGATTGTTATAAATTGATAACTATAAATCAAGAAAAAACAATGAGGGTTTGTTTCTGAAAAACTTACAGCACATTTAACTTGAAACCGAGATGACCTTGATTGCAATTGAATGGATGGAAAAGTCTTCCCTTTAATTGAAAGGGAAACTGAGTTTGGGCTAGAGATCCCAGCAAGAGAGGCCTGTTTGTGCATCCAAAAAGAAAAATTTAATGAGCACGGGAAGAAGTACATATTTAGAGATAACAGCTAACACAAGAAAAACCAAAAATAAGAGTAATATCCTCTTGTAAAGCCATTAAGCACAACAAAGTCAATAATTGAATTGCTAATGAATACCATTACAGTGTAACATAGAAACTAAGAAGCAGCTAACCAGTCAATAACCTACTGTGCTGAAAAATGAGAAATGTCGTCTAAAATAATTACATCCATTCCATCAAAACAACGGTAACATAAATTTATAATCGATTCTGGATAGTACTTTGACAAAGCTACCATGCCATTGGTGTTGAATCTGTTAAAGCTTCAAAGGAAATAATTCAGAGAGGACCTAGTAAAAGTCAAAAGATTTAAGACTTAATTAACTACTTTCTATTAAAAGCAGGCAAGATGTTTAGTCTTCCAATAAATTACTCAGTTCCCTTCAACGTTTAATTTGGTTTGTCTAGTTAGAGACCAAAGATTTGAGCAAATATGTCAGTCATATTTGTAGAGGAAAACGAGTACGAAAGCCTCACTTCCTACAAAATACAACACATAACCCAAAAACGCAGGCGCACAATCATATTCCACCAAAATCTGAGACATGAATAAATCTCCAGCTCAATCTCACAAGAGATAAAAACGGTAGGAGTTTCCAAAAACAGATTATCAAGTTCAATTAACACTCTGTCTACTCTAATACATAATGCACATAAGAACCAGAATTAAATGTGTTCCAGGTGAATGCATACGATTCTAACAGATTTAACACAGGATATAGACTAAAAGACCGTGACCACACAATTTACCAATACTATCGCCAGCGAAATCTAGGTAAATCAAGCGGCGAAGCAAAGAAAGAGGAGAAGAAAGACGTGAATTGCAATACCGGCCTGTGCTTGAAACGGCAGGAAAGAGAGGTCGCGGAGATGTTGGTTCCAGTTGTGGAGGCCATTTCTGGGAGAGATCTGAGATTCGAAGAAAGGAAAAAAAGATCAGAGAAAGAAGGGAAGGTGAAGGCGGAGGCCACGAAGAGCGTGTGCGTCTGTGTGGGGTTTTTAGAAATGAGGCAAAAGTAGGTCTTTATAGTTGCCGTCATATGCGTCCAGCTTTGTAACTATCGAGGTTCATGGACTGTGTTTGGCTTCACTTTTAGGCCGCCCCATGTATTAGCGGGCATCAAGCATGATTTAATTTATAATTATAAGGTAATAGGTTTAAATTTATCGATATGAAAATTTTATTAGTAAGCAATCGATAAGCATCTTTGTAATCATTCTTTTAAATTCAGAGGTATGCCCTAATTTGATGAGCTTCGAGACCCAACTCACATAAATATTTGTTGTATAAAAAAAAGAGAGTTATGAATTAACTAACTAGAATTAGATTTAGTGAGAGGATTAGTCTGGGCAAGTCAAGGTTTGAATTGTATTAAGAGAGATATCCACATTTTATAATTCAAACTAAATTGGTTCAAATAAATAGATAAAAGGATTATAACAACAATTAAACTAAATAATTTTTGCAAGATGAATCGTTTTTGTTTTATTATATAGCTTGATAGGATATTAATTAAGCTTTCTCAATTTCACGTTTTTTTAAAGTCATTAATTATTATGAAAGAAAATGTAATATAAGTTTTAAAAAATTCTATTTAAATATGGGTAAATCATAAATTTATTTCATTTTCAAACAAATTAATGACCTAATTATCTCTTAGTTTTGGTGAGATGATTAGAAGTGTTTTATAATAAGAGTCAAAGAGAGTACTACCCACTCTGGGCCCTAATATAAAAGTTGGTTGGAGGTTGTATTTAATTCTAAATATAAAATTTCAATCTTTTTTTTTTATTTTTGATATTCATAATATTTTTACAAATTAATTTATTTAACGTATAACTAATATATAATATTATATTATAAATAGGTATTTTAGGGATATCAAATTTTTTTAATCTATCCAAATTAGTCAAGTAGGCTCCCCCCCCCCCCACCAACCTAGTAGTTATTATATTTATAATATGAAAATGTAGTTATTAATAAAATCATGAGAAACAAAACTTTGAACTTATGTCTACAGAAAATAAGAATCATATTTTTATCAATTGAATAATCTTTTCTTATACAACCTGCGCATAATAATATATGTACTTTTGGTTGCGCGGATGGAATTCATCATTGCAAAAGCTTGTCAGTAGCTGATTGAACCATTCAATTTTTATAATAATCAGGAGAGCTTTTAAAGTGTTAGGAAGTTTAATGTGAGATGTTATATACTTTATACTATTCCAATATATTTCATGATGAAGCGTGCCATTAACATATTTCAAGGGGAAAATTTTACATTAACAAGTTTATTATTGATGCGGAAGAGATGAATTAGAGCACTAAAACTCTTTTTGTGCAATATTTGCTGAGCATTATTACTCTTTGTCTATAAAAATTTATTAAATTCTTCTGAACGATAAAATTTTTTTAATGAGGTGAGAGACTTTTCCAAAAAATTTCCTATTTCTGAGACATGTTTAATTGTATTTTGTAATTGAATAATATAATTAAGAGACATGGAAATTTGATTATTTTTATTATAAAAAATCTAAAATATCAACAACAATTTATTTTTTTTTTTTGTCGGCATTTTTCAATTTACTTTATTAACTCTTGATTTTATGAGTCATAATATAATTATAATGTGTTTTGTATGTGATGGCGACAATATGATACAGCTTATTCATGGAAGGAATTCTTTAACCCTATATAAAATCACTTTAACGTCTGTTTGAATTAGCGATAAAAAAATATATATGAGAAAAAATTTATTTTAATTTATGCGAACATATTTTTAAAATACTAACTCTAACAAGCATTTAGTATGTGTATTTCTATAATTTTTGCTAGAGTAGGACGTCTTTTTTATGTGTCAGCTGAGTCGTTAAGTTGGGGGTCGTGGTGACACGTGTGAGACGAATTTACTGTTGAATGGAATAATCTAGAAACTCCAGAATTGGTTGGCCCAACAAGCTATGTTCCATCGTATTCTTTCATTCCCAACAACTCATTTGAATTCATTTAGGGTGTGTTTGGTTTGAGGGGAGAGCAGGGGAGGGAGAGGAAGAGAGAAGGGGTAAATTATTTTTTTGGATTGAAGTTACTTAAATTTTAGGTGGGAATCCAAAATTTGAAAGGACTGAGAAGGTAAATTTTGGACGGGAATCCAAAATTTAAAAAAATGAGAGAGTAAATTTTGAGTTTTTTTTATCCAAAATTGTAATTTACCGTCCCTACCCTCCCCTCCCCCCTACCCTCTCCTCAAACCAAACACTCCCTTAGTGTTAGATAGAGTACAAATCTAGCATGAAGCTAAGGATTGGCATGCATATGACACCATAAATTTTATTAATTAAAATACACATGAATTTTTTTAAATGGGTCAAAAATGTTACAATCGCTAATTTAATCTTACAGCCGATATTTTTTTAGGGGTGAGGCCTACAAGATTCTCCATTTAGAAAAGTAATGAACATTAGGTTAAATTAACGGTCAAAGCATTTTTTCCATATTTAAAAAAAAAAAAAAACAAGAAGCTTATGTGCCTTTTTGCATTCAAACAAAATTTACGGTGTCAAACATAAATTCGTGAATACTTTATAAATAGGTTTGCACCTTAACACTTTTATCTAAATTCACTTTCAACTTGTCTCACTGAAACCAATAAAAAACTTTAACTATTATTAATTTTGTCTTAAAATTTAATAATTTTTCAAATTTAGTTTATTCAATTGTATATACTCTATATTATGAGTATAAAGATTACACAATAATAAATTAAGAGTAAAAGTATACACTAAAATTTAATGATGTGACTTAAATATGACAAAAAAACTTCACTCATCACTTATAAATAAGACAAGAAGGGTAACATTTTATGTTCAACATGCATACCAACTTCAAAACTTTAAGAGTGTCATTTTATTTATAGCTGATCAATAATACAACTTCAAGTAAATATGTGTGTGTATGTGAAGAGTTGAAGAGAGCAGATTAATCCACTATTTCTGTGAGCCTAATCACGTGCATTTCTGATGTATCATTAGTGCAATCTCAATATTTGAGTGCCTAATTAAGTGTTTTACTATCTACCCAGTCAAAAGCTTGCTTCTTCTAGCAAGCTATACATTTTACATGTGTTTGTATTAGTCTGGCGTGAGGCATAAAAATCTGATAGTAGTAATAATTTTGGGTGCTGTTACAAAGATTATAATTGAATTATCATGTAGGATTAAGACATATCTAGTAGACCGATGAAGCATCCCGATAGCCCACACATAATGGAATCATGGTGGTATTTAGACTAGAAAATCACCATGTAGGATTAAGACATGACAATAAAGGCTAGTTCAGTTGATAAGAAAGTTCGCTCATAACTATAAGGTAGTAGGTTTATATTCCACCAATGTGAAGATCTTGTAAGTGAGCGATCTGTAAGTACTTCTGTAAGCGTTCTTTAAGCCTGGAGACATACTTTAACATTGGTGAGCCCCCAGAACCCAACTCACCTAAACTTTTGTCTACTGAAAAAAATCACCATGGAGATAAGGAGAACCGGAGAAAAATGTTATATAGAAGTTATTCATTAGTCATCTTTAAAAATTCACTCCTACAAAAACCCATATTATCCATGTATGGGGTACCACTCTATACCTTATTATAAGTTATTTGAACCACATTTTTGCAAACCAAAAAAATCATTAAATAGATAAAATTTTTTATATTTACCTTTATGAAAGGTTACATATTTTGTCTCACATCCTTTGTATTTCTCTGCATTTACACCTGTCTCTCTCTTTTATCTTTCCTATAAACAGGGATAAAATTGACAAAACCTCATTTATTATCCTACAAGTGACTTATATTTTAAACACAATTTTTTGGGTACAAGTGACTTATAATAAGTTACTAAGTGGTAGCTACAATGATTTGAGCCCAAATGTTTCTCCTTATTTACATAATAGCCCTACTCACATTGGGTATGAACCCTTATATCTATCAAGAGTGGGCTAAATATATTCCTACATATCATAATAGATCAAAATCTACTAAGCATTTTCAACAGTACATAGATAAAAAATCAAATTAGGACAATTCTTGTACTGCCTAATTCTCTCTTTTCGTGTCTCTGGTTTTTAGCTAATCACTTTGTGTGGTTTTTAACTAAACCATTATGGCGCACACACAAGCATTGCCAATTCCTATATATTGAAGGGAAGACAATGATTGTCCATATTTTCTTTCTTGCATTGAAACACTTAATTGTCATCTATCTAATCATCCACGACTTGCATGAGATTATTTGCAAAACAGATATATAGTTTTCTAAATTAAGCGATTCTTATTATTTCTATAAATGATTCAACACGTAAATCAAATTGAATATTATTTGAAAAAGTTTTCTTAATATTTTGTTACCTCAAAATTAACCAGTAACCAACTGATAAAATAATTTGGTCCTAACAATTTCACCTTTTTTTTAATGCTTGACAAAACAAAAACCTATTATTTCAAGTATTTAGACTAGACAGAGGAAAAAAAACTACAACTTTTATAATCAGGATCTACTTATGCAATCGTTCCCTTTGTTGAGTTTTCCATCTAATCTTTTTTATAAGAGCCCAAGAACTGAATTATGCTATTTAAAAAAAACAATTAAAATTAGTTAGAAGTAATAAATATGTAGGAAGTGAACTATTTTTTTTCCAAACATACCCTTATTTATAGAAGGCAAGTAAAGGAGAGAAATAAAATAATAATAAGAGAAAGCATTTAAGAATATGTAGTATGAGAAAAAGATGAGAAGAAATAATAGAAAAAATCGAGGGTAAAAATGGTAAAAACACATTGAATGTTCAAACAATCACAAATGGGATCATATAAAAAGGACCAAGGCAATTTAAATTTCAAACTCTAATAAAGAAGATAAGAGGGAATATTTTCGGTTGGTCTTATTGAGCATTTCTAGCCTAGTTTTGATTACATGTATTGTCATCTAACACACATATTAATGTCTTGGGCGGTAGCATGGAATTGAGGGGAGTGGAAGTGGAACTAAAATCCTGAATTTGTGTGTTTGGTATGCCTGACATGAATCCACTTCTATGGAGAACCCAATTCCATCAAATATGATGGAACTCGGTTTCATTTCCATGGAACTCTAATATGTGACCATTATTCCCCTCATAATTTCTCCCTAAAAAACCTAAGGGCAATGACGAAGACGAAGACGAATGTGGATAGCAAATGGAGCTTCGCTCTTCAATTTGACATTTGTTTTCTCCTTCTCCATCTCATACTTCTAATTCAAGTGCTCAACCTTGTTCAATTTCATGTTAAACCTACCTGCCTTCCCCATCATTCATATTTAAGTACGCAACGACAAGGATGGAGATCTTTGCATGCTTCAATCATTTAATTTAAATGAATATTTACAATACTTCATTAGTGGTTTATCACACTTCATCAGTGGTTTATCACATTTCATCAGCTAGCTTTATCATAAAAAATCCCCATCGTCAACCACCGGAGCTCTGGTGGCCGGTAAGGTGTCGCCATCGACGAGGGTGCTAAGGCGTGGTTTTTTAAAAAAAATAAAGGATAGTATTGTAAAAACGCAACATTTCTAAATTCCATTTTGGCACATGCAGATCCATTTGGGATCACGTAAATTGGAGAGTTTGATTGTCTTTTTGTTATTATGAGAGTATTTGTATGGGATTTCCCATGTTAATATTATACTTCCTCTGATTCTAAGTATAAAACAGAGTTAACTTTTTTTTAAAGATTAAAGAAGCTAATAAGTTATTTAATTATATCATATATTATATATTTTTAGATTATATATTAGTTTATGAATGAAACTAATTAGATTTGAGAAAAAAATAAAAATAAAAATAAAAATATTTTAAAGTAATTTAATTAGCTTCCTTAATCTCTCCAAAAAATTCAACTCTATCTTATATTTAGGATCGGAGAGAGTATAGAATATTAATTAATATATTATTTAGATTATTAATTTTAAAAAATATTTTAAATACTGCTCGTGCAATATTTTAGTTAGTTTTTGAATAAAAGGAAGCAGTGGAGCGTAGCCGATGACACAGTGTGGTGCAGAGTACGATAGGAGATATTGGTCAAGCTTAAACTCTTCTATGCGCGCGGCCAGGCTCGCTTCAGACAAAGCTTCTCTTTTTTGGCTTTCCCATCTCTCCCTCTTCTCCCCCACGGAGGAGAGAGAGAGAGAACCTTCGAAGAGTCCATATTTTACGAGCGAGCAAAAATAGCATACCCAAGCAAAAGATAAATTCTTTTCTTCCCTGTCTTCTAGGGTTTTCGCTCTCGCCATTGTCGTCCTTACTCGCTGCTGTTTCTCCCTGTTTTGCAACGGCATTGCTCTGGGATCATCTGTATTTCCCTATTTGATTTCAATTTTCGGATTTCTTCCCCTTTTAAGAGGATTCTGATTGGTCTATTGGTCAATCCATTTTCTTTCCGGTCAAGGTGAAGTTCTGCTTGCTTACCGCGACGATTTCTGTTTTCCCTTTCACTTTTTTTTTTTTAAATTTCCAGATGCTTCATTTTTGCAAATACGTGGTTTGTATTTCGAGGCTTCTTTGATTGGCTGGTAGTTTTTGATGAAATCGGTTGTTTGGGTTTAGGTGTATTTGAATCTGATGTGACTGTTTTAATGTGTAGATATACCATTACCATATCCTGCTCTCAATGGTATGCTCGCTTGGGAGTGGGAGAATGGCAGTCATTGCAAGGCTTCTGGCTGCTGGGAGGTTCTCCCAACCTACGGCAGGTAGGTTGAATCGAGCTTTAGAATTTCTATTCTCCACGATGACTCTTTTTATTTGGTTGGAAAATGTTCTCTATATCCCTGAACTATTGCAAAATTACAACATTAGCGATAGGAGTTTGAATGATACCCGTTTGCCCCCAAGAACTATCACATAAGGTGAAACACTCATTTATCTGTCAAAGATTGGGCCTTTGAAAAGTAGTTTCAGCAGTTTGTCTTGGAAATAAAACTACTAATATCACTTTGAAAAAGACTAATTTCTCAGAATACAAATAGCATTAGATGTTAGTTTGGGGGGCATAGTATTTCATTTTGTATTTAGGCTGTAGTTCAGGGATAAAATCCACTTTCTCCTTTCTTGTGCGCCTATTAATTATGCTTGGCTTCTCATGCTTTCATAATATGTATTTAGCAAGGTAAGATATTCACGGGGTTTTGATTCTTTTTAACATCTGATCAACATTGTACTCCCTTGCAAACCTTTGGAAGAGGAGATTGCCCATCGGAAGTCAGCTGCTGAGTATGTTTTTAGAGGACTGCGAGATGCAGATGAAGCAAATTTGCTTGATGAAGAAGGTGGGGTTACATTCGTTTTCTTTAACATTGAATAGATGATTATATGACCATTTATTTTTGTTGAAAATATGCTTCTTCAATGCGCCATTGGTAGTTGCGGCTGCACTAGCTTGTTTTGTTTATTTTATTTTGCTATCCTGCTTCTGTACTTGGCTTTGGTTAAGTTTTATATGAATAACACTTAAAACAGGCATCACTTTACCCATCTACTTTTTGGCATTTTTGTTTGTTTGAATTTGTATGTATAACAGAAACTAGCATGTAGCTTCTAGAATGCTGGATTATTCAGGGTGATTAATTGTAGAGCTTCTCATTTAATTGAGTTTTATAACCCATAGCTATTGTAACTTTATTATTGAAAAACATTAATTCACAATGTGAAATTAGAAGGCGCTGCTAAAACTAACATTCTTTAACTAACCCAGGCTAATTTAATTTTTCCCCATGTATGAGTCAGTTATTTTGGATCGGAAAAATTTTGTGCCGGACTTGTTTTAAGATGCAAAAGTTTTCTAACTGTCTTCTCATACTTCATTATTCCTATTTGAACCTTGGTTTAGTCAATTGGCCATTTATATCTCTATATTGCCCAGCTACACAACCATTTATTATCCTTTCTCATAATCTAGCCAAATCAGGAAACTTTAAAAATTGATTATATATTTTGTTTTTATATATTTCACTTAGCTTACAGTTTTGCACCTGACAAGGAGGAACTGGTTAGGTTCTTCAATCCCAGCTCACGAATTGAAAATATGGGATGTTCATGTTTGCCTTTTGTGTCTCCTTTTTTATTTGTTGGCTTTTCATACGACTGCTTAGGGTTTTTTCTATTTCAGATATGCATGTGTATGGGTTGAGGCCTATGTCTGATCCCTTGCAGCTGGTAAGGTTCGCCTCTCATTCACGTTTTTTCTAATCCATGTTAGCGGCATTAAAATTTTGTTACTGAGAATAGAGTGCATTCAATATTATGTTATTGAGTGTGCGTTTGGATTAGTTTTTGGAGAATAACTTTTACGATTTACGAGGTAAGTATGTAAGAAGAGTTTTGTCTCGGTTTGCAGAAAAGGGCTTCTAAAACGACGGTTTTGTGGTTTCTCAAACACTCACTGAGAAATACTCCTGAAAACTGTAGCCTAATAAATTCTGGTTATCTTAATTTTTATATATTCAGTTCAGTCCAGTGTTATGATTGCGGCCAGCTGTATTTTTTGTAAACAATTAAACACTTATGACCCTAGCCACCATGTACTGTTGATATTTGGAGTAAATGATACGATAATCAAATCTGCATTTGTGTGCATGCACCACGTAGGGAATGGGGCAGAGTACTTACTGCATTCTTTAAGCTCTGTAAGTTGTCACTATTGTGTAAGCTCTTTGCTTTTGCATGTGTGCTACCGGTGCATTCTTTGATACCTTATTATTCAACTTTTTTTTTTTTGGTGAAATGCTTAATTCCTTTTTAAAATTATATGATGTTTAGCGAGGCCAAAGCTTATAGCCGCTTTGGCCTCTTTCTTGATTATATTCATTGGGAGTTTTTCTTGTATGCCACTTGAAGAGGGCTCCTGTTTTTGATGTAGCTTCTGTTGGTCAACAGTAAAACAATTTTTGCTTTTGACCTTCTTCTCCTTAAATATTGTCATACTCGTCACAAAGGCAGCATTCTGCATTGTTCATTGGAAGAAATTTTTTCCGTTCTAAATTGTATGATTGATTGATATATGTAAATATTTGTGTGTGCTGACATTATCACGTTGATAATAAAGTACTTTCACTTAATATAATTGATGGTTTGTATAATTTTGAAGGTATGTTGTAATGCTTGCAAGAAGCCCATCCAGGCCAGCCAATATGCTGCTCATGCAGGTAGGACTGGACTTTATTTCTCTTTTCTCCTTTGCATGAGGTCTGAAAATTAACAATCTGTTAGCATTTGGCATTAATTTTCATCTTTTATCCACACAAAATTCTGGGCATCTATTTCTGTTAGTTTCATATTTTGTATAGGCCTGCATATGGTGCTGGCTATTTTATAATCAGCTTATTTTTGGGCTCTTTTTGTATGCCAAAAGGATATGAAATCACTAATATTGGTTTTTGCTTTTTTTTGGGTCTCTCTTTGCCCCCGATTCTTCAGAACTTTGTAGGTCATCAAAGTATACAGAACAAACTATTTTGGAGATTGATGGCAGCATGGGTTATCGAAAGCCCTCAAGGAAAGAAAAGAAAAAGTTATCATCAACTTCTTGCGCTAGTATCCACATGTTAATAATAAAATTAATTAATAAGCTGCACATATTGTTTAGTGCTAAGTTCCATGTCAGATTTTAGCCTAACTGCCTGGTATTATTTATGTAGTCCTTTTATGTCCTTTTATCTTCTTGAAGTGATGTAAAATTATCTATTTACGTTTGAAAATACTGTGTAATTTTTGCGTCTTTTGAAAATAATTTTCTATATACTTTAAAACTTTATTTCAGCATTCTCTAGTTCTAGTCTCATGCTAATCACAGTTAGGATTAATATAAATTTTTGTATCTCCTAACCTGTCAAAGACCAAGCTCCAGCAGCTGGGGAGCAGGGAAGGGCTGATGCTGTAGATTACAATGGTACATGTCAACAACAACCTCCCTCCCCCCTGGTTTTTTTGTGCTGATGGTTAAATCAATTTGCTGCATGTATCAAGCTTTGCTAGGCTAAATCAAAGTTAATCAGTTTCTAAAAAAACACAATGGCATCTGGACCAGATAAATGTGATTACTGCTATGCTCATAACTTCTATCTGATTTAATTACTCTGGTCCTTTCCTCTTCCAACAACCAAATAAATTACAGCTATGCCTTCAGCATGATTTTTCTTCCCTTTGATTCCTCTTGCCCCCTTTTGCTCCTGGAAAAATATCACTGTGGGAAGTGCAGCTATTGATTAATAATATACCTAAAGATATGGTTTTCGACAGAACACAATGGCGTCGTGCAATCCATATAGCCGACCTCACCTAGTGGGATAAAGGCTTTACTGTTGGGAAGTGCAGCTTATTTATTTGTTTGAAAATTGATTGAAGAATGGGAACAAAGATACGTTTTTTCACAAATGATGTATTGTATGTGGTTGCTGGTTGGCATTGACATTTTTAGGTTGAGTTGGGCCATATTTATATAGTTTAAATTTATTTCCTTGGCAATTTGATTGGGTATATATATATGACGGATTTGTATTCAGGGAGTTATTGTTTAGCTTCTGATAAAGATTTCAGTCATGCTACAAAGTTCATATACTAATTAATTTGAAAGCATCATCTTAGTACCTATTTGGCTATTTCCTTAAATACTCATGTAGATGCGGCATCTATGATGGATGGTACAGGATTTAGTCTTGGAAATAGAGATCATCCAGCTTCTGTAATGCAACCTCCGACAAAACGTCATAAATTGTATGCTTTCTTAGTTCTGGAGACATTTATAGTTTTTGAAGTCAGATCATTTTGACATCATTATTGCCTCATGCCCAGAAAATATGTTGCTCAATAAGTCCTATTTTATTTTCCGGTATATTTGGAAGGAAAAAAAAAGGAACACTATAATCAGTTGAAAACTTTTTCAAGCACCTTGTTTCATGTTGAATATCTCCCACTTCTCTGCCTCTTAAAAATTAGTTCTTCATTTAGTAGAAAACCAGTTGCAGAGCTAGCAAGAAGTTTTTAATCAACAATGAAATATTTTGGCATCAGACTCAATAAAAGCTTGTCACTCATCTTTATACATCCCTTTTATGAAATCAGGACTGGTTTTGATGCGTACTAGTTCAAACTACTGACAGGAAAAGCCTGTATATGACTATAAGTTAAATTTTAACTTTTAAGACTCTTCTCATTCAATTTATCTTAATCATTATTCAGCTTTAAATTATCTTGTGTTTTTTTTAAAAAAATTACATTAGGAGTGTTTAAACCCTGGATTACTACCTTCTCCCCACCCCATTCTTACCACCCGAGTTGCTTTTAGGCATCTTAATTTGTAAAGTATCATGCTCATTCTTTCCCTGCAGGATGGCTGGAGGACGTTTACCTCTACCAGAAAGTCCTGCTACAGAATCTGGATTAATTAGATCAGCGAGCTTTGCAAATAAAAATACTTGCAAAGGTGCATATATTCCATTGAAATTGTTTGTTACCTCTGAAGTCAGAACTTATGCGGATGATTGTTTTCTAGTGCATTCTGGTCAATGTTTTATCATTAAAAAGGGAGAGAATTGTAATTTTGGTCATAAAAAATATGCCTAGGTTCAATTTTGGATCTATGCCTTATATCATCTCAAACTGGCTCATATGACTGTTTTAGTTTGCTTCAACTTGGTTGTTCTTTACATTGTATTTGCACTGGAGCGTCCTGGGGGCATGGAAGGGTCAACTAGAAGGTAGAAATATGAAGAGGGACCAACATGAGAAAGTACCCCTTCTCTGGCACTTGCGTCAGAATTTTTATTTAGCCCAGGCAAATAGGCTTCATTTGTTCTCTGTCTAAAGAAAATCATTCCAGTGCCTTTTCATTCTACATTATTCTTCTTTTAATGGAAAAAGTAACTTCTGAAACTGGTTTTTTTTCATCTGCATCTGTGTTCTTATTGACTTTCATTTGTAGTATGCACAGTGCACACTTAGCTATGATGTAATTTCAGGTCTAAAACTTAGAAAACTTTTCTGGCTACTCTTGCTGTTTTGTATAATCATCTCTGTGAAGTAAGGTGGGGGAAGCATAACCTAGTTTTTTTAATTTTATTTTCCAGGTGGGGATGTGTTGGGAAAAACTGTCTCTGAACATGGAGATCCTAACCATAAAAATCTTAGGCAGGTTCAAGAGCAACACCTTACAAAGAGAGGTATTAAGAATGATATATATTTTCAGTTAGTTCATTCACCCTGTAATTCTTGTGGAAAGGTTTGTAACCGTTTCCAAATATTTCCTTATTCTTCAGTTCTTATGGTTTCTGATGTAACCTGCCATCCTCTCACTCTCACCTTTCGCGTACAATGCATGTGTTTTAATTGAATCAGATATTCCTGCACCCCTCGCTACAAAGGTGTATTATTCGCAAAGGAACAATCGTCTCCGTGCAGCACTTCGCCATCTTTACTTTCAGGAATCAAGCAATGAATCATGTACAGATAATGCCAGTCCAAAGTCGTCAAATGAAATGATAGCATTCCAAGATTCACGTCATATGGACCCTTCATTTGGGCAAAAGGATAATGATATCATGCAGGTATTCTATTTTCCTTCTGATGATTTTAGGTACTTCTATCACATATTAACTCCTTACAAAAATGTTATGTGGCTTGTTGGAATACTAATGCTGAATGTATTCATGAAGCATACACAATCTAACTTAAAAAATTAGTATTAAGGTCTCTATTTTGTCTTTTTTCATTTAAAAGAAAAAGGATTTATATTATATTGATGTCTATTGTCTGGTTATACATTCCTGTCTGAAGAACCCCTCCATCTAGGAAAAACCCAAGTTCCAGGCTTTAGTATTGTACTTGAGTTGGTAAATGAACAAGCTCTGACTTGCATCATTATTTCTTTTGGAAAACAGTGCCAATTACTGAATTTGAGATCAGCACAAAGTCCTAATCATGTTGTTGCAAAAAGTTCAGACATGTGCATGAGTAAAGCAGAAGACCTACCAACTAGTAGCTTGTCAAATCAGTTAGTAGTTAATGTTTCAAGGCCTGCGGTCCCTCCTCTTGGTTTGACAAGAAGCAGCTTTCTTCCAAACCCTTATTCTTTTGCAAGCAACACAGGTAATCTGCTTGTAAATTGAACTTTGGTGTCATTTCACTGTTTTACTAACTTTTGAATGCCATTTCTAACATGCTTAATAAAGAAAATTCAGAGACTATTAAAAGAATATCTCTGGCTATAAAAATATCAGTGGATTCACAGCGCTAACCCTTGTGGTATGACTAGCATGAAAGTGCTTGCTCTGACAAGAGACAAATAGACATGATGAATTGTTAACTTGATTGATTTTAAATGAACAACTCATCTCTTATGCAGGATATTATGTCTGTATCTTTGTTATTTTTATAGTTAAATTATTGTGGTAACGGGAATAAGTTCAAGTTGTATGCGAGTGATATGTCTGCTTTTGTAGGAAATCCAATGGGAACAATTCAGCAACCAAAGGGGAGTGTTCCTGTTAAATAGTAATCTTGGAAGGATTTTTTTCCCTAGGTGAAATTATAGTTCAACTTATACTCAGAGGTTAGGATTTAGCATCCCTTTCTTGAAGCTGATAAAGCAATTTTCTCAAATTGTTTATTCTATCAGTGTCATCTGCTCTGTAAATGAAATCTGATCTGTGCTATAAAAGAATGAAAATTTTAAGAACTTTATTAGTCCCTTTTCTGGAATTTATGCTTTTTGTTGCTTGCTCCTATAAGTGAGGTGTTATTTCCCTCTGTCATTAGATATTTTTTAAGACCAACCCGGAGTTCTCATTCTCAATAATGTAATTAAATAACAAACGAGAAAAGAATGCAGCACCAGGCACACTGCAGTACAGAATTGCATTATTTATGGCTTTACAAGGTTTGTTGAAATTAGAATAAATATTCTGGACGTGAAACTTTCATTGGCCTGGGTGCTCTTAATTCTGGAGACAATAGTTTTGGGCCCAATTATAATGTACTCAGTCGTTTAAAGTGTGTCTGTTATTCATGCTGGTAATGCTGATCTCCAAACAGTATTTTGACTAAGCTGTCCGTCTTGATTGATAGTCTGTTTGAATCTGATTCAAGGAACTGTTGAGGTTTTAGATTATGGAGATTTGTGTTGTATCTCACAGAATTCTGAAGATTTGTGTTGTATCTCAGAGGATTCTGAAAATTGTACCCTAAATAAGCTACCAAAAATGAACAATTTTCTGCTCAGGTCACTTCACTTTCCCTGTCTGGACAGGACAAGAACCAGGCATGGATTTTTGATCTAAGTAGAGCAGGTAATCTCAATCAGAGAAAGTTAAGAATGTTATATTATAGTGCAGCCGATATTTAGCCTTAGTGTCAGATATTTGTCTGCCTTTTGAATGTGATGTTTGTTTGTGATGCAACCAACCAACATGTCCTTTAGTGAGCATGTCATCTGGATCAAGGTTAAATGTTAGATATTTTGTTAAAAATCTTGCTTGATGTAAAACACTAGACATGGAATAATGATAAGGATATATATAATCCCAATCAAATGAAGGAATCAAGTCAAAGTATATATTTATTTCAAGGTTTTGCTCGTGTGATAGTCACAGATTTGTCTGGTACTGGTATGATGTAGTAGTTGTCGGCATCTATATATGTATCTTTATAATATCCCAAAGCAGTATCTTGGTTTGGGCCGCCGCCTCAACAGCTAAAAAATCTGAAATATCTCATACTAGTTGTTTCTGGGGGTGGTTCAAATCCGGGATCGGGATCTACCACTCCCGGTCCCGGTCCCTGTTTTTGGTCGGGATGTAATACCAGTAATCTCGGGTTAGACCGGGATCAAACCGGGAATCCCGGTTTTTTTTTAAAAAAAATTAAATTTAAAAAATATTATTATATTATTTAAAATTTTTATAATCTAGTATTTAAAGTAATTATTTAACACCTAATAAGGCTATAATAATCACATAAATTGATCTAGAATTGAAGAATAATATTTATTATTATTATTATTATTATTATTATTATTATCACCTTCATTTTTGTTATTATTTTTATACATTATATAGTAGTATTAGTATCACGATATTTACAGTTTAATTCCAATTAAATATGTGATACATTTTATCAAATTATAACTTAAATTATGGGATAAAAAATACAAAAATAAAATAATAACTTAATTTTTAAGAAAAAAAACCAGGATCGGGATTACAAGGTGCGTGTCAGATCCGATCTTGGTTCCACTGAGTGGAGCAATTTCTTGTTGAGAATAAAAAATTGATCCATTTCTATCATACTGATAATGACAAGCCTGCGCAAGAGAATATCACGGGCACGTTAGTTTAACAGGTGAGGGGGTGCTCCATATCATCATATTCATATTCTTGTGTGTTTGGGGTCTTGCTATCTTTGGTCCCTTAATATAAGAGTTAAATAATTAATTTATAAATCTTAGAGAAATTAGTTATGTGTAAATAAGATGTATTGGTTTTCTTAAAATGTCCTCTTTAATCATGTTCTTTGAAACTACCCTTTATGAAGACTGTTTAATACATGCAATTAATAAGGGTATTTTGAGGAAAATTTATTAGTTTAGGAGGTAAAGTAAATTGAAGTCTTATATTTAAAACTAAAATGAATCCCTTGTCTAGTTTTTAAGATTTAGCACTTGTTAAATCAAATTTTAGTGTAATTGAGCTCAATTAAGGGCTTGTTTCATCTGAGGGGAGGGGAGGGAAAGTGGGTGGAGGGAAAAAATTTTTGAGTTAAATTTAAACGAATCAGAGAAGTAGGATTAAAAATTTTTAATTAATTTTTCTTATTCTTTTATTTTATATATTCTCTTTATTAAAATTTTATTATCCCACTTCTTAAATCTTTTAAAATTCAACTCATAAAAAATTTCCCTCCCCTCCCTTCCCTCCAAATCCCCACACCAAACAGGGCCTAAAGGCAGCACTTTGAAAACATTTTTTCCATGTTTGCACGGATTCAAACTTAATTGTCTGCGTATCATATTCATATTCTAACCGCTCATGCTCATCATCACCCTTTACTGCCCTTTTGTTCCTTTTCGCATCTATGGCCTCATTATCTGGTTGGGAGACTGAGTCAGTGGGTCAGATCAAAGTTAAATCGGAGTTAAACTATGACTGAGTCGGTGAAAAATGGAAGATTTTAGGCTTAAAGTATGAAATTCTAAAGGAAAAATTAAAAAAAATGATTTTTTTTTAAAAATAAATAAATAAACTTGACCCGGACCAGGTCACCGGACTGATCTATTGGCTGGTTTCTGGTCAAGGTCAGATGACCATGGTTCCAAATCATAATCTCATGCTTTTGCCTTTGTGTTTGTTTGGAGCTACTTTTCATAAGTATATTTACTTATTTCGTAAATCATAAATTACAGTTGAAGACCTATTTTCGAAGGCTCATCACATCATATCACCATTAACAGGCCCTTATTGGTTGGAAAACAGTCTTGGTTTTGTTTATGTTAAAAGAGTAATTGTCCTTGTCGAGGTTTCTTTCAATCTGTCACGTTTGATTTTCATACTGTTTGGTGTCAAATTGGTCTTTCTAATAATTTAATTAATTTGTGTCCGTCAAATTTATGTTCATAATGAACTAATCGGAATTGTAGAGATGGAATTATACAAGTAAATCAAAGGGAATAAAATAGTGATGTAATCTTTATCTTTTGGTTGCCAACTTGAATCTCTAGATTTAATTTTTATAATGAAAAAAGTACAATAATTTGGTTGGGGATTGCCGCTTTCTCTCGAAGATAACCTTGTACCCAAAGCATCCCTCAATTATTGAATTTGCGTGGGTCATCTTCCTAATCCCAGGCCATTTATTTCCAAAAGCAATTAAAAAAAATATTAAAGTCTAATTTTTCATAAAATATTTTTATTTTTTGGCCTTTCGCCATAGATTCAGAGTATTATGTCGTTCTTCTATCTTACAAGCCAGAGTTAATTAATAATAAAATTATGAAATTTATATAACAATTTTTGGAGTAATGTCACTTACTGTTTGTAAGTATATATATAATAAATACTTTAAAAAAAATTCTCTAGTTGGCAGGTGTTTATATAATAATAGTAATAATTAAAAAAAGGACAAAAGAATAAAGGTGAGCGCTTATCATTCGATCAACGTGCGTTGTTATAATATGTAAAGCCATCATTTTGTAAAACGGCCTTTTGTTGGTTTAGGTATCAAAGTTCCTTACTGTACATTCAGCGGCAGAAAATAAAACGCGCTTTTATAATTAATACTTTTCCCATCCTAAACATAAGACCTATTTGATCGGAGGAAGTATATTAAATTTAATTGTTATCTTCTTCCATCTAGAAAATAGAAATACGATTTTTTTTCTCAAGAGTTTATTTATATACAATACAACTATGATGAGAATATTACATTTATTTCAGTCATCATTACATTAGTATAATTCACAACATGAAAAAAAAGGCATAATTACTATTTTTTAGATCTATAAATACGTATTTTAAATATATTTACATGTTTAAAATATGTATGTTAAAGCTTTGGGATAAAATAGGTATAATACTTGCACATATATTATTGACAATATACACATACACACACCAACATTTAAAATTTTAATGTCAGCTTCTTTTGTTGATGATATTAAGAACAGAGGACTGAAAAAAATGCTTTATAAATTTAAGGAAACAAAATAAAACCTGATGTAAAACTAAAGAATTAAAGATGTACTTTTACCAAAAGTAAAATACACAAATGAGACGGCTAAACAGTGGATAAGATTTCAGTAAACTGGTTAGTATTATTTATTATTCTAAATTAAACAAAACCCCATCAACTTTGAGTTCGTTGTATATAACTTATAACATTTAAAGTTAAATTTAACCCGCTCTGAGCTTTTATTTTTTTATTACTAATCATATGTCGTTAACTAACCGTTATCATTTTAACATAAATTGCCACATCAAATTAACAGCTAACACATGACATCCTATATAAATTACTAATTTCATCCCTTGAATTTTAACTAGTCACAGATAACCCCCTGACATTTTAAAATTTAAATTCAACTCCCTTAAAATTTTAATTTAAAAATTGAACCCCATGTCGTTACTTTTATCATTTTAATAACTTTATTAAGATTTTTGCTATCGTTTGTCAATTAAAATAGCTTTTTTGTAGGGAAAAAATTAGAAGAATAATATTTTGAAAAAAATATAAAAATAAACATTAAACCTATGATTCAAGAAAAAATATGCATTACTAATAAAGAATTAACGAGGGCAAAAGTTATCCTCCTATAACACAAATACAATATTTAAACTATCAATACTCAATTTTTTCAAAAATATATTTAACACAAATGATGATATTTTTATACTATCAATGCTCCATTATCTCAAGAAAATAAGTAATTGTTATATAAATGATGAAATTTTTATTTTTATATTTTTTTAAACATTATTCTTTTAGTTTTTACCTTAAAAGAAAGCTATTTTATTTGACCAATGATAGTAAGAATCTTAATAAATTATTAAAATGATAACATTAATGACATGACGGGGATTTTATATTATAAATAAAAATTTTAATGGAGTTAAATTTAAATTTTAAAATATCAAGGAAGTTATTTATTATTTATCAAAGTTTTGGAGGTTATCTGTAACTGATCAAAGTTCAGGGGATTTTTGAAATTATTAAGCCGCATATGATGTTACGTAAGATGCCAAGTGTCATCCGTTAATCTGACGTAGCAATTTTCATTAAAAAGACAACGTTCAATTGACAATAATGGTTAATAATAAAAAAATAAAAAATTCAAGGATTGCATTTAAACTTTAAAATGTTAGGGGAGTTATATACAACTGACTCACAAAGTTATGGGATTTTGCATAATTTATGCTATCTACTATAACATAGAGTATTGTTTAATGAGAAGTCTTGACTTAACACTAATTAAAATGTCTAATTGTAATAAAAAAAAAAAAAACGGCATAGGTTTTTCTTTGTCATATTTATCATAACAACGGAAATCTGTGGGCTGGCCCACTGATATGATAAAAGTAGTGGGAGAAGCAGATGAGGTGGGCCATACCCTCTCATGTGACTCCTTCTACCATAAATAACTAAATACGAAATTACTAACTTCTATATTTAAATATATTTTTAACACAAATTAAGTTTTAAAGGTTTTTTTACATGTAAACTTTTAAAGGTTTATACTTACTTTATATAATCAGATGGAATAGTTAGGTATTAGTGAGTATGAATAAATGACATTCAGGGTTCTTTCAAAAAAGTTAACGCCCAAATTATTTATTTTAACTTTCAACTTTTTTCCTTTTAAAAAAATCAGTGATTTAAGGTTTTTTTTAATTTTATTTTGGGCCAAATTTTTTGAGTATTTTTCACCTTAAATTTGTTGACTTTGAGATTTTACCATTTGAAAATTTTACATTAAAAACCCTCAGCTTTACAAAAAAAAAAAAAAATTATGATGAATTTTAATAAAGTACCGGTCCCATTATAACTACAAGTTATAAAAACAATGATACCTTCCTACCCACTCTCTCTTCTTTGAAAATTTTGATCAAATAAATTAAAATTATGGCATGCACGCCATGTAGTGTGATTTTATACTCAACTTTAAAAATATATGGTGATGCCAATATCAATATATCATTAGGGACTTGTTCCTCAAATTCCAACAACACAAGAAAAGTGTTCCTAATTTTCTTTCACTTAAATAGTATATAATAAAAATATTAAGCGGGAAAATAGGTGAAAAACCCCTATTTTAAAATTTTATTGGTTAGAATGATGTCATATACTATTATACCCAGAAAATGCCAATATTTTATAATATTTTATATACAGAGAATACTAATATTTGAATTTAGGTCATTTGAGCCAATAAAATTTTCGAACACCGATTTTACATAAAACCTAGTAAATAAAAATAACTCTCCCATCTTAAAAAGAGGGGGGGGGGGAATGACGCAAGATGTTAAAAATAAAAAGTTAAAAAGTGAATGACAAAAGATCCAAAGCATGACAATCTTTTATTGGGTAAAGATTTAAGTCATATCTCCCAAAAGTTTACTATATTAGTGGATATCTATAAAATATGGCATGATCTTGATAAATCATTATTAGAGTTAGGATGCCCCCCATCTAAACATTTTTTTTAAAAAAATAATATGTTTTATAAGAAAAATCCCATCCACTTGCATCACAATTTTCAAATGCATAATTTTTAGGGAAAATCCTTGAAAAAGAATTTTAAAATAGGGAAAAGACAACAAGATGATTTCAATTTGCATATTCCCACACAGGTGTTAGTGCCTGATTTATCATTTTTGAAATCAAAAGAAAATTACACCACTGCCCTTGAAATTATCTTCTCCATCCTTCGACAAAATCATCTCCTCCTCCAATAATGGCGACAGTGGCCTCCTCTAGTAACAGTGACACTTTCTCCAATGACAGTCGGCTTTAGATCTTCGATCTCTACCACCATATATGGCTCTCATTCACGTTCACGTTCACATTCATTCATCATTTATTCCTCACTAGAAATACCAAGCTCTGCTTTGGACAAAGAAAACAGGGGAGAACAAGGACCTCAGAAGTGCACTTCTAGGTACGCAAAGGAGGGCTTGTGTTCATCGTTCTCGTCTTCTTCTTCTTTTTCACCATCACCGCCAACAACTTTGATGCCATCACCCCCAAATACTCGTCATCTTCATCTTCATCATTATCACCGACATGTGCTTCATCTTAATTTTCATCACTTGCTAGTTACCAGCAAGTGATGCACTGTTCATGCATATCACTTGAGTGATAGAAGTGGAACTCGAGTGATTAAACATGTGAAAGTCTTATATGACATTGAGAAAATGTAACACTGTGTCGATAAAGCTTAATCTTGATTTGAGACTCGAGTCATGGGAGATTTTTAAAGATCACCATTAGGTATTCATTTAATCACTCAAGTGATTCTTTATCTTTTACTTCCTCACTTTCCAGTTACCCTTCAGTGTCCGGTTACCCTCCAGTGGTACTTGGGACTCGAGTGGTTAATGGTCAACTCAAGTGGAGATGCGGAAAGATACGTGAGGCTCTAAAGAATCACTCTCTGGTAACCGTCTAGTGATGCACTAAACTCGAGTGCTCATTGGAAAACTCAAGTGATAATGCGCAAAGATACATGAAGGTCCAAAGAATCACTCCTCGATTACCATCCAGTAATGAGCTAAACTCAAGTGATAATGCGCAAAGATACATGAGGGTCCAAAGAATCACTCCCCGGTTACCGTCCAGTGATGAGCTAAACTCGAGTATTACTAGACAACTCGAGTGATAACGTGCAAAGATATATGAGGGTCCAAAGAATCACTTACCGAACTTCAGCACCGAAGCTCAATTTCGCATCTGAACACCAATACCTCTGCAACTGTCCAATGCCTTTCACCACAACGTCTCCTCGCTTTCGCTCCTCCTCAAATTCACAACACCAACTTCTCACACACTCTCCTCCCTCACAACGACAAATCCAAACTCAGTCGATGGCGATTTCCAACCAACTTAGTCATGGCGTATTCGGATTGTCCCTCCCCTTAAAAGACGACCACACCCATGTCTCTGCCACTATCCCTCTCTCAAGGCCACACAACCAGGGTCGACCAACGGCACCGACGACAACAAAAGAAGATGAAGAGTCCCGACCACGTTTTCGCGCAATTTCGCCTTTTTCACGGCTCCCTCAACGCTTTTCAATTTAAAAATTCCAAGGTTATGCACGTCATTTTGTATCAAATTGTAATATTCCAGTTCATGCACTCGCACTTATGTGGAAATATGAAATTTCATATCACCTTTTTGTCTTTTTCCATTTTTTAAGTTCTATTTCAGGGATTTTCCCTAATTTTTATTTTTTGTGTGTGGAGAGTATATAGTAAATAAAAAAATGATTTATTAATAGTAGTAAATGGGAAAATAGTAAATGGAATGAAGTGGTTGAGAGATAATGATAAGGTGTAATGCAGAAATATGAGGGGATGACGAAAGCTACCTAACTCCATGACAAGTGTGACTGATCAATGAGCTTCATCCACCTCATTGGGACAAGTCAACACACTTCATATTCTCTCACCACGATCCCCTCTTTTTTTTTTTTTTTTTAAATATTCTAATCAAATCACTCATTATTGTCTCCCTGAAATTTCTATACTTTTATTCAAATACCATATCCTCTCAATTATTATTTTTATTTTCATTTTTTGGCTATCCTAATAGTTAATTATTCGCAAACAGAATTCTTGGATCAAGGATTTTGATGAACATTTTCAATTATTGTTTTATGCATGAATTGACGAATTGGGATCTTACCCGACTCACTTGTGGTTGTTAATTATTTAGGGCAACTACTTGGTATCTCAATTGATTTTTTTTAAAAGAAAAAAAAATTCTTTTCAAATATTTTATGTTATTAACTACTCCCTTCAGTCCTAATTATAAGATCAAGTTGACTTTTTTGGAGAAATTAAGGAAACCAATTAAATTACTTTAGAGTATTTTTATTTTTATTTTTTTTCCTCAAAACTAATTAATTTGACTAATAAACTAATATATAATCTAAGGATACTAAAAATATAAACACTCTAAAGTAATTTAATTGACTTCTTTAATTTCTCCAAAAAAGTCAACTTTGTCTTATAATTAGGACCCGAGGGAGTACTTAGAGATTTGAATTGGTTTGAAAGCCAGCCAACTACTTATTTCATTCAAGTTAAGATTTAGTGTTCGTTTGAGATATCTTATTTTTTATCAATAAGTGTTTATAAATCATGATTCACGGTACACGAGGTAAGTATGTGAGAGGGGTTTTGTCCCAACTTACGCAATAAGTGCTTATTTCCTAAAAATAAGTTATTTCAAACACTCACTTAAACCATGCTAAAAAAAAAAAGATTAAAAAGAGGACTGGGCTCATGTACACAACTACGATGCAACACGGTTGAAATTTATTAATTTCCACCTATGCATGAGTTAGCCTAAAAAATTATTTTGTAAAAACATAAATTAACCGTATAAAATAGTGTATCGGAAAAAACTTATTTTTATACTCCCAGTTTTGGATTTGGAATCTCACACTTATGAATGTTGAAGTTTTATTCCCGATTTTTATTATTTTATTAACCCTTAGTTTTGTTAGGGTTTTTTTTTTCTTTTTTTCTTTTAGAGGAGATGAGCTAACATATAACAAAAAAGACTTAAGAGATGTGATTAGGCTACAAAACTCCAACAACTGTTGACATAATATCAATGGAGGAACCAATTGAATTTAAATTTTGAACCTTCCGTTATTAAAAAATTACTGATACATCATTTATGGTTGGTGCATTTTATATCATTTTTATTTAAGCAGAAATGACTGTGTGTGAGTTTTTAGATATTTATATTTATACACACAGCTAAATGTGACTTTGGTGGCCCTTTTTTTCTTCCATATATAGTCTATACATAATTAAGCATTTTAGAATGACATGTTTAAAATAGGAAAATAATTAGAAGGGTATTCTTTCTTGTCATTATTCTGTTTGTTTATAACTTTATAGGTTGAAAACAAAAATTGAAAACAAGCCAATCCACACAATGAAATATGATTACTTTTTTGACTATGAAATGAAATGAACTGCACTACTATTTAGCTGTCAAATATGTACATCACGAGAATGTAACACTCCACAAACACAATGAAAGTTGATAAGAAGGCAAAAAAAAAAAAAAAAAAAAAAAAAAATATATATATATATATATATATATTTGGTTTTCTTTTTTACTTTAATTTGGAGGATAAGATAATGAAAGTTAATAAGAAGCCATAAGCACTTTTCCGTAAATCGAGACAAAACTCCTCTCACATACTTATCTCGTAAATTGTAAAAGCTATTCTTCAAAAGCTAATCAAACACACACAAAAGATATGAGGAGTATTTACTTGAATATATAGTAATTTTTTATTATCTCTCAAACGACCAGATTGTATTTTTGAGTAAATTAATGGAAGAATATAATAAGAATTTATGAATATATAAATAAGTATTTGTTATTTTTGAAACTTCTTAATCAAATTCATGGGCCAGGTAAACACACAATATGATCTAATTTTAATATTAAAATAAATTAGACAAGTAAAGTTTTGATAAATTTATTAAAATTAGGTCAAGACTTATGATTCAAATAACCCTTATTTTAGTTAAAATTCTTTCTTCCAAAAAAATAATATATATAATGATATGAATTTATTCATTTCCAAAAAAACTACTAGTAATATTTTTTATGTATTTTATTTCTTAAAGCTTAAAAGAATCCCTTGTTGAAAAGTAATGAGATGCTGTAGTGCATTATTATTAAATATATAAGTGCCTGTTTAAATTAATGTTTAAAAAATATGTTTATATAAGTTAAGATAAAACTTTTTTCATAATAATATATTAAAAAAGTGAAGAGATTCCAAAACTATACTCCTGCTTACAGATATAATCTACAATAAATATTTAAGGGAAAATCCCTTATAAAGCTATCTAAAATAGAAAAATTATAAATTAGGTTGCTAAATTCAATAAATCCCTAATTAAATTATCGACCTAATTTAGGATTTCAAAATATGGATTAAATGACTTTAATGCTCTCTCCACCTTCTTTTATCCTATTAAAAGAGTTTCATTGCTTTGTAAATTATTTTTTTCAACAAGTATGTATATACACACATATAAACATTAACATATAATAAAATAAAATTTGACTTGTTTGAATCAAAGAAATTTTTTGTGTTCTAGATGGATTATCAAGAATAATTCAAGTGAAAAAAAAAAAGGATTGTGTTCTAGATGGATTATCAAGAATAATTCAAGTGAAAAAAAAAGGAAGACTCAACCCCAATATCATTTAAACTATTTTTAGTGTAATATTAAGAATAATAAATTTATTTTTGAATTGAATTTTTACAAGAAGAAAATCAAACTATGGTAATCGCAAGTCAAAAATCTGACATGTGTGATTTATCAAACTATATGTTAAAGAGTTCATTAACTACATTTAACAAAAAAGAGCTTCATTAACAACGTAAAAAAAGTGGTTCATCATTGTTGAAAAAACCAACATATATATCACACAAGTTAAAATTATGTGATTAATGTAGTTTGATTTTCTTTTTGGTAGGGAAAAAAATAATTCAAGTTCTTCCAAAAATAAAATTTACTATTCACAATATTTAACTAAAAATTGTTTAATTAATATTTGGGCTTATGCTTTTCTTTTCTACTTTTTAGCTTTAATTATTCTTAATGATTCTTCTAAAACAAAAAAAAAATCCTTTAATTTAAGTGAATTATTTTTTTATTATTATGTATTGGTGTTGATATATATATTTATTGGAAAACTAAGTTACAGAGCAATAAAACTCTTTTAAGAGGATAGAAGAGACTAGAAGAGGACAATAAAATTATTTTATCCATATTTTGAAATCCTAAACTGGGTCAATAACTTAATTAGGGATTTGTGAATTTTAACAACTTGATTTTGAATTTTCCTATTTCAAACAACTTTATATGAGATTTTCCCAATATTTAACATAAAAAGTAGACTAAATATACATTTTGTATTTGTATATACACAAACACATCTAAATATAACGAACGATGTACATGAATACAATAATTCAACATTAATTGCAGAATAATTTTTTATTTACTTCTACATAATAACAAATCATTTTATACATAAGCATTCAGACATTATAGCTGGCCCAAAAAAAAAAAATAAATAAAGAAAGCCCACAGAAAATATTGAATCCCCGCTTCCACGTCAGAGAAGAATTCAGGTAGTTTCTATTACAAACATATATATATATTTCATTTTCAAATCAATAAAGTAAGACATAAGCTTAAATATAGTATAGAATCAAGTGGCAATGAAAAGATAAGAAAAAAATTATTATTTTATTACCTTTGATTTGCTGGCATAATTCCATCACCTCAATGTATTTGTAACAAATGGAAATTAATAAAATTATTAATTAATGACACCAATTTGACCTGAACAGGTTGAAAATCAAAGGCAGAATTAGGGGAAGGAACAAGGAAATGAAATATTTATTAATAAGAACCTCTAAATTTATAATCATTTTCAAGGACCAAAAATAAAAAGCATACAATTTCAGTTACGAAATTAACCCTAACCATTTCCTTACATTTTTTCTAACCCTATTTTAACTATTTGATCGTTAATTATTAATTGATGTTCTCTCGTTTCCCCTTCTTCACACGTAGAGCTTCCCTCCCTCCAAAACAATAATTAGCTTTAAGTGAATCCAAAAGATAAGTGTGTCCTTAAAATGGATTGGCTTTTATTTAGGAACTAAGATTCTTATGATATTGGTGTTTATTTAGGATTTAATTTTTAAGAATTTTTGGATTTTAGTATTTTTCATATTTATAATAACATTTTTTAGGGTGCATCTAGTTTGCTTATGTAATACCCCTAATTTCGGGATTGGAGGCTAGTGAATACGCCTAAAATAAGTGGACTGTCAAGCCCCGGTTTAGTAGGAACCCCAAATTTATTCCCTAATGTTTCTTATATCTTTGGGGTATTAAAGAAAGTGAAATGGTGAATTTTTGAAAATGTGATTATGCTTTTATTGAAATTTCCTGCAAGGCAGTGAGATTGTCTTGGGATTTTGGATGATCAAATGATGTTCAAAAATTATGAAATTTTACAGGGTGAAAGTAGACATCCAAGGCTTTAATTTGATAGGTATTACAAGCCATTTTGACCAATGGATTGAGAGTTATGAATTTTTGAAGAAATGAAATCTAGGAATGATATGCTTCTAACTGGCTAAAGTTCATATTTTTCCTTGAAACTAGACTCAATAAGGGTTCCACAGCCTTTGGAATCACTCCAAAACGATGTCTACAAATTTAGTTATGATTTTTCAAAGTTAGGGCAGAAAATTGAAAATAAAATGTGTTAGGAATTGTGTAAATTGTGGAATTAAAGATGTCAAGTGTCGTTATCATATAAAGAGGGGAGTAGGTTGTGATTTATGAAGATGAGCACATGTCTAATTGCATTAAAATAATGCTACATGAACATAGCAATCATGATTGATGATGGTAAGGATTTACCTTGAGTGTGAAGTTGGATTAGTTGGATTACTTGAGGGCATGGTTGAGTGCAAGTTTGGATTAGTTGGAAGAGAACTCATTTGGTTAGAAGAGCAAGAGGGGAACAGTTTTCGATACTAACCAAGAGGGAGGAAGTTGGTTCAAAGTCAACTAGAAGGCTAATGACACAGTTAGAAAGAGATGAGATCAATTGCCATGTGTCAACACAAGATAGCATCTTGAAATTAAGGGCTCACAAGAAAGAAGAGCCATTTCATAAAACACTTTCTCTTCCCTTCACTTCACACATTTCGGCCAAGCACAAGAGAGGAAGAGAGAGAGAGAGAGAGAGAGAGAGAGAGGTCTCATGTTTTAGAGAAAAGGAAGAAGTGAAACTTAAAGTAAGAGTTGGTTTCTTAAGCAATTTCTTGTAGTATTCCATAGATCCTTCTCTAAACCTTTCTTATGGAATCTATGATTTTGAAGACACATTTTAAGCTCAAGGAGAGAGAGAGAGGATTCAAAATCTCAAGAGGTAACCTCACAAACTTTAGATCTATTCTAACATGTTGTTGAGGTTTGTGTTTGGTTTTTGTGATTTTTGTCAAGTTTGTGAATTTGGAAAGCCATAACCCTAAGGGTTTATGTTGCTCAAATTTCTCTAAATCAAGATTATAATGTGTTTAAATGAGTTAATAAAGGATTAGAAGTGGAAAAATACAAACTTTGGAAGCTAAAACACAAAAGAGCAATTTTTCCTTTTTCTTAACCAAACTATCGGCCAAGGTAAGATTTGAGGGTAGGAGTTGGATTTTCATGAAATAGATGGTTCCATTGGATTCAGTAGGCAAAAATAGGTGGGTTTACAGTTGGTAATTTTTTCAGAAAATGCCAAAAAAGCGTAATTAGGAAAATGCCCCTAAAACCCTAAATCGGGGCTGTCAAGGGTATTTTCATAATTTGACAATTTTGAGCCCGGAAATGGATTCCTTGGTGAAAATACGTCAAGATAGCCCTAGTCAAAATTTTGGAAAAAGTACAGTCGGACCGAGTATGGCGAGGCCAGGTTGGGTTCTGTAATGCCCCAAATTCTGATTAAAGGCTAATAATGATTATTGTGGATATTTATGAATTTAAATTCGAATTATTATGTGTTTTGTGGCAATTTTAAGTAATATGCCATAATTGGTGGAAAAATTGGAAGAATGGAAAATTGTCGATTAACTAGTCAGTAATTAATGAGGAAATCAATTACTAACTAAGAAGAAATGAGATGTGTAACTAAATGGTTAATGAAGTGGTTAGAGTAACTAATTAGTTACTTATTTCATGGGAACCAATGGAATCTGGACATGTGGCAAGAAGAAATGATAGTTGAGTGTGTGAGGAACAGTCAATTGGCTTATTATATTATTTTCTCTCTCTTCCCTCCCTCCTCTTTCACTGGGCAAGCATAGTCATGGGGGGAGTATTGTCATCTCCTCTATCACTCATCTCTCTCTCTCTCTCTCTTTCTCACTCTTATGCGTGCAGCCATTGTTAGCCAAGGAAGAAGAAGAAAAAGCTTGAGAAAAAGGTAAGAAGATGACCTCTTTTGCTCAAACTCTCTTCTCTAAAGTTTTTCCTTGGGATGAGAGCTTTATTCTCATGGTTCTAGATTCTCCATTGGTGGTGATTTGAGCTCTTAAGGAATTTTGAAGTTTGGAGAATCAAGAAATTCCTTTGGAACAGTTGAAGAGGTAAATGAAATCAATCTTTCTATCTATGTTTTATGCCAAATGGTTAAGTTTGGAATTTCTGGAATATTTGGCCTTAATTTCGAAAAATAAGGGTCAATGTGTATTTGGCATGTTGTTGGTATAAAAATGGGTGTTTTGGTATGTGTTTTGGATAGATAGATTGATTTGAGAATGAAATGGTATGTTTGGAGATTTTAGAATTTTGGTGTTGATTGTAACCTATGACTAAAACATGATAATAGAATAGGAATTTGGCAATTCTGATGTTTCCATGTGATTCCTTGTGCATTTTTGTGTGGGAGTAGCCTTGGTTTAGTATTTGGAACCATTGGAATCACTTAGGTAAAAATCTGAAAAGTTCTGTCAGTTTTTGTGTTTTCTGGGTTCTGATAAGCATCACTTGAGTGAGGATGGATCTCACTCGAGTGCGGTAGTGCAATTGCTCTTCTAGCCTTCAGTTTTTCTATTGCACTTCCGCGTGAAAGGCCAAAGTGTTGCCTCACTTGTGAGTGTCGAGAGTTCCCACTCGAGTGAGGGTGCATGAGACACTGTGAACTCGCTTCTCAGGTTGTCACTCACGGCCATTTTTCAAGAGTGTATCTTAGCACTCGTGAGTACTAAGCCATCACTTGAGTGCTTTTATTCCTGCTCGAGTGATGCCCTTTTCTAAAAGTTTTTTGTGCTCTTGGGTGAGCACTTCCTGAACCTCACTTTGGGATGCTCGGGTGAGCCTTAGGTTTCCACTCGAGTGATTGAGTTCATGCTCGAGTGCAACGAGCAACTTTGGTTTCTGTCATTCCTTTATGCTCTCTGGTGAGCACTTTCCGCACTGCACTTCTTAGGACTAGAGTGAGCATTTAGCTGTCACTCGAGTGTTCACCTTTGTGCTCGAGTGCAAAGTGTAACCCCCTCCGTAATTATATTCGAAATACACGATTAAATGAAATAGAAACTAATAATAATCAAAACTCATTTACATTTCCATCCTTAATATGTAACATCCCAAATTTTATTCACCAAGAATATATTGTAATTATTATATATATTCAATGAAATGGTGAATATTTAAGGCCAAAAGAATTAAATATTGAAAATTGAAGGTGGAACAGTGTTTTCAGTGAAATCGCCTGCGAGACAGTGAGATTGTCATATAGTTTTGGAAGACCAAATGATGACCAAAAATTATGAAATTTTATAGGGTGAAATTAGACATCCTAAGCTTTAATTTTATAGGTCATATGACTCAATTGAAGCTATAGACAAAAAGATATGAATTTTTGAAGTTGATCCAGAAAATCTGGAAAGTTTCTGGAGCAGAGATCAAAGATTGAAAATCTGGGAATAATATGATCATTTTCAGTAAAATTCCATATTTTTCCTTGAAACTAGACTCAATGAGGGTTCCATAGGCTTTGGAATCGACTCGAAACGATGTCTACAAAATTAGTTATGATTTTTCAAAGTTAAGGCAGAAAATCTGCCAGAATTGGCATTATTCCGAAAATTTGAGAAATAAAGTAATCTTCCGTTTTCTCTTAATTATTTTAGAAATTTAGGGATGAAGGAGGAGAAGACAAGTGTCAAAATCCAATGAGGCCAAGTGTCAACACCACATGAAAGATGATGGAGATAATTGTTGTGTCATAAGTCCTTACTTATGTCATAAGGTTAGGTGGCCAACTTTTGCACCAATTGACTTGAGTAAATGGAAGGAACACTTGATTTAGTTGGAGCATAAGAGGGAGCACGTTTTTGGCCAACAAAGAGAGAAGGAAATGATAATTTAGGTTGAGTGTACACAAAAGGGAAGCATGGCAAGGTTGAGTGTACACAAAAATGGAATGATGGTGTACATGAAAGGTGTTGCAATCTCAACCATTGATGAAATCAAGGGCTAGGAAGAAAGATGACAAGGTTAATAAAATATCTTCCCTTCCCCTTCATACACACATTTCGTTCAAGGCACAAGGGAAAGAGGAAGAGAGAGAAAGCTTGAGAAATAGAGAGAAGAGGAGAGCTCAAGGAGGAAGAAGTCTAAGGTAGGTATTGTTGTTCTTGTGTTCAAAGCTTCCTCTCTTGCATAATAGCTTCTCTAATCTCTTTTTCTCTAGGGATCACCATGTTAGCAAGCTAATCTCAAGGTTGAGGGGAGAGAGAGGACGTTCTAGAGAGAGAAATACCAAGGATCAAGAGGTAATCTCCAAAATCTCAACTTCTTTGTGTATTGAAGTTGTTGTTGGTGATTGTTGTTTGATTTATGTGATTTTTGGTTAAGTTGTAAAATTGGAAAAGCCATAATCCTAAGGGGTTATGCTGCCCAAAATCCTTTAAATCATGATTATGAAGTTTTTAAATGAATTAATCAAGGATTAGAAGTGGAAAAGTACAAGTTTTGGAAGCTAAAACACAAAGCTTCATTTTTCTATTTTCCCTTCAATATTTCGGCCAGACCAGAACTGGTACAAGGAGTTGGATTTTCATGAAATAAATGGTTCCATTGGACTCAGTGGGCAAAAATAGGTGGGGTTACAGTTGGGCACTTTTTCGATAGAGGCCGAAAAAGCATAATTACGAAAACGCCACTGAAATCACTAAATAGGGGCTGTTAAGGGTATTTTCGTAATTTGACCGTGAATTTGGAAATTTCGAGCCCCGAAATGGATTCCTTGGGCCAAAATAAGTCAGAATAGCCTTAGTCAAAATTTTGGGAAAACGTGCCATCAGGCCGGGTACGGCGGGGCCGGGCCGGGTTCCCGGGGGCATTTTTGTAAATTTTCACCATAGACTAATATAACCACAATAAACATTATGGAAGAGTCTAAAATGATACTTGGATAGGTTATGACCTATTTCTGGTACATTTAATATTTTAGGACCGATTTGGAGACCGGATACGACACGTTCTTCGAGGCACATTTAAAAGAGGATTATAAAGCTTTGAGGTAGGGACATTATCCTTCATACACTATGCCATAAGTTATGTGATTGTGTGGATGCCATTGTTTTGTAAATGCACTTTATTAATAACATGATTTGCCTAGAGAGAGACTGTTAGTGCCAGAGGTGCACTTACACTGGGAGTTGGCAGAAGTCCAACCGGTGTAGATTGTGGGGCTGGGCCCTACTCATGTATACATGACGATGATGTGTTTATATTGTTCATTAATTTGTGCATACTTTGGCGCATGACATATTTACTTTTCGCATTTTCTATGAACGATATTATGTCTCTATGGAGATTCTTCGGAATCTCACCCTATTTTTAAACAAATACCTCAGTGGGTACCAGTGGGTCAAAGGACAAAGACGTTGACGCTGAAAAGTGAGTGGCACGTGTCTCGAGGCGAGGATATGAATGTGGTTATGCTTTAGTCTATGCCTTAGTATTTTGGATAATTTGTAAATATTAATACTTCCGCTGTATTTTCTGTTTCCGCCGACGAACAATATCGGAATTGTAAACGAACGACGTTGGGATTGTAAACGAATATTTTTATCAGTATAATTGTACTTTTCTGTATGCCCATTGAATTCCGTCTTTATTACTCTTTGATTATCGAAATGGAAACAAGGGTTGACATAATATAGGGTTTTCACAAAAACATTTCACAAACACTTTAACTTAGTCTCACAATCATATTTCGAATACAATTACCTCGTGAAGATAAATCACATTCATATAAATATCAGAGTGCACAATAATAATCCCGGCAATCTCGGATTGATACCTTCACTAAAGATTCATAGGGCACATACACTCTTTACAATTTCTCAAATGGGGATTACACAATACTTAATCCAAATACACATTCCAATCTATCATCCGAACATATACAATTATCCCATCATATAACGATAACCAACCACCAAATCCAAATGCCCATAAGGGATTCTCGCCGCCCCTAGTCACTTGCTTCTTCCTCGAGCCACCTGTCCTGTCTAAAATGTTGGTAGGGGAGGGTGAGATTCTAGAGAATCCCAGTAGAAAACAGATACCAAAGGTCACCTTTTAAAAGTCCAAAATGATGATTTTTGGGGGTTGGCCGCGGCCAATAGATGCACAGAAGGTCTTGGGCCGCGGCCAAGAAAACTCTATTTCCTAGCTGAACTTCCAAAAATCATAACTAATTCTAGATAAATCAAAATGAGGTGATTCCAAAGCCAAATGAAAGCTATTTAAGTCCTCTTTATAAGAAAAATATGGACCATTACTGAAAATCATCAAAAAATACCAGAATTACACAAAACTCCACATTGCCATAAAACAGAGTTCAGTTTCTGTCCCAAACTTTGGCAAAGCATAACTCTCAGTTAACAAAACGAAATGACACAAATTATGTGTCCATTTTGAAGCTTGGGATGTGAAATTTATGAGTGGAATTTCATAATTTTTCAACACCATTTGGTCATTCAAAACTTTCGTACAAACTGACTGCCCAGACAGAGTTCACACAAGACAGATTTTTCAACTTTTCTATCAAAGTGTTCAATGACTCCAAAATCAATAACCAAACCTATTCCCATACAATTTCTCACAAGGAGAACAATGGTAACCTCAAAATGACCAAAATCACAACCCATTGACATGCCTTATTTTGCCAAATGCACAAAAACCAACACAAAGTTGTCAAACTTCACATTTAAGCTTCAATGCAATTCTATCAATTCCAAACACTAAACAAGGCACCATTTCCATAACAACAACATACCATAAACACATTGACCTCAATTTTTAAATTCAAGCCCAAATTTCCAGAAAATCAAAACTCAACCAATGGCTATAAAACCTATATAGAAAGGTTTATTTTACTCACCTCTACAACTTTTCCCAAAGGAGGTCCTTGATTCACCCAAGTCCACAATTTCGTGAGAGCTCAAACACCACCAAATGAAAAATCTAAAACCATGAAATTGAACCTCTCAACACAAGGAACAAATTTATAGAAGAGCATTTTTCCATTAGAAGCCATTTAGAGGGTCAAAAGCTTACCTTTTCTCAAGAACTTCCTCTTCCTTTGGCCAACAATGGAGGACGCATGAGAGAGGAAGAGGAGAGATGAAGATGATGATGAAGCATGATGGGATCTTATTTTTGCCTCCCAAGCCCATGCCTAAACGCACAAAGAGAGAGGGGGGAGATATGATATTAAAATGTTTTCTTGACTTTTCTACACTCTCTTGCTTCATCCCAACTTGACACTTGTTTCATCTCATGCAATCTCACAAAGTAAACCACTAATTAGCCAGTTTAATCCCTCCATTAGCCATTTAGTTACATATCTCATTTCTCCTTAGTTAATAATTAATTTCTTCCATTAATTACTTCTTTATGGCTATTCTTTCAATTTCTCAATAATTATGGCATATTAATTAATATTGCCACCAAAACACATAATTATTCCACTTTAATTCGATAATTGATAATTATCCTCAATAATTATCATTAGCCTATAATTGAAATTTGGGGCGTTACACAAAGTTCCTCATCACTCAAGTGAGACCTTCTTTACTCGAGTGCAACAGTGAAAACCAGTACTTGTACTTCAAAAAGGGGATCTTTGGGATAGTTCTTCCAACCCTTTAGGGCTTTTGTTAGAGGCATTTATGGGTTCTTAAGGGACAATAATGATAACCAATTTAAGAGTTGAGAAGTTATTGAACATTGGATTAGAGAATTGACTCTTCGTCCCTAATTATGAATTATAGGATACGACATTTGCCCTATTCGGGAGAAACCAGTGCCAGAGCACGCATGGAGCAAACCAAGTAGTGATTTTTCTCTCATATTGTGTATGATGTATGGTATGCATGACTTGTCATTGAGATTTGTGAAATGTATGTGCCATGGTCTATTGCAGCGTGAGCAGTCGTAGAGGGTGATATCTATCACACCTACCCCTTTCGTTGTAATCGACATGGATCTTTGAGAATCTTGCCAATATGGCTTGCATTGTGAATCTTACCAGTGTAGCTTGCGTTATAAAATATTTTATATGAATCCCAGCTGTAGTGAAATATATTGTTGTGAATTGTATTGTGTGCAATACATCGTGAGCATTTCAGCGTGAGCAAACGTAGGGGTGACGCATGTCATACCTGCCCTTGCCGCTGTAACTGCCGTTGTAGTTGCTATGTGTGGGTTATGATTTTCTTTCATACCTTATTGTTGTGCATACTATGAGTGATTTGTTACTACGGGGATTCCTTAGAATCTCACTCTCCCAAAAACAATTTTAGACAGGGCCGAAGGATCAAAGGGGAAGCGGGTGACGAAGAGTGGATAACACTCTGGGCTAAGAGTTTATTTTGGATATTTATTATCATTTTGTAAATCATTTGGTTATTTTGTTGGGAATTACATGTACATATTGGATAGTATTTGTGTAATCCCTTTGTTATGGGAAAATATTTGGGCATTTGTTGCCTTGTAAAACCCTTATCTGATTAATAAAACCTGAGTGTGTCGGGAATTTACATTGTACTCTGATATTTATAAATAAAATCATATTGTACAGGCCATTTGTGAAATTGATATATAGATATGAGACTGTGTTGAATAGGTTTTAGAAAAATTTTTGTAAACCCTGATTTTGGGAAATTTAATTTTGAATAAGTTCCAATTAGTATTACGGTCTCTAATTCCACATTATCATGTGATTATGAACTTGATCTCGGCCTTGATCGTGAAAGGGGTTATAGATTCCCTAGGGCATTTTGGTCATTTTTCAAAATAGACTCATATAACCCCCAGAAACACTAGAGGAGTATCTAAACTGTATATTTAATGTTTTAGGACCAAGTAGAGAGCCGGAGAGATTGTCATGCAAATCGAGGCACGTTATTCAAGAATTAGGGAAAAACGATTAAGGTAGGAAACTTACCTCTCTTGCATATATTTGATATTTCACCATTGGAAAAATGACTTTTTAGACTGGTTAAAAATAACTTTTTAGACCGATTCTAGATTAGGTCTTGATACAACAGGTCTAAAAAGTCTGTTACTTTTTAGACCGGTTGTAGCAACTGGTTTGAAAAGTGACTTTTCATACCAGTTATGTCTGCAACCGGTCTAAAAAGTAAGAGTTTTTAGACCGGTTGTAGACACAACCAGTCTAAATTTTTTTTTTCAAACATCTACATTATTTCTTCTTCTAATCCACTATCCAGCATTTGAGAAGAAACCCAACATTTTTAAGAGTATAATTCAATCTATAATTTCAACATTCTCATTCCTACAACTCAATATTTTCAAATAACAATTCAAAAGTTTCAAAATGAAATTTAATGCCAACAATCTTCCCATTCAAATATCTTTTAATGTAAATATGTCTTATTTATCTCTTCTAACTCTCTATATTGTTCCTCTCCTCTCCTCTGCTAATCTAAATCTTTCTTTCACTGAGGTTCTTCAACCTTCCTCCGGTTCTACTCATGCATCCTTACCAAGCTCTTCTTTCTCTTTCTAAGCTTGCTCCTAGTAAAAGTAATAGACTTTGTGAATGGACAAATTATTTAAAATTGCAGGATTACAGTAATACCTCTATTGAATCATGATCCAAACAAATGAGTATCAAATCTAGTGAATAAATTGAACTATAGAAAACTATCAAATAAGCTTAAAATGATGAGAATTTTTCACTTAATATAGATTGTTAGAACTAACTTATTTTCATTCTCAGACTTGAATTGATCTTGACCGAGGACTTACTAAATCATCTCCAAGTATTACAAAGGTTGTTCTATAAAATCAGAAAGTTCTTAATTTGTTTTAAATCCATTTTTAAATAGAATGAAATGCATGTTAGAGCAAAATGATTTTCATAAGAAAAAACTAGTTTATGTGGCTAAGTATATATACTTTCATATTATTGAATCTGGCCGGATTAGATTCTTTCTGAGTTTTAGATTATTGACACTCATTATACTCAAACTTCCTGGGAACTGTTACCTCATGCAAGGAGGAACATTTCTATTTTTCATAGGCATCGATAGCTTCCTTGAGAACCAATATTCCTTGCTCCTGTGAACAAAGAAGAAACACCCAACGTAGTTTCAATATTGAAGTCACTGCTTACAAATTTTACAAATTTAGACGTTCTGATCAAATATAAAACTGCCTCCAGCATACTAGATAAGTAATTAACTATTTTCTACAAGTCTGATTCTCATATCGTAGAGGAAAAATGTAACAGCTTTTTCAAAGAAAAAGCATCAAAACAGGCCTTACAAAGTCACAGAGTAAGATCAACAACTACTTTAGTTACAAGGCCTATTATCACACGTCAAATCAAAGTTTTTGTGAAGACTGCACACCAACCTTGTCAAGAGTCTGAGTGGTAAATTTGCTATTATTCAAGAGTCTAACCGGTTATTTTGTCAACCTGTTGAAGCATTCTCGTTTCGCAAATTTGCTATTATTTAAATCACAAACCGTTAGTATTATTCGAAAAGACAATTGTTCTTATCAAAGTACCACTCACCTTCCAACACACACACATACCAAAAATACCATTATTTATAATTGACACCAGAAAAATTTAATTGATGGAATTAAAAATCATAAAACGTATTTAATGTTCTTTCCAATGATGTGAATGGATTTCACAATCCAAGTTCTTCGGCCACACTCTTCATGTTATCTAAATTTAATTTATTGATATAACAAGCAATATTTCAAATATCTAATAATTTGTAGATTATCAAGACTTTAGATGCGAACTTCCACAAAACCCAAAGAAGAACAAGGACACCGTCAATAACTAAGAATAAAATAAAAAAATTACAGTGAAATTAGTACCTGGTAGCAAGTAACAATCTAGAAGCATTCATGCTCTTGGCTGAAATCGATCAAACCATAGTGTGATGGATGATCCGGTTGGTGCCATAGTAATTAGTGTTAGGACCATCGACGACACAAGCACCGACGCCATGGGAGCGAGTATAGCCGTCAGCTATGTAACTAAAGCGAGAGAGGTGCAACGGAGACCAAGGAGCGAGGTGCGACAGAGATTGAGAGCAAGGTGCAACGGAGACCAAGGAGCGAGGTGCGACAGAGATTGAGAGCAAGGTGCAACGGAGAGCTTGAATACTTCCAGATCCAAAGCTCTAGGCGCGAAGAGGGGGCGGGATTCAGAAGCAAAATTAATTTAGTGTTAAGAGGGATGAAACACATTTAAGACCGGTTATACAAAATAACCGGTCTTAAAATAATATTTTAGACTGGTTCTCATTAATAACCGGTCTAAAAAGTTATATTTTTTAGACCGGTTATATGGAATAATCGGTCTAAAAAGTGATGAATTTTTTTTAAAAAAATTCAGCACTTTTTAAACCGGTTTCCATTGATAACCGGTCTAAAAAGTTATATTTTTTAGACCGATCATAAGGGATAACCGGTCTAAAAAGTGATGAAATTTTTTTAAAAAAATTACTTTTAATGTTAAAAATTCATTTAGATCGGTTATAAAGAGAACCGGTCTAGAAAATTTATCTTTTTGGACCGGTTCTATTTATAATCGGTCTAAATAATATATTTTAGACTTATAGTAGTTGAACCGGTTTTAGATATTTTTTATAATTACAAAATTGCCACTGCACTTACCTTTTAAACCTTATCCCCTTATAACCGGTCTAAATCTTCTATTTTGTACTAATGTTTGTGCTGGTGTCTTGATGCATGTTATTACTTTGCTTGATTATGTGAAACGTCTATGAATAATTGAAGCTCTGTTTCTGTTTATGCTATGGTCATATGTATGTTGTTTGAAACATTGAACATGCAGATATATCATTGTGTGAATATGAGTTATGTAATGCAAGCATGTCATGCATTAAGCACTTATCTTGCATGCATATTGGTATTATTTTCCTACTGAGATTCTCTCGAATCTCACCCTTTCCTACCAACAATTTAGACAGGTGAAGACAAAAGCTATGCTAAGAGCGATGAAGAGAACTGTATGAGCGGAATGTCGTGGTGGAATAAAGACTGAAAGATGTCTCCATTTTTCCTGGGACAGGATTAGACACCCATGTAGCAATGCGAGGCTATATTAATTGTAATTATCAAGTACGAACCCCTATGGGGAATTTTCGTAATTGTGCATGTAACACCCCAAAATTTTTATTAAGGGCTAATGATAATTATTGAGGGTAATTAGTGAATTAAAGTTGGAATTATTGAGTTATGTGGCTATTTTAATTAATGTGCTATAATTAAAGGAGAAATTAAAGGAATGGAACTATTGGCTTTAAGTTGGTGATTAATGGGAAATTAATTACTAACTAAGGGAAAAATGAGAAGTGAGATTAAATGGCTAATGGTAGGATTAGAGAAGCTAATTGGGTGATTTATTGTGTGAGATCCTATAGGAAAATGACAAGTGTCAAGCTCACATGTAAAGGGACGAGTGGAAAAGTCAAATGCATTTGAAAAATATATTTTTCTCTTTCCTCTCCCTCTCTTTTCGTAGACACAGAAGCTAGGGGGAGTATAATCATTTCTTGTCATCATCCTCAACCTCTCACCATCTCTCTGTTCTCTTCTCTCAATCCGGCGCCATTGTTGTCCGAAAGGAAGGAAGAAAAGCTTTGAAAAGGTAAGGCAAATTATCTCTATTGCTCAAACTCCTTTTTGTAATGTTGATCCTTGGAGTGAGAGCTTCATTTTGATGTTTATAAGGTGCCCATTGGTGTTGGTTTATGCCCACACGAAATTTTGGGAAATGGTAAATCAAGAAGTCTCTTTGGCAAAGTTATAGGGGTGAGTAAGAGAAACCTTTCTATATAGGTTTATTAACCATTGGTTAAGTTTGGATTTTCTGGAAATTTTGCTATAAATTTCAAAATTAAGGGTCATTTTGTTGTTGGCATGTTGTTGTCATGGAATTAGTGCCTTGTTTAGTATTTTGAATGAATTGAATTGAATTGAAGCTTAAAGGTGAAGTTTGGGAACTTTGTATTTGATTTTGTGTATTGGTTAAAACAGGGCATGGTGATAGGTTGGGATTTTGGTCATTTTGAGGTTACCATTGTGTTCCTTGTGAAAATTTATGTGGGAATAGGCTTGATTGTTAATTTTGGAGCCATTGAACACTTTGGTAGAAAGTTGGAAAATCTGTCTTATGTGAACTCTATCTGGGCAGTCAGTTTGCACGAACGTTTTGAATTACCAAATGGTGTTAGAAAATTTTGAAACTTTCCAGTCTTAAATTTCACATCCCAAGCTTCAAAATGGACATAATTTATGTCATTTCTTTTTGTTAACTGTGAGTTATGCTTTGCCAAAGTTTGGGACAAAAATTGGACTCTGTTTTGGAGTAGTGTTGAGTTTTGGGAAATTCTGGAATTTTTTGGTGATTTATGGTTATGGTCCATATTTTTCTAGTAAAAAGGACTTAAATACCTTTCATTTGGCTTTAGAATCACCTCGTTTTGATTTTTTTAGAATTAATTATGAATTTTGGAAGTTCAACCAAGAATCAGGAAATTTTTTGGCCGCGACCCAAGGTGGCTGGCCACGGCCCAAACCTTTCTGGCCTGATTTTGGTCGCGGCCCATGGGTGGCTGGCATCGGCCAGTGACCTTCTGACCATATTTTGGCCACGGCCCAAGGGAGGGCTGGCCGCGGCCAACCCCTATGTTCCAGCACTTTGGGTTTTTGAAAAGAGATCTTCAACCTATTGTTTCCCAACCTTTTAAGGGTTTTATTAGAGGCATTTGTAGCTTCTTAAGGGTCATTATTGATAACCAAAACTAAGTGTTGAAGAGTCAATTAAGTATTGGAATAGAGAATAATGCTTCATCCTTAATTATGACTTTAGGATTTGATATTTGCCCGGAACGTAGAAGGCCTGTGCCTGCTCAAGAACGGAAAGACCAAGGTAGTAACACTTTAACCTATATCATGTATATTGCATTGCTTGTTTGCATTAATCATTGAATACAGTGAAGGGAACGTGGCGTAAGCCCGATCTCGAATACAGATATAGTGAAGGGAACGTGGCATAAACCCGATCTCGAATACAGATACAGTTGATAGGACGTGGCAAAAGTTTGGCCTTGAATATAGTGAAGGGACGTGGTGAGAGCCCGGCCTCATATACAGTGAAGGGGACGTGGCAGTGTGCCCGGCCTCGAATATTGATTGCTGCATTGTAATATATGTTTGCTTGCTTTGTATATATGCATCATATTCGTAAACTGTTGCTACTGGAATTCGCTAGAATCTCATTCTTTCCGAATAACATTTTTAGACAGGGCAAGTGGATTGAAGAATAAGCAAGTAAGCAAGGACAATTAGGACTGTCGGCGGTAGTCTTAGTTAGATATTTTGGTTTATACTAAACTGGTTATCATTTTGGGATAAATGCACCTATTGGATAGATCATAGCATGATAGTTTTGTGTAATCCCCGGTATGGATACTGAGATAGGCAATGATGCATTGTATAAACCTTTGGATTAATGTTTTTATCCCGGGTGTAAGTCGGGAATTGTGATGATACTCTGATATTGTATATGTGACTGACCGAACAGGCCTATTGCTTTTACCTTGAAATAAATGGAGATCTATTTGTACAAGTGTTGTAAAAAGTTTTTAATTATCCCGGATATCTCATTCGATTATTAAACGTATTTTAAACGCTTAATCTCGGCCTTAATCGTGGCGGGGGTTACAGTGCACATAATATCGGTATATTTATACTATTCTTGTGTTGCCTGTAACACCCCAAAATTTATATTCACAAAAAATATTATAAATATTTGGAAAATTCAATAAAATGGAGAATATTCATAAATTTGGAATTTATGAATTTTATAAATGTTCATTTTCATGAGAAAATGGGTAGAATAATTATGGAATTAATTTGGGTAATTTAAAAAGCCCAATATTAAGGTCCAAAAATGAAGGAATATTAGAGAAAATATTTGGTCAAAAAATATATGGAAATTGGCCAAAGAAAAATAAGAGAAGAAATTGGATTAGAAAGGCAATGACAAAATCGTAATTTGGCCAAATTATTACAAAATTAATTATTTTTCAATTAATTGAAGTTAATTTAAATTAATTAATTAAAATAAAGGTGAAAAGTATATTTAGAATATTTTGGTCAATTAAATATGAATTTATGAAAAATTTGAGCAAAAATGCAAATTTTGACCAAAATTTGAACTTTACGTGTATAGGTAACTTGGACAAGTTGTGAAGCCAATTGAGACCATAGGGAGGAACCCCTAGGTGTCTCCTAGTCCTACATGTTGCAAAAATAAGGAAATATCGGTTGGGCTTAATGAGCATGATTACATGTACATAAGGATTTATGTACATAAGTTCATTTTTGGAATTTTGGAAAATGAAACAAATGAATAAAATAAGTTAAAATATATGATAAATATCATCATCTTCCTTCTTTCTTCAGCTCATTTCGTGCCCTAACATATCTGAAACAAGAGAGAGAAAGTTGAGAGAGTTTAGAGAGAGAAAGCAAAAAAATCTCACAAGGTAAGCCGATTTCTCCGACGATTTAACTTCTAACGTGTATAACTCCAACCCTAAACTACTCCTCTTTGTTCTTTAAGGTTTGGAGGCTAAAAAATCTGTGGTTGAAGGGTTAGGGTTTCAGCCATATTGGGGAAAAGTCAAAGGAAGTAAAAGGTAACTTCCAAACCTTCGTATATTAACTATTCTAACTGCTGTAGGCAATTTAATCGGTGAAATTTCGCTGGATTGCCATTAGTTTTAAATTTTGGAAATAGGTGTGCCTAAGGGTTATGCTTCCCAATTTTAGTTCAAATGGTTGTTATAACTCAATTAGATGGTTAAAAAAGCGGTTGGGAGTAGAAAGAAACGCATTTATGGAGTCAAAACCGCAAAACCCCGATTTTTCTCGAAAAATACCATAATTTCGGCCAAGGATGTTTGAGGGCCTTAGAATTGGATTTTCAAGGATTTGATGGTTCCATTGGATTAGGGGGGAAATTAGGTGGGGTTACAGTTGGGCACTTTTTCGGAAAAGGCCGAGAAAGCATAATTATAGAAACGCCCCTAAAACCCTAAAAATATGGCTGCCAAGTGCAATTTCATAATTTGACATTGAATTTGATAATTTTGAGCCCGGAAATGGATTCATTGGGTGAAAATACGTCAGGATGGCCCTAGTCAAAATTTTGGGAAAACGTGCCATCGAGCCGAGTACGGCGGGGCCAGGCTGGGGTTCCAGTGGCATTTTAGTAAATTTTCACCATAGACTAATATAACCACAATAAACACTATAGAAGTGTCTAAAATGATACATGGATGAGTTATAACCTATTTCTTGTACATTTGGTATTTTAGAACTAAGTTAGGAGCCTGGAGTTGGCACGTTCCACGAGGCAAGCATCTCGAGGTTAAAAAGGGTTGAAGTAGGGACTACTATCTTTCATACGCTATGTGATTAATTTTATTTTATATGTTACTGTATTTCGTGATATGAATACGTGCTAGAGGCACAGTACCTGGTTGTGGTTTGGTGCCCAGCTAAGGTATATCGAAAATCCTAGCTGTGGTCGGTGACTCAGCTGAGGTACATGTAGGGGTTCTAACTCGATGTTTGACCCTGAAACATGTGTACCTATATGAATCGAATCGAACTTTCATTTTGCTTAATATGGTGCATTGAATATTTAATTTTCACATTTTATATGTCGATAGTATATTTCTACCAGGATTCTTCGGAATCTCACCCCTTTTTTCTAAACCAAACATCTTAGTGGGTGCTAGTGAATCAAAGGGCAAGGACGTAGATAAAGGCAAGTGACTAGCACGTGTCCCAAGGCAAAGTTAAAGTTCGTGGTTATAGATAGTTTATGTTGTAAATATTGTCGCCTTTTGTATCTTGATTTCGGACTATAAACAAATACTTGTATCAGTATATATGTACTTTTCTGTATACCTATGGAACTTGGTCTTTATTACTCTGTGAATATCGAAATGGAAACGGGTGTTGACATTGTCCACCGAACTGCGTATCGTTTTTCACAAATACTATGAAATACGTGAAAATAAGATAAAGGTGTCTTTGTTTTCCCTGGGACGGGTTTAGACACCCATATAGCGCTGCGAGACTATATTAATTGTAACTATCAAGTTCAAACCCCTATGGGGAATTTATGTAATCATGCACATAATATCAGTATATTTATGCTATTCTTGTGTTGCCCATCGAACTGTGTATCGTTTTCCGCAAATACTCTGAAATAGGTGAACATAAGATAAAGGTGTGACAACTTAAGCTTTTTTTTTTTGTGAAAAATCACATATTTTTAAAAGAAATATATTATAAAATTTTTTTGTGGGTTTTTTAGATCTTATAGGCTATTTCAATTGGGGTAACTTTTACAGATAATCTAATGTGCATGAAAGAGAATATTATAAAAATATTCATAGAGAATTTTGTTTAATCAAAATATGTAGAGAGATATAATCAAATTTGATAACTAACGCTTGGAGGTTATTAGAGAAAATGTAGGTAGTTTGGTCAGGGTTAATTACGCAGTGAAAATTTATGTTTTAATTTTTTGTCCTTAAAAATAATTATAATTTTTAAGATCCTTATTAATAAATATTTCTTTTTCTTGCTCCTTCCCCCTAATTCTCCCAAAAATTTTATATGAATTTATTCATTTTCAAACAACTACTAGTAATATTTTTTATGTATTTTATTTCTTAATGCTTAAAGAATCCTTTGTTGAAAAGTAATGAGATGATGCAATGCATGATTATTAAATATATAAGTGCCTCCTTGAGTTAGCATTTAAAAATAAAGTATTTATAAGTTAAGATAAAACTTTTCCCGTAATAATATATTAAAAATGTAAAGAATAGTTCCAAAACTATACTCCTACTTAGAGATATAATCTATAATAAATAGTTAACATAAAAATTAGACTAAATATACATTTTGTATTTGTATATACACAAACAGATCCAAATATAACGATACATGAACACAATAATTCAACATTAACTGCAGAATAATTTTTTATTTATTTCTATATAATACCAAATCATTTTATATATAAGCATTCAGAAAATATAGTCGGCCCAAAAAATAAATAAATAAAGCACTCAGAAAATATTGAATCCCAGCTTCCATGTCGAAGGAGAATTTCAGGTAGTTTCTATTACACACACGCGCGCGCACATATTTCATTTTCAAATCAATAAAGTAAGCCATAAGCTTAAATATAGTATAGAATCAAGTGGCAATGAAAAGATAATAAAAAAATTATTATTTTATTACCTTTAATTTGCTTGCATAACTCCACCACCTCATTGTATTTGTACCAAATGGAAATTAATAAAATTATTAAATTAAAGACACCAATTTGACATGAACAGGCTGAAAATCAAACATCACAAAAGGAAAAAAATTGAAAGGGACCGAAATACCTGGCCCAAAAAAACATCTGGATTTTAACTTCAAGTTTGTCGTTACTCGTTAATGTGAGAAATATCAATTAGTTATTGATAGTACTAAAAATCTTATACATATTGTCGATGCTTGCAAGACCTCTGCTTGCTGCTGGAACGGTGCTTTGTACACATTAAATTATAGTCATTGAATGCTGGGAAAATCCTAGGAAAAGTGTGATGAATTTTTGTGAAAATCCCTATTAAATCTAACTCAAATACTAAGTTCAAATACGACTTTACACTTTTCACAAATTCCTAACCCAGCCAAAAGAAAATAAACAGAACCCAAAAAATACACAAAACCCAGTACTAGACCAACGATCAGCATGATCACCTCCCCAATCAGCATCAAAGTAGACCTATAAAGTGAGAGAAGACATGATAGGGAAATAAAGGCCATGATACAAGGTTCCCTTGACATGTTGAAGAATTTGAAGAACAACCACATAATGAGTAGTCCGAGCTCATACATGAATTGACCCATAATATGGATTGTGTAGTTAATATCCGGATAAGTCACTGTATGATACGTGAGTCCCTCAACCAATTGTCGGTAATGTGTGGAGTTCTCCAACAAAGTCCAATTAGTAGGAACAAAGTGTGCATTAGCCTCAATGTGAGTGTTCTCAACCATCTTGTTAGTGAGAAAGGCCTAAATATCAAATTAGAGACACACTTGACCTGTGAAAGAGAGATACTATTCTTTGCATAATATACTTAGAGTCAGGAAAATGGGTCGGCCTTTTTAGGTCCCTAATTTGCATGTGCCGAGCCTGAATTTTTTACTTTAAAAGGGAAAACGGGCCTAAAAGTGCTAGCACTATAAGGCCAAGGGTCTAAAAGAGCTGACCCGTTTATTTTTTTATTTATTAAAATTATTTATATGATATTAATATTATTGACTTTTTATGTTTTGTTAATGATGTCGCTGATATTTAATTATTGTTATCTTTTTAAAATTACAATTTAGGGAGAATACTACGTAATCTAGCTAAAATACTAAAATTTAAATTCAGGCTGACACTTTTAACAAATTCGTAATTAGACTAGGAGGCCTGACTAGGAATTTTTTTAATGTTGTCAAAAGACCATATTGTCCCTCAAAGTCAAAGCCATATTGTTTCCTCCCAATTCACCTCTTTCGGCTGATTCTCTCTTCACCCTCTTGCCTCACATTCAACCTCTGTCTCTAAAATTCAGCGTTTAACTGGAATCCAACTTAGTTATGCACTGCCAAGAAATTCAACTTAATTAAAGTATATGCAGTGATGATTAGCTGATGACACTTGGCAAGAACTTAAGATGAACAAAAGAAAATTAATAATGCAAGGTTATGACTGTTCGTAACTTTTTATTAATGTTGAAGGAATGAATATGCCGAATCAAAACAAAGGAAGGAAAAAATATATATTTGTTGTGATTAGGACATTTATAAATTTAAATAATTTTAAATATTGTTATGTTATATATGCTTAAAAACTTGTTTGTTTTATAAAAAAAACAAAACATAAATAGAAAGAAACTCAATTGAATCTGGTTGAAATAATCAAAATCGTTCTACATGTACCTTCGGTTTTCCTTTTTAATTACAGATGAGTATTTTGGTCTCTTAATAATATTTAAATATTCCTAATGAAGCCTCTTGGTCTAATGAGGAATTTGTTAAAAGTGTAGGTCTGAATTTAAATTTTGACATTTCAATTGGACTTAGTAGGAATTTTCCTAAAATTTATAAAAACATTTTGTATTAAAACCTTAAAAACTGAAACTTACAAAGGATATTTCTTATTTCATAAGATTCTTACTAATTTTGTATTTTTGACTTATTTTTTAGTGATTTTTTTATTCATATCTTGTAACTTGTACTTTTCAAGCATATATTAATAAAGTGTTCATTTTGTTAACTCCTTACATTTTTTAAGACATATTTATAAAAAATGTATTTTATTTTGTTAAGTCTTCTCATTGATTAAAAAAAATTTAATTGCTTTACAAGAGTTTTTCATTAAACTAGAACATTTATGTATTAAATTAGAACTTTCATTGTTGTAATTTATTAATTTTATTTCTTTAAAAAAAGATTAAAAAAATAATAAAATGTTGTTAAAAATAAAATGGCTTTTGGCCCTGTTGAGCTGGCCTTTAAAAAATGACTATTTTTTTTTAATCGAACTTAAACAGGTTTGACCTGTGAAATGACTATTCTTTTTAAAAGTTTTAGGTGTTCCTCAAGAGTCAAGACCAAGAAAATAATTCAATTTTCCTATGTCTTTCATCTCAAATTGTTTCCCAAAATAAGTTTTAAGTTCATCAAGTCCTACATGGGATAATCACGTCATCAACATATAAGAGAAGTAGAACAATACCGCAATCACAATTCCAAACATGTAAAGTAGCAATTAGAGAACTTAGCAAACCAAACTCAAGGGGCCTACTTAAGTCCATTGAGTTAAATGGCTTGACAAAATAATTAGAGATTTATAAATATTATTAAAAGACCATAGTACTTTTTTATAGTTGAAAAAGAACCATTGGACGTACACATAGAGCTCATTTTGGTTATGATTATTTTAGCTTGAATTAATTAAAAATTTTCCATTGCTTTTATTTTACTTATTTGTTTTTTTATGTTTTTTATCAAAAAAAAATAATGATAGGGATGTGTGTATATATATATATATTTAAACAGTACAGTTTTTTTTAAAAAAATACTGTACTGTTTAAATATATATACATCCCTATAATTATTTAAGTGTTTGTATATATCTTAATCAAAACAATTGTGATTTTGATTCTAATTTTACACATAAGATCACGTTTAAAATCTGTTCAACGTATAAAATCATATATATATACACACACACACACACTAATCTATTCAATGATTTTGATTTCGTTATCCTAATATGTTCAATTATATATCTCCATTAAATCCAACCAAAATAATCGAAATCGAAATTCAGTCCACACCAATTGTTAATTTTCCTTTTTCACTATATAAGGTTATTTTGGTCATTTAAAACAATTATATATCTCCATTAAATCCAACCAAAATAACCTTATGCATAGTAATATTTACAACTATATATGCACATATTAACAACACGTTAACAACACTTTTTTTATCATCATATCAGCATTTTTTATCATCATACCATCGAGAATGGATAGCACACCTCTGTTTGATTCTCCAAAAACAGAGCACAACAGAGGACTTTGTATTAACAACTTTCACAACAATATTTACAACTACATATGCACATATTAACAACATGTTAACAACACTTTTTTTATTATCATATCAGCATTTTTTATCATCATGCCAACGAAAATGGACAGCACACCTCTATTTGCTTCCCCAAAAATAGAACACAGCAGATGTTCTCTATTAACAACTACAACTATCATATTAACAACTACATATGCACAAATTTACAACAGTTTTCTGGTTTCACTTTAGCGTTTTCACAGCAAAGAATACCAATTACATTCACCATTCTCACTTTAAACACAGCAGCTTCTCTGTTACCATGCCATAAAAACATAGCACTCTAACATAAACACAACCCACCCAAGGTGAAACCCCAACTTTAGTGATGAAGATCATATGTGTATTAAATTCTTAACATTTCTTGTCTACCACCTACCACTTACTCCATTTTTTAGCCCATGATTCAACCTTTGACCAACCCCTCAATCTCAATCTAACCAACTTTCACACAGAAAAAAAAAATTTCCGTTCCGCATCTGTACCTTACATGGATGATGAAGAAGAAGACCTTCCCAATCATATTAACAGCACGTTGTATTCCTTCAATGTTGCACCTTCTACACCCTTCGTTCGTGTATTTTTCTCTTTCTCCTTAATGGCTTAATCACAAAAACGTGTTGCCCTCCTCTCATCTGTGCGTTTTCTTTGGTTATTTTAATGAGGGTTATTTTTGTAAATAAACATTAGGAATTCATGTCAGAAAAGTCTCTAAGGACTTTTCTGACCATTGACTTTTCAAAGGGAGTTTTTTTTTGTATATTTTTTGTACCTTGGGACCTAGCTGTCATTTTCCCAAAAAGCTAGCACTATAAGGCCAAAGGCCTAAAAGGGCTGACCCGTTTATTTTTTAATTTATTAAAATTATTTATATAATATTAATATTATTGACTTTTTATATTTTATTAATGATGTCGCAAATATTTAATTATTGTTATCTTTTTAAAATTACAATTTAGGGAGAATCCTACGTAAATGTAGCTAAAATACTAAAATTTAAATTCAGGCTGACACTTTTAACAAATTCGTAATTAGGTCAGGAGGCTTGACTAGAAATTTTTTTTAATGTTGTCAAAAGACCATATTATCCCTCAAAGCCATATTGTTTCCTCCCAATTCACCTCTTTCGGCTGATTCTCTCTTCACCCTCTTGTCTCACATTCAACCTCTGTCTCTAACATTCAGCGTTTAACTGGAATCAAACTTAGTTATGCGCTGCCACGAAATTCAACTTAATTAAAGTATATGCAGTGATGTTTAGCCGATGACACTTAGCAAGTACTTAAGATGAACAAAAGAAAATTAATAATGCAAGGATATGACTGTTCGTAACTTTTTATTAATGTTGAAGGAATGAATATGCCGAATCAAAACAAAAATATTTGTTGTGATTAGCACATATAAAAATTTAAATAATTTTATATAGAGATAAATAGTATATTTCTAAAAATATTTTTATGTTATATATAGATAAAAACTTGTTTGTTTTATGAAAAAAACAAAACATAAGTAGAAAGAAACTCAATTGAATCAGGTTGAAATAATCAAAATCGATCTACACAACCTTCAATTTTCCTTTTTAATTATAGAGGAGCATTTTGGTCTTTTAATAATATTTAAATATTCCTAATTAAGCTTCTTAGTCTAATGAAGAATTTGTTAAAAGTGTAGGCCTGAATTTAAATTTTGATGTTTCAATTAGATTTATATAAGATTCTCCCTAAAATTTATAAGAACATTTTGTATTAAAAACCTTAAAAACTGAAACTTACAAAGGATATTTCTTATTTTATAAGATTCTTACTAATTTTGTATTTTTGACTTATTTCCTAGTGATTACTTTATTCATTTCTTGTAACTTGTACTTTTCAAGCATATATTAATAAAGTGTTCATTTTGTTAACTCCTTACACTTTATTTATAAAAAGTGTATTTTATTTTGTTAAGTCTTCTCATTGATCAAAAAAAAATTAATTGCTTTACAAGAATCTTTCATTAAACTAGAACAATTATGTGTTAAATAAGAACTTTCATTGTTGTAATTTACTAATTTTATTTCTTTAAAAAAAAACTAAAAATTAATAAAATGTTGTTAAAATTAAAATAGCTTTTTGCCCTGTTGGACCAGCCTTTAAAAAATGACTATTTTTCTTTAATCGGGCCTAAACAGGTTTAACTCGTGAAATGACCATCCTTTTTACTAGTTTTAGATGTTCCTCAAAAGTCAAGACCAAGAAAATAATTCAATTTTTCGATGTCTTTCATCTCAAATTGTTTCCCAAAATAAGTTTTAAGCTCATCAAGTCCTACATGGGATAATCATGTCATCAACATATAAGAAAAGTAGAACAATACCGCAGTCACAATTCCAAACATGTAAAGTAGAGTAACGAGGCCTGCAAATGAAGTCAAGAGGCTGATGCTATTAATGAACTTAGCAAACCAAACTCAAGGGGCCTACCTAAGTCCATTGAGTTAAAAGGCTTGACAAAATAATTAGAGATTGTAAATATTATTAAAAGACCATAGTACTTTTTTGTAGTTGAAAAAGAACAATTGGACGTACACATAGAGCTTATTTTGGTTATGATTATTTTAGTTTGAATTAATTAAAAATTTTCCATTGTTTTTATTTTACTTATTTGTTTTTTTTTATGTTTTTTATCAAACAAAAAAATAATGATAAGGATGTGTATATATATATATTTAAACAGTACAGTTTTTTTAAAAAAACACTGTACTGTTTAAATATATATACATCCCTATAATTATTTAAGTGTTTGTATATATCTTAATCAAAACAATTATGATTTTGATTCTAATTTTACACATAAGATCACGTTTAAAATCTGTTCAACGTATAAAATCATATATATATATATATATATATATATACTAATCTATTCAATGATTTTGATTTCGTTATCCTAATATGTTCAATTATATATCTCCATTAAATCCAACCAAAATAATCGAAATCGAAATTCAGTCCACACCAATTTTTAATTTTCCTTTTTCACTACATAAGGTTATTTTGGTCATTTAAAAATTTCAATTCAGGTTTTTGCAAAAAAAAAAATCATATTAATTACAAATAACATCCTAACTATGCCCTATTCTCCTTTTTATAAGTCATTCTCTCTCATATTTATTACTCATTCTCTTTCCTATATTATTTTCATAAATAAGAGTATATTTAGAAGAAAAGTTATATTTTTAATATATTGATTATTTTTAACTAATTTTATCTGTCAGTTTGATTTGGGTAATTAGGATAAAAGTTGTTTATAAAAAAGGTGAGGGGTATTTCTTTTCAATTTTATAAATTAGTTTAAAAGAGAAATTAACATACTAATATCAATTTATTGAATAATAAGGGCATGGCAAATATGAGGATATATATGAGAGCTGGTTGCTTGGTTGTCTTTTCTGTGGATCTGTGATTTCATCTCACTAACCTCCCCCTTATCGGAATCCCCCCCCCCCCCTCTCTCTCTCTCTCTCTCCCCTCTCTTATCTCTCTCACGCTTACATTCTGTATTCCAAACCCACTGAAAAAGAAATCATCTTTTTTATTCCGAACAAATTATTTTACAGCAAAAAAACTTCCTCAATCAACGCACTAATCACCCCCACTTCGTTTTTCTCGCTTCCTTCCCTAAATTCCAAGATCCTTCACCTTCTTCTTCTTCATACCTCACTTGCTGTAATCTCCTCACACACACTCACATCCATCCATGCCTATAATTCGAAGCCTGATCCACGATATGAGATCCAGGTCGCGCCGTGTGGTGCAGGACGGTTCCTCAATGGTGGAGCCTGTAACTGATGGCTTGAAGCAGAGTTCCTGGGCCAACATGCCTCAGGAGCTTCTCAGGGAGGTCTTGCTCCGAATTGAGGACTCCGAGAACTCTTGGCCACCGCGCACGAGTGTGGTGGCCTGCGCTGGAGTTTGCCGGAGTTGGAGGGAGATCACCAAGGAGATCGTCAAGCCCCCTGAAGTTTCCGCCAAGATCACGTTCCCGATCTCCGTCAAGCAGGTTTGTTTACAATGCCGTCAATTGAGTATTTCGAGTCGCTTCATGTTCCGCGATTTCAATGGGGGTTTCATCAAATTCTACTTCGGTTTATATTTATGACATGTTTTCAACAATTTTCTTTTCTGGAATCACAGGCCTTCTTTGGGAGTGAGATGTTCTTTTTTCGTTAGCATCGTAGAATTTTGACATTGAACCTAGTTGATTTTTTGCCCCCTCTATTTAATCTCGGCGGCTATGTTGAAGGAAGCTGGGGTTTGATTTGTCATGAATTGTTGTTAACAATAAAGTACTAATTTCTGGGTAGATGCTTTGTCCAGTTGTAAAACACCAGAAATTGATACTGTAGTTACCTCTTATCATGAGGATAGCATGTGGCTGTGAAAAGTATGGTTGAACTAATCAATCTTTTTCTTTATTACCTGACAAAGTGTTACGTGCTTCCTTTGTCTTATTTTGTTGGTGAGATATTACTTGTCTATTTTCTCCCTCTTATCTTTTTCACTCTTTTGGTTAGTGATGTTTAGATTTTTTAAGAAAGAAAAGCTAGATTCCAGCTTAAACTGTATAAGTGCCCCTAAATGTTTGCTCTCTTTTTTTTTCCTTCAATTTTTGTTTCCTATGATCTGGGAACTTGTTATTTTGGATTGCATCAAACCTACTGAAATCTAGACAGTTGTGGTTTATGGAAAAATTTAAAAAGCACGTTTAATTCTCAAATTGTTCTTTCCCCCTGCTTTGTATGATGATTTAGATTTCAGAAGAAATTGATGACTTGAAATTGAATGTGATAATTGTGTTTGTCTTTTTGTTTATCCTTCAATATATTGCTTTACTACTCCCTACTCCAATCTAGCATTGCCATAACTAACGTGTTAAATTTTTTACTGGTTTTTGCAGCCTGGCCCTAGAGATAATCTTCTTCAGTGCTTTATTAAGCGCAACCGCTCTTCCCAAACATATTATTTGTATCTCAGTTTAACTAGTGGTGAGCACGGAACCTCCTCTGGTCCACGTTACATGTATAGATAATTTTGTCCAAAACATGGGGATCTTCTTTTCCTGTCTAGTGAATGTACTGACGGATTTCCGTCTGTAAAAATATTATTTCAAGTTTGCAGGATGATGTCCTATCTTGTGTTCATCTCTGGTTTCCTTTTCAACATCTGAAGGTTCCAATCTGAAAGCATGTGCGTGTTCTTCTGACCTTTTGTTTTCCAAATTGCAGCCCTAGCTGATGATGGGAAGTTCCTTTTGGGTGCACGCAAGTGCAGGCGTCCAACCTGCACAGATTATATCATCTCTCTAGATGCTGATGATATTTCAAATGGAAGCTACACCTATATCGGGAAGCTGCGGTAGACTCTTCTTTATTAGTCACTGTGATTTCTATTATGTTACTGTCATTTGTTTGTAAAAGAAGCAAAGGCTTATACTTCGTTTTTTGTCTCCTTGGACTAGGTCAAATTTTCTGGGGACAAAGTTCACAATATATGACGGCCAGCCACCTCATGCAGGCGCAAAACTTTCGAAAAGTCGCTCCACTAGGCTGGTGAATCTGAAGCAAGTTTCACCCAGGGTCCCTACTGGTAACTATCCAGTGGCCCACATTTCATATGAATTAAATGTGTTAGGCTCCAGGTAATTACTCAGTGCATGGGGTAAATTTTTGACCTGTCATTCTTCACTGACAGCACATTAGCTTATTGTGCGTTTTATTCACATCTTTGCAATACTTGCCACATTTTTATAACAAGCAGGGGGCCTAGGAGAATGAATTGTGTCATGGATTCCATTCCTGCCTCTGCAATTGAACCGGGAGGAGTAGCGCCAACACAGACTGACTTTTCTCTAAGCAACATTGATGTGTTTCCTTCATTTCCATTTTTCCGATCAAAATCAAAGCATATGGAAAAATCCGAATCTGGACCCCTGGGCGAACAAAAAGAAGGGTTGCTAGTGTTGAGAAACAAATCTCCAAGGTGGCATGAGCAGCTCCAATGTTGGTGCTTAAACTTTCATGGGCGTGTGACAGTAGCTTCAGTGAAAAACTTTCAGCTGGTGGCTTCACCAGAAAATGGGGTTGCTGGACCAGAACACGAGAAGATTATCCTCCAGTTTGGCAAGGTTGGGAAGGACTTGTTTACTATGGATTACCGGTACCCCATCTCGGCTTTTCAGGCTTTTGCAATCTGCCTCAGCAGCTTCGATACCAAGATTGCTTGTGAATGAACATGTTTGAACAGGTATTCATTTGTGAAGCCCATTCCGAAATACTTGTAGTAATTTGAGAGAAAAATGGTTATCAAAGCTAATTATTAATATGCTGGCAATGGATCAGTGAAAAAAGAGTGGGTTGCACGTATAGTTGTTGCAGCACGCATTAATTTAGAGTTTTTATTAGGTCTAACATCCCATGGAATTTTAATATCATCACATGTTGTGGGTGGGGGCTTTCATGCCACATTTGTTTAAAATGGTTGGCCAAAACATTATGACCAACCTGTTAACACAGTTATTGATCCTTCAGCCATGTTCATAGGTTAAAATATGATAAATTTGACTAGAGCTTCTGGAGTTGCATGTTATAAGCTGAGTTCCTTATATTTTGTATACATTTGTTTGATCAGTGTTAATTGATGACATTATCCAGGTCAGGATGCTCTCTCTCTCTCTCTCTGTGGTGCCCTTTTGCTTGTGACGCTGTGTGGTATATAAATGAAGGTAGGTCACTGGGGTCAAAAATGCTTTGAGGTTATTAATTGGAGACAGAATCTGAATGAAGGGTGAAGGAGATGCAATACAAAAACGGTTGAGGGTGCTGTATCAGTTTGTTGTTCTTGGATTGGAATTGACCCATTCTGGCCAGATTTCCTGCAATTAGAATTGCATTTAGAACTTTAATGTTCCATTTCCTTCTGTATATAAATGACCTCTTTATTTTTGCTTCATTGTCTTGTTTTGGCAATATATTTGTTGTCTGCGGAGTTTTGTTTTGTTCTTTTTTTTTTTTTTTGTTTCTAAAAAAAATATTTTAGATTCTGCTGTATGAGGAAGAAGGATGCTTTTTTATTTTGTGGTCGTTAAATCATCAAATTCCTTTATTAAACCCTAACTAGAACATATTAGGGATCGTACGTTTATGTTATTAAAAAAATTAGGAGTAAATAATATTTAAATCTTTAGAGTAGCCGTATTATTTATTTATTTATTCAGTATTACCATTTTCGTAGTTATGAAATCTTAATAGGATCCCACATAAAAAAAAAAAAAAAAATCAATAGTAAATCATGATTGCATATTAATAAAATTCCAACGTATTTAGCAGAAAAAATAAACATAGTGCATTAAATGTTTAAAAGAAATTATTAAATGAAAGGAAAATATTATTATAAAATACGATTTGTCATTTTAATTTTTCAAAAAAAAAATTCCATTACCAATAATTTGGAATTGATTCTTCTTTTAGTTTTTATTTATACGACAAAAAAAGTGAAGAAAATTGAAATTTTGAATTATGTCAAGTAATTACTAAATAAAACGTAAACATTTAAAAGTTAGTTATGAAAAAAATTAAAACTAGCAAAACTGGAAAGAAAAATTTTACATATTTTAGCGGAAATTATCACGTGGAATTATAACGAATAATGTAACAGTTTCAAAAGAAATAAGTTTTTTTTTTAAAAAAAAAAGGTTTAAAGTGTAAAAATATCTATTAATTTATACTAAAAGTATCAAAATAATCATAAAATTTTTTTGTGTAAAAATAATTATAAACATTATAAAGGAGGGCTAAAATGGCACCAACAGTAAGTCTGCAAAACGTTCATTACTTAATTCAATGTATATAATTTTAACGGCATTATCACTTTTGCATCTAAAACAATTTTATGGTTATTTTTTAATAAACTAATATCTATTTCTGCACAAAGTCAAATAACCCGAAAAGTTAGTTGAGTATTTGTCATCAGCGCCGCAAATAACCCGAAAAGTTAGTTGAGTATTTGAACATTCTTGGACATGTTTTTGAGAAGCCTTTTATTTTTTTGGGCCTACGCTTTTTATCCTTCCTGGACTCGCCACTTGGAAGTTACCATTAAGGGTTTGTTTGGCATGAGGGGAGGGGAGGGAAAATGAGTAGAGGGAAAAAATTTTTGAGTTAGATTTTAAAAAAATGAGAGAAGTGAGGTATACAGTTATTAATTAAGTTTTCTTACTTTTTTATCTTGTATATTCTCTATATTAAAATTTTGAAACCCCACTTCTCCAATTTTCTTAAATTCAACTTATAAAAATTTTCCCTCATCTCCCTTCCCCTCCAAATCCCTCACACCAAACAGACCCTAAAAGACTGAACAATCCCCAATTCTAATTTATTTTTGTTTGCCACCGACCTTCTTCAATAAAAAACCAGATTGAACATCGACCCATATAATATTAACAAATACTACCTCCGGTTCTAAATATAAGACATAGTTTAACTATACCCTATATTTAGGACCGGAGGGAGTATAATATATAATTCTATTTTTCCATTATAGTACTATATTTATAGATATAATTATACTAAAATTAATATAATTCTTTAGTATGCCATGACAGTGACATTCATCCATTGATAAAAGAAAGAAATGAAAAAAGAGGCATCAAAGGCTACACAATACAAATGTCCTCAGTTCACAGGCTTGTACAAAAAAAGCAGAGAAAGAAAACTATTGGTGAATAATATTAGGCACAAATGCTAAAACATGAATACTGTTCTCACTTTATTATTAGATGTTCCTCTAATCTAATTAAACTTTTCAACACAAGAAACATAAACATTAAACCTCTTATCAAGAAGAAAAGAAATGCAAGTAGGAACTACAATATCTTATACCTCTGTGATGTCAATATGATGTATTAAAGGCTTTCCACCTTCATGCATGCTCCTCAAGAATTACTGGATGCTATATATTACAACAATTTTCTTTTTGCCTCCACTTATCATCTTTTTGAGTCCTTCTTTGACGATTTCGACTCGCCTGCCACGTTCTTCTTTCTCCTCGGGGCGCCCATACCACCGGCAGGTTCCACCAATGGACCAGACCATGTTTGGATATTGGTTTTTGGGTACGACAAGTTTGTGGAGCTAAATGAAACATCAGGAGGATCAAAAACTGGATCCATGTGATGTGAAGAACCCAGGGTATAGCCTAGAGTTCCGTCTTGGTGGGGCGGAGGAAACTTCTCACTCTTGCTCTTAGCATTTGCATGCGTTATCAATCGCCGTCTCTGTGTTCGAGATTAAATCATCAGAGACATCATAAACCTTAATACCCAAATATAACAATGATTTTGGACAAGTTAAATGTGCTCTCATGACCAATTCTACAATTCTATCATTATAAAAGCAGATCCATGATCATAGGTCTTCTGAAGGTTGCCTTGGTTCGGTTTGGATACATCATAAATGTATGACTAAAGGTAGAGAGTGCCCTCCATAGACAGCTTGCAACCAAATCGTTCTTGCTCAGTGAAAGCAAAGATGAAAATAAGAAACATGCAGTATATGGCATGAAGGTAAACATGTTGGATCAAACTAACAAAACATCCACAAAATCATATGCAGCTTCAATCTAAAATTCTAATAAAGATGGCCAAGAACAAATGAAAATGAAACTAAAATATCTGCCGCGCTTTAAGTTAATTGGGACAAGCAAGAAGCATTTTTCGAAGTGAATGAGAATTCTTATTGGACATACATCAATATTTGCTTGAAGCTCAGCATTCGCTTCTGGAACTGGAATTCCCCTCCCTCCCCGGTCACGTGTACGAGATTTCTTAGCACCATCAACATTAGCTTTGCCTGCTGCTCTCAATCTACATTGATTGCAAATGAAGTCAAATATCAAAATGTGTGCATTTTGATTTTGTTTTAAACAGATAAAAAAGTTTCTATTACTGAAAAACTCATCAATGGCTCAGCAAAAAGATAATAGAAATGGGCGTGCCAAAGAATAGAAAACCATTTATAATGAAGTTAAAGGGTTATAATGAAAACAAAAGCTGAGTCTTGTCCTGCATGAAATCGTCACAAGCTTCATTATGTTATATGCAGATTATTATTAGAAATTTCTCAGATGGGTGAAACACTCATTTAATAAAGTGAAGGGCTTGCCCTTTATAATTTAACTAGAGATATATTTAGATGATTGTTTCAAATTTTCAAATGAATCAGAACTCGAAAGTAATCAAAGCCTTCCCACCTTCTAGCTTCTTCATCCCGTAGCTTTGCATCCATCTCCTTACTGGGAGGATATTTTGGAAGGCTAGATGGCTCACAAGCATAAGGTTTCGAAGTAAAGAACTACAAAAGAGAAACAATCAATATCAAATTAGGATTCCCACATCTAATTGCTGAAACTCTTTAAGAACATTAAGCACAATTCATCATATCCCATACTCAGAACTACATCATAAAAAAAACCACCAGTGCAGCTATCATCATTTCCAGTTAAGAAGAAGCAACCCCACTTCTACCTTAAAATAGCATGGCCAAGAAAAAATAAAACAATTTTTCTCTTTGTTGCTCTCTAAACAATGCAAAAAGATGTAAGAAATTGAATCCCGTAGAGAGAAGAAAGTATCTCATCCATCCCTAAGCTTTTCTGACTTAGTTTATCTCCTTTAACTAAATAAGTTATGCACAACAGGATTTCTTGCATAACATGGAAAAACACAGACAATCCAGAACTTGGACACAAGTGTCTGTAATGACAGAGGAATAGGTTCAACAAAAATAGAAGCTAAATAGTTGATAGTCTGTGTTAAAACTAAAAGCAACGGGAAGGAGTAAAGCATAAGCAAAGGTCTGCAACATGTGAACCAGGGCTTCTTTTAGAAAAGCATCCAAGAATATGCATTTCCAACGCATAATTGTACGCAGGGTAATTTTCACCTTTTTTTGGGGGGTGGGGGAATGTATGTATTTTTAATGAAACTAAGTGTGCTTATAAACAGAATTTCATATCTTCAGTTGGTTATTATGAAATCATGACAGAAACTTTAATCATGTAAATATTTGCTATCAGAACCCCCAATTAAAATATAACAAACGTACAATTTTTCAATAACACGACAAGTTTATGCAACAAAATTAATAAACCTTTTTTGGAAAAGATTTACGCAGTAGGGTACAAACCTATTTTAAGCATTTTTGGAAAAAGATTGACTTTTATAGTTTCTGATATTAAACATGACAAGGAGGAACCAATCAAGCAGAAAGAGACAACAAAAAAATAAGGTGATTTTGAAGTGTTGACTTAGGAACCAAAAACTAAATCTTACTTCACTCTGCAACGCGGCGGTGGCAGTCTGACGTTCAGCCGGATCAATTGCAAGAAGGGTCTCAATTAGTGGCAAGGATGAAGGTGGAAAATCTTTGAACACGTCTGATATGCATCGCTTGTATGATTGTTGGGGCTTAAAAATGGTAGCATGAGGCAACTTTGACTTTTTCCAATACTCTTCAGAAGGAGAACCACATAGCTTAAATATCTTATGTAGCTGCTCCACCTAGAAAGCAATGAATAACAACTAAATAAGAGAACAAAAGCACCAACCTCACAAACAAGAAGTTGCGGAAAATTGAGAAGCCAATGGCAACAAAAGTCCTGCACCATCGACTACTGAAGTGAATACATTTTTTATGCCTTAAAAAGATGGTTAAGAGAAACTCTTATGGTATGGTATATTCGGTCATTTAAAGATTACCTACCTCTGTTCGACCGGGCAAAATTGGCTTTCCGGCCAACAATTCTGCAAGAATGCAACCTGCACTCCAGAGGTCCACTCCCACACCATAATCGGTGGCCCCGAGAAGAAGTTCTGGAGGTCGATACCATAAAGTCACAACCCTACTTGTCATGGGTTGCTTATGATCAGGATCAAAGAAGGAAGCTAATCCAAAATCAGCTATTTTAAGAATCCCTTCATTGTCAATGAGAAGGTTTGACCCCTTTATATCACGATGCAGCACACTACGGTTGTGACAGTGTTCCAAACCAGAAAACAGCTGCTTCATGTAACACTTAACCTAAAATAGAAACAGATTTGATAAGTTAAAAAAAAAAAAAAAAAAAAAATCTTTGAGGAATTATATTTTAACCAACCAAAGCCTGAAATGTCAATACCTGAGGCTCCGTGAACTTAATTGATGGGCTGGTAGCAAGTCCAGCCAGATCATGCTCCATGTACGGAAAAACAAGATACAAGCTACATGACATTCTAGAAGTCACCAAACCTTCCAGTTTGACAACATTGGGATGATCAAGTCGACGTAATATGAGAATCTCTCTGGCCATGAATTTCACACTCTCTGGCTCCAAATTGTCAAATCTAACCTTTTTTAAGGCAACAATTTTCCCAGTTAAATTATCTCTGGCTTTGTATACATTACTGTATGTGCCTTGGCCAATCTGAACATTAAAAACAAAAAGTAATTCTTAAGGTTTATAACATCACTTAATTAAAACAAATTTATGAGGGTTTGATGAAACTGGTAGGCTTTCAGTTTGCACCATTTTAATGGGAAGCGAAAATCTCCAATCCAACAATTTAAGAAACACAGTATTACTCGTTTTAGGTATTGCTTACATTTCAAAAACGACATGACAGAGAATTGGCGACATATGTTACCAATGAAATTAATCTTAAACTCAGTAGAAATAAAATAAAAAATCAACATTCTCCATTTAAGGAAATGGAAAACAACAGAAAAACGTAGAAGCTAACACCTCCAACAGTCAAACTTCTTACATCACACTTTCTCGAAATGAAAACAACAGAATCAAAGCAAAGAAAGCTGTGTTTCGCTTCCACAAGCTTGTACTGGAAACAAAACAAAGATTACCTCATACATGTCATACCTTATCAAGCTTTTCAAAAGTGTCAGCTCTTCTAGGCGTCAACCCGTTGATGGCTTCCCCTGCAACCTTAGAGAGCCAAGACGGCCATCCCGCCGCCAATTGCTCGCCGTGTACATGGCTAGGTGGATTGCTCAGCCGTGGATTTGACCGCGAAGATCGCCGCCGTTCCCCTCTTGGCCGTGTACTCTTCTCTTCTCCACCTTCCTTCCGATTCCCACCATTCTGAACCTCAGTCACTTCTGCTTTCGCCGCCGCCGCAACTTCCTCTTTCCTCTCCTCCCTCGCTTTCTCCCTCTCCGACGACACCGTCTCTCCGGCGGCAAACTTCGCCGACGCCTGTCTTCCGAACACACAACCCATATCTCACTCAATGCACTTACTCACACTCTCCTCCTCATCGCATTCCCACAACACCTGCTCCGTCCAACACATTTTCCCTCATTTTCCTCCAACCCAAACATCTTTACCCTATTGGAGATTATCAGGCTCTCGGAAACCAAAAATAAATGAAAGAACCCTAATAATAATAATTTTGCTCACCGATCTTGAAAAGTAGAAAAGGGGTTATAATAATAAATGGAATGTGAGAATACGCTAATACGAGAGACCCTAACTTTACCAGACAAAAGGTGAGAGAGCAATGATTTGTAGTCACCCACACAAAATGGGGTACAGTCAAAGAAATGAGCTTGTATCAGACACCCCATACACAGGAAAGAAAGCGGGGGAAAAAAAAAAAAGCAGAAAAAACAGTAAAAGCTTTTTCCTTTTCTGGTGTTTCCTTTTGTTGTTCAAGAAGTGTTTTGATTTTTGGATGATGAGGGGAATCAAAGTTGAAACAGTATAGAAGTTGAAGGCTCTTGGAGCTTGGTATTGCCAGATTCAAAGATGTGTTGAAAAGAAAGGAATGTTTTTGAGACCAAAAAACTCTAGTGGGGGTGCCTCTCTCTCTCTCTCTCTCTAACTCTCACTCTCAGTCTCTCACCAACCACTCCACAACAATAGGGCTGCGGGTCCGGTGGCGTCACCCCAACGGATGCCCGGTTCGATCTGTAATTTGGGTTAGTTCAGTGTCTGAATTTTCCTAACTTGAAATATTTGTAATATGAAAAAAAATTTTATTAAGGAAAAAAAACATTTGTTATAAACCTAAGGGTGGGTTAAAGAACAATTTTATTATGGAAGCTGTCACTGAGATATAATTTTGTCCTATAAGAGGTAATTTTATCCTAATCATTATCTCAATTAATTTTGATTATTAATTAGTTAAATATGATGAACTAATAGTTCACATGTCATTCACACTATTTTTGTTAATGTGTAAATTTACTCTAGAAGTCCTTATGCCATCTTCTCCATTTGTTTTCAAAGTTATATTTAAAATTTTTTAGGTAAATTTACATATTAACAAAAATAACGTGGATAACATGTGTACTGTTAGTTTAATATAGGGTTAAGGTGCAAAAATACACATGAACTTTTCTTAAAAGTGCACCCAACACCAAATGCTTTTTTTAGGGGCAAAAGTAACTAGTAACTATATGGTTACAAAATAGGTGCAAGAGTCACAGTTTCCGTTAATGTCAGAAAACGTCTGTTACATTTCCTTAACTGTGACAGCTGAAGCCCACGTGTAATTTTTTTTTTTATCAATGCCCATGTGTAATTTACTCATCATTTTTCCCCTGTATAATTCATTGAGCTCAGTATGCGTTCGAACTGCATGAACCCACTGGAGAAAACAAAAATAAGTTGCCAGAAAGAACTCGCAGGAAACTGAATATAGCCGTCGGAAAATTCAGATTAGCCGGAAAAATGCCCAACGGTGCTCTGGAAGATGGAAAAGGAGATGACAGTGGGTGGCCGAAACAGTGATGGAAGTGCATGAGAGTAAGGGAATGGCAGAGTTGGATATTGACGGAAATGAAGAAAAACAGGGGAATGAAGGAATGGAAAGAAACAGAGAGATTCGATGGTGTAGTGTGTTCCAAGGACATAGGAGATGACGATGATGGTGGTTAGTGGTGTTACGAGTCAACGATCTCCTTTAGAAACTAAAGCTTCGCAGTTGACGGTGGAGTTGTTGGTGATGTCGGAAGTCGATCTAGAGAGGTTTTTACTTCTTTTTTTGGTGTTGATGTCTCTTCCTTATAAAAACATCACCAACATCCTTCTTCTTCCTCCTCCTTCCTTCTTTTTTTTTCCTTGTCGCCGGTGGCACTCTCATATTGATGATGTCATCATGCATGTATTTATAGAAGACACACGCATGGTTTCACGTTGGAAGAGAAATGAGAACATGATGCATGGTGAATGGTACTGTGGCTTTAGCGTGGTTGGAAGCTTTGGCAGCTCTCCTATTCTAAGTTCTTAGCTCTGTAATTTGTGAGGAAAAGAGGTCACCGGAACTAGGGAAGTTGGCCGGAAAACTCACCAAAAATTTACGAACACCGCTAGAATGACGCAAAAGGTGGCCAATGAGACTGATTTGATGGTTCTTTCCGGGTGAGAACAATGATAGTAGTGAGAAACAGGGATTAAAGGCCGCCGGAAGTGAGACTCGTCAGAAGTGGGGGCCGGAAAACTCAAGTAATTGCCGGAAAAATGCAAAACTGAGCTCTATGGTTCTGATCTTCATAGCTTCAAGAAGATAATACTGGACTGTGCTTTTGGAGAAGAAATACGATGAGTCTGTAGTGGCTTACAACACCGTCGATGGTTGTTGAGGAGTTCCGGTGCAGAGGTGACGGTGGTGTCGGAAATGGTGCCCTGAAACTAATAGAAACAGAGTGGTGCAACTGTGGTGACTGAGTGATAAACGTGTAGTAGGAAGGAGAGGTCAACAGTGGTAGTAACAGAAAGACGATAAGTGGTGCTCTTACTCTCCCCGAACTCAAGCTTGCGGCGCTGCAACGTCTGAGCTCTGTGTCCGATGGAGACAAAGGTCTTGCTGGAGACAGAGGGACGGTGATGTTGGGATAACAAAGAGAAGATGGTGAAGCTGAGAATAGAGAAAGCCGACAATGTTGTAAGAAGGAAGGTGACAATGATGTTGGTGGAGATTTTAATGGTGAAGGTAGTTGGTGAGGAAGAAGAAGGGATGACAATGGTGATGAAAACGGTGGGTGACATCATCAATATAATTTTTTTCATTAGTCAATTATTTCAGTCAGCAGCCTAATCACCTGCCATGTCAGCAAAGTTAGCCAGCAACCTTGCTTTTAACGGTCAACTAACAACTACTGTGACTTTTGCACCTATTTTATAACCACATAGTCACTTTTACACCAAAAAACAGCATTTTCTGTTGGACGCACTTTCAGAAAAGTCACATGTGCATTTTTGCACCTTAACCCTTTAATATATTTGGTCAAATAACATTCAAAATTAACTGGAATAATGGCCAGGGAAAAATTACACATCGAAAAACTTTTGGGGCAATTTTCCCTTCAAAGGCAAAATTGCCCTTTTATCTGATGAGCACAGCATGCTCATCCCCCCAATTTTAGGGTGAGGACTCTTTTTTTTTGTAAATTTTTTTAATATATTTTTATTCATTTAGATTATATTGTATAATGTATTCTGAAATATTTTTGTCATCCAGTATTTCAAATTAATTGATTTCTAATCCTGCATTTGTAAATATTTTTCCTGCAACACTAGTAATCTGAAATATTTTTTCAGTAGCACCTAATATCTGAAATATTTTTTTAACACCCAGTATCTTAACATAATTAATTTTTAATATATGGAGTATTTTTTCAAAAAAAAAAATAATAAAAGGGGATGAGCATTCCCCGCTCATCTTTTGGATAGGCAGGGAATGTGGATTCAAAAATAATTAAGATAAAAATGATTATTTAAAGTTAATTTTTTTATGATATTAAGTTAAGAATTAATCTAAATTTCTAAAAATGTTCAAAAATTGAGACCATAAAAAATGTTTTCACAAAAAATAATACATTACTTAAAGTAGCACAAGGTTGGTTTAGTGGTATAAGGTTATGCTAAATCCTTTTAAGTACCAAGTTTGAGTTCACATTTAGCCTCTCACAATATACGTCTAACCTGATTTACTTTTAATATGAAGATACATGAGTATGCAGGTAAAAGAAGATACATGAGTCTATCCCAAATCAATCAACAAAATGGCTTAAATATAATTTTTAGTGAAGATTGAAAATAATAATTAATTATTGGCTACAAAATTAGTTATAAAAAAGGGGAAAATATATGTATTTGATATATATATATGTTAGAAATATTGAATTCCTCCTATCATATTTTAGCTAATTATATATTATCTTAACATTTTTTAATATTTTTATATTATTTTTACTTACGGTGGATAAAAAAGGTTCATACTTTATCCAAAGTGAAAATTAATCTCACTCCAAGTTTTCTAATTAAAGTCTGTCCTCTACATAAAGTAAAGAATTGAATCTGCAGTTATTTACGTCTGTGTTTGGTATCACTTAATATTTGAACAATAAGTCCTTATTACGTAAGTCGAGATAAAATTTCTCTCACATACTTACCTCGTATATTGTGAATCACGATTTATAATCACTTATTACCTAAAAATAAGCTATTCCAAACGTACATAGATAAGAGTCTTTACAATTTAGACAAACTCGCATTGATATTTTCGATATTTTTATAATCCAGCAACTGAATTTTTATACATTAGATATAATATTGAAATGATTTGTGATTAATTATTCAGATAATAAATTTTCTAAAAATAATTAAATTATACAATAATATAATATTTCATCAATTAAATGAACTAGAAATATGTAAATTAAAAGTACGCATAATTAAGGAAAAAAGTGAAAGGGTTAAAACAAGAAAAACGAAAAAAGGAATTTTGACTATTTATAACATTATATTATACTACTTCCGATTTTAATTATAAGAAAGAGTTGATTTTTTTTTTTTGAAATTAAGGAAGCTAAATAAATTATTTAATCATATCATATGTTATGTATCCTTAGATTATATATTAATTTATTAATCAAACTAATCAGTTTGAAGAAAGAATTAAAAATAATCTAAAGTAATTTAATTAATTTCCTTAATTTATCCAAAAAAGTTAACTTTATTTTATAATTAAGATCAGAGGGAATAGTACAATTTAATATATTTGGCAATGCACAGGTGCCATAATAGTATTAAATATGTCTCCAAAGCAATGGAGTTGGGTTTAATAAAAAGGGTTAATCCTTACACCATTATAAACCTATGTTTGAATCCCTAGTGAGAAAGCAACTCATTTTCGATGTCTTAAAATAGATTGTGTCCCAAGGAGGATTCTGTTACTTATAACAAAAATTAAATGTCTTCAAAATCTTTTATAAGGATGGTTACAATTTCTAAAGTTATGATTTGTATATTATTGCCTGTTTTTTTTTTTAAATTTTTTAAAAGTGTTTTTACAATTTATGAGATAAATACTCCCTCTGATCCACAATATAGGCACTTCCATAAAACAAGTATAGTCCATAATATAAGTCACCTCCTATTTAATTAATGCTCTTTTCTCTATGTTTGATCATGTAATTAATACTTACTTTCCAACTTTGCGCCACTCATTATATCCCCCTCTCTAAAATAACACTCTCAATGCAATGGAACACATTTTTCAAAAAAGGTAAAAGTGGGAAAAAAAAGTTTTATTTTGAGACATATTAAATCATTTAACTATCATTGTTTATTTCTCGTGATATAGTGAATGTGTCCTATATTGTGGATCAGAGGGAGTATGTAAGAAGAGTTTTATCTCAACTTCCAAAAAAAAGACTTCTAAAACTATAATTTGGAGGTTTCCCGAAGCATTTAGTGAGAGTGGAGGTATGATTATACGATGTATGAGTGTGTTTAATTATCCCCTATCATATATATGTGTGTATATATAGAGATATTAATTTCCGGGTTCTTAAAACAGGACCAGAATCCCACGAAGCTACCGGTAAACTTGCCTGGTTTGGTAAATTTTTAAAAAAAATCGATTTTTTTTTAAATTTCATATTAATAACCCTAAAATTTTTAATTTTTCTCTATTTTGGTTCCGGGTTAGCTCCAATTTAACTCTAATCTGACCTACTAATTCTTGACTCAATACCCCAACCAGTTTAATGATTGATCTAGATTTCAGAACTTTGATAATTTTATATATGTGTATATATAAATATATGTTTATATTCATTGATTCCGTGTTTTTTCTATATGATCGTTTCTACATTACGCACAAAATATGAAAACATTCATTTGAAATTGGTTGAAAAAATCTACAATTTAGGTTGACCCACCAGGCGATATTTGTGTGTTTCAGAGTCAGTACTGTGAGTTTGTATGGAGCGAGGAAGCTTCCATAGTTAACCCCTACTAACCAATCAATACCGGACAGCTCAATGCGAGCCACGTGGCCTGAATTTTTTGTCGACCACGAACATTTTTTGTCTGCTTTAGTTTTAACGTGGCAATAAATGATTGGCTGAGCGGGTACAACACAGGGGTCCCCTGTGTCTTAAGGCTTCAGCATCACTCCCTGCTATTGCAATAGTTTGTTTACTACAAAGCTGGTTGTTTCTGTTTTAGTTGGATTGATTTACTTTAGATATATTAAATAAATAAACACTGTACTTAGATTTTTTTTTTTTTCCCATGTGATTGATTTAGGGTAACATTTCCTGAGGGGGAAAAAGAGGTGACTCTGAACATTGCCTGTAGACCCAGAGTTTGCTTGAAAGTGTTCTTCTCCATAGTACTGTATATAAAATACAAATACTCAAATTATTCAAATTAAAAAAAAATAGTTTAAATTAATAAAAGTAAACAATTCATTAAAAAAAATATGTAAAGTGTAATTTTAATCCTTTACATTTACACAATGTTTCATTTTAATTCTTTAATGTTTTAAAGTATATTTTTAACCCTCAAAACTTAACATCATTATGTTACTAACAAAAAATGTAACTAAATAAAGTCGAGTGGGAAGTGTGTAATGCTAACAAAGCAAGCTAGTTATCGTTTAATTTAATCCCAAGCAACATTTACTTAATTTACCTTATTTTATTTTTAAACAAAAATATGATTTAAATAAATTATTTTAATCAATTTCTTTATTTACTTTCTCTCTTTTTTCTTCAACATTGAACGCTATCTTCACCCTTCTTCATCCTTGTCCTCACATACCTTCTTCCTCTAGATTCCCATACGACCCACCTCAATCTAAATTATCCAAAATACATGGTGAACATATGATAAATATAATTTTATTTCTTTAATGTGTAAATAAGTCAAACCTAAAGCCTTACCGATGAAGTTTTAATAAAATAGACCTGGCTTATTTACATATTCATGTCTTTAAATAGGCTTTGGCCTAACCATTTTTACAAACAGGCCAGGCTAGGCCCTAATCAGGACAGGTCATAGGCCGCCTAGCCTATTTCCATTCATAGCGTGGAGCAATGAGAAGAAACTTATGCAAGGATTAAAAATGTTGATGATGAAAAATATTTTTCAATTCTTATCATTGGTTTTGAAAATAACAATCATCTGGTCCTAAATGTATAACTTAGTTTGGGATGAATTTTTAATCTTAAACATAAAACCTTCTCTTTCAATTTATCTCCTATATTTGGCATTTTTCTTTAAACTAGTTTATTTATCTTATAAACTGATATTTAATGTTATACAAAAATATTTTAGAGAGATCATATTACGTATCTTATAATTAAATAATTTATTTATCCTCCTTAATCTCTCCAAATTAAATAAATAAGTCTTCCATTAAGAATCATAACAATAATGTGGTGATGTATGCGCGTGCGCTTACACGCAACTTCTATTTTTAAAAAAGGGTTAAGATGCAAAAATACACATGAGTTTTTTTTTAAAAGTACGCCCAACACCAAATGCTTTTTTGAGGGGCAAAAGTGACTATGAGCTTTTAAAATAGATGCAAAAATCACATATTCTGTTATCTGAAGTTGACATCCGTTAGTTAGACGTTATGGTGCCAGGTGAAGACACATATTCTATTATCTGAAAGTGAGGAAGGACAGTTAGAGAGTTCCCTTGTCGTGACTGTGCTCTGTTTCTACAAGGTGCCAAACCCGACTCTGACTCCTTTGAAGCTCAGCTTCGTCACTGCCGGCGTTTCCTGTAGTGGTGGATGATGATAGACAAGATGAGGGGTGGAGATGGAGATGATTGAAGCTTGCGGCATCTCCTCTGATTTCAGTCCATCTCCTCCCCAAGCTCAACTTTTGGCCCCTTTCTGTTATGGTTTTGCCTCACTTTAAAGCTCGCCGGCGACGAAGATCGATCATAATAGTGAAGCTAAGGTTGCCGGCGAGGAGAGGAGAAGAAGACGAAGGTGGAGTTGTGATCGGTAGAGGAAGGTCTAGAGTTATCTATTGCGGTTGTCTCTCACGTCTCACCCCCCAGAAATAGAGGCGGCGATAATGGGGGGTTTTACAGGGGTGGTCGCAGAGATTGATTCTTGAGTGTATATGAGGGTGAGGAGGAGGGCGATGGTGAGGGGTGATATGAAAGCGAGAAGCCACATGCGATTGAAGTAACACTAAACACTGGCTTCCATTTGATTGATGAGGTGTTCCCACAAGCCATCAAAAGCAAATATGAGGAATTGATCATGCTGTTGAAGTTCATGGACAGAAATAGATGGCTTAAAGCTCAAAATTGGTCTTCTAAAAGGTTCACAAAGACGAAACTTAGCATACAAAGGCTCCTTGTTAAATTCTGTCCTTTTGAGATATACATTGCCATTTGATCGAGAATATGGTAATAAAAGCAAATAGATCCGTTAATATGGCAACTAAGCATTCAGACTTTCTTTCCTTCCCTGCTCCTGTTGAAGACGAAGCCATCAAGCTTCTCCGATTCTCGCTCACCCTTGCTCATCCCAGCTCGTCAAAGCGCGCTTTCCCCTTCTGCTCGATTTATTTGATTGTGGTGGAGTTGGTGTGTGTTTAATGGAGAAATCAGACCCCCACTGCCACGTATGCCAAAGTCAAATGAGTCAAATTACAATTAGACTCCATTTTTGGCACCGTCATGTATAAGCTAACGGACGTCAGTTTCAGATAACATAATATGTGACTTTTGCACCAATTTTAAAAGCTCATAGTCACTTTTGCCCCTCAAAAAAGTATTTGGTGTTAGACGCACTTTTAAAAAAAACTCATATGTATTTTTACACCTTAACCCTTTAAAAAAAAAAAGTTTATTCTCTATGTTAGTGAGTAGTGACCCGCACCTACGTACAATGTGGATGAAAAGTTTTGAGGGAACTAGTAATAGAATATTTAAACGAGAGGAATAACATTTTGTTCATTTAACATATTGAAATTTGGATTGTAGCCCTTGATAAATTATTTCAAAATCGATTATTTGTGGTTTTTAAAATATTTTTTGTGTGAAAGTGGGAAGGAGTAAAAGCATAAGCCCAAATTTTGAAAAAGCATGAAAGTGTGTATGACGATTGACAATGTTGAATAAGGGACATAAGGGGAAAAACTTGGCGTTTACGCAATCGTTGTTCCCCTCAAATTTTTCCCCCCGGGGAAAACAAAAGATTCCACCTAATATATCTTACTAAATAACATTGTGCAAAACAGAAAATTAAACTAAATCAATGTAAAATATTATATAATAATAACAATGATAATGATAATTTTATGTACTTTCCATCTCAAAACTTAGCACAAATCATGTAAGAATTTGTTTTGATTCTAAGACTACAAATTTTATCGACACGAAGTTAGTCACTGTAGTAGGTATCTTGACCCCTTAAATAGAAGTATCATATTCAATATGTAGGCATGAAAAATAACTGTCGTTGGGAGATCTATACCCCCTTAACTTTAAAGTGTGTTTGGTATGAGAGATTTGGAGGGGAAGGGAGGGAAGGGAAAATTTTTATGAGTTGGATTTAAAAAATTTAAAAAAATGGGGTTACAAGATTTTAATAAAGAAAAAAAATATAAGATAAAAGAGTAAGCAAAATTAATTAAAAACTTTTAACCCCACTTTTTTCATTTTTTTTAAATCCAACTCAAAAATATTTTCCTTCCGTCCATTTTTCCTCCCCTCCCCTCCCCTCATATCAAACAAGCCCTAGGAGTCCTCAGTCAAATTGGGTCTGATTAATCCAAATTCTAGTGATATATGATTTGGATACACATGGTTTTGTCAGGACAAATGTGATAAAATGGTTCGTCATAACAAAAATAACAAATATAAAATTTTAGTTTAGTTTTTCGTGGGAAAATTTAAAAAAATATTATGAAAATATCATAATCTCAAATTTTATACACTTCATTAGCAAATGACAACATATTTTAATAGGATCACTGATTTGGGGTTTTCATATTCTGCAGGTATTTAATTAGAATTTTTCCTTATTTTTCAAATTTATAATTTTTTTCTAATCTTAGAAACACATGAAAATTCTTTAAAGTCAAGATCTGACCAACAAATTTTAAGAGATAACGATCCAGTTTTCAAAATGTTCTTTTTACTAACTAAGTCACGATCAAAACCGTGGTATTAGAAGTTTAGAACCGAATTAAAACATATTGGAATGCAAGATATTCATTACAGTCATTTTTTAAAATATCTCAACATTTGTTTATAAGGTTAGAAATGATAACTTTAGTTCATTTTTAATTTTTACCAGCTGTGTAATAAGAGAACCTTTTTAGCAGTAATAAATTGTTGCATGGCAATATGGGTGAGAAGCTTTTGGCATGTAAAATACTGGGTAAATAAAAAAGAAAAATAAATGGATAAGTGAGTAACAAACGATTTTCAACCAATATAATATTCGAATAAAAATGAACAAGTATATAACAATTTTAATGACTTGTTTCAAAAATAAATAAATATTATGGTTTTTATGATAGCAAATGATGAGGAATAAATTAAAAGGAAGTTGCTTAAAATTAAGGAAAGGCAAAGAGAGAGGATTGAAGTATAAGGACAGCTTCTTCATCAACCGACATACCCATTATATTGGTTGTTAAGGTTGTTCACCTTATACTTCACCTTCCCTCTTGTACCTTTCATTTTTCTTCTTTTTTTTTTTTTAACAAAATGAACTAAAATAATTATGTACATTTATTTACATGAAAATTGAGATAAGTTGGCAAGGAAGGTCTAATATCTGATTTGATTGTACAGATTCTCTAGTCGTCAAACCTCAAAACTATCAAATATATGTTGATGATGTTATCATAAATATTCTCATATAGAATACGGAGTCATTTTCTTCGAAAATTTTAGTGCTAGCCATTTGGTAACTAACTAATTTCTGCCTGTTTTGCACAATATTTTATTTTTAAAAAAATTGAAATAAGTTTTATTATTCCCCACTTATAAATATAATAGATTAATTAATATTTTTCCCATTGTTTAATAAGATATTCCTTAAAAGGTTTGCCTATCCTAGTCATAAAATATTTTACCATACTTTTCTGGAAGCATCAGTTACAACACTTTCAGTGGACTCGAAGATAAAAGGGAACATTTGTTTAATTATAAGTGTCTTCATTCTACTCTTTTTTAAATTATCAAATCCTTTTTATTCTCTCCAAGGATCGCATCATCACTGCATCTTTTGATATCAATCAAGCAATTTGCTCAAATGACTAGTCAAATGAAATGAACAAGAAATATTGTCTTAGAGAATATATGACATTTCTCTCCTTATTTACTATATTAGATATAGCAGTAGTTAGTCCTTCTTCACATGTATTTACCCAGGTTCTCTAACCTGGACCGAACCGGTCGAATCGGCCCGGAAACCGGTGACCCGAGCACTAAACCAGTCCAATTCGGTGACCTGGTCCGAGTCAACTTTTTTATTTTCTTTTTTAATTTTTTTTTAAAATTCTTTTAGAATTTCATACTATAAACCTAAAATATTCTATTTTTCACTGGTTTGATCCTGATTTAACTCCGATTTGACCCCGGTCTGACTCACTGACCCTTGACCCAGTACCCCGACCGGTTCACTGACCGGTCCAGGTTTAATTACCTTGGTATTTACTACTATTTTTTCTTTGTCGCCTGTAATATTGCCTTTATAATGTACGTGAACCTTTGTTATTAATGTCATTTGACTTTTTGCCCCTCAAAAAAAAAAAACTAATCTTAACTTTTTTTTTATATGGGTAAAAGTTGTTAAATGTCTCTTACAAAAAAAAAAGACCTATTTACTAATAATTAGATAATATTTCTATTAGCTTATCTAAGATTTGAAATATTGTGTTTTAAGTAATCTTTGGCTTGCGTAATACGAAATATACAAAAAGAAATGAAATATTTTTTTTTATATAATATGAGTATCTAATAGTATATCATTACTACTTTCTCCCCATCGATTACTCTTTAGCTCTGTGAAACGTTGCCTTCCACTGAAACATGATATATTGTCAAGAAATGTTGCTTATAACACTCAAACAGTTCACTCACATTATTACAACATTTTACTTTTAAATTATAACCACCCTTGCTAATTCACTTCTAATCAATTTTAATTTACATGTATTGATGTTAGTTTTGAGATTAATAATTATAAAAAATTAGATAAGTGGTTTTATTTATTGCATATAATCTGAAGAACTACTAATATAACCTTTATGGATTTTTTATTATGTATCAACTAATTAAAATGGGATTAATGGGTATTTTTCTTGATAATAAAAAGCTTACGTGAAATTAGGTGCCGATGGAATATATAAGTTTAAGGTTAATGAATTGTGTTGGTGGAACCTGAGAGTAGCTGACCAACCTACTTAACTGGCTATGAATATACCCATAGCTACCACAAATATATATCTGGACTTGTCTACTTTGTCAAACTCGTGCCTCACATTGTCAAACCCCTTAATTAATTAATTAATTAATTAATTATAACACTGTCATATTTATCCACATTTAACGATTTTTCGGTATATCTGATCTACTCTATTTCTGGCAAAAAAAAAAAAAAAAGATCTACTCTATTTATTTCCAATTTTGCATGGGTTTCTTTTGTGTTTTTTTTTTTTTGGGGTAAAATTTACATAGGTTTCTCTTCTTTCGCTCGTAGAAGTCATTGTATGAGGATCGAGATCTTGGAATTCCAGCCCATAAGCCCATGTTGTAGCTCATTGTCTTGAGTCCAAACTCAAGCACATGATTAAAAAAACAAAACTTTGTTTTTTTTTTTACCAAACCCCGTTGGCTAAAAAAAACAAAATTGATTTAGTGTCCCACATTGATAAGCTCATAATCATTTTTCTCCTCTTAGAATACTTTCCCCCCTCGTAATCTTATCTCCACCTTTAGATAAAAAATTAATGGTTCATATTTAATATTTTTTAAAGCGATTATTATAGTATTTTATAATTTAATTTTTTAAAATTTTGTTTGTGTTGTTGTTATAAATTGTGTAGATAAGATTTTAACAGTTTAAATTTATTTATTTATATTTATAAAATATAAAATCTGAACTATCTATGTTTTTCAATCTGAGGGTCGAAATGAAATTCTGAGAAGAAAATGAGACAAAAGATATAATTAAAGACTATTGGTGAAAGGTTGTGTTGGTTTTTAAGAAAATCTTACCTAATATAAAAGTGTAACTCTTCAATGAAAAGTTATTTTAAATAACCATTTGTTTCTAAAGTTATGTTAATTCATGAATCTAACTAATGACTATGACTTATGACTTTTAATTGAAAATGTATTACTTCAAGAGACACCACTTTAAGGCATCATTTCATGACCTATAAATATCCATTATCATCGGTTCATTTTTACATACAACCTTAGACATCACACCATACAACTATTAGAAATCAAACCCATTATTTTTGTCTTTGAATGCACATAGGGATAAAGAAAAATTATCACTTTATAAAAGTCGTTGTTGTCTATACTTGAATGTTGGGAGTGCCAGTTGCATCCATACTCAGGGGTCTTCATTATATCTTAAAAGAAATTCGTTTGTTAATCTAAATTGTATCATATAAGATAGGTATAGATGAGGCGAATTAAACCTAAAAAAAGTATTATTTATATCTTGAAGACATTCTTAAAAACATTATACAGTACTTTCTTCATCGTCTTTTATTATTGTACTTTTTCGAGATCCAATCTCACCAACAATCATATGACTATGCAATGGTGACCAAGCACTGTCAAGGAGGTTCAGAAGATATTAATCATGTATTCAAATTTTGCCCTATAACCTCTGCGGTTTGGAAAAAGGTCCTTCCAAGGGGTATATGCAGGGAATTTTTCCAAACTGATATCAAATCGTGGCTAACATCTGTATTGGTGGCACCCACACTAGACACATCCTGGAGAATTGGCTTCTTTATCACATGTTGGAAGCTTTGGGAGACAAGGAATTTACAGCTCTTCCAACAAGCTGAGTTCATTTTCGATAGCTTCCTGGCGCAAATTTAGACCTAACGTGCAACATACTTTGCAAGTTTTTCAACTTTACGCAACTTACTGTAGGTCATAGGAAATTCAATTTTGACACGTTTTGGTTAGAAGCATTGTAAATTCTATACCAATGTACAGATGACTTCAAAGTAATCAAATACTACTTTCCACTAAAAAAATAAAGGGTAAAGGTGTTAAAATGACCACAATTTTTTGTGAGAAGCGTAACTATAATCATAAATTATTTTTTAGAGTAAAAGTAACTATAAATATTATAAATGAGGACAAAAGTAACCACGACGTTAATGGATGTTGTTCATTAATGTGAATTTTTTAGTAAAATGTTAAGGTGCTAAAATAGCCATTAACTAATACCAAAAGTGTAAAGGTAATCACAAACTTTTTCTTGGATGTAAAAGTAACATCTTGAACATTAATTCATTTTTTTTTTTGCTTTTATATTATGAGTGTTTTATCAATTTGGAGATTAAAATGACAAAAGTAAAAAAAAAAAAACTTATAAATTAATGTTTAAAAAGTCACCTATTTTATAATTAATGTTAGAGATTTTATCATAGTTATCAGACCTGGATCGGACTGAAAACCGGCCAACCGGTCAATAAATCCAAGTTAAGTTTTTAATTTTTTTTAAAAAATATTTTTTTCCCTTTAGAATTTCATACTATAAACCTAAAATGTTCCATTTCTCACCGGTTTGGTCCCGATTTAGCTTCGGTCTAACCCACTGACCCTTGACCCAGCACTCCAGCCGGTTCACTGACAGGTCCAGGTTTAATTACCTTGGATTTTATCTTTTGGAATTAGGTGATAATTTTCTCTTGTTTCTTGCCAAAATAAAAAAAGTTGACTTCTTGAATATTAATTCATTAGTTTTGTCATTTTAACCCTCAAATCGATAAAACACTCATAACATAAAAGCAAAAAAAAAAAAAAAATTATGAATTAATGTTCAATAAGTTATTTTTGCATCTAAGAAAAAGTTTATGGTTACTTTTGTATTTTTGATATTAATTAATTACTATTTTAACACCTTAACATTTTATTAAAAAGTTTACATTAACGTTAATGCCATGGTTACTTTTACTTTCTTTTATAATATTTATGGTTATTTTTACTCCTTAAAATAGTTTATGGTTACAATTGCACTTTTCACAAAAGTATATGATCATTTTAGTATTTTTACCCTATTTTAAATTAGAAATACTTATGTCCTCCCAATGAACCCGACTTATTTATATTAATTACATTAAATTCTCTAATTTATTTATATTTTATATAAAGCAAGATCTAACAGCAAAAATGAACCTTATAAATAATAAAATGAAATCAATTTTTTATTGAAAAAATAAAAATAAATATGAGATGCTATTTTTTGATCTTGCGTAGATGACCTATAATCAAGATTACATTAATCAGTGACGTGCATCAATGAATATCAATATTTAATTTAACTGAGAGTGATTTCCCCTCCTGTCCCTATTTGATGATTTAAGATTTTGATCCATTTCGGTTCCAGTTACGAGCTTCGCTTCATACCAATCAGTTCTTCATGTGCCGTTCTTCCGTGAATACATAAGAGAAATGAAGCAATTCGAAGCTATCCACAACACTCTACCTGAAGATGTTGCCCTCAAAATTGCTTCGATGCTTTCGGTATGATTTTAGATTTACCGTAGCATATATAACTTCCAATTGTTGGACTTTCCATTTGTTTGATTCCTTCGGTTTGTGCGAGAAGGTACGAGATTTGTGCGCGCTGGGTTGTTGCTCAAGGTTTTGGAGGGAACTTTGTGGCTTAGATTGCATCTGGGAGGCTTTAACTAGAGAAAGATGGCCTTCTCTTGTCTGCTTTCAGTTTTCTGCTTCGTCATCTTCTTCCCCTCCTCCCAATGCCCCCAATGTCAAGGTATCCCCAATTCCCCCAATCATCGTTTTTTAGCTGCTGAATTGGGGCTGTGTGTAATATTTTATTGTTAACATCCTTAAGGTATTCAATTTTCATTTTAATAGCTTCACTTGATTTATAGACTATACCCAAGGTCCTTTTCCCCGCTTCTACTGAGCTTAGAAGGTAAGTAAGTATCATTGTGTTAATGTCTTAATCATACGTTCGTGGATGGAAGAAATTAATATGTTTCACACTGTTATGTATGGAGTAAGCTGATAACTTGCCCCCTAATTGTTAGGCAAGTTTTCCTTTAGCGAATGTATTAGTCCATGGATCGTGTTATTTTCAACGATAGACTCATTCGCTAATTAATTATCCCGGACTCAAGCTCAATGGGATTAATTATCAAGGGTATTAATCTTTAATGTACTCATTTTTTCCTGTGAATATTGGCATTTTTGATACTGGGCCTATTTTATTATTTATTTACCTGGAAATTGGCTTACAGGAATGGAGGAAATTGTATATTACGAAGCACAATGAGGTGGCAGTTGGAGCAGCTGCTATTGCCAAGTTTGTGGAAGATAACTCACCCTTTAAATCACTTGAGGGTTGGGACTATCTGAAAGCAATTAACAGCTTGAGTGATATGAAGTTTGGCTTCAAAGATGTCCAGATGTGCCTTTTCAAACCTAAACTGAACGTGATGATTAATTTGGTTGGCCTACACTATTGCCTCACCTGGCTTAGAATTCCGGTATTCCCATAGTGCCATTTGTCCAACCCTATAAATGATTATTTTACTTGTAGTTCAACTAGCCAAACCCCTTTCTTGTTCCTTCCAAGGAGTTGTTTCATCGTAATTTATGCCTCACCTAGTGCCAACTAGCATTTATCATGATTCACGGTGCATAAGTAGTATCCAGGATAAAGCTATTTTTCCCAAAAACTTCAGTTACATTTGTGATTCTCCCATAGTTTGTTCTGGTTATAAGGTTTCCACTAGGTTGAAAGAGTATGTCTTGAAATGCCATTTGTTTTATTAACTTATATTTTTTATTAGCCTTAAACTTAAAACTTGTCTGCAGATTTGATATCTTAAACTAAATTTTTATGGTCACTTGATGTAGCTATACAGTGTAATAGAGCAACAACAACAACAACAAAGCCTTTATCTCACTAGATGGGGTTGGCTACATAGATCGCACGATGCCATTGTACTTTGTTGAAAACCATATCTTTAGATATATTATTAATCAAGAGATCTCTTTCTATGACCTCATTGAATGTTGGCTTCGGCCTTCCTCAACCTCATTTTATAGGACTCCATACCGCTTGATCAACCCTTCTCACTGGAGTATTCAATGGCTTTCGTTGAACATGTCCAAACCACCTCGAACGACTTTCTACCATTTTTCTTTCAATATAGGCCACTCCAACTTGTTCACGTATATAATTATTACGAATCTTATCTTTTTTTGTATGACCATACATCCATCTCAATATCCTCATCTCGGCTACCCCCATTTTATGTTTATGTTGTCCCTTTAAAGCCCAATACTTACTACCATATAGCATTGCTGGTCTTATAGTAGTGCGATAGAACTTCTCTTTTACTTTATTAGGTACTTTCCGATCACAAATAACTCCAGTAACTTTTCTCCATTTATACCATCCAGCTTGAATTCTGTGATTGACATCTCCATCAATTTCACTATTTTGTTGTATAACTAATTCCAAATACTTAAATTTTGTCACTTGCGGAATAACTTGCCCCCTCAATTTAACTTCCACTTCACTTCGGCCTTGTTTCTTATCATACTTACAACGCATATATTCAGTTTTGCTCCTACTCAGGCAAAGTCCTTTGATTCCAAAGTCCATCTCCATATCTCAAATTTAAAATTAATTTTCTCCATGGATTCAACCAACAGAACCATATCATCCGCAAAAAGCATGTATTTAGGGATCTCCTCTTTTATAGGCTCAGTTAAAACTCCGCCTATAAAAGGATCTCCTCATTTAGGGATCTCCTCTTTTATATGCTCAGTTAAAACTCCGCCTATGTTTATAACTGGTCCTAAGCCCGGGTAAAGGAGGAGGGTTGTGTTAGGCTCCGACAACCAACGTAAAACCTTGTCGAATCTCTTATGAACAGTGTAATACAGCATGTAGTATTAAAAATACAAAAAGATAATTATGTGAAATTGCTTCTAGATGGCTAGGACTTGATCAGCTAGTACATGATACTATGAATATACTTGAATTGTTGCCTCCGGATTATCCTGTAGTTGCACGTGTTATCATTGATAGTTTGATATTTGCAAATATAAGAGCAAGATGAATGAAAATATGTTTTCTGTTTCTTGTTGATCCTTGTAGTACATTTATTCTTTCTAGTTGCTGCTTAGTTATTCTTACTGTGATAGCACCACACGGCTTATGTTTGTAGATATGATATTTGAAGCTACATGTCTTTTGCCTGAGTAAGTATTCATGAGACGGGTTGAGGGTGTGTTTCATGGGTTTTGTATCATACTGATGCTTGTTAATTTCATATTCAAGTGCAGAATTCTCTATTTCAGATTTTCTTCAGCAGCTCTAATATTTATGTTCATTGTACTGTTGAGGACCAAGTTTAATTTAATAAATGAACTTGTTCCTTTTCATACTTCAATTGTTTCTTTTTCATGGCTATTTGAAATCTTATGCCAATCACGTTGAGTATCCTTTGGTAACTTTTATAAAGTATTATACTACTTTGTTAACGGTTAAATCAATTCTGGCAAAGACATGTACAAGGTTACATGCAACTTTTCATTTGCTACTCACAGGTCATCCAACTTCCTCACACTTGCCAGGTCCTTTCTCTTTGTTTACAAGTTCACATTTTTATCGGCTTTTCTCTTTTGGTTGGAATTCATTCCACTTCTTTATGTCATTATACCTGAATGTTTCTTCAGAAAAAGTGAAGAAAGATGAAGTGGAATCTCAATCAATATTATATCTTTCCAGTTCTTTTTCTCTCTGTTGCCTTTAAAATTGTCACAAGGTACTGCTGTGCATCCAGTGTTTAATTATAAAGATGCATCCCCTTTAAAAGATATGCGCTTCAGTGTGGGGCGACGAACCAGGTAGCCTAGTGGATTAAATTATATAGCTTCTCATGGTATATATATGTAAAGGACAAAACCGAAGTAAATTTTTTAGGAATTTGGTTTCAAGTTCTATGATGAAAAAGTAGGACTGTGGATATTTTCTTAAATTCAGCACATCTCTCAATAGATTTCTCTCACATGTTCTGTACCTTGTATATAGGAAGCACCAAATAAACTAAACCTTGGTCTTATCCATATATAAATTGATTTTCTCATTCTTCATTAGACAGATATCAAGCTACTACTGGAAAAAATGTGTGTAGAGATACACAGTGTTGCCCTAACCTTGTTAAAGAACTGGATAAGGAATCTAAATGAAAATCTTCAATGATGTTTTGTTCACTTTTTGACTACTACCACCTCTTGTGGCAGGGTGATCAACTCACGGAAGCCCTTCGGATGAGTGAGATTGCGGACCGGCATGTGTGCATCAAGTGGTGCAAACTTGGCAGATGGTTCTATGGCTTCCGCATGAAGGATGAGTCATATTCCCGATGTGCTTCATTGGCTGATCTGGCGATTGGTGATGATAGTCAACTTCTGGCAGTGCTTCTCCGAGGCGCTATTCATGAGGTTTTACGCGTTCAGATATCCAGCGAAGATCACTGCACAACTCCTTGGTCCGCCCAGATCACCCAGGGACATGGTTAGGGATGCTTATTTCCATAATCCCTGTGATACTAAATAGATGTATAGTGTTTATCTTTATCACAACATAACAACATGTTTGTTCTGTCATATATTTATGCTTAGGATCTGACTTGGGATGTATGTATACTATAAGTAGCACCATAGTATGGATCTATCTGGTTGTAAATTTGTTGGTTGTTGATCTGCTAGGACACTTTTGTAATTTCAGGTACGCTGAAGTTGCAAGCAATAAAATTATCAATGTAAAAATGTTGAGATTTCGGAAAGAACTTAGGAAGCAGTTGATCTATATCTGTCATTAGCAACTCAAAGATGGAAACTTAAAAGAAAACAGAGCATTTTAGGAAGAGGAATTTCACACACACAAAAATATTAACAGGTCTTATTATACTCATTAAAGTCAGCTACATGAATTGTGTGTCACTAGACTATTATATAACCTTAGTGACATGAACAAATATGTATGACAAAGTCTGTTTCTGATACAGACAGTAATTACAAATCATTTACAACACAAATATAGAATGTAAATTACAAAAGGAATCACAGGCATGTACACAAATAATGAACACTCAGGAACAAGTGTTTGGACACAAGCTGTATGATAAATACAAACTTAATATTATGATACACACAGAAACACAAATATAAGTGTGCCTGATTCATCATCTTCGTCATGATCTACTTGGGAATTCGACTGTGAATCGAGGTGGCAGAAAGCCAGAGCAGCAAGACGGCGACGACGCTGCCAAACAAAGCGACGGCTAAGGAGCCAGCGAGATGTCTGCAGAATTTGTCGTACACATTGCAGACTTTGTTCCAATTGAGATGGTCGTTTCCCTTTAGAGCCAAATATGAGACTCCCCCTGCTGCCCCTGTTGCTGAGGCTACTATCCCCAGTATTAGCTGCACATTGTCATAGCTTACTTAATCTATCATATGCTTTCAATTCAATTACATAGCAACAACTATGGGTGTAGCTGCTGTGTGGTTGGGCCCCACCCTAGTCAAGAATGAATAAGCAAGACATTTTTGGGCTTATTTGGATTAACCGTTGCAAAAGTGATTTTTATCTCAACCGACTTTTACAAATTAAAGTTGGGGTAAAAATCACTAGTGTAATGTGTTTAGATAGACTTTTATTTTGGGGAAAAAATCAGTTTGACAAAAACTTGTTTAGATGATATGTTGAAAAGTTACTTTCAAAATATTCAAATATGAAAAAAAGCCGAAAGCCAGAAAAAATTACTTCAACTTCAAAGTAACTTTTGGACAAAAAATCAATTGGCTCCGAAGTCGCCATGTCAAACAAGCCAGAATCATTAATTGTGAAGGAACATAGTGAAGTAATGAAGAAAGTACCGAGTCCCAGAAGATGAAGTGGAGGAGGAACTTGAGTTTGAGGTCAGGCCTTGGCATCACTGAGATTGATGCCAGAGCCGTTAGGATGCTATACAGCCCCGCCACTGAAAACGCCGTCACAAAATATCTGCACCCTCATCATCACATCATACATATCTAACTCAGTTTTGTAATGATACTCGGCCTATAAATATAATATATTTGTCTTATGTTTCAGAATATTAATATACAGGTAAAGAAGATAAAGACAAAATTAAATGATTATTGCATAGGAAGCACACACAGAGGTAGGTGGTTTTTTTTTTCCCCTTCAAATTTTAAACCAGAAAGAAGCATCTTCGTAGGAGGAAAAAGCACACCATATTCTTCTTCTAGAGCAGGCTCTCTAAATTAAGTTAAATACTTAAACAACTAAAAAAAATCCTTTAATTTAGAAGAGGAAGCAATACTTTGTTCTTAAAAAAGCTATCTGTCTATATTCTTTGCAAGTCCTATGATACCCCTTCAGGTTCCTGAAATATGCGAATCTTGCACTATTTGTCATTTACTGTTCATGAAAAAAAGTTGACGGAAAAAAGGCCAAAAAAAAAAAAAAAAAACAAAAACGGAAGAAGAAGAAGAAGACGACAAACTCTCAACTTTGTCTTGGATTTTATATAACTATCTTGTTCGTCTGTTAGTTTAAATCTAACTATAATGAAAGATTGGCATGCTTCTTGAGTTCAAGTTTCAAGAGATAAGGTATAAAAGTAGTACCAAAATAATTGGATATATATTAATTTGCTTGAAAACTTGAGCTTCTTCAGATCTCTACAAAAGAAACTATTGACCCTAATTAGAAGAAGAAGAAGGAGGAGCTTACATGAAGGCAGGGGAGTATTTGAATTTAAAAGGCTCAGGCACAAGAGGGCCTCCTGGGGAAGAAGGAAAAATCTCAGTTTGCTGGCTGGTGACCATCACCACTATCGCCACCACAGACGAAGCAAACAGAAGAAACCTCAGAGCTACGTCCGCCTGAAAGTAGTCGATGATGGTGGCCGGAGCTGCAGGCGGTGGCTCAGATCTATACTCAGGGTCGGCGGGCTTTTCTGCGGTGGAAGCCATAGCTAGCTAGTGAGCTTTGTTTGGTCTGAAAGAGGAGTAACAGTGGTAGTTGAATATGAGGAATGATGATTTAAATTGGCAAGCTATTGCATGTATGTATATATTCTTATATATGTAGAGATAGAGAGAGAGACAAAAAAGGAAGGAAGGAAGGAGTTTCTTGGAGGACAGGTGATAGATGATATGTGGGGGCTTGAAACATTCGCTTGTTAGTTGGTCCTCTTAAATATTAGATAAGCCTTGCAGCTAACATTCCTTTCTAAATCTTCCCTCTCTCTCTCTCCAGCTACTAACTCACGTAATAAATATATGATATACTCAAGCTTATTAAATCCGGACCGGTCATCTAACTGGTTTGGATAGTGGGTTAAGGGTCAGTGAGTCAGCTTGAAATCAAACTGGAGCCAACTCGGAGCCAGATCGGTGAGGAAATAAACTTGAGCAATAATGTTTTTTAGAATAGTTTTGGAATTTGATAAATTTTTAGGGTCAAATGATAATATTTTTGAATTAGAAAGTAGATATCTCAAGCTTTCAATAGAGTATTAATTTGTAATTTTTGAAAATATTTAGAATTATATATGAAATTTTAAAGTTGTGGAATTCTGAATAACTAGTGAACTGTTTAAATCGGTTGGACTATATCAGTTTGGTGACAAGTTAGCCAATTTTGTAGTCGAATCGACTGGTTCGGTTCAATTTTAATTACCACGGATATATTATATGGTAGGTGTCTTTTTTCCCTTCTCACGAAAACTCTTCTAAACTTTAATCATATGCAAATAATTCTATTAGCTTTTAAAATTTAATGATAAATCTCTACCAGCTTTACCACCTAAGATTAGTCCACTTAGTAAGGCATTAGCTCATGATCTACAATGTTATGAATTCAGATTTCGTTGTTGATGTGAGAACTTTATTAATAAACGGTTTATAAGTATTTATGTAAGAATGTTGTTTGCGGTTGCTGTCATCATTTTCATACTATTAATAATATCAATAATAACATTAATGTTAATAGTGTTAATTGCTTGGACAATTAGTTTGGACTAATTGTTTGTGTAAGAATGAGATAAATCTGTTGGTGTATGTGGGAACAGCGGAAAGTGACATATGCCAATAGGTTGTTACATCGTCCACATATCCCCGTCTGGTGGTCCTTCATCTTTTTGGTCTTTAATAATAGGGACATAATTAAATTGATATGAATTGAAGAATACAAATATATATTGCCCCTTATTTGTAATATGAGCACTTTTGCTAAAAAGAAATTGAACTATAAAATAAATTTTATATTAAGAATTAAACGGAGTATACAATTAAATAAATTAGTAGGTAGCATCATTGCAAGATAGATTACTAAGTAGCCGCTAATGAACTTATGAACCTAGTTAAAGGTACATCACTGGAAAATATTTAGCTCGTTTATGTGCTTGTTTGGAATAATTTATTTTTAGACAATAAGTGCTTATAAATCGTGATTCACGGTATATAAGGTAAGTATATGAGAGGAGTTTTATCTCGGCTTGTGTAATAAGCACTTATATTCAAAAAATAAGTGTTCCCAAACATACACTATATTACAGAGTGACGGAAATTGAAGGCTCGTAAGAGATATCATGTGTTAAATTAATATAAGAAGGAATCTATTTATAAATTGCCGTTGCTTTTTAGCTAAAATGCTTTGATTTGATTAAGTCCGATATAAGTAACATTAAATATTATCTCATCAGTCGCATTTATGAATAGATGCGGTTCAAAAATATAAGTATCATTTTAAATTTGTCTAAATATTTATTGCGTTTTTCTAACTCTATGTGATGTTAATTGTATTTATTTTCTTTCACTTATCCGCTTTATAAATAAGAGCATGGTTAAGGAAAAATACATTTTAATTGTATAGGGTAAGAAAAATTTAATTTTAATGAAATTAACTATTTTTTTTTTATCAATACACATCGATTATTTGAAGTTTATAATCAGAGATGAATGGAGTATTATTTATGGGTTTGATTAATTTAATTTATAATTATAAGGTTAATTAAAATAGATATGACTATTAATCTCTTAAAATATTTGAAAATATTCATGTTTGGGACTGAATTGATTGAAAGCAATTTTTAATTTATTAACTCCTCCTTGGGCCAACAGGCAATTTGATTGATTTTAAATTAGGGTTTTTGATATTTTCTGAATGATATTTAATAAGACTCACACAATTTATTTCATGTGAGCTTATTATTGCATGAAAAAATTAGAAAAATTGTTTTATAGTTCAGCTGTTGAACGAAAAAACTACTATTTATTATTTAAATGTAAAAACTAGTTAATTTAATGGGAGAATTAATTACTAGTGATTAATGAACTTAAAAAAAGGAGGGGAGCTTGAACAAGAAGTTTATGGAGAAGCCAAGTGGGTAAGTGGATTTGTTTTTAATTTCCTGATTGCAATGATAGAAATGCTCAATCAAATCAAATTTAATAATCAATAAATTGTATTTCAAACCCTTTTCCATTAAAAATATTTATAATCAAGGAATAATCAAGATTTGTCTTGACTCTTTACCTATATATATATATAGAGGGAGAGAGAGAGACTTAACTACTAAAATTAAGGGCATCGAGGAGCGGAAGACTTGAACAAAATGTGTACTAAAAATTACTAACGCCATTATTCTCAATGTAAACATATTAGTAACAAAAGGTACTCCAAAATTTAATTCCAAAAGTTATCAATAATGTATATAGTGAAAATCACAGTTGGACGCATAATTAGATAATCACCGTAATTAATTCTGATCCAATTATCAATGTATATGGAGTGAAATATTTTGAAGAAGATGATTTAAAAAAAAAAAAAATACTAGTGATAGTATCAGACAGACACAGACGTGCGCTCCTTCTATTTTTTAATATAATACACAAATGACTTTTTTTTTTGAGAAATTAATGAAACTAAAAAATTATTTAGTCATAGTATATATTATATATAATTAGATTATATTTTAGTTTATAAGTCAGACATATTAATTTAAAGAAAAAAGATAAATATAAATGCTTTAAATTAATTTATTTAATTTCTTTAATCTCTTAACAAAATCAGTTGGGTTCTATATTAATGATTTGAGGAAGCACTCACTCTCATTCAAAATATAAGACCCAAACTTATAAGAGGGTGTGATTTTTTATATAAGATATATTTTGTTTTTGTCTCATCATTTAATTTTTTTTTTCTATGTTACTCCTGATTAATTATATATTTATCTCATATATTTTTTCCTCTAATTGCCTCTCATATTTTTTCACTAATTCTTTCTCCCACTTAACCTCTCCGTAGGATTTTTTAGGAAAGTAAATCATATTTTTCACATATATATTATCTTTAACAAAATTTAACTAACTTTTCAAAATTCATAATTTAGTGGTTATATTTTGAACCGGGGTAGTAATAAACTTCATGTGGATCCTTCATATTCTAGAAGCCTTGTTTTATTTACACTTTACTCCAATCAGTATTAGAAAAGCGTGCTTTTAATTGATCAAATCGCCTTTATTAAATAATAATGGGACCTACTAGAAAGAATCCTATATTAATATGCATATTCAATCATTCGTGTATATATAGGCGGCCTACTTTGTATTTTTCTCTTTCAGCTTTTTATTGTTGAAATAATTTTTAATGTTAAAGTTCGCCAACTTTCAATTTTTGTGAAGATGAAAATAGGTGGCCGTAGCACCTACCATTCCTATGAAGCTTCACGAAGACACACACAGAATTATAGCACACAGAAATGTGTGTGTGTGTGTGTGTGTGTGTGTGTGTGTGTCAGTTTCTTATTTTTTGAATTAAAAACAAATACGTGACATATCATGGAAATAACAAATTAGATTTAAAGATAAAATAAACAAAAAATTTCTCTTAAAAATTAGTAACGTAAAAATTTTCTATATAAATAGGTATATATATCTAATGAACAATAGTGTATCAGGCTTAATTAGTCAATTTTCAATGTTTTCCCCCTAATATTATTTGATAGACATTTCATACCGGAAATAAGATTTATTTTTTTATATCCAATTAATTATATGAAAAATTTAATATCATTGTCTCTTATTGAATGTAGTAGGGTTATTGTTTTATAGAGACATGACACTTCAATACAACTTCATCCATTAGTTTCCCCCAAAATTATGTAACCCGGAACGGACTGGACCGGCTGGTCTGGCCTGGAAACCAGCGAACCAGTAGGTAGACCGGTCCGGTTCCCGGTTCGGTCGGGGTTACAATTTAATTTTTTTTTTAATTTTTCCTTTAGAATTTCATACTATAAGTCTAAAATCTTCAATTTCTCACCAGTTTGGTCTCGGTTTAGCTCCGGTTTGGCCCTGATCTGACCCACTGACCCTTAACTTAGTACCCTGACCAGTTCAATACCCGGTCCGGATTTTAATACCTTGGTTTCCCCTCTTTCTTACGTGTGGACAAAGAAACCAAATAAACCAAAGCATAGCTAAATATTATATATTGAATTATACAAAAATAAGTAGAATATTTTAGAAGAAATATATAATTTGAAGTTAAAAAGAGCTTGATATATAAAATATGTAAAGGGTTATTGTGGAAAGCTGATGAGCATAGTCAAATGCGTGATTGAGCTGAACACGATTTTAAAGGAATTTGGTAGGTTTCTCAATTATCCACAACATTATAGATTTTGATTATTGTTTCAACAGACTAAAACATCATCAGTTTTTTTTCTAAATATAAAAATAAAAAAAATCCCACAAATAGATATTCTTATTCATTGTATTGTATACTCTCCATCCTGAAAAACTTGAAAGTCTCTTCTCTTTCGTAATAAATAAATATGTCTGATTAATTTTTAAAAATAATTAAAATTTGAAATCTTAGTGGGAAGCAGCTGGATATGCACTTCACCTTTCACTTTCTTCAATCACGTAATACTGTAAATTCCGTGAAAGAAATCACACAACTGAAGTGGACATTTAAAAATTGATTTTTTATTGTCAATGAAGTGTAAAGTAAGTCATATTACATATAATTTATGAACCGTATACTTTTTTTATGAATTTTATATGAGAGTATAAAATATAAATATAGATATGGAGGATTCCTATAATTGAAAAAACATTTATAAACATGTTTATATAAATACAAAACACGGAAATGTGTGCTTGGGTGGGACATGCATGGATGAGCCCATAAGCCTAACAGTTTGGATTGAGACTTTGTTGGACTTGGATGGCAAAATGAGGGCCTTGATATGAATAAGAACTAAGGCCCTATTTGGTATATGAGATTTTTACTAATAAAGTTTTTCTTAACGAACATTTGACACAAATAAGTTTTGGAATAAATAAAAATAGGAAGAATTATACTTAGGTCTTAAGAAAGAAAAAAAATGAAGAAATGATCCCTATAGATTGTAAAATGAAAAAATGGTCCTATTAACAACTGTAGAAGCATGTATTGACAACTCGTTAACAACTCCAGGAGCCTGTATTGACAACTTCATGGGACCATTTCTTCATTTTGTAATCTACAGGGACCATTTCTTCATTTCTCTTCTTTCTTGGGACCTGAGTGTAATTTTCCCACAACAATACTACTAAACAGTTTAAAATGGTGCATATTCACTAAGATTGTTAAATTTCATCAAACGTCCGTTAAATTTTACTTTAAATTGGCCTTGATGAATTCAACAGACATTTGATGAAATTACACCTTAACCCTTTTATTTATGTCAGATGCTCATAATAAAAAACTTTATTGATAAAATCGCAACTCAACCTTTTTATTTATTATAAAGGATATTATAGTCTTTTAATATAGTTGTAATCATTTCCTTCAGATATTACTCCATAACAAATGTAATTTTAAATTCTTATTTTCAGTCCCAATCCCAACCAATATCAAAATTCAAACTTGCAGATCAAGTAAAGGGCTTAAGGGTCTATTTGGTATAATTATCCTGATGCCTATACAATGAAGGGAACCCATAAATTGTACCGAACTAGTCTAAATATGCTTATAATCGCATCATTGAAGGGCTGAATGAAAATGTAGATTTAGGCGTATAAATCCAAAAATCAATAGCAAAAAATTCACCCCTAGCCCTCCGTAATCCATCTCATCCAAATATTGGCCCTTGCCACCGATTTTCTCCCAATTCCTTCTTCTCTTCAACTCTCAGTCATCGCCTTCTCTTCTCTCCACCGTACCCTCACCCAGGGCTGCAGCGACAGCGTCATTAGTTGTGGATGACACCATTGTTGTTGCCGGAATCCGAGAGGGTTTGAGAGAGGACAAAGGAAAGGGATAAGGGAAGGGTCGTGTAGGAAATTAATAAAATTTAGGTATTTTTTTATTTTTTTTTTAAATTTTAAGGGAAAATTGTGGAAAAAAATCCCTCATTAGCAACTTATTTGTTAAATGGGAGCTTCACGTGTAGATTATCTCTTACATGTGCAGAATATCTTCCCTATGTGCAAAAATTTTACCTATACCTATGTAAAAATTTTCCCTATGTGTACAGAAATTTTTCGTCTGTGTGCAGATTTCTTCTCAAGTCCCATTTAACAAATAAGTTGTCAATAAAATCTTTGTTAGCAATTCTCCCAAATTTTAATAGCGTGGAGCCCATTAAAAATGTTAACGGTCCTTTTCTAAACTTAAAAGAATGCCATTTTTTCCTCTTTTTTTGAAATTTTATCGTTACTTTTACACTAAAAAAATAGTTTATGATGATGGGTGTATTTTTATTAAAACTTGATGAATATATTTTGAGCCTTAACCCAAAAATAAATTGCTAGAATTAGGTTTCATGATGGAATTCAAATTTTACCCTAATCATTTTTCACTGATAAATCCCAATTCCATCAAAATCATCATTCACCTCAACTTGACGGCGATGATGAGTCTTCCAAGGTATTCGACGATGATGGTTAACAAAGATGGTGAGATTGAATCTAATTTATGGTTTATCATCATCGTAATTTCATATAAATTTTAGAGTAATATACATCCACACTCCTTTTATTTTATCCTAATGATAATTTTTTTTTTCCTTTCAGCGTCCGTTTGGTTAAAAAAAATAATAGGGACTGTAATCACAGTGAATGTAATGTAATATAATAATATTATTATTTGGTATGTTATACAAAATTATGAAATAAAATTTATATTTTAAAATATAAAAATAAAAGTGAAATAATTTTTTTAACAACAGAGAGTATAATTTGTTAGAGCAAATGTCTCATCCAAGAGGGGGTGAATTGAGTGATTATAAAAATTTTATCTAATAATAACAATTAACAAAAATTAAATTAAAGTTGAGAGTTAGAATGATATCACTGAAGTATACATCAGAGATTTGTATTGGTTTGGTCACAACCTCTTTGACCTACATCCAGTTCTCAGATAGCCTCTAAGATTTTCACTATAGTTTCCAAGATTCAGTGGATTCTTGGCACTTTAGTATACTATAAGTTCTTTCTCCGGACACTCGCTCCTTCTTACACAATGTAAACTGATACCCGACTTAAGGTCCCTCTACCTTAAGTAATCTTAAGAAAGTGTATTAAATTTTTGATGAATTTTTCTCTCAAAGAGTAAATATATGATCACTAACGTACATATTACAAAGAGAATAATAATGAACGTAAAACAGAGCATTTAAGGCAGACTTGTATCATTTTCATAGTTTGGTGGTTGATCTGCTTTGAATGCTTCGTTTTTATAGTTGGAATGAAATAAATGACTGTTGTAAGTATTTCATTTGTCCGTTAGGGTACTGTTGCTTCCTCTAAATATTCTTTGTGTGTGTTAAAGTAGCCGTTGGAGCAAAGAGAATGTCTTCATTCAAACACCGCTCACATTAAATGCTTCTGACACAAAATCACCTTTTCTTTTCTTTACTTGATCTCTTCATTTTTCACGCGAGAAAGCTTTATACACTAATGAAATGAAGTATTAGAGTGAAAGATAATCAAATATAATCAATTATATGATCATTCAGTGATTTTTGGAAACTAGAAGAAGATACTTTGTTTTTCTGGAAATTATCACTCGAGTGATCCTGACTTAGTAGATTTAAAGCATAACAGATCATTGGATGGATCACTTGAGTGTTGTACTAGTGATCCACAAATATCATAACTCGAGTGATCTGCAATGGGTCACTTGATGGATCACTCGATGGATCACTCGAGTGTTCTACTAATGATCTTCAACTTGATATATCACTCGAGTGCTTTGCTAGTGATCTTAGAAATGGAATCACTCGAGTGATTTGACCTTAGAAAAACTTTCAACAGTAGATCATTTTTAGAATCACTCCAGTGTTGTGCTAGTGATGCCTTTTATTTTATCACTGGAGTGGTCACTTAAGTGATCCAGAGTCACCACTCGAGTGATATCTTTCAAAACTTGACAGAGAATATCACTGGCCCAAAGCTCATTTTAACACTTCATCACTCGAGTGATGACACTATATGCCTCAGAAAAACCTTGCTTAATTATTAAAAAACCTTTTATTTAATATCAAAATCTTTTGTATTATCTTTTCAAATCTTTTTTTATCATCAAAACATAGGATCTAACATAATTTCTAAATGTTATTTCATAAAGGTATAGATGTTCATACATTGATTTACAAAAACTGATATCCGGATTACATAGTCAAAGTTTTGTAATACTAATTTGTTGTAATATCTTGTAATTAACATTATATTGAATTATTTTATTGTGCCAATCAAATAATTGAATCACAGGAATGTGTGCGGATTATATAATAATCACCATACATGGAATGGAATTGAATGCTGTTATATATTTCCAAAACATATCCAAAAATCCATAACACCAAAATCCCTGTCATCAACCTCCCATTTGTTTTGAAAATTCCAATTCTCAATTCAGTTATTAATATACTATTAAAAACAATCAAAGCTAACTTTTATCGATCTACCAAAATAGCTGGGATACTCGATTTAGTAATGGACTAACTAGATTATAAAGTGACAGATTCCTACCTTATTAAAAAAAGACTCTTAGAAAGAGGCATTTTAGCTGTAAAGCCTCAATCCAGATAAGTGGACTACTTGGATACTTGGTAATAAGATCGTAATAAGTATCATACCCGAGTGCCCAACAAGTTATAAAATGAAACTTTTCGGTACCAGAATACCATTTATTAACATAAACATAATAATGTAGTAGTAAAAAATATAAATATTATTTGATTCTCATTTAATTTTAAACAAACACACCAACACTTTCTTGGGGAAGAAGTACATGGGTGCTTAATCTTGTATCATAGACCAACACTTTTTGGGGAAAAGTTATTAAACAAGTTCCAGATGAAAAAAAATGAAAATCAAAGGGCACATATATAAATTTTCAGAATCAAAGTACAAATAATTTGTTGGGACGAAAAGGAGAAGGAGAAGAAGCAGGACGTGCGCATAATTTAGTCTGAACATAAAAGGCAAAATGCTACCTATAATTAAAAACTACTGACACACACACACACACACATATATAGTAGCCCCTAATGGCAGGTCCTATATTTTCACACACACCCACACCCTCCCATGGGCAATGATGAGTTTTTCTCTAACAGTTTTCTGAAACCAATATTCACAAATCAAACCACCCATTTCTCTCTCTAATCATTCCAAAACCGTTTAGCTATATGTATATGTTTGTGTGAGTATATATTCACACTCACACTGTGGTGAAAGCGCAATCATCTGCAAAATCGTCTTCCTCGCGCTGCCATGGATCGTCTCAGAATTGGCTCTGTTAGGCCATTGCCATTGGTCTCTCAACTTCCGCCTCCTTCTAATGAACCTGTTGTTGCAATGGCCGAGGAGGCGGCAGGGAAAATCAACGGCAAGCGTATTAGAGATGTGGAGAGCAGAGAGAGCCTTGTGATTGAGCGTGATCGGAGGTTGAAGATGAATCATATGTTCGCTGAGCTTCAATCCACCGTTCCTGGTCTCTTTTACAAGGTTCGCATTATAAATAACGAGCTCTCTGTTTTTGGATCTTCGATGAGTTCGATCTTCATTCGATTTTACTGATCAAGTTATTCCGTCTGGTACATTCTGTTTATCTCTGTAAATCAATCTCACAGTGATTGATTGATCTTCTCTGTCTTCATTGTTCATGATTCCAGACAATGTTCAATTAATACGTGCGTCATTTTGAAGTTATGCTTCACTTCGTTTTGATGATTCTTCTGATTGTGAATCTATCTAATCGGTTTTATGGTTTTGATTTGAATGTCGATCAATGGATGACAGAAGTGTTCTTCCACTATTTTAAACAATTTTCAATTAATGGATTGTGTTTTCCCCCGTCTTCAAATTTATACCGCATCATCTCCTTATAATCATTCTCCTATTTGTGAATTCTCATGTAGAATCACAGTCTGAAAACCACGAGTTTCGGGAGCCGTCTGGGTATTGAATGTTAAATGACGAGTGTGCTCTTCAATCTTCACTTTTCTGAAATTCAGACCGTATTTATGAGTTTCGTTAAATTTGTATTGAATATTTTAACTTGATTTTGGGAATCTAGGGCTTCATTAGTTCAGCAATCATTGTGGTTCTGGTTTCTAACCCCCAATCTTCTTTAATGGTCTTTGAATTTCTTACTTTCAGGCTACAAGGGAAGTGATTGTGAATCAAACAATAAACTACATCAAGGACCTTGAGAAGAAGAAGAAGAGATTGGAAGAGCTTAAGGGGTTAATAATGGAACCAGAAGCAGCTGGAGGGAAGTTGATGCTTCCATGTACAAGAAATAAGAATTCCTCCATTTCAGTTTCTGTATCTGGAAACGTCGCCTTCTTTGGGATTCAATCAAAAGCTCAATTTGGTTTGATCACAGCGATCTTCAAGGTCTTCTACAAGCACAATGCTGAAATTTTGGCTGCAAATGTTTCTGTCAACAATGGAGAATTGACATTGGCAATCACAGCTTCATTAGTTCATGATGGTGATAATGGTGGAAATGCTACAGCTGAGAAAATCAGGGGAGAGATTCTGGGTTTGTAGATTCAACTTTCAAGGTTTGACTGCTTTTTATTTTTCAATTTAGTTATACATGGAGAAAAATCAATACTGGAGTTTAAGGGTAGAGAGACAAATAACCCTCAACGGCAGAGAGGAAGCAGAGATAAACTTTATTTTTTTGGGCAGAAACAAGAAAAATTATTAGTCTCCCAGAAACGAAACAATTTTGTTTTTGTTTTTTACTTTGTACTGGAAATTCATAGTATGCAATGAATCAATAGTGGCTTTTGTTTTGACAAAAAAAAAAAAAAAATAGTGGCTTTTGTCTCTTGTCTTTTGTCATTTTTTTTTTTGGCTGCTAGGTTATAATCTTCTTAGGAATAATTGTTATACAAGCCAAGACCATTCCAATTTTCAAGTATGAACTGTTAGATTATACTCCCTCTGATTCTATTTATAAGTAATTTTTTTTTGATTGTGTAAAACGAACTGGTAGTTAAAAGTAATAAGTGTATAAAAAATGTTATGGTTTTTCCATATATGCTCCTATTTATAAAAAGAGTATTGAAGAGAGAATGTATAAAAGGAAAATATATACATTTTCCCATTGCTTTGTTGACTTCATTCACCTAGTCTCTTTCACTCTCCCTCTCTCTTGAATATAACTCTTGATGTGTGTGATAATTAATTATAGATTATGTATTTAATAAGGGTAAAATAGAAAAAAGAAGCTTACATTTTTAGACATAAAGTGAAAATTGCTTATAAAAAGGATTAGCTTCATGAGAGAGAAAGTTGCTTATAAATAGGACCGGAGGAAGTATATATTTTTTTGGCTTTCTTTTGTGTGAAGGTGCAAAAATGTCCATGATCCTTTCCCGAAAGAGTATTTGGCACCATAAACAATCTTTGGGTTTAAAAATACACATGAACTTCTTCAAATGGAGCAAAAATATCATCTCTGTTAAATGTCTCAAACACTGTTACTTTTCTTTTTACTGGTCCCACTTATAATGTCCAAGTGTCCATTATATGCCAAGTTACTTCACCCTTAAACAATTGAAAAATAACACATACTTTAACTTCTACTACCACCGCCATTTATTTCATAACAACATCAATAATGCCAATCCCTTGCCATTTTATTCGTCATTTCACCACAGTCAAGGATTTCTCATACCCAAAAGAGGAATCACTCTCTACCAAAACCTATATTCTTTTTCAATTGAATGAAATATTAAAGTATATGTTATTTTTTGATTGGTCAAGGGTGAAGTGGATATATAATGAACATCTGAACATTATAGGTGGGACCTATAAAAAGAAATGTAACCGTGTTTGAGATATTTAACAGAGATGATATTTTTGCTTCATTTAGAAAAGTTCATGGGGTATTTTTAAATTTAAAAATTGTTTATGATGCTAAATACTCTTTTGGGAAAAAATCATGGTTATTTTTACACCTTCGCTCTTGTTTCATTATATGGAGAAACTCTAAAATTGCATTCTTTCTAGTAAGGAAAAACTATGTAATCCGTTTAATGGGGAAGGAGAATTCTAGAGGAAACAATTGGGAAAACTATGTTTGACAATGAATATGTTAAATATTTTAGAAAAACAAAGTTAGTTAATTGTTATTGTGATGGTTATGACATCTGAAAACAAATTTATAACAAAAGCCATCACATGGTTGTTATTTAATTCAAATTTTTATTTCTTTTTTTTAGTAAGCATTGCATTACATTCCAACGTTTATATATTAAATTTATATTTAAAATTTAAATTTAACAAAGTAAATAATGTAATTTTTTTTAAATTTTAAACTTTTAAGTTTGTATATTATATATAAACATAATGATGTATGGAATGTGTGGCTGAGCGATGTTAGAAAAAATGTTGGAGTTTGTACGATAAACTGTTTCTTTTCAATGAAGTCCAAATTAGTCTGTACAAACCTCAATTAAAGTCAAAGATAATTCATTTAAGTGAGAACTAAAAGTATTCACCAGCAGTATTTTTTAAATGCAATTTAGTAGATATTAAATATTAACCAACCTATGTGGCTATTCATCATGAATTTGATTATGTTCAACTGGTATGTTTCTCTAAGCTGATATAAATGCACGTTTGGTACATATCAACAAATCAATATCATCCTTGGAATATATTGACCTTCAAAATAACGAAAGTTACATATCATCTGCTAATAAATTTCAATAATATGATATATGGATTTAACAACTGTTTTAACGGTAGGGCTTAAATGTTAAAATATATAAGTCTAGGGTATGATTTTGAAACTTTTAAAGATGATGGGGTTATATGTCAACACCCGTTTCCATTTTGATAATCGAAGAGTAATAAAGACAAAATTCAATGGGCATACAGAAAAGTACAATTATACTGATAAAAATATTCGTTTACAATTCCAACGTCGTTCGGTTACAATTCCGATATTGTTCGTCGACGGAAACAAAATACAGCGGAAGGTTTAATATTTACAAATTATCCAAAATATTCAGGCATAGACTAAGCATAACCGCGTTCATATCCTCGCCTCGGGACACGTGCCACTCACTTCTCGGCGACAACTTCTTTGCCCTTATGTTTTTATAATTAAATATGTGTAGATTTTGAATTATATTAGATAAAACCTATAGATATTTTAAATCTAATTAATTTATTTTATATATTTTCTCCCTAAATCTAATCTTAATGATAAAAAAATAATATTTTTTAAAAATTATATATATATATATATATATTTTTATTTTGTAGATAATAAATAAAAAAAATCGGTTAATTAGGTTATTAATCGAATTGAATTGAAATATTTTGATTAATTTAGTTCGATTAATTTAGTAATTAGTTCGGTTCGATATTTGAAATTGATTTTATTTGATTTTCGGTTATTTCAGGTTTTATCGAAAACCAAATCGAAAAATTGAATCCTCACCCTTTGGTTGAAGCTTCTTGTTTTGGTTTTCTCATATATTGTGTTAGTATTAACTATTAAGTTAGTATGTTGTTGTTATACATACATACATATATATATATATATATATATATATATATATATATATATATCTCATTTTATCATTTTCTTGAATAAATTGTCTTTTATAAATAAAAGAAAAGTTTTTAATCAAAATCTGATGAATATATAATCATCAATATATTATATAAAGACAGAATAAATATTTTTCTATTATTTTACTATTTATTCATTATTTATTGATATTAATTTTGATGGTTATTTTGGATAATTGATTTTTTAAAAAAAATTGTATGTAATTTTAATAAGTTTTGAACAATGCAAGGGGTTGATACTAATTAAGTCTATATATAAAATAAATTTATAAGGAAAATATAAAGAATTGCGTGTAGATTTAGTTTCTTAATCAAATAAATAATAAACTGTTTGTAGAAAAAAATGATTGAGCAAGGGTTTTTTTTTTTTTTTTAACCTGAAGACCGAACAAGGTTGAAATAATTTGGACAATTATTGAGATTCTATGTATGTACGTGGGAAAATGACAAAAATCAAATGCACTGTATAGTTGAGATCTGATCTGAAAGTTGAAAGAATATTGAAGAGGCAGCGTGATGGAAGCTACTACTAAGACCTTATCATCAACAACTAACATGGCTTTGAATCCCACATGTCATCCAACAATTTACACTTATTTTCATACAAAAAATGGCAACCAATCCAAGGACCACTGAAATAGTGTATTGACAATATAGTCACGCGAAATATTACATTAAAAAATATACTTTTTTTTTTTTGGGATAGCATTTGCTATCAATTATAATGAAAATTGTTATCCCTAAAGTGATACTGGTTTGTTTATACAGCCACATGTTGGCAGCTACTTTGAAGATATTAGTTGTTATTGACTATAAAGGAAGTAGTTATTTATTATTCTTTTGCTTTCGTTTAACTCTTGTCTCTTAAGTGTGTGTTTGATAACATCCCAAACCATGGTTTGCGCAATCTGAGACAAAACTCCTCTCACATACTTACCTTGTAAGTCGTAAAAGCTATTAAAAAAAACTAGTAAAAGCTTGGATGAACTTATTTTAAGTGATTATGCATAGAGCCGGAAAACAGGCCGAGCCCGTCAGGCCGGCCCTTTTAGGCTGTGGCCCTTCAAGGGCCAGGCTTGTAAATTGTAGCCTCAAAAGGAAGTCAGGCCTAAAAGAGCCAGCCCTGTAGGGCCTCGGGCTTTAAAGGGCCGGCCCTTTAGGCCCGTTTATTTTTTATTTTTTATACTTGGAAAGGAACCATGTTATATTTTTTAATTACCTTATTAAATCTATATGTTACTCTGTCCTCATATTGTATAGGGTATAATTTTTGAGTATATTGTTTTGTCTAATTGAATCATATTGTGATTTTTGAGTATATTGTTCTGCCTATTTAGACTAAAATCATATTATATACTATTCTGCCTCATAGAGTATGATTTTTGATGGAGGTTGTGATTTATTTGACTACTTGAACCTACTGCTCAAAGTGAAACACAATCAAATGTCCTTGAAATTGATGATAGTGGCGAAGAAGGTGAAAATGATAGTCGCTATACTCATGTTATTTAGAGGTTAGAGTATTTAACTTCTTGCCTTCTTATATTTTGGCTTTTCTGTGAGTTATTTATGTACATGATTTTACCTTTGATTATACATTAGTAACTGTATTTTTTTGTTACAAGAGACGTGTTATTTAAACCTTAATGTTGACAATATTTATGTATTAAATTAGAACTTTAATTGTTGTTATTTACTAATTATATCTCTTTGGAAAAAATACGCAGGAAAAATAGTTAAATATTGTGAAAAGGATTTACTGACCCTGATGCTCTCGGGCCGGGCCTTGAAAAACTGCAATTTTTCTGACCCCGAGCCCTTTAGGGCCGTCCCTGTTAGGCCCTAGCCCTATCAAAGGCCGGCCCTGATTCCCAACTCTAATTATGCATTGTACATGTACCAGTTTCATAAAGTGTAAAAGTACTTATTTTAAGTACTTCAAACAAGCAAATAGTTAAAAGTTATTTGTCATTTTAAACTTGTCATGTAATTCTTTTTTTAATTTAATTAAAAGTTTTCTCTTTTAAGACTTATATCTATTTAACGACTATGATCAAACCATACCTATTTTTCATTAACAAGCCTAAATCCAAATGATTAAATTATGAAAGTATTAGCTAGAGAAAAAGAATAAATTTTGATTTATCCAAAAAATTGAGTAACCACATTTTTTTTATAACATTCTGATTTGAAATTCAACATTTTTCAAAATAGGATTCAAGGTAGATGAATATAATTTGATAGATGAATTTTATCGTTCATGATTGTCTTCGGGGTTGTTTGCTATGAGGGGAGGGGAGGGAGCGGAGGAAAATTTTTTTTGAGTTGGATCTGAAAAAATTAGAAAAATGGGGTTACAATTTTTTTATTACTTTTTCTTATTCTTTTAACTTACATCTTTTCTTCATTAAAATGTTATAATCCTATTTCTCCAATTTTTTTAAATTCAACTCATAAAATCATTCCCTTCCCTCCTCTTCGCTCCAAATCCCTCATTACGAATAGTCCCTTATGGAAATTTCAAGCCAAGGCATGATTATGTGTCGCACGAGTTTACAGGTGAAACCGTCCCCAATAATTTCATGAACTCTTGTCAAGACTAGAATAAAATTTCTATCAGTTTTGACATGTTTGTTAGCTAATCTTTCCCTAAAAAACGAACAATTTGGTGTTTTACAACACAAACACTGCCACATAATTAGATCTTCAAATACAATTATTTTACTTGGGACAAAAACAAATGTACTAGCGAGCACACAAGGAATTTTACCTAAAAATCAGTCCTTGTCATATTTACAAAGGTGAGAATATGTACAGAATCTGTTCACTTAGACTATGTACAAAAACTCCTTCCAATTCTGTCAAATTTCTTCAAGATTCATCTTTTTAATGAATCATGCCATCTGCCAGGATACTAAAGAAAGCATAAATAATGCACAAGGAGAATACCTCCACAGCCAATCTCTTGCACAACCCATGCTATATGCACATCACATTTGGATTCAATCAACACTAAGATGCTTTCCCTGAATTTTCGATGCCGGTGCTCAATTCAAGAAGGGAAGCTGCAGGTTCTCTGGAAAAGATTAAGTTTCCTCCTTGATCTCTGACACTATAACCTAGAACATGTGGATCCATCAGAAATCCGCATGCTGCAGACTCTGAGTGCATTGAAGCGCCAAAATAGATTAAGTGGTCTGAGATGCTATTCCCACTCACTGACCTGCATGGCCAAATGAATTTTTATCACAAGTTTAATTTGAACCATCGTCTCTAGTGTTTTGTCTAGGCCACAGCTAATTGTGCAAAATGGCTAAAAGCTCCCTCACCAGTTTGATCATACACCGCGCATACACATAGAAGCAAAATTTCACAGATTTTATGATTTCAATGACATAATGACTTTACCTGCTACAAGATGGATCTTCACCGGAGCCATCGCAAATTTTCTCAGCTTTATAAACAAGACTTCCATATCCCATGCTATAAAGCCATACCTGCAGTCCACAATAATTTCCCACTTTTATGAACTGGTAAACAAACTATAAAGACAAGTGCTGTGTATCTTAGTCAATTTCCACTTTAAACCAAGAGAATAGGTTATAATCAAAGCAGCATAGTCAACATTAGAAAATTTTATGTTTTACAGGGAGCTGAAAAGCATATTGGGGAGGCTTATAAAAGATCTACTGAGAATTTTATAATCCAAAATCTCTCCCACCGCTGGACAGTGGACATACAACAGCAGATTTGATGAGTCAAACCTAAACTAGGTATGAAATTATACTGTCATCACAAATTAGCACACAGGCAATATTTCTGAGTTTACATGATCTATGACAACTAAGCATGCAATTGTCAGCTCCCTTGATGGCCAATATCTAAGCAAGTGGACACCCTTGGGAGATTTTTGAGGATACAACTAGAGCTAATATTAACACTAAAAGGTATACCGCATGTAACATAGTCATTCTTGATATTTGATATTTCCACAGACAACCACGTAGGGTTACTTTTGAGTTGAAGAAGATATTACAGGTTTAATGGGCAAATACTATGACTCCAATCATCAATATGCCATGGCGTACCTCTCTTGGGAAGTGGTGATATGTCTTGTGGGGGAAATAAGAATAGTATGGAGGCAAATGAGGAACAATATCATGCTCATTTGTGACTCGGATTGTCTTTGGCACCAGTTGGCTATAATAAGATGCAAAAGCAGCATTGCCAACACGGGGTTGTCCAAATGTCATAACCTGAACTTTCTGGGCATTTTGATTGACCTACAAACATACAAAAGAAAACTTGTATGCTATTTCATCTTTTATAATAAGGACAATCATAAAGTTGAAACATAAAATCATGGTCCAGGAAAAACATAACAATAAAAGAACTTAGCTTGAACATTATTCCATTATTACTTCTGAAGTAAAATTACATTAATTAAAAAGTTGAATTCTATGTTTGACACCACAGACAAACCCATTTTTCAACAAGTGCAACAACTGTTTCACATGAAATTGGATGCCCTACCTGAAAGCAAAACATAGACTAACTATGCAAAGGAATTAGAAAGAACTTGAAGCCATAAGACCAGCATTCTTTGATGCCTAGTCAAATAAAAAATATCCTAAATTACAATTACCGTTAAATCAATTCCACAAAACGCTGCCATAGCTCCACCCATCGAATGCCCCGTCACAATAATTTGAATATCTCCATAAAATTTCTTTGCTCTTCTAACAGCATCTAAAATTGCAGGACGCAAAGTTGTATTATGGTATGCATAATAAAATCCATAGTGTACCTGAAGCAAATAAAAATCATACATCAGAAATTGCAGTTTATCCCTTGAAAAATAAATTGAACTCAAACTTTAACATAACACACCATTGCCTCAGGCATGCCTGGATAGTTTATATCAAGCTGCTTCCAAAATAAGTCTTCAATCCAGTTCCGAATGCTGTTTGTAATCAGTAAATGTACAAATGAGCTGAATTTAAGAAAAATTTTCTTTAAATATGTTTTAATGGATAAAATTTCATCAGGAAAATAGTACGCTCTCTGACTCTCAAAGGTCAATGATATATGAGAACATATGATCTCTTTGCCACAATAATGTGTATCATCACTGATGCTACGTGAATGGTAATAAATTGCAATCAAAGGTTATATACTTAAGTATATAAATTACCCTATGTATGCATGCATGAAATAACTCAACTGTTCATTCACAAACCCCTTGTTAACAAGCACATATGGGTAAAAAATACTATATATAAAGCGGGAAACAAGTAGCAATCTTTCTTTGACTGAATTCTACGAGAAAAGTGACATCTAGAATATATATATAATTTGAAACAATAACCCAATGGTTTTACTTTGGAGTTCATCCAAAGATCTCAACCCAGAACGCTGTAAAAAGAAAAGGAAACGGGAAAGAAAATTTTAGGCCAAGGAGAAATGTACCTGCTTTCCTGAGTTCCTCTGAATGCAATGATTATGGCATTAGGATCCTTTGCCACTCCAACAAACCCCTAAAACGGGTCAAATACATAAGATAACAAGTATCATTAGACTATAACAACAAAATTTAAGAGAATATATGAACTCTATAATATATAGTGAGTAGTAAAGTTTCAGTGGTGAGGATGTACCTGTAAGCAGTGCTCAACATCAACAACCAACTCTATAACTTCAAATCCCTGTTCAATTTTAAGACATTCAGACAGACAAACATGTTACAAAGACTAAAGTGATTCAAAGCTCATTCAGGCCACTATACCACATATCACACAATATTTACATTCTCAGTACCTTGGTTAAACCATCACATCTGGAGCAAGTCCAAGAAAAAAGTTCTGTCAAATCTGAAACGTATACCTGCAAGGACAAAACCCTTCAATCCGCAAACACAAGTCATGCAAAATTCCTGACTTTTTCTAGCATGCAGGAGTTTAACTCACACATGTAAAACAACAATAGGTATGAAATGAAAATTCAAATTAAGCTAGATCGACACACTCCAATAGCCCTACTTTGATTTCTTTTGGCCCCTAATATAATCAATACTTCCATCCATCAGGAGCAGCTTGTAAGATGAGATTGTCCCTTCAATATTAGATCATTTAATTATGCAAAAGCATGACTACAAACATGGATTTCCTTTTTCTTTCTTACAACAGGAAGTCCTTACCTAAAATTTAATCCTAAGACCTCTATATAAACCTCCAGCCAAACCAACCACTAGAGCTCGACTGGGCCCGGCATCAAGAATCAAGAAATATGTAATGATACACAAGGTTTCTAATCTAATATGCCTATAGTAAACATGGAAAATTCACAAGGAACTGACCGCAGAAGCATATTCCGCTAATATTGTGGCTAGTGTATGGTTGTAGAAGGCATGATGACTCTTCTGCTTAGCCTTGAGTTCTGAAAATGAAAACCAAAGTAATATTATAACGTAAATATGAGTTTCACACATTAGTACAATAATCTTACGATGTCCATATTTCAAAAAGTACAAATGCATATCCATCTTCTCTGATCTTGCCAAAATAAAACAGAAGAGTTTCTAAGGACTTCCCAACTTCCCTCACTACTATTAGCATAATAAATTAGGTACTTCAATCTCCTTGAAATTTAGAAGAAAAAATTATCTTATCTCCATATCCACATATAAAGAAATCGTTCCATAATAAGAGGATAAACACCCCAAAACTTGGCTATCAACAAATATGAATAAATATTTTCACAGCACAATCAGTAACAGTTACCAGGAACAAAATATGATTCAGATGGCTGCAGATCATCAATTGAAGCAGAAAGACTTAATAATGGAAGAATTGGTAAACAACCCAAACAGATACAGAGAGAGAGTTCTGTATGGCAGAAATTTGAGAAGTTCCACTCTTACCTCTTCCATTCGAGAGGGCAAGCAGACATAAACAAGCAGTCAATAATAAGCACGAAGTCTTCCCCATACCCTGCGAAATCAGAATAAATGCGAGATAAGATAAATTAAACCAACAAGCCCAGTTCTAATCAAATTCAAATTAAAAAAAAACGAAAAAAACAAGAATCCAAATCAAAGTATATAACAGTACAGCAAACTAATACATTAAATAAATAAGTAAAACCGACTTGCCTTCGGTAATTGAACGCCGACGACGACGGCGACTGAAATTTACCTCGTCCGTCTTCGACTGTCCCCTCCAGGTGCTCAGGTGCAAGAAAATCTACGTGTTAAGGGGACAGATGAAAGAAATAGAGGCTTTCAATTCGTATATTTAAAACAGAAATATGGCGATTGGAAAAAAAAAAAACAAAAAACAAAAAATCAATGATGCGATGTCGCTATTATTATAAGAACAAATAATCGTTTCGTTAAAATGAAAAACGAATATCCTACGGATAATATGCGAATTATGACTTTGTTTTGTGGGGTAACATTCGAATTATAACTTTTTCCGGGACAAAAATATCGAATTCTAATGTTTTTTTTTTGTCTTTAATTTTTTAATAACAAAACGTACGTCCCTAAACTGCATTCTGGTCATCGACCCACGCCCCACGGAATAAATCTTGTGAGTTGTGCGTACATGAATACATTTGGTTATTTTGAGAGCTAATAAAAAAAGTTGGGAGGGCTTCCAAATTTAAAAAAAAAAAGTAGAGAGACAAATGACATTATTATTTTTTCTGTTTGCCCCACTTTATCAGACCATTTGGATTTCTCCTATAAATATGAAAAACTATAGGAGTACTAGTTATCAAATTATGATATAAAAATATTGAGTTAAAGACTTATTTTATTTTATTTTTTAAATTGTAACTCTCCCCCAATACTTTTTTCTTTTGCCAACAAATCTCCTTCAATACTACTAGCATTAGATTATAGTCTAATAGTTAATATACCTCAATTAAAACTTTATTAAATGAGTATCATACACTATTTTTAAAATATATAAGATCAGTCAATTAATTTATATATCCACTTGTAAGTTATAACTTGTTCCTCTAATTCAAAAAAATAAATAAATAATTTTTAAATAATTCTCCTTAATCATTCAATTGTATTGATACTACTATTTCATTATAAAATATAATATTTTTATAATTTTTTACAATTTAAATTATACTATTTTCCAGCACTAACATACATTTTAAATTAAAAAAATACCCACAAAAAACACCAAATAATAAAAGCCCATGAACCGGGGCTCAAAAGTCGGATCCGGACCCAAATCCATGAAGGCGGGAAAATCCGATTTCCGTATCATTGGCGGGAAAACGTCGTTTCATTTCCGCGTCCTAACGCCTCTAACCGCTCATTTATCTTTCCCGATCACACACGGCTATAAATACCCAAATCACCCTCTTATTATAAACTTTACTCTCAGTTTCTCTCCAAAAACCCTTCGATCTCACGAAGAAGCCATGGCGAGGCAGTCCAAGCCCCTGTCTTCTTCCGACGATGCCATGTCCACCGGCTCCAGTTCCTCCGAAGAGGAGCGTGTCAACGAGCAGATCAACGATGAAGAGGACGAAGAGGAGTTGGAAGCTGTGGCTCGCTCCGCTAGCTCCAACGATAACGATGACGAAGCCGCTGATGGTGATGCGCCGGATTCTGATACGGCCGCAGCTGGAGACGCTGACGAGGAGGAACCGGTAAAAATGTTGTTTAAGCTCTGGGCCTATTTTGCGCCGTACACAACTTGTCTGCGGCTGGATAGATGTGGCATTGGACTGTTTATTTGTCTGTATGCTTGTCAACCTAGAACAGAGAGGGAAAATGAGGTTTTATGATTTAAGGGACTGTTGGAGTTTTAGTTCAATAACTCTTCATGTAGAGAAAACAAAATTTTGGATAGGAAGTAAGAAAGTAAAATGTCTGCAGAGTCAAATTCCTCATTTTTTCTTGACCTGTTGTCTTTTGCTTTTCGTCTTTAACTTGAGTCTGTGAAATAGTGACATACTCGTTGGAAATGGGAAACTTGAGCTTGCTAATTGCACTTTAATACTTGGGTTGATTTGATCTTCAAAGGAAAATGTTTGTGTTGGCTGTTTATTAAGAATTAGTGGATCCACGTAATCTTGAATCACTGTTCTTTACTGTATGATATGTTTGATATGCATGCTTTCCGTTGAATTGTATTTGGAAGCATTTGGAAGCCGCGTGATGTAACTACATGACTACTGTAATAAGCCTTGTTGTGCTGTCAAAACTCCAGGATGATGGACGTGTTGATGCAGAAATTAGCAAGCGAGAGAAAGCCAGATTAAAAGAAATGCAGAAATTGAAGAAACAAAAGATTCAGGAGATGTTGGATAAGCAAAATGCTTCTATTGATGCAGATATGGTGCGAACATACTGGATGCCTCTTCTTCCTTGTATTATATTAATATGGTCTGTTATTGTGGTTCAAGTAACTGAGTATTTCATCTGATACAGAACAATAAAGGAAAGGGGCGCTTGAAGTATCTCCTACAGCAAACTGAGTTGTTTGCTCATTTTGCCAAAGGTGATCAAAGTACCACTCAGAAGAAGTCAAAAGGAAGGTATGGCTCTCTTTAGAATTCCCGGTTACTGTATGCTATGCTATGAAAATGATATTGGTGTGTAAAAGTTTATAACTGTGCTCAAGTCCAAAACCATACTTCGTTGTATAAGAAATACTATTAATTTTCTTTTCCTTTTTTAGAATCTCTTGATATGTTTATCTACTGAGGTATTTATGCTTAGTGTTTTATCTCACCTGAATGTGGCTATTGTCCTTCTAACTCCCTATTGTAGCCAAACGAATTTCATGATCACTTTCCTTCTAAATTCCAGCATATATATTCTACTTTTATTTCCTCAAATCTTATCCAAGTGCATGATATGTTCTGCAAGGAGACTATAAAATTGGAAGAAAAAAGAAAAGGGGAACACCATCCTTTGTGCCCCTGCCCTCAGTTTTTTGGATTGGTGCACGAAGGCAGTAGAGAGTTTTGACTGATGAATCTTGACCTTTTTCTTGTTAAGAGAACTTATTCTGTGTTAATGGTTACCTTAGGGGTCGCCATGCGTCTAAAGTAACTGAAGAAGAGGAAGATGAAGAGTACCTCAAAGAAGAAGAAGATGGTTTAGCAGGAAATACACGGTTGGTGACACAACCATCATGTGAGTGTTATTTTTTTTTTGGGCGAATAAATGCTCGAATCATAGGGCCCCATTCTTTGTACAACACATTTTTGTGTTGTGCTTGTTGGTCCTCTGTTGTTCTATGCTGTGTGTTTATATCTAATATTGGGATTTTTTTATTCCTATCCTGCTGAATAAGATTGCACACACTTGACATATTCTTTTTTTCTTATTTCTTATAGGGGCTAGCTTTATTGTTGATTTATATCCGTTCTTTAACTTTTCTCTTTAATTTGCTTGATCTATTTTTGCTTACTGTTTGTTGTCTACTGCTAGCTAGTTGATGTCCTGTGTATTGCTCTTAAAATATGTTATTCTTTTTCCAAGACTGTAAACCTGAAATGAGGATGCATGCCATATTAGCTAATATCTTTGTAGCTCTTATTTGCTAGAATGCTAATTGCTTGTTCTTTTCACAGGTATCCAAGGGAAGATGAGGGATTACCAACTTGCTGGTTTAAACTGGCTTATAAGATTGTATGAGAATGGTATCAACGGAATTCTAGCAGATGAAATGGTATGTGATATATGTTACCTGTAGAAGCTGTGCCTCCTTTCAGGATATGGCTTGTGAATGTAAATGTAATAACTTTATGATGTGTAATTTGGTAAAAATAAGTAAATTGGTGAATTGCAGGGGCTTGGTAAAACATTGCAAACTATCTCTTTATTGGGTTATTTGCATGAGTTCAGAGGAATCAAAGGTCCTCATATGGTAGTTGCTCCAAAATCTACTCTTGGAAATTGGATGAATGAAATTCGGCGCTTTTGTCCTGTTCTGCGCCCAATCAAGTTTCTTGGTAATCCCGATGAAAGGGTAAGACTGTTATGGTTCTCTCTTCTCACCTTCTTTGTACATCAATGACCAGCTTTGCTTCAAAAAATTCTTGTGTAGCTTACAGTTGAGACATGTTTTATTCTTGTAATGGTTACAAATTGCTGCAGAGACACATCAGAGAAGAATTGTTGGTTGCTGGGAAGTTTGATGTATGTGTTACTAGTTTTGAGATGGCAATCAAGGAGAAGACTGCATTGCGTCGTTTTAGTTGGCGCTACATAATTATTGATGAAGCCCATCGAATCAAGAATGAGAATTCTTTACTTTCTAAAACAATGCGCCTATACAATACAAACTATCGGCTTCTTATCACTGGTACTCCTCTTCAGGTATGAGTTCATTATCCAAAAAAGGCTAGTGGGCTATAATATATGGGTCTTATGTGAACCAAGTGTTCATTAGAATCGGTGTTATGCTGATTTGTCTCTGAAATGAGTGACTTTACTAAGGTCTTGTGAGTAATAAATTATTGTGGTTAGTGAATGAGTGATTTGTGACCTCGTAGGATGAGGGTGAGATGAATTATTGATTTTCTAAACCCCCAGATCATTGACCCTAGAACCATCTCAACTTCTTTCTTTGTTTGTTTTTTATGTGGGAGGGGTGTGTTAAGTATTCAGTAAAGAATGAGTGAGAAGCAATTGCCTCTGCATTTGGGGTGTAATCAGATTACATTAATGGGTATTTTTTCTCTATCCTACTGCTTGAGTTTGAATTGTTTGCTTTGAGGTCTGGCTCTGATTTCTAATTTGTTTTTTTTATTGTTGCATGTATGGCACTAATTTATTGACTCTTGAGCATTTACTATGGTTCATCTCTTTTATTGGTGCAGAACAATCTCCATGAGCTCTGGGCTCTTCTCAATTTTCTTCTTCCAGAAATTTTCAGTTCTTCTGAAACTTTTGATGAGTGGTTTCAAATCTCTGGTGAAAATGACCAGCAAGAGGTTGTTCAACAACTACACAAGGTGAGCTTGGTTCCTTCATTAATTGGTGAGATTGTTTTTCCCCAACTAACCTGATGATAAGTTGATCTTCTCAACTTCTGTTTAAATTCAGGTCCTTCGCCCATTTCTTCTTCGTAGGTTAAAGTCAGATGTTGAGAAGGGTTTGCCACCAAAGAAAGAAACCATTCTGAAAGTAGGAATGTCACAAATGCAGAAACATTATTACAGGGCTTTACTGCAGAAGGATCTTGAGGTTGTCAATGCTGGTGGAGAGAGAAAACGTCTCCTAAATATAGCTATGCAACTGCGTAAATGTTGTAACCACCCATATCTTTTCCAAGGTGCTGAACCTGGTCCTCCTTATACAACTGGAGACCATCTCATTACAAATGCTGGTAAATTCTATTTCCATTGCAGATATTTTAGATTTCCTTGAGGCTGGTTAATATAAGCTCTGATATTGTTTTACTCTTCTCTTGGCAGGTAAAATGGTTCTTTTGGATAAATTGCTGCCTAAATTAAAAGAGCGAGACTCTAGGGTGCTTATATTTTCACAGGTTGGTTATCTATTGGCATATGGCTTTGGTGTGTAATGACCATATGCACCTTGAATTATCTAGCTTAATCTATATTTATCATTCTTGCCTCTTTCCCTTTCCATTTTGGTTGCCATTATTGTTAAACTTCCTTGCACCTTTATTTTTCAGATGACTAGGCTACTAGACATACTTGAAGATTACTTGATGTTTCGTGGATATCAATATTGTCGTATTGATGGTAATACTGGTGGAGAAGATCGTGATGCTTATATTGAAGCTTTCAATAAACCTGGAAGTGAAAAATTTGTCTTCTTGTTATCAACTCGGGCCGGAGGTCTCGGCATTAATCTTGCTACTGCTGATGTTGTCATTCTATATGACAGTGATTGGTCAGTATTTTTTGAATTATGATGTCTGTACCCTACTTTTGTTCTTTGTTGATGGTCGGTGGTTTCATTACAGGAACCCACAAGTTGACTTGCAGGCCCAGGACCGGGCTCATAGGATTGGCCAAAAGAAAGAAGTTCAAGTTTTCCGTTTCTGCACTGAGGTTTTTCCTAAACCATCATTTTGTTTTCCTGTCTGTTATTAACTAAATACAAGTATATTAATATCTCTTTGCATCACTAAAATTTAACAGTATGCCATTGAGGAAAAAGTCATTGAAAGAGCTTACAAAAAGCTTGCACTCGATGCACTGGTGATTCAGCAAGGGCGATTAGCTGAGCAGAAGAGTAAGGAAAGGCTTTTCTTGTTTCTTTCCAGCTGGATGTATGGATTATCTAATACAGCTTAATTGCTTATTTATGCAGCTGTAAATAAAGATGAGTTGCTTCAAATGGTTAGATTTGGTGCTGAAATGGTTTTCAGTTCAAAGGATAGTACAATTACAGATGAGGATATTGACAGAATCATTGCTAAAGGAGAAGAAGCAACAGCTGAACTTGACGCCAAGATGAAGAAATTTACTGAAGATGCAATCAAGTTCAAGATGGACGAGAGTGTGTAACCTCTGTACTTTATAACTTAACTAAAAATGGCCTGACCTTTCTCCTTTTAGATTTTGTGTTGCACTTGTGCCCCCTTCATTCAAGAGATATAAAGCTCAAATGTCTTTGAGTCCAATTAAAGCCTGATAGGGTTTCAATGCACACTTTATCCTTTGGGGTTATACCCTTGTACCAAAAGGGCATGCAGTAAATATGATTATGTTTGCTAATTTGCTTGCTTTAGTAGGGCTTTCAGATATCTTCTAGAACAATTTGTACATGCTTATTTCAGTATCATTATTGTTATTACACACATCAGTGAGCTTTTTAGATCCTCTTTAGCATCTTGTTTTTTTTTTGGGACCTGATTTAGCATCTTGTTTTTGCTATCTCACTTGTGAATGAAATTGGAGTACGCTAACATTGAGGCTTTTTTCACATTGCAGCTACTGAGTTGTATGACTTTGATGATGATAAGGTACATATGGCTTTTGTGTTACTATATGTTGCGTCAAGTTCTTATTTTTTACCAAGAAGAAAATAACATATCTCCTAATTATATTTGTTGCTTTGTTTTAAATGAAGGATGAGAACAAATTTGATTTCAAAAAAATCGTCAGTGAAAATTGGATTGAGCCACCAAAAAGAGAGCGGAAGCGCAAGTAAATGTCACCCTTTTATTTAAAATTTAGCTCAATCGTTTTTTACTTGGGATGATGTATGATTTATTTTAATTGCTTTACTCAGTTACTCAGAGTCTGAATACTTCAAGCAAACACTGCGCCAAGGTGGTCCTACAAAACCCAGAGAGCCCCGTATTCCCAGGATGCCTCAGCTGTAAGTCCTTGTGAATTTGTCTTAATATATTTGCTTCCTTTACGACTTTGCAATCACTGTTACCCTTCTTCCTCCAGGCATGATTTCCAGTTCTTCAACACACAAAGGTTGAGTGAGCTGTATGAAAAGGAAGTGCGCTATCTCATGGTGAGTAATATAAACTCGCTGGTGGAATTAATTATTAGCGCAACATATGTGTAAGGTTTGGCATCGGCACTCACTTTTTGTAATGAATTTTCAGCAAAACCATCAAAAGAATCAGATAAAGGACTCAATTGATGTTGATGAACCAGAAGGTCCGTGAGGTCTCCCTAGATTGTAGTTCTTGTTTTTTTTCCCCTTTCATTCGGTTTTTGATTCTAATGGTACCATGTGTTGGATGTCTAGAGGTGGGCGACCCTTTGACTGCTGAGGAGCTCGAAGAAAAAGAACGCCTGCTAGAGGAGGTAAGTGTATTTTGTCAACGAACTAAATTTCAGCGTCAGGCTCTGTTTAACTTGGTTATCTGGTGAATTATAGGGATTTTCATCATGGAGCCGAAGGGATTTCAACACTTTCATTAGGGCATGTGAAAAGTATGGTCGAAATGATATAAAAAGTATTGCTTCTGAGATGGAAGGTAAAATAGAGGAGGAAGTTGAAAGATATGCTAAGGTCTTCAAGGAGAGATACAAGGAATTAAATGGTGCGTAACTGTATTCCTATGGTCAAACAGTCAGAACTCTTAAATTGTGATAATTTGTGCTACCTCCATTTGTTCTATTCGATAATCCTTAACAGGCGTAAATGAGGGCTTTTCTATGTAGTGAATAAACTTGTTTGCATCATTTTTCAAACTGCAGCCCCAACTCTTGGTTCTTTTCAATATATTTTTTGTCAACTGAAGCTTTAAAAAAAATGAACCATGAAATCAATTTCTTGTAAAAATTTAAGATGTTAACTTGTTGGTTTTAAACTGATATCTGCAGATTATGATCGAATTATTAAAAATATTGAAAGAGGAGAGGCTAGAATATCCCGTAAGGATGAGATTATGAAAGCTATTGGGAAGAAGCTGGACCGCTATAAGAATCCATGGCTAGAGTTGAAGATACAATACGGCCAAAACAAGGGGAAGTTATACAATGAAGAATGTGACAGATTCATGGTAAATTTAAGTTTGATTTTCCCTTTTTTAAAAATTTTCTCCTCAAGTCTGGTCCATCTAATATCTTGCCTTTTAGCATCCAATATCCTAACATCATTCTAAATTTGCTTCATTCATAGATATGCATGGTTCACAAACTTGGTTATGGGAATTGGGATGAGTTGAAGGCAGCATTTCGCACATCACCCTTGTTTCGGTTTGATTGGTTTGTTAAGTCCCGCACAACACAGGAACTTGCAAGGAGATGTGACACACTCATTCGGTTGGTTGAGAAAGAAAACCAAGAATTTGATGAGCGGGAGAGACAAGCTCGTAAAGAGAAGAAACTTGCCAAGGTTTGTAACTTTCCCTTGTACCACGTCTGATTCTAACATCTAGAGTAGAGATAGTAAAATCAAAACAAAGCAATATAAAACCTCAATCCACTTTGTCTCCTAAATTTATAATTTTTTCTTTGAAGTATTCTTTTTGATTGCACATAATAAGGGGTTATCCACCAAGGGATAGTTACAATGCACATAATTACAATAGGGTGTTCTTGAAAAATCAATACTTATGTATTACCAATAACTCACTTAACTAATTTCCTTAATATTCAACTCTTATAATAAGTAATGGATGTAGTATGATACTTTGAACTTGTTTTGTAGCTTTGGTACTTGGGCTTCTCATCTTAAGTATATATGAACTGCTATTTTACCCCAAATTTAACTTTGATGTTTCAGAACAATATGACCCCTTCAAAACGTGCATTGGCAAGACAGACGGATAGCCCATCTTCTCTGAAGAAGCGCAAGCAATCAACTATGGACGACTATATTGGCTCGGTATTAATATAATCTTTGAAGATGTGAATTATATTCCACCCTGATTTTCATTCAGGTTAATTTGCTGTAGCATGTACACTGAAGCTTTAACGTTGTTGTGGCCAGGGAAAGAAGAGAAAGTGAACGGACATATTCCATGACTTGGTAGTGGTTTTGGTTTTGACCAAGTTCATGATAGATCGATGGCCCGGATTTCCATGCCGCAAATTCAGTTATTTAATTTACGTAGGTTCCAGTTATAAACTTGTAGTATTGCGGAAGGGTAGATGAGAATATATTAGGATGTAATCAGAGGTTGGTGAGTTTTTGTAAATCTGCTAACAAACCATTAAGCTTGCATATTGCATCTTGTACTCTTATAGCCAGTTTAATTACCATATATCCACTTTATCTTAGTCGAGGTTTTATTTGGTACATCAAATGACCCCCTCTCAAAATTAACGTTTAAGTAAATTTAGGAAAAAAGAGTTATTACTCATTCATAAATTACTCTAAACTCATTGTGTTGTTTATCTTGGCTCAAACACATTTTGACCATTTTACCTTTTGGAACCCGATCCAAGTCTTTTTGTATCTGTTGTACTTTTCTAAAAATTTTGATATAGGTTAATCCTACACAGTTTTGCATGTAAAATCTATTTTTTACCTTGGTTTTCACAAAATCACTTTTAAATGATAGTTTTGTCCTTAACAACCCCAGTTTAAAGTTTTAGGGATATTTTCGTAATTTCACTTTTAAAGGCTTTTCTGAAAGTGTTCAACACTAACCCTATATAATTTTCCCTCCTGAGCACACTGGAACCATCATATTGATGAAATTCCAGCCCTAGTCCCCATTTCCAGCCTTGGCTGAAACTATGCACCAAAAAGGGGAAAATTGTGATTTTTTATTTTCAACTCCAAAAACTTACTCCTTTTCACTCCTAACCACTTGATTAATCATTTGAACACTTAACACACAAGATTTGAGGAAATTTGGGTAGCATAACTCTTTAGGGTTATCACTTCCTAAAGTTACAAATACAAGTAATAAACCACAAATCCGACCAACAATTTCAACAACAACGATAATAACATCAAAGAGAAGGAGATTATGGAGATTACCTCTTAATTCCACTCTTCCTCTCACCTAGCTGAACCCTCTCCCTCCTCAATCCTTGATGTTTTGTTTGCTAAACAAGTAGATTCATGGAGAAGAGGAGCTTATAGAACGAACTATATAAATTAGAAACTAAATAATCAAGAACATCAGGCTTGTCTTGAGATTTTTCTCCTTCTCTCAAACTTCTTGAGCTTACTCTCTCTCTCTCTCTCTTTCTCTCTCTCTCTCTCTTCTTTTGTTTTGGTCTGCCAAATGAGATGGGAAAAGATGAAGCAAAGCTTCATAAATATCTCCCATTTCCCCTTAATTATTTATTATCCAAAAATTAGACTTTTATGAAACAAAGTATTTGAGCTTATCTTGACCCAATTTGTGTCATAAAGTTCAATTAGAATTGAACTAATCTTTCCTCTATTTAGCCCATAAAAATGGGAGGGGGTCCTTCATGCTTCAAATTAGTTTCTCCAATTGGCCTAGTTACATACATAATTATATTGTAGTTTAATCCAATTAAGCATGAGCTCAACTTAAATCAATATTATTTAATTCCCTTGCCTTTAGATTGATGACACTTGGCACGTACACAATCAAAATAATTACTTCCCCTTATATTTTCTTTATTCCACAATTTACATAATTGTCATTATATTTTTTTTTCCTAAATTCGCAACAATTGACAATTTTGATAGATTTTTTGACCAAACTTTAAAAAAATCATAACTTTATTTGTAGAACTTCAATTGGAGTGATTCCAAAAGCTATGAAGCCTTTATTGAGTTTAGTTTCAAGGAAAAATATAACCTTTAGCCAACTGCAAGCTCAACATTATCTGAATTTAAATCTTTGGACGTTGTCCTAAAAATTGACCAGTTTTACTGAGTAAACTTCGAAAATTCATAACTCTTTGTATGCAGTTCCAAATAACCTATATGGCCAAAAATTAAAGTTTGATAAGTTAACTTTTATTCTGAAAAATTTCATAGGTATTGAACATCATTTTCCTAATTAAATGTCACAAAACAAGATTGCTACACAGGGAACTCACTGACAACAAATTCAAATGTTACCATTTGAGTTCCAAACATAATTATGTCATTTGAAATCACTAATTGCTTGGTTTTGTCATTTCATATGATCTTTAATTCATCATTTTATTTCCTTAAATATAAAAAATTTTGGTGACTAAAATTCAGAATGCTACAACTTACACTAATTAACCGTTATCCCAATTTCAGTTTGCAGAAGTGGGTTGGAATAAGATAGACTTTTACCAACATTAACCCATACAAGCTTACACTAAACATATAAAATAGATAATCAGTATGATTCATTTCTCATATTTGAAAAATCCTTGTTACCTTCACCTTGTTCTTTTGAAAATAGACAGGGCAATTCGGCCAAGAAAAGTACCAAGCACTCTCATTTCATACATTCTCACTCATTCAGGAATAAAAGTGCAATCCACAAGATCATTTGTATAGCAAGAAATCAAGTGATACTACGCAATATAGTGTTTGAAGTGTACAGCCTCATCCATTCAAACAACAACTGTGTCTTTCGTCAATTGATGCAAATCAACCTGAAGCGAGCGAGAGAGCAAGCAAAGCATAAAAGAGAGGGAGATAGCAGAGGGCATTGTGACATAATATAATATACCTTTTTTTGTGTAAGCTGAAAACATGAGACTCTGACATGAACAGGTACTGTACTAGAGTACATGCAACAGCAATGAGACCCACACCCAATCCACCAAGCACCCTCCTTAACAAGCAAATACGAGGATGCAAAAATTAGACGACTCTAATATAAACCTACAAATCCTCGGTACGTACATAGATGACCCTGTTTACATTTCTTTTCTTTTTTCTTTTTAAAAATCCCCAATCCACACTATCTTCTCCCCCCAACTCCCACTCTTCTCCACTCTGTTTTCTTCACAACCACGACCAACAGCCAGAAGGACATCATCGACGAACAATCAAGCTTGGGTCCGGGATGCTTGCTTGTTCCTTGGTAGACACAAAAACCAGGACATCAAAGGATGACACCTTTATGCAAATTTTCCTATGACTCAATCATAAAGCACTTCATTCCAAGATAAAAAGTGAAATGGATTGGTTTTTTTTTTTCCCGTTCTTGTATTCATTCACTCATTTGTAGCATCAAAGCTACCCATTGCATTAGCCCTCTTTTTTTCTCTCCAATTCTCACCCCATACTTTTGCTTCTGCAACAGCACGTTCTCTGTCCAGGTCACGGTTCCTTGCAGTTTCCTTCACCCTCCCAGTATTTACAGGGCTGTCTCTCTGAGATTCCAGCCTTTCTCCATCATCGAATCCCCATCTTCTACCTGACCCAGTTTCGCTCCTGCCTAAATCTTTCCCAACACTTGGATCCCTACTATCTCTCCTCTGGACATCCGGTGAGTTCTTATGAGTGGAAGGGGAGCCCCCACCCCACCCACGATCGGGGCTACCCATAACACCATCTGCCACACTCCTTCGGTCATCCCTGCTCCTTGGGGTTCCAACTCTACTATTCTGATTGGATGCATTTGGGTCGTATGTCTGTGAGGCAAGGTATGTGAGAGCAGTCACAACATCCCCAATAAGAGGCCTTGTAGCAGCTTGTTCCTGCAAACACATGGCTGCAACTGCAAGTGCTTGGTAGAGTCCTCGCATTGGGTAACGCCCTTGAAGTAGGGGATCAGCCATTTTTGGAAACTTCCTACGGTCTTTGAAAAGAGGTCGTGCCTACAAAGTTCCGTGTTCCAATGGATATTAAGACAAATGAGTATAACCATGTTTTAGTCCCTACAATTGTTATTTAAAGAATTAATACCAGTGTTAGACCTTAGAGTTTGATCAAATTTTGGTTTTGGTCCTTATAATTTCAAATCGTTGGTTTTGGTCCCAGTAGTTTCGTAAAAAGTTTGTATGATTTTAATGACCAGTCCCTTTACTTTTAACAAGTTTTGGTTTTTGTCCCTACACTTAAACTCAGACTAAATCCTTATGAAATTATAGAGACCAAAACCAACGATTTGAAACTATAGGGACCAAAACCAAAATTCGATCAAATTGTAAGAATCAACAATGATATTAACCCTTATTTAAAATAATACAAAAAGCAACACAAATATGAACAAGTGCAGTACTTACCCAGGCAACGAGATTATGCTCTCCGGGTGCACGGGTATTGTCAATAGCTTTGCGCCCGGTGATAAGTTCAAGAAAGACAACTCCAAAGCTATATACATCAGACTTTAGAGTGAGTTGGCCGGTCATGGCATACTCTGGAGCACAGTAGCCATATGTTCCCATTACTCGGGTAGATACATGAGTCTTATCACCAACAGGACCGAGCTTCGCAAGCCCAAAATCTGATAGCTTGGGACGGTAACCCTCATCAAGGAGGATGTTGGATGACTTTAAGTCTCTGTAAATAACAGGGGGATTTGCTTTGTCATGCAAATATTCCAATCCCTTAGCAGCACCAGCGGCAATTTTCATTCTTGTGTTCCAGTCTAGAGGCTCCTTGTCAGGAGGAAGATCTGAAAAGAAACTTGTAGAGTTAGAAGTTTCTCTACAGTACACGGGCTAAAACCTTATACAGTTAAATTTCATAATAATATCATGCAATAGAAACATACTGTCAACCTAGGATGAGCGTAAGAACAAAATCATAACAAACTTACAATTCAACAGAATAATATGTCCCATCATGCTTAAGACTCAGCTTAAGCCAAGTGCCAACTCACTCAGTAGACATTTATTTGCTAAAACCTGAGCAAACAATCTGGTCGCTGGAGACAGCTATTGTTGGCCCAACATTAATGCTTGGAAACCAGAAAAGATATTCCAAGAATGATTCTAAACGGTTTTCCTACCCTAATAACCATGCCTAACATAGTATGTGACTACGTGGCATCCCATAAACGCTTAAGCTGACGAGAGACACAAAAACAATATGTACTTTGCCAACTGACAAGAAACAAATGAAGAAGAAGATATGTTTTCAATTGAAAATATACTGTCACCAAAAACACATCTGAAGATCACCTTGAACTACACCAAGAAACGAACTACAGTGATATAAAAATAAGTTTACAAACATTATAATTCAGCAGTTTTTCAAAATACTTCAGATACCACGTCAGATAACCTATTTCCAGAGCCTACAAATTGAAGGGTGTGTTTGGTTCAATGGAGAGGAGGGGAGGGTAGGTTAATTAAGAGGATGTGGGGGAAGGTTATGAGCTTTGTTTGGTTGGAGGTGAGCTCAATAAAAGTTGACAAATATATCATTGTCATTTTATTTACATTTTTTCTTTACTCTTTTGTCTTCATAATTTTTTTCTGAGTTCTTACTTTGGTTCCCAGTTTTTCTTTTTTTAAGAAAACGCCATTTAGATTTTTATTTGAGGAAAAATGAAATTTAGATTTAAAAAATTTGAAGGAAAAAACAACAAAAATAGTAGACAAACTGAAGAGAAAAAACCAAAAGCATGATTTGGGAAAAAAATTGAAAATACTCGAGCAAAAAGAGACGCAATTTCCCACTGCACCGGTGATACTAGGTGTGAGAGGCAAACACGCAAGAAGTTTGAAGGGAAAAAACAATTTTAAATACTATGGGTAGAATTGGAATATTAGAAAATGGTCTGGGCAATCTGGTCAACATATGAAAACTTATTTCTCTCCCCTCCAGAAAACCCCACTGTTGGAGGGGAGGGGAGCACAAAAGGACAAAATTTTTGTACCTCCCCTCCCCTCCATTTTTTCCAACCAAACAAACCTACCCCCACCCTTCCCCTCCAAAAAAAAAAACTCCAACCAAACACGCACGAAGTGCATTAGACCAACAGTGACTGGCTAAAACAAACCAAATAGCATGTACAAGTAATCACATCAAATTCTTGTCTTATTCTGATATAAAAAAGAGACTGTGCACTTCTTGTGAGCATGGGAAAGATATGAGCCAATGATGAACATTCAAACACGCATGGAGAGACCACGATTTCATGTATTCAGGGAATATCACTCTTCACGTCTATACTATGATATATAAGAACTGAAAGAGATTGTGATCTTTTCCTTTCACTGACAGCAACCTAGCAATTAAATTTCACTAGCCCATATGTGATAAGTTGTGATCTTTTCTCTGCATTCACAAAGCATGTTTACAATAGTGATGCTTCGAGGTTAGATGCTAGGCTAATCTTAGGATAAGACTAGAGTATCTCACCTACCAATGCAATACCAAGTTCAATTTATTAAGCAGAATAACCTTCAAACAATTATATAGAAGAAATAATACCTATGATGCTCTGAAATGAATATTAATAATCTACTATTTCATTGTGAAGGAAAATTCCATAGTTAACATATGACGGTTATGCAAAGGTTATATGATTTCTAGAGTCACAGAAGTGATGCATCCCCCTTTTCTTACTTCTCCTTGGACAGATATAGATAATTAATAAGCTTCTCTTGCTATCTTGCCCATTGATTTTCTAATCTCCTTACTGAAAAAGGGGCATGGCATACAGAAAATTTTGCATGACACTGGAAAATTTAACCAAACAAAGGCAGAAATTGCTCATTCAACAGAGCATCTTATCATATTCCTTTTTCACTCACAACCTTTTAACCCATTTGCTTTCCTAAACTTTTCAGACTTTGAATCTTCAGCATCTAAGGCATCACAAAATTTAATCAACATGACATTTGACATTTTGTTTTATAAAATAAAAACTAAAACTTTCTGGAAGAAAAGGTTTCAGTAACAAAGAATTGCAATCTAACCATGTAAATGATCCTCCAAGGAGCCCAATGGCATAAATTCATAAACAAGAAGCCTCTGATCACCATCAGCACAATAACCAATTAAGTTGACAAGATTGGGATGGTGCAAGAGGCTAAGCATGAGAACCTCCACCAAGAATTCTCGATTTCCTTGAAGGCCATTGCGATCAAGCTGTTTTACCGCAACTACCTGCAAATGCAAGATACATTGCCAGAGATTAAGAGCGACATAGAAACAAAGTAATGATTAGAAAAAATTTCATGATTGACAGATGATAGAATTTATGTTTACGATGTAAAGATAATTTAAATAAATATTTCTTTGATATTAAAGGCTTCATGATGAATTTCAGTATAAAGTAAATCCAAAAGCTTCATAAGCTGCAATACAACTTACTTGTCCCGTGCTCTCAAGACGACCTTTGTAGACACGCCCAAATCCTCCTTCACCTAATAAGCATTCTGGCCTAAAATTCTGTGTTGCAGCTGCAAGCTCCCGGAATGTGAATGTTTGTGCAGCAATATGGGCTGTTGGTTCCTTAGGAACGGGTGGTTCCTTCTTAGGATCAGAGCCACTTTTTGATTTTGATTTATCTATGTAAAATTAGTTGAAGATAAGTAGGAGTGGAAGAAATATTGAAAAATAGACATTGGAACAATTAGACTAGAGTTTTAAAATGTGTTTCTATTGAAGCCACATAAGGAGAAGTGGAAGACAATATTTAAAATTAACACAGAGTATGCCATAGTGTTCACTAGCAATTATTTTGAAACTAAACGGACCACTGATAGAAGTTCATCTTGGAAAAACATATGAGAAATCACACCATCAGTTATATCAAATTCCAGTAATTCTATTAGTCCAAGTTGTACAGTTGAACAAACACAAGGGCTGGATCGTAATGGTTTCAGTATCTAGCTAGCTCGCCTTAGTCTTCCACTGCTTAAAACAATCCAAAATTTTCATCAAGGCACAAACCAGCTTGGTAAAGTTGTTTCATTTCTTAGAACAGATATTACTCAAAATGCAGCTACTATAGCATTTCAGCATCTACATCTGACAATTGCAACAAGATATTTTTTTAAACAAAAAAAATGTTGTCAGACAATGTGAAATACTTGTCCGGTCACAGCCACAGCCAAGGGCAGATCTCTAACTGACTCACTTGTACCTCTTGAATTGAACATAATTCAACAAATGAAATCAAGGGATTTCCAGAGACAAGCAAATAATTATCACAGTAGCAGCTGAAGCACAATCTTGGATGCATCAGATCAAAGCAACAAATAATTTCAGTTAAGACACGTTGTGAATAAATGGCGAAAGACACAAAATTCAGCATAATTCAAGCCAAATAATTAACAAAACTAGGTGGAAAATTAAGGGAAGATACAATTAGCCATAACAAGCAATGAAATCTGCTCTGACCTGAGCTAACCCTATTGGTGCGGTCAGACTTAGCAACAATTGAACCTTCTTTAAAAGAATCCTTCTTGACTGCTACTTCCTTCAACCCTTTGTCCTTGTTTGATGATCCAAAGCAAGGAAAACACCCACCCATATCAAATCCAGACAAAAGAAAGGCACCCTCACAAAACCCTGCAAGGAATAGTTCTCATCACAAAACCCCTCAAATCTCTAACCTTCCCCAACGACAATCACAATTTCCGAACAGACCCATCCGAAAAAATCTCCAACCAAACACTGCCTTATGGTCTCACTCACTGACTCTCTCTCTTTCTCTCTCTCTCTATCTCGCGAGCTCACTCTGGTTGTATAGCTATAGGATTTTCATCGGCCGTTAAAGGGAAAGATCGAGGCCAACATGTCGGAGAGGCAGATCAACCAATCGTGGAAAATTGCTGTGGCGGAAGAGAAGGTAAAGGAAAAGGAAAGAAAGGGCCCAAAAAAAAAAAGGTAATGTGAGAAAAAGGAGAAAGGGAAAATTTTGATTTTTTTTAAATTGTCAGTTGAAGAAGAATCATTGGGTTAGGGAACAAAGTCGCGGCATTCAATCTCTCGGGGAATTTTGGGATTACAAGGTTGCCATTATTTTACGAAAGATTTAGACTTTCACCCCTTTAAATGTGAATAATTACAGACAGATAAAATAAAAAAATACCACTTGAACGATAAAATTTTAAATAAATTTCATTGTAACATCCTAAATTTTATACTCACATATAATTGAGAAATTTAATAAAAAGGGTGAATATTCATGAAATTGGATTTTATGATTTTTAAAATATTCATATTCATGAGAAAATGAATAAATTAATTTAAGAAAGGAATTAAATTACAAAGGTGATAGCAAAATCATAATTTTTTCAATTTAGGCCAAAAATTAATTATTTTCCAATTAATTGGAGTTAATTTCAATTAATCAAGGAAAATAAAGAAAAATGTACAATTGGATCATTCTTGATAGAATAAATCAAAAATTATGAAATTAGAGGGAATTATACATAATTTATTTACTTGAATTATAGAATTATTGAAACACATTTTATTTTCCCTTCTCTTCCATATTTTCGTCCAACACATAAAAAAAATTAGGGGAATAATTTAATTTCATGAGCATATGTCCAAAATGCTACATGAAGAGAGTAATGATGACAATGGAAAGATGGGTATGACATGAAGTATGGACATGGTACTTATGGAAATGATGTTAATGGTGGACTGTACACCAAATGAAGATATGGGCATGGTGATCATGATAAGTAAATGTATGGTGAAATGCATGACGGTGAGCTAGAGTGAAGGAATGGATAAAGTTGACTGCAAGAGTAGATCTAGTTGGAAGAGAACTTACTTGTTTTATAAGAGGAGAGGGGGGATGGCTTTTCTTGCCTAACCAGGGGAGAAAATTTATCCAAATGCCAAATGGAACTAAGGGAGTAAGTATGCCATAATTATGAAGGAAGCATGGGTAGAGGTATGGGTTGTGATATGAAGGAGATAAGAGTTGGTACAAGTGTCCTCAAGTGTCATCATATGAGGGATTTTTGAAGAATTTAGTAATTAAGGGAAAATGAGAGATATTTTAGAAACTCTTCCTTTATCTTTTCTTGTCATTTCTCACTCCTAGACAGTCAAGAAGAGAAAAAGAAAGTGTCATAAAATTGAGCCAAGTATATATAGTGTCATAAATATGATTTTTGTAATAAACTTAATTAAAGAAAATGGTAGGATATTTTATAGTGCTTAGACATCTTTCCTTCCTTCTCATTTTCGTTTTTAACATACCAAGAGAGAGAGAGGGGGAGCTTGAAGAAAATCTAGGAAGAAGGAGGAGTCAAGAGGAAGAGGAAAATTAAGGTAAGCTTGGGATTTCTTAAGATTTGTCTTCCAAACTTGTATAGCCTCTTCTCTAAACTCTTCTTTTCTATGAAAACCCATTGTTTAGCAAGAAAATCTTGAGCTTAAGGAGAGAGGAGGAGGATGTCTAGAGAGAGGAAATCCAAGAACTCAAGAGGATAACTTCATGAACTTGCTCTCTTGTGGTTGTTGTGTTGTTTCTTGATTTTCCAAGTTTCATGGTTGGTTTGTGAATATGAAAAGCCATAACCCTAAGGGGTTATGCTGCCCAAATTTCTTTGAACCATGGTTAAGAAGTGTTTAAATGTATTAATAAAGGATTAAAAGTGGAAAAATACAAGTTTTAGAAGTTAAGACACAAAACTACATTTCTTCATTTTTCTTGAAATATTTTGGCCAACACTGTTTCAAGGGGTAGGAGTTGGATTTTCAAAAAATACATGGTTCCATTAGATTCAGTGGGCAAAAATAGGTGAGATTACAGTTGGACACTTTTTCGGTCGAGGCCGAAAAAACATAATTACTAAAATGCCATTGAAATACCTAAATAAGAGTTGTCAAGGGTATTTTCATAATTTGACAGTGAATTTGGTTATTTTGAACCCCGAAATGGATTCCTTGAGCGAAAATAAGTCAAAATAACCTTGGTCAAAATTTTGGGAAAATGTACCATCGGGCCGGGTACGACAGAGCCGGGTCGGGGTCTGGGGCATTTTGGTAAATTTTCACCATAGACTAATATAACGACAAGAAAACACTATGGAAGAGTCTAAAATAATATTTGGATATGTTATGACCTATTTCTTGTAGATTTAATATTTTAGAATCGAGTCGGAGGCCGGACACGACACATATTTCGAAACACATCTAAAAAGGAATCTATAAGGCTGAGGTAGAGACATTATCCTTCATACATCATGCCATAATTATATGAGTGTGTAGATACCATGGTTGTAAATGTACTTTATTAATCAACATGATTTGCCCAGAAAAAGGTCAGTAGTGCTAGAGGCACTTACATTGGAGTTGGTGAGAATCCAACCGGTGTAGATTAGTGGGGCTAGGCCCTACTCATGTATATATGCAGATGATATGTTTATATTGTTCATTAATTGATGCATACATGACATATATCATATTTACTTTTCGCATTTTCTATGGACAATAACATGCCTCTACTGGGATTCTTCGGAATCTTACTTATTTTTAAATAAACATATCAATGGGTGCCAGTGGTTCAAAAGGCAAGGGCATAGACGCGGGGAAATAATTGGCATGTGTCTCAAGGCGAGGACAAGATAGTAGTTATGATTAGTTTATGTTTAGATATTTTGGAAAATCCTGTATATATTAAGTTTCCGTTGTATTTTCTTATTCCGTTGTCGAACGACGTGTGATTGTAAACGAATATTTTTATCATTATAATTTTATTTTTCTGTATGTCCATTGAATTCCGTCTCTATTACTTTTTGATTATCGAAATAGAAATAGGTGTTGACATTCGTCATTTATAAGAATATAGGGATTGACTATAAAAATATAGCAATTGACAACTCATTTTAATAGAAAATTATTTTTTGAGATTTTAAAATTCAAGATGTTTTTTTTTTAAAAAAATAAATTTAAAAAAAAGAATGTGAATAATTGCATATGTGTTGTTCGATTATAATCATCACGGTCGGATAGTGGACCCCACCCAATGGATATGTGATGGACATTCTTACCACGTTTAAATTTGAATGAATTGATTATTTAATCGTTTTTCCTTTATTTTGATTTCTTATTAAAAATTTGGGAAAATCCAAAAAAATCATTTAAAATAAGGAAATGACAAATAAGGGAGTCATGTATCACAAATTTCAAGTCAAACTTAAAAGAGAAATTTGCAATTAGTAAATGTTTTCAAATAACCAATCAACCCTTTAAGATTTCCAAACTATTACGCATATTCACCTAGCTAATTAGGTATAGAAAATTTGGCAAAAAAAAAAAAGGTGTAGAAAATAATAACTTTAGAATCATAATTAACAATTTTAGTATCTATATTAATAACTTGAGCTCCTCAAATACTAGCAATATTATAGGTAATATTTTGAAGCCACACATATCAGACATCATTGACTTCTTAGATATAGAAAATAACAACTTATGAATCGTAAATAACAACTTCAATATCCATATTGACAGCTTAAACTCCTCAAATGTTGTCAGTCGTCATTGATAACTTAGGTATAAAGAATAAAACCTTAAGAATCGTAATTAACAACTTCACTATCCATATTGACAACTTGAACTCCCTAAATAACTAAGGGATAGATTGACCATTTGGAAACATTCGTTAATCTCATATTCCTCTCTCGAGTGTGACTTGAGATTTATGACATTGGATTCCCTTATTTGTTTTTTTTCTTATTTTTATACGATTTTTTTATTTTCCCAAATTCGGGAAAATTTAATTTCTTTTGAGATATTTTTTAGGGAAACTGACATTAAAAGAATTTTGAAAATACTAAAATATAAAGAAATATTCTGAATATTCATAATACCATTGAAGTGTGAGAACTCAAATTGGGATTTTAAAATTCAGCATCAAATGACATAAAAGCCCTTCAATACTTCACAAGCTCCCTTCTCTCTCACCTGGTTGAATCTGCCTCTCCTCCTTCTCCCTCCTCTGTGACCACCTGCACCACCACTCTCCACCATCCAGCCCCCTTTGCTCCATCAATATTGTTCATTTTCCCCACGTTTTCTATTAATCACTTCCATGGATGGACTCAAATTCGACAACCACCGCAGGCTACAACACCGTCGATCGTGCTCATTGTCTGGTCAGTCTCGCTCTCACGATCGTGATCTCTACTCAGTCGTCCATCAGCCGCTTTCGCTTGATCTCTAGCACGGCTTAGTCGCACTCGATCTCTGTCACTTTAGTAGTCCTCTCCTTCTTCCTCACTCACCTCTGACTCCAGCAGTGGCACCACAGTCCATAGTCACCTTTGCCTTAGGCACAAAGAAGAATTCAATTCATGCCATGGACGATCGGGTGACTGGGCGTATCTAACAAGTTTTTTTAAGGAAAAAAAATCCTTTGGGAATTTTTCTGGTCTTGGGTTAGTGGGTTTTAATTTGTTTGATGTGAATGATGGGGTTGGTTTGTGCCATTTCATTATGCTTCTTGATTGAGTCAAGTTGTGTTTTTTCTTTTGTTGGTCGGAAAGTTGTGTTTCTATTAGAGTTTTATATTTGATTTGAGTTTTGGCTTGTTGCTTCATTGATTCAATTGAAAACATAACATTTGATGGTGCCTCTGTAGGTGTGGGACTGCGGGTTTTGGCCTATTGGGTTTTACTACATACTTTGATTCTATTTGATCAATCTTGTGATTTAAAGATGCTTCCACGTGATTCAATGTTGTTATTGATTTATTGTTTAATAAATAAAAATTGGTAATATCTAATGAAATATGAAAAATGTCTTAACAAACTTGTAAATAACCTAAAAGTGTAGATTTATTATTTGGCAAACGAAATTTGTTAAAATCTAGTATAATGTGGTGAATTTTTAATAAAAGTAGATAAAACCTTATATGAACTTATGAAACTTTTATCAGAAGTAGGAATCAATACCTTGTTATTATAACAAATGGTAATTTTTGAATTATAATTTGTGAAAATCTTATTAAAATTTGTCAAAATATTATTTGAACTTGTGAAACTCTTATAAGAAGTAAGAATCAATACCTTGTCATTATAGCATGCATGTAGTGATTTTTGAATTGAAAATTATGAAAATCTTATCAAAACTTGTTAAAATCTTATCTAAACCTGTGAAACTTTTATTAGAAGTGAGAATTAATACCTTGCCATTATAAATAGTGGTAAATTTTGAATTGAACTTTATAAAAATCTTATCAAAACTTATTAAAACCTTATATTAACTTAAGAATATAGTAATCAATATCTTGCTATTGTAGCAAGTTGTGATTTTTGAATTAGAATTTGTGAAAAATTTATTAGAATTTGTTAAAACATTTTCTCAACTTGTGAAACCTTTATAAGAATTAGGAATCCATGTAACATCATAAATTTTATTCTTGAGTTTTAAATAACATTTAGGATATGATGAGATTTATTAATTAGTTAATTAATAATTTGAGATTTCAAATAGATATATGAGAAACAATAACAACAAGGCTTTATCCCACTAAGTGAGGTTGGTTAGATATATGAGAAGTGCAAAAATTAAAGGCAATAAATTTATATATATATATATATATATATAAATATATATTGATTTTAGTCTAATAAAATTATTTGATGGTAATCAAAATTTACGATGTAATTATTGGGGTAATAAGAACGTACTCAAAACTGAAATAAATTCTAAAGACTTAATTCTAAGTCATAGTTTTTAGAAAGTATGAAATAAATAAGGTTCTATGAGATTAGTGTCACGCCCTTATTTTAATTTCACTTTTACCAGAGTATTCGCGGAAAACGACATGCGGTTCGGTAGGCAACACAGGAATAGCATAACTATACTGATAATATGTGCATGATTACATAAATTCCCCATAGGGGATTTTTATCGAAAACATAATTATATTCTCCAAAATTCACCATTTTACTTTCTTAATACCCTAAAGATATTAGAATCATTAGGGGATAAATTTGGGACATCTACTAAATCGGGGCTTAATAGTCCACTCAATTTAGGCTTATTCCAAAGCCTCCAATCCCAAATTTCGGGGTATTACAATTAGAAAAATATATTTAAGGTATTTTTATAAATAACATGTTATAATGATTTAAACTTTATGAAAGTTCTATTTGAGTAAACACAAACTTACCTTATTCCTTTTTTATTTCGGGAGGGTCTTAAAATATATATTTCTATAATCACTCGAAGAATAAAAGAGAATAAAAAAAAGGGAATATGAACCCAAAAAAAGAGAGGGATCATTAATGGCATGGGCCTACGGCCCATTATTCTCCCAACACTCAAACACTTTCAAACATATTCCCTCCACCATTAGCCCATTTGGTGTCATACATATACTGCCCTCCTTATTTCAATAAACAAATAGTCTCTCATTTATTCTATCTGGCGCGACCTTCAATTTTCTTTTCTTTCTTTGGTGTCTTGCTCTCCGTCTCTTCCTCTTCTTCATATTTCTTCCCGCAGCACCAAAGTGAATGCTTGTTTGGGATTATATTTGGGATTTTTAAAAATGTTTATTTATGTAAATTGAGATAAAATTTTTTTTATAGACTTACTTCGTATATCGTAAATCATGATTAAAAAATTATTTTTAAAGGCTCCAATCGTTATTCTAAACAAGTATTGAGTAAGAGAGGGAGAGAATGTGTGGAGCAAGGAGATTTTACTTGGGTTTTTTTTCCTAGAAGCTTAATAAGTTATTTATCTCCTATTTCTTTTTAGTTTCTTCCATTTTATTTTTTGTTTTGATAAAGGAAAAATCAGGGCTTGATAGATTTTGAATCTTAAAGATTTTTAGTTTATTATTATCATATTTTTGGAGCTATTGGGGTTGCAACAAAAGTCAGAATGGTGCTTGACGGGTTGATTTGGGAAAAATAAAATTAGAGTTTGATTAGGAAATTTGTGATTTATAATATGAGGTAGGGATGAGTATGGATTGGACTGGACCAATTTGACACCAACTTAAGGTCTGATTTGGAGAGGATCTCTGATTGCACAAAGTAGTCCGAGGTTTAGTTTGGTCTAGCATTAACCCGAGGCCAGGATGGACCAGACCGAGTCTAGTGGACTACCTAGACTGGTCCACATAGTCGAGAACCTAAATTTAATTCTCCCTCTGATCCTAAATATAAGACAAAGTTGATTTTTTTTTTGGAGAGATTAAGGAAGCTAATTAAATTACTTTAGAATATTTTTATTTTTCCCTCAAAACTAATTAGTTTAACTAATAAGCTAGTATATAATCTAAGGATACACAATATATAATATAATTAAGTAACTTATTTAACTTCCTCAAACTCTCCAAAAAAAGTCAACTTTGTCTTATATTTAGGATTGGAGGGAGTAATTTTTTTCCTCTTTGAAAGGCAAGATTTGAACCTATTAAATACAATTAGGACCACAAAAATACCTGTAATAATATAAAACGTGTCACCAAAAATTAAAACATCATAAATCTATAAGAATATCCAACAACATTCAACAACAATTAAAAAAATATGTTGAGAAAAAAAATTTAAACATGATAAATATAATTAAGATAATAAAAATACCTATAATAATATAAAAATCATCATAAAAAATAAAACTTAATTATAAATCCTTAAAAAAACTATAACAACATTAAATAAAAAATAACATCGAAATTATAAATTTTTTTTTAAGAAATTGACTTGGACCAGACAGGACCAATCCATGTGGTCTGGTCCCCTGGTTCGGAACACAGTCTAACCTGACCAGTTAGTTTGGTCTAGTTTGGTTCGATTTCATTATATTGCTTATTTGGACTGAACCAAACTGGACCGGACACGCTCGGGTTGGACTAGATTGGATTGGATCATCGGGTTTTTGCTCACCCTTAATATAAGGTATGTTGAATTCGATTTTAATGATTTATTCTAACTCATTGGAAGTTATATTGATGATTAAATAACTTAGATTTAAGATCTACGATGAAATGTGAATATTGGAAATTGTGGGTGAAACTTTAAGTGTTGAAAATTGAAGAGATAATTATGGTTTAATGATTCTAAAAGGTAAGAAAGAATTAGTGGAAGGAAGAAATGAATTTGAAATGATGATTTTGAAAAATAGCTATTTATATGATTTTTCTTAAGGATATAAAGTGAATAAATTCTTGGGGATATAGGGATGAATAGAGGAAATTATTATGGTTAATAATATTAATGAGTGAAATAAATTTAGTAGATGATTAAAATATAATTGTAATAGAGAAATTGAATTATTGTATTATTGAAACAGAGAAGTTGGGTTAGGGTAATAAATTGAGAATTTTGGGGATTTGTATTAAAGTTTAAAGTGGAGATTTGAAATGGAGTATATTTTTTAGTGAAATTTTGAGTTGACATTGATAATATGATTATGGGAAATGACACCTAGCAATTGGGTTGGATGAGTGGTTGGAGCTATTGTGGCACTAATTTTGTTACTTGCTTGATTGGGAATGGCCAAATATAAGAGTTGAGACTTTTATAGAGACTTTAAATCCCTAAATTGTTTTTGTTAACCACTCAATTAGTTTGAATACTAAATTGTGGTTATCATTGATTGTTATTGATTAATTTGTGACTTGCGGTTGAGTTTGAAGCTTGGATTCTTCTGATAAACTTAACTTTAGAGAGAGGTAACTATTTTTCACTTGTTATATATGTTAATATGTTGTTTGTGAGTATTTTGTGAAATGATTATGAGAATGAAAATAATATATTAACATTGATTAGATACTTCAATGAGTGCTTTGAAACATTTATTGAGATTGAGAAAGTTATCATGACATTAATGAGTATATTGATAGAAATTGCTTTGTGAAACCTTATGATTTGAATTGTGATATATATATATATATATATATATATATATATATATATATATATATATGAGCTGAGAAATGAGACATTATGTCAGGTACATGAAGATGATTTGAATATCATTGTATGAACGTGAAAATCTTGAGAAATTCCGTTGATCTCTTTATTGATAGTTATTGTGATGATTGGATTGTGATGGGATGAAGTAGTTTGTTTTACCACTTGGTATAGTCTTTATTATGTACGATGGTTGGCTTTCTATTGTCCCACTAGTTCAATGAGGGAAAAAGACCCATGGTTTGGGCATGTGCTCTGTGAATTTTGGCCAGTCCTCATCATATGACTAGTGAGCTTTTGAATGCCTATAACATAGATAATAACTTCGCCCATGGATTTAGTCAGTGGAATAAGGCGGTTTGGTTGGATTGATAGGAGGTAACTTGAGAATTGTGATAAAAAATTTGTGATATGGTAATTGTGATGCAAAATTTGTAATATGAAAATTGAGATATATAAATTGTAATACAAAAATTGTGTACGGAAAATTGTGATATGGAAATTGTGATATGGAATTTATGATATGGAGTTTGTGAAATAGAATGTGTGATATGGAATTTTGTGAATTACATCTCTAATACTTTGTTGGCATTAGAGCCGGGAAATCGAGCCGAGCCTGTCGAGCTAGCCCGTTTAGGCCTGAGCCTGTCAAGGGCCGGGCTTATGATTTAGAGTTTCCAGAAGGAGTCGGGCTTAAAAGAGTCAGCCTTATAAGGCTGCAGGCCTAAAAGGGCCGGCCTTTTTTAGGCGCGTTTAATTTTTTTAAATAAATTAATATGTGTAATATCATTATATCAAATTATCAATATGAGAGACATCTAAGTACCTAATAGAGTATTAGTAAGAGGCCAACATTTATTAAATAGTTTGATTTATTTGCTTTTCTACAATAGTTTATTCATTTAAACTTTAAAAAAATAAGCCAAGTTGGACATTAGATAATTATTTTAATTAGAAATTTATGAGTTTTAAAAATAATATATCTCAATTTAAAGAAAAATAATAACTAAATTGTAAAATTTTAAAATAAATTTTATTTGAATTAAAATGAGTTTAAGCCCAAGCCTGTGAAGGGCCGGTCCTATAGGGCCACAACTTCATAAATTGAGGGTTTTATAGGAGTCGAGCCTAAAGGGGTTGGTCCGTTTAGGCCCGAGCCTGTGTAGGGTCAGCCTGACCCATTTTTTCGGCTATAATTGGCACCTCACAAGCACATATTAGCATGTGCGATAAGTTGGATAGTTGGTTACTGAGGCTTTTATCTCACCTAATTGATTTAACATTTTTTAGGTAACAGTTCTTATGCCAGTCAGGAAGGCTCTAGATGCTTGATTATTGTGATAATCTTTGTAAAGCTTTCTTCTTTTTTGTATGTGATGAATTGTTGTGTATTGCCACTATAGGGCTTATGTTGTATACTCTGATGTAATATTATATTTTGAATTATACTATTTTCTATCTTGGATAAGCAACGCAAGTAGGTATTTGAGAAAACTGTTGTTTAAATATTTTAATAATTGACTTTGATATTAGGCTTGTGGTCGAATGATTATATTTTGGACTTTGAGAAGTCCAAAGCCTAAGTGTGTTGTAAAACGATAAGAAGAGTTCTATTATCTATGTTAGGTTTTAAATGTTTGACTGATAGATAGTTATCTGAAGACATTTTAGAAATGTTTGCGAAAGAATATTATTTTAAGAAAATGAGTTTATTTTTTGGCTTATGTTTGAATACTATATTCTAAGCTTTAAGAAGCTTAAAGCTCAATTGTTAATTTGAATGGCTTTATAAATGTGTTAATTTGAAATGATTTAGTGTAAAATTACTTAAAAAGGTTTTATTGTCCATGATTATTTTTAAATGACTAGTTTATTCTTTTCCATCATAGATAGATTTGTAGTAATTTAAATATTTTTTGACCATATTAGTATTTTTAAATAGTTAGTTGAACACTTTCTATCATGATTAACTTTAATTTGAAAAATGAGTTGTAATCTTTTTTATTATAATAAACCTTTGAGTTTAAGTTTTCTCTCTTACGTCATAGTATTATTTATTATCCAAAGATTTGATTAAGTGTATGGATAATTGAGGTTTAAGAAAAGGATTTACAATCAATACCTTATTCTAGCTCTCACCTTCCGATAATGCCTTGTTCTTCTTCTTCTCGTCTTTAATTGAATTGCTGTCGCTAAAATTGAAACTATTATTGTCGTGACTTTGCTATTGGAAATATTGAAACCATTTCGGCTTCCAATCTTAGGAAGCCTGTGCGTTTTCTGATAATTTGAAAGAGAAGAGTGGAGCTTGAGAGAACCCAATGCGTTGCAATGCCGACATCGCTTTTGTTTGGAACTGGCACAACCCATGATCACAAAAATCTAAAATACAAAAGGACAAAAGCACAAGAAAAATTAATTACAAGAGAAACCCAACAAAGATTAAAATCAATTTGTTTCTAGGATACATATTTTGTGAATGTAGAAAATCCACTTCTAAAATTGATGACAGAACTCATTCATCATTGCTCGATGGGTGCCGCCTGCCCTGCGAAAACTAGAAGGAATGACGGCAAGGAACGTAGCTTGTAGATCCGATGGCTCTTCACATCTCATGTTGATCGGATCTCCTCATAAGCTTTCTTTGATCCCTGCCTTCCCTTGAACTCTACCCTTCGTCGCCCTTCTACCTCTGGATAACTCTCTCCTTCAAACCTTGCTTTTGGGCTAGATCTATGAGCAATCACCATTGTTAATGGTTGCCGTCATTGGATATAGAGGATAAGAGGAGGGAGGAAGAGAGAGGAGAGGGAGACAAGATTTGACACGAGAGAAACAGAAAAGGAGGGGTTTAATAAGTGAAGGGCAGTTTTGTCATTTCTATTTAATTTAAAAAAGGACAAATTAGTTACTAACACCTTTATGATATTATGAATATTTAAAATACTTTTTTGTCTTTTCCTATTTTTAAAGTTCTTTATCTGTCTTTTTCCCTATTTTTTATTTTTAGTGTAAGAACTAAATGTGATTTTATTATTTAAACATTTATAAACTTGACTTTGCCCAAAAAAATTATATTAAATCAAAGAAAAGAAAGTCACGAGAGTGTGCAGATTTGAGGGCAAGATATAAAAATGGAACATGTATACTTTTATCTCCATTTTACTTTGTCAAGCTTTATCTAAAATTTTTGTTCTTTTTTTCTTTTGATAAAATAATCAATTGTATATAAACAAAGGAGAATGCATGCCTTTGAATTTTGACAATTCAAATTCGTTGCTCTAAATTTTGAATTAGTCATTTTCTATTGAATAGTTGATGATTTTTTTTTCTTACTAAAAATACACAAATAAATTCAAAATCTTGAATTTAGTGGAACCTTAGTTGGATATGTGTGAATGAAGCTTTTCTATTTTTTATTAAAAAAAAGTAAAATTTCAAATTTACCCATATACTTTTACTCAATATACGCTAAACATTATAAATTGTCCCCCAATGCAAAAGTAGACACGAAATTTTTAAAACAATGCAAAAATATCACGGAAATAGTCAACAAAAGTTAAGTCAATTAACATTGACCTTTAACAAACAAACAATCCCCACATGTGTTGCATAGCATTTTCACTCCAATTAGGTGTAATATCATTACAAATTAACACGTTCAAACCCTTCGATAATATTTATAGATGACGAAACAAACTAAAGAAAAGGCATCTCACACCTGTAGTGGTAGAAAGGTTCACTAGGAGCAAAAATGTTCTGCAACGAGCGTGGGGACTGTTTAATGTTTTTTGCCCAATAACTTTATTGGGCTGGCTCTGGCCCTTTGAACACTCAGTCATCTTGAACTAGGCTGGGTCCCAAATTCAAAATTCTAGCACATGCATAATATTGAGGCCCAATATAGGCCCCAGATTAATGATCTATTCCACCCAAAAGTACACGGACATAAAATTAAGTTCACTTGTTGTAATAATAATAAATAATAATAATAATAATATAAAGGCAAGATCCTGGCGTTTTCTTTACGTCAACTTAGGGCAGATTAGAATTTGGGCAATTTTTTTTTTTTTTTGAATGAAGTTGGGCAAAAGTTTCCCCATTAAATATAGTCTTACTTTTCCTAGATAGGTATACCTTAAAACGGAAGTTCAATATTAGGTCAGCAAGTGACACCTACAATTTTATTTATTTATAAATAAAAAATCTTAATTAATTTAGGTCGCTTTTTAGCTTTTGTGGCTTGAACCATGTGCTCATTCTTGGTAATAACCAATAAGATTGATTTGATACGTGTTCGTATGTTCGTATGTTCGTATGTATGTATGTATGTATGTATGTATGTATGTATGTATGTATGTATGTATGTATGTATGTATGTATGTATGTATGTATGTATGTATGTATGTATGTATGTATGTATGTATGCGTTGAGACATTTAAAACTCTCTTAATGGCTGCATCGCAAGGAGAGAAATATACACAACAATATGGTGCTCGTTTGGATTAACGATTGAAATGCTTAAAAACAATTTTTCAATCATGATTTATGGTAAACGAGGTAAGTATGTGAGAGGAGGTGTGTCTCGATTTACGTAAAAAACAGTTTATAAACAATCTAATCGCTAAAACAAACATGCCCATGATTTATAGAAAAGCTTTATAGTCCAACGAACGTCCACCTCTCTCTCAAGGCTTTTTCAACTGTTAGACTGTGAGTTCAAACTCTAAATAAAAAATATATAAATGTATAGATTATGATAAAAATTACTTTAATACTGTCGAGTTAGTTTTGTTATTCTATCTATCTCTCTCTTAACTAGACGATGGATATAATCAGGGAAAAATAAAACTTGCCTAGAGTCAACCGGTCAGACCACTTAACCGATGAACTAGCCCATTAGCCTTTATGGTGAGGTTTAGACAGGTTGATTAGATTAGATTTTATATTTTTTTCCTCTTTTATTGAGCATAAAACAACATCGTTTTGAATTTAAAAAATAGTAGTCCCTCATATTTATGATTTAATAATTCTTTTTTTTGTTGAATTATGTGTAATTTATATATTAATGATATGTGTGTGTACACACACTTATAGATTAATGGCTTTTATTTAATAGGATTGGTCTTATTTCGGGCTGACGGCTGACCATGGTTTGAACCTCTAACTCTTGAATCATTGTTTCAACAAGGTTATTGTTCGATCTGGCTTAAGTAACTTAAACAAAATTTATATCTAAATAAGGATGAATGAATGATGATTCGAGGTGTGTTTGGAAGAAAGATGAGTAGATTTCTAGATTAACGTCATTATGAAGGATAAAGTGGAATCAATTCTATCACTCAAATTAGACAGCTTGAATATATTGGCCCATCTTACTTTTCTCTCCAAACGGGAATAATGCAAAGCACTTTGTTTATTCTTCTTCCCTTTCCATTTCACTCAAAACTACAAATATTATAGTTTTAGGGTGAAAATTCTGAGAGCTCGAATAAACAATACAACTTTTTTGGATAGAATCATTTTCCTTATTCACAAAAAAAAAAAAAAAATTTATTTAAGAGTTATAAGTGCAAATCCATTCATGAAGTATTCCCTCGTGTGAACCAACTACTACAAATTCGCGCATTTATAACACTTAATAAATAACGGTTACAACTAATAAACATCATGTATGTCGAAGCGGAGGTCACGAAAGGATATACAACTCTTAAAAATTAATGGTTTATTATGCGTATCGTCATGTATTGTAAAGTGGAATTTGCAAAATCACAAAAATAATGGTTGTAGTTAATAACCTTCATTTATTTAGTAACAAAAGTGACGGTTTTTTCGAGACAACCGCTATATAACATTTACAAAAGATTTGACTTCCAACCTCTTATATTAGCAAAGACAAAACATAATAGTTTTCAGAAATAACCTCCATGTAACACTTTTCATTGGTTATAACTCTTCGTAACATCTGTTAGACTTCTATTTAAATTCACCTATACTTCTTGTGATTCTTACTACTTTTCTTTATCGGCCTCCTTCTTCTCTCCATAATGCTAACATCCCAGGGAGCTCCTCTGCCACCACCATCCCCTCCTCCTCCACCACCTCTTCTTCCTTCGCCTCCTATTGAAATGGAGGCTCTGACGCAGCTGTTGGCAGGCCTTGATGGCAATATAAGGCGTCTCACACCATACACCAATAAGTTGAATAGGAAGTTGAATCTTATACTTTATCACAATGAGGTTGAATATGACTTGTAGTCAGACCCTTTATCTCCTTCCTCTAGTGATGAGAATGAAACGGAGGATAAGGAGGAGGAGGACGACAGTAGTAATGACGACTGAACACCACTAGTGTATTTTTAAAATAATAAAAAAAGTTATTAAAAAAACAATTTCATACTTCATGGTTATCGATTAATAACCGTAAAGTATTCTTGTACTATATGTAACGGTTCTAACTTAATAAACGTAAATTAAACCTTTTGAAACCTTTCATCTTCCCTAAGCTAACTCCAGGTGACTCCTCGTTACCTAATGATCGTCAGGAGAATCAGGTACCCTTTCATTACGTCCTATTCAACTTTCAACTAATGCGTGCAATGATGTTTTTTCAATCCCTTCTAGAGTTCCAAATGTCTATGTAAACTCACCATTTTCATTTGTTTTTTCCTACATTTTCTTTATCGTCCTTCTCTTTGTTCACTCAATCACAAAGATGAAATACCGTGCAGAAGAATTGCCAAAAAGCTCTCAGCGTCATCCTCCACCTCCTCCCCCTCAGCTTTCGCATCCTATGCCTCCACAATTGGAGGCAATTTTGTGGCATGCAGAACAAACTGACCATGCCGTGAGGAGGCTTTTTTTATACCTCTCAAGTATGAATAGGAAGGCCAATCTCATACTTGATGAGTATGGGATTGGCCATGATCTTGGCCACTCCTCTAATGATGAGTAGCTTGATGATCTTATCAGTTCATCGGGCTACTAAGCACTATTCTATTTTTTACCTGAAAAGTAAAATATTTACATATTTATTTTCCCTTATATAATGATTTTATGGATGATATTTGAGCTTAATATAATATATTTAGGTGTAAAATAAATAGTATTTAAAAAAAATAATAAATAAAAATATGAAAAAAGGTTAGTACTGTAGCGTCGGTCACTATTTATGACAGAATCACTGTAGTAGGACGGTACTGTAGCGGATGGAATCACTGTAGCAGGCGATAAAACACTGTAGCAGTCACGGAAAAACGTGTAAATCCACCGATAGAATACTGTTCACTACTGTAGCATGCGGAAAAAATTGTCAAACTAATGTAGCATCAATGAAAAAAATGACATGACGCTGCCTATAAATATGAAGCATCAGGCCCAGATTCAGAAGGCGTGGGGATATTTCTCTGACATGGAGATACTTCCTTAATAGGGAGAGATATTTTTCCTGACAGTTCTGAATAAATTATGTTATTTTCTAGATTTAATTTCATGTATTGTATTATTTTTTGCATGCCTCTATCTTGGAAGGCTTAGGATTGTATTACTTTTTGCATGCCACTTACATGGAAGATTTTACCTCCTAAAGGGACGGCTAGATTTTCTCTATTTTCATGCATCTAGTTGTTGTATATTTTAGAATTTATTAATTAAGTTTTATGCAATGTTAATTTATTTTGGTTTTGTTTTTAATTTCATCATGAGCTAAATTTCTATTTTCCTAGGGTGATGACATAGCTTACTAATGACGAATTGAATCTTAACTTATTAAATCTAGTTTTAATTTCTCCTTAATGATTGAGTTTTAATTATTGTTCTTAATGCTTTCATTTGATTGGCCATCTTTGGAATGATTTCAATATGTATGTTGAGACCGGAAGGAGATACATATGTGTAGACTCTATAATTAAAACCATAATTTACATAAGAAATAAGAATATATTTATATGAGTTGTGTAGTCTTATTGAGTTCCATAAGTCTTAATGCATAATTAATTGCTTAAATACATATAGGAATATATTGGATTAGCAATTAATTATGGAATTGCTTGACCTTGGAAGAGGCTAGTAATTAAATGAAGGAAACTCGACTATCAATCATGTGAAATAAATTGGGGTAGAATAGATAAGTGATTCAATCCGAAATTTGTTAAGTGAAATATGACCCCTAGACTTTTTCTTATAGTTGTTTTCATATTATTTGTACTCATATTTAATCATTTTCTATTTTGTACTTTCCACCACCAATTTATCGATCGGCTAAATAAAATTAAAATCACCCATTTTGGTACTTAATGCTCAATCCTCATGGGAATGATACTCTACTCACTTCTATATTATTTGATTACGACAGTATACACTTACACTATTTAATTGATCATCTACACCCATAACATTACCCTTTTTTGTTTTAAATGTATTGTAAAAAAAATACAGAAAATTACCCATAGTTATTAGAAAACAACCATTATGAAATATAATAAATAATGGTCTATTAGCTATTCTTTTGAAACAACCTTCATGAAACTTATGGCAGGGGAAAAAGAACATAATATAGTTGAACGTATTGATCCTTGATCTTCAACTTCCATTGCATGGTTCACTTCCAGTCTATTTAAACTCCCTATTTTCATACATTTTCTTGACCCTCTTCCTTTATTCTCCTTATCATCTTAGTCAAGTGACGCGTTGAAGAAGTGCTAGAGAATCATCCTTCCTAACCTCTACCTCCTTCTTCTACTTGCGCTGCTTCTCAACATGCACCTTTGCCTGCTTCTCTTCCTCCTCTCACCTAACCTCCATGCCTTCCTCGTGCTCCTCCTTCCTGTTAGATCCCATGTTTTGATGATAAAAAAGCTTAAGAAAGTGTTTTGTAGAAGATACATCAGTTTAAAAAGTTTTCAAAACACATAGTGAATGATTACTGTGAAAATCACTATATCACTCGAGTGACCACTCGAATGATGTGGTAAAACTTGGTTATTTTATCTCTTAAACAGTGATGAAGCATTTTGTGAAAATTTTTAGTTGATCACTTCAGTGACTACTCGAGTGATGTATTTTTTCAAAGAGATCATCACCACAGTGCTTTCTAGAAGTGTTAAACTATTCACACTTATGATTACTCGAGTGATGCACACATTTGCTATCACTTCCACCTCACCATGCTGACCAAGATAGTGATCTAATTTTTGGAAAATATTTTTCTAATAGATTACTCAAGTGACTACTCAAGTAATGAGGTTCAAAGTGCATTACTATCAGTCCACTATAGTGAACCAATTGGTGATAAGGTTTCTAGAAAGAAATTTCAAGATTGATCACTCTAGGAACCACTCGAGTGATGTATCAAAATTTCATTACTATCACTTCACCACAGTGATCTATCCTAGTGATCAGTTTCCTAAAAAAATGTTTCAAAGAGAAGATCACTTGACTACTCAAGTGATATGCTTAAAATGCATCACTAGCATAGTACTACAGTGACTCTTGTAATGCTTAGTATTTTTGAAAAAGTTTTAAAGATAAGATCATTGTAACCCCTGTCGTCATCAAGGCCGTAATTAGTGTTTAAACACAGTTTATAATTGAATAAGAGATCAAGGATAATTAAATTTTTTTTTTATAAAACCTGTACTATGAGATCTCCATTCATTTTTTAAATAAAAACAATTGGCCTGTTCGGTTTGTCACATATACAATATCAGAGTGCTAGCAAAATTCCCGTCGCTCACCCAGGATAATATCATTAATCCAAGAGTTTTACAGGGCATCATTGCCTATCTTAGTTTCCCATACCAGAGATTACACAATAACTATAAATATATGGTCAAACCAATATATACAGTTGTCTAATATGATAACCAAAACCAAAAGAACTAAGACCACCACCGGCAATCCTAGTCGTCCTTATCTACTTGCTTGCGTCTCGATCCACTTGCCCTGGCTAAAATTGGTAATTGGAAAGAGTGAGATTCAAAAGAATCCCAGTAGCAACAGTTTACGTATATGATACATAATTAAACAAAGCATGTAAGCATATATCACAATGCAGCAATAACAATATTCAAGGCTGAGCTAATCAGCACGTCCCCTCAATCATTCAACGCTGGGCTCATGCCACATCCCTTATTCAAGGCCGAGCTCACGTTATGTCTATTATTTAAGGCTGGGCTTACCGCCACGTCCCCTCATATATTCAATGATAAATACCAAACAAACAATGCATTACACATGATATAGGATAAAGTGTCACTACCTTGGTTTTTCTATTCTTGATCAGGCACAGGTCTTCTACGCTCCGGGCAAATATCAAATCCTAAAATCATAATTAAGGACGACAAGTTATCCCTTATCCCAATACTCAAATGACTTCAAAACACTTAGATTTGGTTATCATTAAAGCCCTTTAGGTGGCTACTAGAAGCTCAAACAACTGCCTAAAGGGTTGGAAAGTACTACCTCATAGACCACCCTTTTTAGTGTGCCTCGTAAAACATACCGCCTCCGACTTCCGACTCGGTCCTAAAATATTAAATGTATAAGAAATATGTTATAACCTATCCAAGTATCATTTTAGACTCTTTCGTAGTGTTTCTTGTGGTTATATTAGTCTATGGTGAAAATTCACCAAAATGCCCCCGAGATCCCAGCCCGGCCTAGCCCCACAGTACCCGGCTCGATGACACGTTTTCCCAAAATTTTGACTAGGGCTATCCTGACATATTTTCCCCTAAAAAATCCATTTTCAGGCTCAAAATTACCAAATTCAATGTCAAATTATAAAATTGCCCTGACAAATCCGGTTTAGGCATTTTAGGGGTGTTTTCGTAATTATGCTTTTTCGGCTTTTTCCAAAACAGTGAACAACTGTAACCCCACCTATTTTTGCCCACTGAATCCAATGGAACCATCTATTTTATGAAAATCCAGCTCATACCCATCAAAAAAGTGCTGGCCAAAAGTTTAGGCAAAAATTGGAAAAATTAGACTTTTGTGTTTTAGCTTCCAAAAATCATAACTAATTATAGAAAAATCAAAATGAGGTGATCCCAAGTCCTATTTAAAGATTTTTAAGTCCTCTTTACAGAAAAAATATGAATAATTGACTTTTATAACCACAAAAATCCAGAATTCCATAAATGTCCATACTGTTCCTGAATTAAGTCCAGTTTCGACACCAAACTTTGGAAATTCATATCTCCCAGCATACTTATCGAAATTACCTCCATAATAAATCAAATTAAAGCTTGGAATGTATACCATTAGAATGGAAAGTTTCAAAATTTTTAGCCACCATTTACCTATTCAAAATGTCCATGCAAAACAACTGCCAGCACTGGATTTTCACTAACCAATTCTTGCAACTTTTAAACTTAAGTTTCCAATGGTCCAAAATTCACATCCAATACTACTCCCACACAATTTTTCACAAGGAAACCAATGGAAATTTCTAAACAACCAAATTCCCACTCCATCTATATGTTTTGTTTTTGGCATATATTCAAAACAAAATCCAAAATTGCCAAACTTGACATTTAAGCTTCAATTCAATTCAATCTATCCAAAATACATCTCAAAGCATCATATCCATGATCACAACAACTCAAACACACCAAGACCCTAATTTTCGAAAATAAGGCAATATTCAAGAATTCCAAAACTTAACCGAATGGCCACAAAACCTATATAAAAAGGTTTAACTCACTCACCTTTTTAACTTTCTTAAAGGAGTTTCTTGCTTCTCCAAACTCTAGATTTCCTTGAGTGCTCAAAACACCTCCAATGGAAAATCTAAAACCATGAAAACGAAGCCCTCAACCTAAGGAGCAAGATTGACGAAGAGAGTTTTGGCATAGGAGGTCATCTTGAAGGTCAAAAACTCACCTTTTTCTCAAGCTTTTCTTCCCTTCTTTGGCTTCCATGGCTGCACACGCAAGAGAGAGAAAAGAGATAAAGAGTGATGGAGAAGGTGAAATCATCACACTCCCAATTCCCATACTTGCTGTTGCTGAAAATGGGGGAGGGAAGAGAGAGGAAATTGCTTAAACAATGCCCATGTGACTTTTCTCCCAACTACTCTTATCCTCTTAACTTGCCACTTGTCCCATGTCCATTGGCTCTCATAAAGTAAGTAACTAATTAGTTATTCTAACTACTCTATTAGCCATTTATTCACACATCTCATTTCTTCTTAGTTAGTAATTAATTTCTTCATTAATCACTGACTAATTAACTGAAAATGTCCATTATTTCCAATTTTTCCCACTGATTTTGGCACATTAACTTAAATTGCCACAAAACACCAATTTTAACTTCTTTCCTCTCCACCATGCGCCCTTCCTTATAATTTTAGCCCTTAAATTACTTTGTTACATAGTTATGCTAAAATACAGGGTGTTGGGCATTTCCAATAACTAATTCATGTCTCAAATTATCTTTAATTCTCAAATCATTCTCAATAATTATCATTAGCCCTTAATCAAAATTTGTGGCATTACAATTACTCAAGTAACTACTCAAGTAATGTGTGAAAAATATATCGCTACCACTGTACCATGGTGATACTAGCTGGTGATATGTTTTTTCTTTTAAAATAAGATGAACCATGATCACTCGCGTGACCAAGTTCCACCCATCACTATCACATCACCACCGTGAGCTATCTAGTGATATATTTTTAAGAAAAAACATGATCGCTCAAGTGATCCTATTTACACACATCACTACTATATCACTACAGTGAACCAACTAGTGATATGTTTTTTTTCAAAATCTCAAAGTGAAGATCACTCGAGTGATCATTAGAGTAATGTAGTTTCATAAACAAAGCAGCAACTTAGAAATCTTGATACTCATTTCAATCTATTCTAAACTTGTTCTTTTTGATTCTAACTATTATAACACATCATTATATCAGTGTTTGATCACATTATAAGTGCTTAATCAAGGATTAATACAAAATTAGCAAAACACACTTTATGTGTTTAAGCATTAAATGCTTCAGACATCAAACGCTTTAAATCCTCTTTATCTTTAATGGCTAATTCAAAAGAAAAAAGGAACAATCTGACATATACTCAATGGGTAGAAGCAATAACCTAGCACTCTAACGGCTACATTCAAGAGTAACTATCATCAAACATTGTCACACTATAATTAGAAGAGCATTTAAGATGAAGCAATTATGACACTATGCACATTTACTGTTTTATTTATTGCTAAGTCTTAAAGCTCAATCTTTGTGTGATTTTATACTTCAGTGATTATTTATTCACTCTTGTGAGATATTATTTATTACCGTTAAGTCACTCAAGGTAATGGGGCCTTGAAAGGGCATTGATTACAAAGTGTAAGAGGGATTGAGTGTTCAGTGAAGAGGAATTTGCTTGTATTAAGGAACTAAGAGCCCTGTGAATCTTGAAATGATAGTGGCACTCTCAGAAAAGCTTTTGAGGAATAGACGAAGGTCAAGTGGATTGGACTAAACTAGTATAAATCTCTTATGTCTACCTTTGGCGATATCTCTTCAAGTCTATTATCTTCTTTGAGTTTATGTTTAAGTTTAAAATTTTTAATATCACCCAATTCACCCCCTCTTGGGAGAAAGGCCTGAATTGATACTTTGGAATTTGCTCCTTCTCTGCCTGCTTCTCTTCCTCCTCCTTCCCAACTTGCTCCTCCTCCACCTACTTCGCTTCCTCATCCTCCCCAACCTCAACCCTTACCTACTTCCCTTCCTCCTCCCACTAAACATCCACACTGTCCTCGTGCTCCTCCTTCTCAACCTACTTCTCTTCTTTTGCCTCCCGCCCGCGGCTGGCACCATTATCGCTTCCACTTTTCTTGTACTCGTGTTCTCAAATGATTCAGATCACTCCTTTGAGGATGATGAGTATGTTTTATTTATTTTCATTTTTTAGTTATATATATAAAAATATATTAATGTAATGACTCAAACATATGTAAAAAAATTAATAATAACATATTTCACGGTTGTTATTAAAGAACCGTGATAAATCAAAACAACCTTTATAAAGGTAAAAATATAATTAGCAGTTTTTACCAACTAACTGTTATGTAAAACCTTAAACATTATAGATTTGTTAATAACATACCTTACTATTACTTGAATATAACCGTTATAAAAAATAAAACAATTAGCGGTTCTTACCAACTAACTGTTATATAAGACCTTAAAATCTATAATGGGGTTTTATTTGTAAAACATCAAATCAGTTTGACATTTAAAACTTTCACACTTGATCAAAAGCTCTAGATTTTTTAGCTTTGAGAAAGGCATCCGTTCAACCTCAAGTTTTCTTTGGAAAGGCGTCCATTCAACTTCAGAGTTTTCTTTCTTCAACTTCTGGTTAGGTTGACTTAAGGTTCATGATTTTTCTTTCATTATTCATATTCGTGAATTTATTCTGGGCACGGATGATTATTTGGTTTTGATTGAGATTTTTTTATAAATGATTTATGCTAGACGGGGTCTTTGAATAAGCAGTGGATGTATGTCGATCAGCTAACAAGAGACTATTGGGATGGGGCAACATATTTTCTTGACTTTGCATTTGCGCATAATCACGAAATGAAGGTTTGATTCTTTACCCCTATGTAAAGTATGGTAATGTATGGTGGTGTGATTGAGAACTTTTATGTCATACTTGGTGATACATGGAATCAGTCTTACTTATACATGTTGGACGAGGCATGGGGAGACAATCAATGGAGTGGTTGAACATATGGAAAGTTGTCCATCACTTCATTTTGACACAAGTGTATTTGATGCCGACCATCTCGATGATATAGCCAAGGCATTAGAACAGGACCTCTGGAGTTGTCCGAAAATGATGGAAACTTTGAAGGGTGAAGCGATGAAGGCATTACATAAAGCGCGCGTTGAGTTTACCTTATTGAGTGATATGTTGAGGTTGTACAACTTGAAGGCAAGAAATAGGTGGTCCGATATGAGCTTTACAAAATAGTTCAAGGCTTTAAATAAAATGCTACCATCCAAAAATATTCTTCCGCCCAAAACATATGCCGCAAAGAAGATGTTGTGCTCTGTTGGCTTTAGCTACGAGAAGATACATGCTTGCCCCAATGATTGTGTCTTGTTCAGGAATGAATATACAGTACTAATATATTGTCCTATGTGTGAGGAGCCATGCTACCAATAGAACGGGAAGAGCCTGAATAACGCGTTATGGTATTTCCCTATTATACATAGATTTAAATGCTTGTATGCATTTCCTGATGATGTAAAAAATTGAGGTGGCATGCAAATGAAAGGACAGATGACGACATGCTTTGACATCCTGCTAATTCTCTAGAATTGAAGAAGTTTGATATAAACTACGCCGAATTCACTAAAGATGATAGGAACCTATGTCTTGCATGATCTACTGATAGGATGAACCCATTTAGGATGCAAAGTAGTACCCATAGTACTTGGCCAGTAATATTATTTGTATATAACCTTCCTCCATGGCTCTATATGAAGCGTAAGTACTCCATGTTGTCCTTACTAATCTCGGGGCCTAAGCAACCCATGAATGACATAAATGTGCACCTGGCTTTACTAATTGAAGACTTGAAGCGCTTGTGGCATGATGGGGTTATGGTGTATGATGCTCATGAGGAAGAAACATTCAATTTTAGAGCTATGCTCTTTTGCTCTATTAATAACTTTCCTACATATGGTAATTTGTTAGGATACAAAATTAAAGGCCAACTAGGAAGTCCAATTTGTGAAGAGGGTACGCATTCAATTAGATTGTAGCATAGCATAAAGAATTCCTATATGAGATATCAAAGATGGTTGATTTGGGAGTATTCTTATCGGCATTTTAAAAAAATATTTTAATGAGAAATCAAAAGAGGGCATGGCACCTCAACCTTTGACCAGTGAACAGGTATATCAAAAAGTGAAAGATATAAAATGTCTATTTGGCAAACCTTTTGCAATGGAAGTTGGGGCAACAGGGTGGAAGAAGTCTATTTTCTTTGACTTACCTTATTGGAAAACCCTAGATGTGAGATATTTTCTTGATATTATGCACATTGAGAAAAATGTATGCGAAAGTATTATTGGTACATTACTCCATCTGTCAGGGAAGACCAAAGATGGCATAAATGCTAGGATAGACATGATTGAGATGGGAATAAGGGAAGAATTAGTAACAGAGGAGAGGGGAGCCCGTATATTTCTTTGTCTTGCAGCTTACACACTATCAAAGGAAGAAAATAACTAGTTTTTGCTAGTTCCTTGCTTTAGTCAAAGTGACAAAGGGTTACTCTTCAAACATCAGAAGACTTATGTTAGTGAAGGACTTGAAACTGATGGGATTAAAATGTCATGACTTCTATGTCTTAATAGAGAACTTGATTCTGGTATCTATATGGGGTGTCTTGCCTATGAAGTGTGAACTGCAATCACCAAGTTAGGTTTCTTCTTAAGTCACTTTACAGTAAAGTGGTAGACCCTAAAAAATTACAGAGGTTGCAAAGCTAAATCGTACATACATTGTGTGAGCTAGAGATGTATTTTCCTATAGCATTCTTTGACATCATGGTCCACCTGACAACCACTTAGTGAGAGAGGTACAACTTTGTGGCTCAGCCTATTGGAGGTAGATGTACTTGATTAAACATTTCATGAAGATAATAAAAGGGTTTGTGAAAATTCAGAGTCATCCGAAGGGTTACATTGTTCAATGATATATCTGTGAAGAGGCTGATAAATTTTCTGCCATATACTTAAAGCATGCAAGTGGTATTAGGCTTCTGTTGTCTTGGCATGAGGGAAGAAGGATTGATGGGAAATGGATCATGGGCAAGAAAGTTGTAACCATCTCTGACCAACAGTTGGATCAAGCACACCTATATGTGCTGCACAAGTCCAAGGAGGTTGACAAGTACGTGTGCAACCATATGCTTCAAATTCAGAGGGAAAATCCCTATAAATGAGTAAGATAATGTGCTCAACAACACAATAAATATTTTATAATATGGTTTAAAGATCAAATCCTTCGCAAGTATAGAGTTGATCCTAAATTAATTTCTAGAAAATTAAAGTTCTTAGCATATGGTCCAAGCAATCAAATGACGTCTTACACTAGCAACACAATCAATGGGTTCACCTTTTACATTTAAAGGCAAGATGATTGAAGCAAAATGAAAATTAGTGTTGTAACTCTTGTAGCTAAGACCATGCATGTATTTTCAACACTCGTTTCCATTTTGATATGCTCAGAGTGATAAAGACCAAATTCCACAAGCATACAAAAAAGTGCAAATATACTGATAATATGTATTTGTTTACATACAGGAATCAACCATGCAAAATTCAATAATATTTACAAATATGTACAAAATATCCAAAATTATTCCAAAAGACAGACTACATATAATCATAGTCTTCATCTTGGGATCTGTGCATGTCAATTCCTCGGGTTTACCAACTTGCCTTTGGATCCACTAGTTTCCATTGGCACATTTTTGTTTATGAAAAAAAATGAGATTCCAAGGAATCCCAATAGCAACATACTATCATTCATAAAAATGCTAAAAGTAAATATGATATGCACCTGTATGTACAGTTAATGAACAATATAGACGCATATGTACATGGGATAAGGCATCAATACCACTATCCAAGTATCTTGGTTGGATTGTTACTCCACAATCAGGTAGAGTGTACTTCTTGCACTCGCCGCCCTTTCTTGGCAGACTGCCCCTTCTGGGCACACCATATTGATTTATAAAAGCTCAAACAATGGAAACCACACAATCATATGAATGATGGCATGATGTATGAAGAAGAATGTCACTACCTTATGTAACCCCTTTCACGATCAAGGCCGTGATTAAGTTTATAAAAACTTAATTAAGGTGGAATTAGAGACCATAAATGATTAGGGACTTAAACAAAATTAAACTTCCCTAAAATCAAGGTTTACAAAAACTTTTTCAAAACCTATTCACAATGGTCTCATATTCACATTTCAATACATAAATGACCTATACATGTTGATTTCATTCATACATATCAGAGTACAACATAAATTCCCGACACACTCGGGTTCCATTAATTAAATAAGGGTATACAAGGCATAATTGCCTATAATGTTTCCCATAATAAGTGGATTACACAAATACTATCCAACATATACATGTAATTCCCAAAAAAATATCCAAATGATTTACATGATAACCAATTAATCCAAACACTCCCAATCCGGAGCTCTACCCACTCTTTGTCGCCCGCTTCCCTCTTGATCCTTCGGCCCTGTCTAAAAGTTGTTTTGGGAGAGTGAGATTCTAAAGAATCCCCGTAGTAACAAATCACTCATAGTATGCACAACAATAAGGCATGAAAGTAAATAATCACACACATATGGCAACTGCAACGGCAGTTACAGCGGTAAGGGCAGGTATGACTCATGTCACCCTTACGCTTGCTCACATTGTATTGCATCACAACAGTTACACAATATATTTCACCACAGCTAGGATTCATATAAATCATTTCATATGCAAGCCATAAAGGCAAGATACATTACACACAGGCCACGGCTGGATTCACAACACACCGCCCCACTGGTCGGATTCACAAAGATCTATGTTGATTACAATGACACTACAACGGCCGAGCTAGAGATGACCAGCATCAATCCTTAAATGGCTCACGCTGCATTGCTCATGCTGTAATGGACTATGGCACATACAGTTCACAAAACTAAATCATAAGTCATGCATACCAAAACATCATACACAAAATGAGAGAAGAGTTACTACCTTGATCCTTCAGTGTGTGTCTTGACGTCGATCTCTCCTGAGTAGGGCAAATGTCAAATCCTATATTTATAATTAGGGACGGAGTGTCAATGCTCTATTCCAATTCTCAATGACTTCTTAACACTTAATTTGGTTATCATTATTGCTATTTTAGAACCCATGCATAACTTTATCAATAGCAATAAAGGTTTGGAAGACTATTCCCAAAGATCCCCTTTTTGAAAACTCAAACTTGATATTTTTCACTGAGACACTCGAGTGAAGATGGCCTTACTCGAGTAATGATACACTTTTCACCTGAGCACAAGGGTTGACACTCGAGTGACAGCCAAATGCTCACTCAAGTTCTAGGAAGTGAGGTGTAGAAAGTACTGACCCAAGAGCAGAAAAGAATGACAATAACCAGAATTGCTCTCTGTACTCGAGCATAACCCAACTCACTCGAGTGGAAGCCGGATACTCACCCAAGTTCCCAAAAGTGAAGTTCAAGAAGTGCTCACCTGAGAGCACAAGAAACTTTTAGAGAAGGACATCACTCGAACAGGAATAAAAGTACTCGAGTGATGGCTTAGCACTCTGAGTGCTAAGACATACTTTTGAAAAACGGATGCGAGTGACAACCCGAGATGCGAGTTCACAGTGTCTCATACACCTGTACTCGAGTGAAAGGAGGCTCACTCGAGTGGGAACCCATAAAACCATAAGTGAGGCAATACTTGCCTTTGACTATGAAAGTGCAACAAGAACACAGAGAGAAGAAAGGAAGTTTGTATTACTGCACTCGAGTAAACCCTAGATCACTCGAGTAATTCTATCAGAAACCAAAAAATACAGTAAAACTAACCACATTTCCTAATACTTGCCCAAATAATCCCAATAGACCCAAAACTTCTACGAAAGCTACTCCCACACAAAAACATCCAAGGAATTTAATGGAGTCATTAGAATTATTCAAATCCTATTCCATTATCATGCTTTGGTTTTGGGCAAGAAAATATCAAATTTCTAAATCATCCAAACTAAACATTTAAATCCCCAATCAATCCATCTATCCCAAACTCACCACAAGGTACCATATTCATGCCACTACTATACCAAACACCCAATGATCATCATTTTTGAAAATCAAGCCAAGAATCCGAGAATTTCTAAACTAACCATTTGGCATAAAATTTAGATGGATAGATTAGTCTCATTTACCTCTTTCACTTTGCTAAAGAGATTTCTTGATTCAGCAACCTCTAAAATTTCGTGTGTGCACAAATCAACACCAATAGGCACACTATAAACACCAAAATGAAGCTCTTAACCCAAGGAGCAACATTAAAGAAAAGAATTTGAGCAATGGAGGTCATTTACTTACCTAAATCACAAGATTTTCTCCTTCCTTCTTTGGTCTCTAATGGCGCAAGAGAGAAACAAGGAGAGATGGAGTATGTTAGAGGATGAAGAAATCATCATCTCCTTATGCCTATGCTTCAGCCGAAAAGGAAGGAAGAGAGGAGAGAGAAAACATTAAACAAATGGAATTTGGCTTTTCTCATCCTCTCTCATGCTCTTATCTTGACACATGTCCACATGCCATTGGTTTACACAAAATAAGTCACCAATTAGCTTCTCTAATCCCTCCATTTACCAATTAGATACACATCTCATTTTCTCTTAGCTAGTAATTAATTCCTCAATTAATCACTAACTTATGGCCAATAATTCCATTCTTTCCATTTTTCAATAATTATGGCATGTTAATTAAAATCGCCACAAAACACATGAAAATTCCCTTTTTATTCATAATTATCTACAATAATCATGATTAACCCTTAATTAAAATTTGGGGCATTACATCTTAATCTTTGCACCTTGAGATGCGTGCGAACAACTCGGCTCTCAGCTTGGTCCTAAAATATCAAATGTAAAAGAATTAGGTTCAAAGCCATTACTATTCTAGGCACTTCTATAGTGTTCTTAGTGATTATGAGTCTATTGTGAGAATTTACCAAAATGCCTTTAAGGACCCGGTTCGGCCCTGCTGTACCTGGTCCGACCGTACTTTTCCTTAAATTTTGACTTAGGCTATTTTAAAATATTTTTGTTCAAGGAATCCATTTTGGACCTCGAAATTACTAAAATCACTGCCAAAAGACCAGAATGCCCTTGGCAACCCTATTTCAGGGTTTTAGGGGTGTTTTGGTCATTATGCTTTTTAAAGCTTTTCTGAAAAAGTGATAAACTATAACCCTACTTAATTTTCCCTCCTAAACATAATGGAATGATTAGATCATCAAAAATCCAACTCCAAGCCCCTAAATCAGCACTAGCCAAAACTTAAGGTTCTCCGAGAAAAGTTGGGGTTTTTCAATTCTAACTCTGCAAACTTACTCCTTTCTACTTCTAATCACAACTATTTAATTACCTTAAAACCACCATTTAGACTCAATTGTGGCAGCATAACACATGAGGAATGCCCTTTCCTAAATTTTACAATCAGAGCAAATCCAACAAAAATTCTGATTAAATTATCCATAACAGCTAGAACAACCAAAGATTAAAGTTTAAGAAGTCACCTTAGCTTCCTTCTGGATTTTCCCTTATATGCTGAAACCCTAGCTCCCCCAACAATGAAATTTCGCATCACAAACACCTTATGTAATATCCCGAATTTTAATACTTGAGCTTAGAGATTAAGCCTGAGATTAGTGGACTGCTAAGCCCTGGTTTAGCAAGAGTCCAAATTGTGATTAATAGATATAAAATGTGTTGATGTTGATTTAAGAGGAATTGCCATAATTAGGGGCAAAACGGTAAAGTTGCCGACCATTTGATTGGTTGCCAAAGAGGAAACTCATTGGTAGCTTCAAGATCAATGGCTAGGATTGATTTGTGAAGTTGAGTAAGGGGCATAATCATGTGTATGTGTGTGTATGTGAGCCCATGAGAGTTGAAGTGAGATGGTGACAAGTGGCAAGGTGTGGACCCTTGGATGAGGCATAAGTGATGTGAGACACATCATCATCATCTCCATCTCCTCTCTTCTCTCTCTCTCGTTTTCTCTCTCTTGTTTCGGTGGCCACGGAGCTTGGGAGGGAGAAAGGAAAAACTGATTTTTGAGGTAAGCAAATGGCCTCTTTAGCTCAAACTCTCTTCTCTAATGTTAATCCTTGAGTTGAGAGCTTTACTTTGGTGGTTGTAGTTTCTCCATTGGTGGTGATTTGAGGATCACGAAAATATGAAGTTTGGAGAATCAAAGAGTGTCTTTGAGAAAGTTGATAAGGTATGTGAACCCAATCTTTCTATCTATGTTTCATGCCAAATGATTAAGTTGGGAATTTCTGGAATTATTGCCCTAATTTCGAAAATATGGGTCAATGGGTAGTTTGGCATGTTATGGTTATGGAAATGGTATCTTAGAGTGAGTTTGGACTAGATAGATTGATTGGGGATTGAAATGATTGAAGTTAGTGATTTTGGAAAAATGATGATTGTGATGCCCTAGACCAAAGCATGTAAATGGAATGGGATTTTGGTAATTCTATTGATTCCATTGAATTCAATGAGTGATTTTATGTGGGAGTAGCTTTGGTAGAGGTTTTGGGTCCATTTGGATTAATTGGGCAAATGGTAGAAGATGTGGTATGTTTTGCTGCGTTTTCTGGAATCTGATAGATTCACTCGAGCAGACATGGGTGTGCTCGAGTGAAGGAGGAACATTGCTCGAGTGAGGGGGATCCTGCTCGAGTGATGCGAGAGTTTCCCCTTTGTGCTTCGAGTTACACCTGGGATTTTTATGAGTGATGCTCGAGCACATCGCTTTGTGCTCGAGTGAGCTGGGTTCTGCTCTAGTGAAGGTGCAAGCCCAGAGTTGAGGATTGCTCTCGGGTGGATACTCGCGGGAAAGAGGCACGAGTGTGCTTTCTCACTCGCGGGTATGGGGAATGTGCTCGAGCACATATGGCTGTGCTCGAGTGAGCCTGTGCCTCAGGTGAGAGTGGTGCTCTCGGGTTGTTACTCGTGGCGTTGTGCTCGCGGGTGTGAGGTGTGTGCTCGAGTGCAAATGGCTGTGCTCGAGTGATCCAGTGCTTGGAGAGCTGTGTGTGTGCTTTCGGGTGCTCACTCGCAGTCTCACTCTCTCTTGTGCTCGAGTGCTGTCCGTACCAATGCTCGAGTGAGAGCATTTGTGCTCGAGTGATGTCCGTACTTGTGCTTGAGTGAGGCCATCCCTGCTCGAGTGAGGCAGTGAAAAATATCATGTTTGGGCATTCAAAAGGGGATCTTTGGGGATAGTCTTCCAACCCTTTAGAGCTATCGATAGAGGTGTTTGAGGGTGCTTAAAGAGCAATAATGATAACCAACTCGAGTGTCTAAAAGTTAAGGAAATGGAAAAGGGATTAATCCTATGTCCTTGATTTTGGTTATAGGATTTGATGATTTCCCTGATCGTGAGCAGCTGGAGCTGGAGCTTACGTGGAAAGAGTGTAGGGAACTTACCTCTCCTGCATGTATTGATAATTGTATTTGTGTATTGATGCATGTTATTGCTTTGCATGATTATGTGAAACATGTATGAATGATTGTAGCTCTGTTTCTAGTTATGCTATGGCCATGAGTATGTTGTTGAAACATTGAGCATGCGGATATATCATTATGTGAACATGAGTTATTGTGATGCAAGCATGTCATGCATTAAATACTTATCTTGCATGCATATTGGTACCTGTTTCCTACTGAGATTCTCTAGAATCTCACCCTCCCCTATCAACATTTTAGACAGGGAAGGAAGATTGAGGATGAAGCAAGCTTCCAAGGATGAAGAGGACTCGTTTCTGGGTGAGAGCTTGGTTGTTGGTTATCATTGCGTAAATGAGAATATGTATTGTATATTTGGATAAGTGTTTGAGCATGTATTCGAGTAAGTTGTGTAATCCCTGTTGGTGGAGTTGTATGGGCTATTGTGCCCTAAGATTAATGAGCGAAGATATGATTCCGGGATTGCCGGGAATTTATATTGCGTACTCTGATAATTGTCTAAATGTAATTTATCTTCGCATAGTAATTATATTTGGAGGGTGGATGTGAGACCATGTTTTAAATGATTATGAAATGTATTTGTGAAAACCCCGTCGGGTTGATGGGTTTATAAATATTGTTTTGTCTTACGGGTCTCAATTTCACTTAATCTCGTGGTCTGGATATTAATTACGGCTGGGGGTTACACCTTAGTTTACATAGAAGAGAAGCTTAGATAAAGGATTACACAAGTTAGGAGCTAATTCATCGAAGAAATTAAGCTTACCTCTTCTTTGTGCACAAAACTGATGGTAATGAGCATGGAAGGGAAGGAGATGAATTTTAAAAATATATCATAATTTCCCTTAATTTAATTAATTATTTTTCCATTTTCAGATTTAAGCAAATTCTGGAAAATTTTCTGCCCAAACTTTGAAAAATCATAACTAGATTTGTAGAACTTCAATTGGAGTGATTCCAAAGGCTATGAAACCCTTATTGAATCTAGTTTCAAGAAAGAAATATAGTCTCTAGCCAATTGGAAGCTCAATATTCCCAGAATTCAAATCTTTAGACGTTGTTCCATAAACTTTCTAGTTTCACCGAGTAAACTTAAAAAAATCATAACTCTTTGTGTACAGCTTCAAAAATTATCCATTACCTATCAAATTAAAGCTTAGGATGTTTACTTTCATGCTATAAAAGTTCACAATTTTTGGACATCATTTGATAATCCAAAACCATATATCAATTTCACTGCCTCACAGGAAATTTCCACTGGTCGCAAATCCTTGTTTCTGGAACTCTTGCTAAACTTGGGCTTAGCAGTCTATTTGATTCAAGCTTATTCCTAAGCCACTAATCCCAACTTTTTGGATATTGCATGTATCAATTTCCAAAGATAGAAATCCTATCTATACAAAGATGTCATACTTTGAGGTGATTGAGAACATCTGGTAGTTGGATTATATCAACTTTTGGGTTCCCATATTTGGTTGCAAGTGGGTTGACAATAATCATGGCTTGAGAATTGATGACTTAGGCTTGATACAATTAAATTTGAATAAGGAAGGGTATGAATAAGAGCCTTTCATTTGGCTTCCTAGGCTAAAAAAGTGTTATACGTCCATTATCCTTTTAAACATGGATGGTTTATTGTCTTGTTGACAAATAAATTGATTAATAAGGAGATGGGTGATAGAGTTGAGGTTGATTCATTCAATAGGAGGTCACTTGAACTGTTAAATTTGGATAAAGAAGAAGCTTAGTGTGTCAGGCATGATTATAATAAAGGCATTTGAGTTTCAAAGAGGGGAAAATTATTACTTCACAAGAAGAGAAGAATTCAAGCTTCAAAATGTAACTTACAAAAAGTTAGGCTAGGAAAAGAAAAAAAGGCACTTAATTTCTATTTTTCGACTGTGTATTATTGTTTTCCTACTGCTAGATTGGGTTAATTTCTCTGTTTTTATGGATGGTCTACGGTATTGTTGCTTGTTTATGTGTTCTTTATGAAAGTAAGTGGAAATTGATAGCAGTACCCCCTAATTTTTTTTAAAAAATGTTGTAGATATTTAACTGTTATTAGCTAGAAATTGTAATATATATTTCCAAAATAATTAAAGGCTTCTTGCAATAACAGTTATATATGTAACAATGGAGCAATACATTATGAGTGTTATATTTGAACCGTAAAAAAGTTAAAATTTTCCCTTTATTTAAATGTCTCTCCGCTTCTCCATTTCATTTATTAGCACACTCGTCTTAGGTTAAATGTAAACCCCACACCTATCAACCTTAGAACCCTACTACTCCGATTGTCAATTGTCGTTTTTAGTCAAACCACACCATCCATAAAGCCTTCTTCATGCTTCTCAGCAACAGCTGTGTGAGTTGTTGTGCAAGCCCTAACACGTATTTTCATTCATTACAACACTTGTCTTAAGGTTTATTATAACCAACCAACCAACATCAAAACCCTACTTCTCCTGTTGGATTTTCTGGCATATGTTAATCGTATTCAATGGATCCACACAATCCAAAGTGTTCATCATAATTTTGTTAGCAACAGCTGCGTGAGTTTCTTCGGTCGCCCTTACTTGCATTTTCATTCTTCAGCCCTAACCAAGTCACATTTATATGCATGGTCTCTTCTAATCATATGGAGTTATGACTTCCCTTCTCCATTATGCATTCTCTATTATTATTCACTTCATATTTTGTAGCTAGGTTTTAACTTAAGTCATGCTCATGTTTTATAACTATAGGCCACATATATAGCTTACAGGGGGAGAGCACGATTCACAACTATCTTTATAGGCTACATGTATAACCTATAGAGGGAGAACACAATTCACAACTCGCCTCTCCCTTAGAATAATGTTAGCCTAGAGAGCTAAAGGCCGCCATCGATCTAAGTTAGCTCTTCACCATGGAATGCTGCGGAAGGAGTTGTGCTTATGTTGTGTGCTTAAACTTCTTGTTTAGCCTGACCACCTTATTGTCACTATCTTATCATATTCATATATATATATATATATGCATTAGATAGAGTTTCTGCTTTTGCTTTGCTTGTTGGATTTTATTATATAATAGAATAGAAGCTCATATATTGAGTGTAAGTTGGGATAGATCAAGACATTTTTGGCTTTATGGCTAGCCTCAATGGAACTCTCTACTGTAAAAGGCTCAAGGGGTATGCAGCTTCGAGCAAGACTTGATAGAGAAGGAGATATTATATCTATAGAACACCATATACAACCTAACGAGAAGAAGCAAATGTCATACTATAAATCTAAACCCTCCTTTTCTATTAACTCTTCTTGAGGCTGTATAGCCCTTGAGCCTTTTATGATAGGGAGTTTGATTGAGCCCAGTCACAAAGCTGGGAATGTCTTGATCCATCCTAAATCGCACTCAATGTGTAAGCTTCTGTAATATACAAATTTGTTTGCAATTTCATTTTGTATGCATGTAGGGGGATATTGAAAGGAGAATCCCCATTTAAAAAAATTACCTCAAAAATTAATGGTTCTTACATAAATACCGTTATATATTTATGCACTATATTTGACAGTTGTTTCAATAAACCCGTTAGCATTTATATCAAATAAATAATGGTTGCGATATAATGACCATTGCATATGCTAAACTTTATATAATGATTATTTTGAAAGCACTGTTATGTATGTTATAGAGTTTATAATAGTTATTTACTTGATACTGTTATTTATTGTGCCAACATTATGATATATATAACGGTTGTTTACGAGAACCTGTTTTATTATCATGGTAGAATTACGCACAGCTTGGCCTCATCACATCTTAATACATAACGGTTGTTATACTAGAATCGTTAAAATAGATTCAGAATAAATCATGGTTTAGAACCATAATGTATCTTCACTGAGCAAATATATCACCCGTATATATGACGGTTTGGAATTATGATGTTTGATAGTTAATAACCATCATAAATTGTAATTTCTGTAGTAGTGACCTAACATCATAAAGGTTTTTTGGAGCTAAAGTACACATAGAGGTTTTAAGACAATGTAAAGATGTCACAATCATTAAGTCAACAAATATTAACCATTTAACAAATATATTAGTAAAAAATATGATACAAAAGTGCACATAAATATTTTAAAATGGTGCAAAAAAGCCATGGTCATTACATCAACCAACATTGACCATTTCCTATACATAATGCACAACGTTTTCACACCTAGAGGCCCTATACACCCATGCGAGGCCTTTTGCATGATACAATGGTTTGCACATCTCTGATGTCAAAGCTTGCTTCCCCCAGCTGCCTCTTCTACCATCATTTCTCTTTAATTTCTTTGTTGTTGGTGCTTTTGCCTTAGAGTTAGTGTAAACACCCTATTTTGTCTGGGCCCAACTCAAAAATAATATAAAAATGAAAAAATAAAAAATCCTCCTTAATCCTGACACATCTAAATTAATAATCAAATGACATTGATGATGATTGGATTGTAATTGAAATTTGAAAAATGATAATCATTAATGGTGATTGTCTTGAACTTGTGGTTTTGTAGTAAATGGAAATAAATTTCAAAATAATTCACTCATTGATGTTATTTGATATTTGGATTAAGAAATTTAGTATGAAGTCATTATGGAGGGAAAAAAATAAAAATTTAAAAAAAATACAAAAAATATCTCTCGTTCATATTGATAGGTTTAAATTAGGAAATTGCTTCTAGGAAAAATATAAAAAATATCTGTTGATAGGTTTAAATTATGAAATTACTTGTGGAAAAAATAACAAAAAAATTAAAAACAAAATTTAAACAAAATATCTCATTGATGGTGATTAGGTCAAGTTAGGAAGTTTTGTTAATAGAAAATACAAAAAATAAAAAATGAAAATTAAAAAAAAAAAATCTCTCATTGATGGTGATTGGGTCAAGTTAGGTAGTTTTAATAACATAAAATACAAAAAAATTTAAAAAAATGAAAATTTGAAAAAGAAGAAGCATTTATGAAGAAAACCATACCTTAAGATTATAAATAGGGGAGTAAGGGTTGAAGCAACACACAAAAAAAATTGGGAGAGCAAAGACAAAAGAAAGGAGGAGAGTGAAGTCTATTATTAATCTTTTTTATTTTATTTTTCCTCATACCCCAAGGAAAGCCTATGCACTTATAATTGTTGTCACATATGTGTTGCTTCAACACCAATGGCTAAAGGGAGGAATCCAATATGATGTGGATTAATTCATTTTCTTATGGTTTTTTTTCCTTCTCTCTTCTATTTTCCTTTTCTTATCTCTTTTTTAAAAACCCAAGGAAAGCCTATACTCTTGTGATGTATCACATATGCAAGCTTAAACATAAATGGCCAGAGGGTGAATCCAATATGAAATTTGGATTGATTTTCTTTCTTGTTATTCTTCATTTTCTCTCTCTTCTATTTTTATTGTTTGGTCTTTATGCCTAAATAAAGCATATGCTCTTGTGATTGTTGTCACCTTTGTGAGCCATGTAATATCCTAAAAAGCGATTAAGGGCTAACGACTTCAAAAATGAATGTATTTATTGTTGAATAAACACTTTTAGAGAATGTGTGATGGGAATTTGGTTGTTTTAATGATTCCAATGACTTCCTTATGAAAATTCATGTGGGGAGAGTGTTTATTGTGAAATTGGAACCATTGGGAACAATTGTGTAAAAGTTGGAAATTCTGTCCATTGAAACTCTGTACAGGGCAGACGATTTGTATGGATTTTTTAAATAGGAAAATGGTGTCTAAAAATTATGAAATTTTCCATTCTTAAATTTCACATGCCAAGCTTCAAAATGGACATATAATTTGTGTCATTTCAATTTTTGAGCTAAGAGTTATGATTTTCCAAAGTTTGGGATAGAAACTGGAATCTGTTTTGGAGCAATATGGATTTTTGTGCAATTCTGTATTTTTGATGTTATGAGATGTAGTTATCCATATTTTTCCAATAAAGAGGACTTAAATAGCTTTCCATTGGCTTTGGGATCACCCCATTTTGAGTTTTATAGAATTAGTTATGATTTTTCAAAGTTTGGGCAAAAATCTGCCAGAATTTTGTAAAAATCCGAAATTGATGGAAATTTAGTAAATAGTTAGAAAATAATATTATATCATATTAAATCATCATCCACCTCCTCCATCAGCCCAAAACCATGCCATTCAGCTGCAACAAGAGAGAGAAGGTGTGAGAAATTCTAGAGAGAGAAGGAGAAGAGGACTTGTACGATAAGTTGATTTTGTCGGTAAATCCTTACCTAACATGTATAACTCCGCTCCTAAGCTATTCTTCTATGTTCTTCAAGGTTTTTAGAGCACAAATTTAGGTGTTCTAAGGCTAGGGTTTTCAGCCACCTTGAGAAAAACTAGTGGGAACTTGAGGTAACTTCCAAACTTTCATATATTGCTTATTCTTACTGCTGTGGGCAATTTAATCGATAAAATTTTGTCGGATTGCCATTGGTTTTAAAGTTTGGAAATGATATGGCCTAGGGGTTATGCTACCAAAATTGGGTCTTAATGTTAGTTGTAACCTAATGTAATGGTTAATAAAGTGATTAGGAGTAGAAAGAAACATGTCTGCGAAGCTGAAACCGAAAAACCCCAATTTTTCTTAGGGAACTGAAAATTTTGGCCAAGGATAGTTTGGAGGGGTTAGAGTTAGATTTCCAATGATTTGATGGTTCCATTGAGTTTAGGAGCAAAAATTAGGTAAGGTTACAATTGGTCACTTTTTCGGAAAAAGCCGAAAAAGCATAATTACAAAATGCCCCTGAAACCCTTAAAGCAGGGCTGCCAAGGGTAGATTTGTAATTTGACATTGAATTTGATAATTCTAAGTTTGAAAATGGATTCCTTGGGCAGAAATATGTTAGGATAGCCCAGATTAGAATTTCGGTAAAAGTGCAATTGGACCGGGTACGGCGGGCCCAGGCCGGGTCCCCGGGGGCATTTTTGTAAATTTTCATTATAGACTCATATAACCCCAAGAAACACTATGGAAGTGTCTAAATGGTGCATTTGGAATTGTAGGATTCGATATTTTCCCTGTTCATGATCTACCTGTGCTAGAGCACAATCGGAAAGAACAATATAGTGACTCTTTTCCCTTATACTATATGTGATACAGGTATGTTTGTTTGATCATTGTTTGTGAGTCTATCACCTACGGCCCATCGGAGTTGACGGTGGGAGGATCGTACCTTCAGGGTGGTGGAATCCGTGGGATGAGACTCTATGAAAGCCGTAAGGCTATATGTGAAAGCTGAAAAGCTATTTGTGAAACCTACACCCGCAACCCATTGGTGTTGACGGTGGGAGGACCGTGGCTTTGGGGCAGTGGAATACGGGGGATGAGATTATGTGATTATGTGCATATGTAGCAGCCTATATGCTGTATAACCCTTACCATGATTAGCATAATTATGATTCGATCATGGATAATTAAAATGGATTAAAGACCATCAGATAATTCGAAACGCATTTAAAACTCCCTCCATGTAGTAAGGACTTCCCAAAATTTTCTAAATTTCTTTCCAATTCTGGTCTCAAGTTCAAACATCGAATATAATTACCTGTGCAGTTATATCACATTTAAATATATCAGAGCGTATAACTTAATTCCCGACAACTCTCGGGTTCCATCTATATATATAACTTTTGGGTTCCAGTACCCAATTAGGGGATTACACTACCATGTGTTCAAAAACTATTTACAACTCAAAAATGTCATACAGTAATCCCTTATCCAAAATGAATAACCAATATGGCCCGAACCAAATGTCCCTATAGGGTTCTAACCGTTTTGAGTCGTTCGCTTCTCCTTGGAGCCACTTTTCCTGTCTGAAATGTTATTTCAAGAAAAGAATGAAATTCAAGAGAATCCCAGTAGTAACAAATAATTCATACCACACATAAGCACACAGCATGTAAGTAAATCATCATACAGCAGCAGCATGGATCACACTCCACCCTTATCCCTTTTTACCGCTGGGTCCTAACCTGAACCATTGTTAGCAACTCAGGGACTGTTGGCGTGGCAATGCATACACATAGCCTTATAGCTCATATAGCCATCCGACTTTCACAATTGGCCCGTTGGCCTTCACAAATAGCCTTTCAGATTTTCATATAATCACACATATCACACCATCCTCATCCTCTTTTACTACTGGGAAGGCAAACCGTCCTAACCCGAACTGTTGTTAGCGACTCAGGGACTATTGGCATGGCGGTGCTTACGCATATCCACAAATGTCGCAATATACAAATTCATCACAAATCAATGATATAACACACATACAATGCATCACATATGGTATAAAAGAAAAAGTCACTACCTTGTTCCTTTCTGACGTTCGCTGGCACAGTGGGCTCACGAGGTTGGCAGTTGTCAAATCCTATAAACCAAATTAGGGACAATGGATCAATCTCTTTTCCAAGTTCTTAATTCCATAATACTTTAAGTTGGTATTTATATAAACTCTTTAGGTGGCTATTAAATGCCTAAACATATGCCTAAAGGGTTGGGAGAAATTACCCCGAAGATGCATTTTTGGAAGCAAAAGCACTGATTTTTGGTCGACTCACTCGAGTGATGACCCCCAAATTCACTCGAGCACCCAAAAGTGCCACACTAAAAGTGTTTGCCTGAGAGCAAACCTTAATATGTCTTACACCCTCACTCGAGTACCGGGAATTGCACTCAAGTGATAACTTCAAATACACTTGAGCACCAAAAAGTGAGACATAATGAGTGACTAGCCGAGAGCAACCATAAATTCCAAAGTCTTAAACTTACTCCCTCACTCGAGCATAGGGAGCTGCACTCGAGTGATGACCTATATCACTCACGGGAATGAAAGTGTACTCTTGAGCTTTGCCTGGAAATCCAAGCAAAACTGAAGGGAAACAGGGAAAATGCCTCGTAGCACTCGAGTGAACCCTTCCCTCACTCGAGTATTATTCATCAAAAGCCCAAAAATTGCAGCAACTGATATAAGTTCCCAGATTTACCCATTTTACTACCAATGGTCCTAAAACTTGTGCCAAAGCTCATTCTTACTCAAAATCTCCTAAGGAACCTATTGGTAATCTCAAAATACCCAAATTCCTTTCCATCAACACAATCTTAATTCTAACTCACAAGGCCACTCAAAACCACAATTTACCAAACTTCCTCATCCAACTTCAAACCAAACTTAATGACATTATAACACATCCTAACATCATTTTCTATACCATACCATTCCAAACTCTTTCATTATTAAATCTCATGAAATCAGGGCAAAAATTCCAGAATTTATAAAGCTTAGTCAAACATCGTAACAAACATACCAAAATACATCAAATGCTTACCTCCTTCTTCTCTCAAAGTGATTTCCTTGGTTTCACAACTTCCAAGTTTTCTTAAGCTTCCAACCACCACGAATCAAAATTCTGAAACCATGGCAAGGAAGCCCTCAATACCATGAACAACTTTAGTAAATACAAGATGAGCATTTGAAGTCAAATACCTACCTAAAGTTCAAACCCTTCCTTTCTCTTTCTTGTCCAAGCATGCCGAAATGGAGAATAAGGAGAGAGATGAGATGATGATGATAATCCACTTCCCTCTTCCCATGTACCCCTTAACCGCCTAAAATGGAGAGAGAAGAGAAAAAGAGTTTAACCAATTGACCTTCATCCCATGGATAATCTCTTGCCACTTGTCATGATCTAATTCTTCCCTTCATAAACTCATGTAACCCATGCACACTTGATTCTACCTCTTGCTTAACAAATCCTAGCCATTAATCTCAATTACCAAGGAGTTTCCTCTTCAGTGATTGACCAATCGGTCGATAATTTACCATTTTACCCTTGATTGTCATAACATACACTAAACCATCATCAAACACATTTGCATCACAATTCACTTCGTATTCTTCAAGGGTGCTTAATTAACATTAACTACATCACTTTTAAGGTCATTAGCCCTTAATTACAATTTAGGATATTACATGTTGTGCTTTATGCTGTGATACTGCTTGATGATTACATGTGGTATGCGTGATTTGTTACTACTGGGACTCTTTTAAATTTTATTCTTTCCATTGACTAACCTTCAGACAGGGCAAGTGGCTCTAAGGGAAAGGAGACGACCAAGGACGGATAGGGCTCCTTAGGGAGATTTATATATTGGTGTTGGTTATCGTGTTTTGTTGGGAGATCACTGTATATCTTATAAATATTGTTTTGGAGATAGTGGTGTGATCCCTTAATGGGAATTTATAAACCTTTAGTTTATGTATGAAACCTGGGGGTTGCCGGGATTTTGTTGTAGACTCTGATATGTAAATGTGATGTAACTGCACAGGGTAATTATATTCGAGTTGTGGAATTTGAGACCAAGGTAAGGCATAAATTTTGAAAATATTTGTGAAAAACCTTCTATAAGGAAGGGATTGTAAATGAGTTTGATTATTATTGGTCTCTATTTCATTTTAAAATACGTATTTTGAATCATAATTACGAAGGGGGTTACATTTTTGGTATCAGAGCTGTAGTTCCTGGCAATAGTAAAGTTTGCTAGGATAGTTCCCTTAGTCTTGGCTATAGTGGTAGAAGATGAATCCTATTAGTTTGTTGTGTATACACATATGTGCTTTATGTTGTGGATGTGTATAAGACTTGTGAACTATGTATATACATTATCTGTGGAACTAATGTAGTGAATAAATTGTAGAATGAAAAAGACAAAGGGTCATTCCAGAATACAGTAGGTATACCTTGAGGCGGAGGTGGTCAATGATAATCCACTGGACCCTATGTAAGAGTTGATGGGTATGATTAAAGATCAAAGGGACATGATTGCTGAGCTGAGAGAGGAGCTCAGAGAAGAGAAGGCTAAAAGAAATGGGGGACTGGGTCCGTCCACACAGGAAGAGACCCAGGAGGGGACCTATAGAGAAGAAATTACTAAAGGTTCGGCATGACCATTGGAGTCGCCACCTCATGCTATTCTGAACCAAGAATCACATGGGGTGCCAGCTGGAGAAGTAAGGGATCTCCAGTTTTGGGTCTCAAAATTCTGCAAGCACCTGCCTCCAGCGTTCAAAGGTAGATTTGATCCCCAAGAAGCTGAAGATTGGTTGAACCGACTGGAGAAGATATTTGAGGTCTTTGAGTGCCCAGATGAGGTAAAGGCAGGATTGGTAGTTTATAAACTCAAGGGTGATGCAGACCGTTGGTGGTGGATATTGCCCTAACATTGAAGAGCAGAAACGTGCCACTAACTTGGGGAGTGTTTCAACAACAATTCAATGAGAAGTATTTTCCCAAGTCTGTGTGGTAAGGAGACTGAATTCCTTTCAATTAGGCAGGGTGACTCAGAGTCTTTTGATGACTATTTATCTCATTTCATCCGTTTGTCCTGATATTCCTCATATCTATGAAAAATGGATGATGAGGAGTGGAGTTCAGATATGCTCATCAGTGGGTTGTGGTGAGAACTGAGAGAAATGTTAGGCAGCCACCAGTTTACTAAGTTCAACAAGGCGGTTGAAGAATGCAGAATCACTAAAAACAACTTGAGAGATTTGTATTCGACCAAGGGTACTGGTAATCGCAGTGAACCTAGTAAGGGTACTACCTCCTAGAAGCGGAAGGGCCATAGATCTTCTTCGTTTAGGGGCAGTGGTAAGAAGCCCTACCAGCCCAAAGATCGTAAGCCTAAAAAATCTTCGACAGAGTGGGTATGTCCCCATTGCAATAAGTCGCACTATGGTAGAAATTGTCGGGGTGAAATAATCTATTTTAATTGTAAGCAACCGGGGCACCTTTCTAGAGATTGTCGGCAGCCATAGGTAGAGCAGAGGCTAAGGACTCAGGGCTGAGTATTTGCCATGACTCATGAGGAAGCCCGAAAGTCCCCTGATCTTATTTAAGGTAAAATTCTCCTTGATGGTAATGTGTTACAAGCGTTGTTTGATTCGGGTGCAAGTCACTCTTTCATTGCTTATGAATGCGTGAAATGCCTGGGTATGCATGTACATAAATTGCCCTTTGATTTAGTTGTGTCGACGCCAATGGGTGTCAAGGCTATATCTATTGAAGCCTGCCTAAATTGTGTCATAACTGTAGAGGGGCACCAATTCGTTGTTGATTTGATTTGTCTGCCGCTCTATCAATTAGAAGTCATTTTGGGTTTCGATTGGTTGACGGCAAATAATGTGCTATTAGATTGTGGGAACAAGAGGATAATGTATCATGTTTCTCAAAGTGCTGAGGATGTGAATGGCAGTCTGAATTTCCTTTCGACGGTCAAAGCTGAGAAATATTTAGAGAAAGGTTGCCAGGGGTATATGGTGTTCTTTTCTATTCAAGGAGGCCAGAGAAACTTTGAGCACTATACCCATGGTAAATGAATTCCCTGAGGTATTTCCTGATGACCTTAGTGGATTGCCTCTGGAAAGGGAAGTTCAATTCCCAATCGAGATTATGCCTGGAGCTGGTTTTATTTTAAATTCCCTATATCATATGGCCCTAAATGAAATGGAGGAATTAAAGAAGCAGATTGAAAACTTGCTTGAGAAAGGGTTCATTAGACCTAATGTGTCGCCTTGGGGAGCTCCAGTGTTATTCGTCAAAAAGAAAGATGGGAGTCTACGTTTGTGTATTGATTTCAAAGAATTGAATAAGATTACTGTCAAGAATAAATACCCTCTCCCAAGAATCAATGACCTTTTAGATCAACTATCTGGTTCATGTGTGTTTTCAAAGATTGATATAAGGTCGGGATATCATCAGCTGCGTGTGAAAGTAGATGTTCCAAAAACTGCTTTCAGAACGAGGTATGGGTATTATGAGTTTCTGGTGATGCCATTTGGGCTAACCAATACACCTGCGGTATTCATGGATTACATGAACCGTGACTTTCGACAGTATCTAGATCAGTTTATAGTTATGTTTATTGATGATATTTTGATATACTCTAAGAGTATGGAGGAGCATGAGCATTATTTGAGGATTGTGTTGAATATCTTGCGTGAGAAGCAGCTCTATGCCAAATTGAGTAAATGTGAGTTTTAGCTGCCAGAAGTAAAATTCTTAGGCCATGTTATCTCGCAAGAAGGGGTCTCTGTGGATCCCAGTAAGGTGGAAGCAGTACTGGACTGGAAGAGGCCAAAAACTGTTGCTGAGGTACGCATTTTTCTGGGTCTTGCTGGTTACTACCGGAGATTCATTCATAATTTCTCCCGTATTGCTTTGCCAATGACCAAGCTCATGAGAAAAGATCAGCCGTTTGTGTGGGATGAGAAATGTGAAAATTGCTTTGTGCAGCCAAAGGAGAGATTGACTATGCAACTTGTGTTCATTATACCTAATCCCAGCTTGACTTATGTTGTGTATAGTGATACGAGTAAGCAGGTGTAATACCCCAAATTTTGAGATTGGAGGCTTGAGAATAAGCCTAAATTAAGCGGACTGCTAAGTCTTGATTTAGCAGGTATCCCAATATATTCTCTAATGTTTCTTATATCTTTGGGGCATTAAAGAAAATAAAATGGCTAATTTTGAAGAAAGTGATTATGCTTATGGTGAAATCGCCTATGAGGAAGTGAGTTTGTCATATGATTTTGTATGAACGAATGATGAGAAAAAATTATGAAATTTTACAAGTTGAAAGTAGACATCCTAAGCTTTAATTTGATAGGTCATATGACTCAACTAGAGCTATATACAAAAATATATGAATTTTTGAAGTCAGCATAGAAAAACTATGAAGTTTTTGGAACAGCAGGAAAAGATTAAAATTTTGGGAATTTTGTGACTCAATCTAGCAAAAGTCTATATTTTTTTATGAAACTAGACTCAATAAGGGTTCTATAGGCTTTGGAATCACTCCAATTTGTTTTTCTAGAATTAGTTATGATTTTTCAAATTTTGGGCAGAAAATCTGCCAGAATTTCTAATTAACCCAAAAATTTTGGAAATTGAATCAATAATTTCATATCATATAATATATGATATAAAACATTTCCTCCTCCTTCCAGCAGCTATAACTGATGCCATTTTCAGTTTTAGAGAGAGAGAAGAGTTGAGATTTTTAGAGAGAGAAGGAGAGGAAAAAGCTGGTAAAGGTAAGTGATTTCTTCGGTAAATCGATTCCTAATGCGTATAACTCCATTCCTAAGCTTCCTATTCATGTGATTTAAGGTTGTGAAGCTTAATTTGGTGTTAGGGAAGCTAGGGTTTCAACCACTCTTGAGAAAAGTCAGTGGGAGCTTGAGGTAACTTCCAAACTCTTGTATATTGACTATTCTGGTTGTTGTGGACAATTTAATCGGTGAAATTTTGTCGGATTGTCTTTGGTTTTAAATTTGGAAATTGAGATGACCTAGGGGTTATGCTGCCCAAATTGGTACTAAATGGTAGTTGTAACCTAATGGAATAGTCAATAAAGTGGTTAGGAGTAGAAAGGATCACGTTCACGGAGCTGAAACTGAAAAACCCCAATTTTCTCTGAAGTACTTGAGGATTTTGGTTAGGGATGTAAATGGGCCTTAGAGTTGGATTTTCAATGATTTGATGGTTCCATTGAGTTCAGGAGGGAAAATTAGATGGGGTTATAATTGGTCTTTTTTTTTTTGGAAAAGGTCGAAAAAGCATAATTACGAAAACACCCCTGAAACCCTTAAAGTAGGGCTGTGAAGGGTATTTTTGTAATTTTATATTGAATTTGATAATTCTAAGTCCGGAAATGGATTCCTTGGGTGAAAATATGTAAGAATAGCCCATGTCAAAATTTCGGGAAAAGTACAGTCGGATCGTGTACGGCGGGGCCGGGTCGGGTCCCCGGGGGTATTTTAATACTCATATAACCCCCAGAAACATTATGAAAGTGTCTAAATAGTATATTTGACATTGTAGGATCAAATATGGAGCTCCGAGCTGTTTGTACATGATCGAGGCACACGTTTCGAGGCGGGAAAGAGTTAAGGTAGGGGACTTACTTGCATGTATTTGATATATTTGCTTGTGTAGTGATGTATGTGATTGCTTTACTTGATTGTGTAGAGCATATTTGAATAAATGAAGCTCTGTTTCTATTTTGCTGTGGCTATAGTTTTGTTACATGAAACATTGCGTATGCATAAATGTCATTATGGGGCAAACATCTAGTTAAAGCTAACATGTCATACACATAGCATCTATCATGCATGTATTATGGTATCTGTTTCCTACTAATATTTTCTCAAATCTCACCCTCCCCTACCAATAATTTAGACAAGATAAGACATAAGATATGCTGAAAACAATGCAGCGAACCATATGAGGGGATTACAGTGATGGAACGAAGACGAGAAGATGTCTCCATTTTACTGGGATAGGTTTAGATACCCTAGTAGCCTTGTGCGGCTTTATTATTTGAATTTATCACGTACGAACCGCTCGGGGAAAATTATGTAATTATGTACATATTATCAGTATATTCATGCTAATCCTGTGTTGCCCATTGAACCGCTATCGTTTTTAATGAATACTCTGAAAAAAAGGTTAAAACAAGGTAAGTATGTGACAGCAGGGATTGGGGTGTGTCCTTATGCAGTAGGGCCGTGTGGTGGCCCATGCCTCTTGACAGCTCAAACCTCATGAAATGAACTATCTCACCCATGATCTGGAGCTTGCGGCCATTGTGTTTGCTTTGAAAATTTGGTGGTATTATTTGTATGGTGTGACTGTAGAACTGTACTGCGACCACAAAAGTCTCAAGTATTTGTATGATTAGAAAGAGTTGAATATGAGACAGAATCGTTGGATGGAGTTGCTTAAGGACTACAACCTGGAAATCAAATATCATCCAGGTAAAGCAAATATAGTCGTGGAGGCTCTTAGTCGAAAGATGGTGCTTGTGGCAGTAATGGTGATACAAGGAGGGAAGTTGATAGAAGACTTTTGAGATTTGAACTTGTTGAATCAGATCAACTGTGGCAACTATACTGTTTCCTAAGGGGAAAGTGACTTGAGAGCTGAAATTGAAGAAGCTCAAAAGCAAGATGGTTGGATACAACATAATTGGGCTAGAATTGAACGATGAGAAGCTCAGGGCTATGATTTTTTGCCTAGTGAACTAGTTTGTTATCAGAAAAGAATCTGTGTTCCACTTAAGGCGGAACTAAGGCAAAAGATTCTTGATGAGGCACATAAGAGCCGTTATACTCTTCACCTTGGTATGACCAAAATATATCATAATATAAAATCTGTGTATTGGTGGCCGGGATTGAAGAGTGATGTAACGAAATATGTGGCACGGTGTCTTACATGCCAGAAGGTAAAGATCGAGCACCAGAAACCGCCAGGTTTGTTGCAGAGTCCTGAGATTCTAGAATGGAAATGGGAAAGTATGACCATGGACCTTATTGTGGGATTACCCAGGATCAAGAACCACGATGTGATCTGGGTGATCGTGGATCAGTTGACGAAGTCGGCACACTTCATACCGATCAATGCTGGTTATTCTTTGGACAAACTAGTAGAGATTTACATTCAGGAGATTGTGAAGCTCCATGGCATACTGAAAAATATCATTTTTGACTGAGGGCTTTGCATGAGGCCCTGGGTACTCAGTTGAGATTTAGTACGGCTTATCATCCTCAGACAGATGGACAGTCAGAGAGGACTATTTAGACATTGGAGGATATGTTGTGAGCATGTGTCCTCGATTTTAAAGGGAATTGGGACTACTTTCTTCCACTTACTGAGTTCATCTACAATAATAGCTATCATGCAAGCATCCAGATGACTCCATATGAAGCGTTGTATGGAAGGAAGTGCCAATCACCCTTGTGCTGAAATGAATTATTTGAGAGGAAGCTTTATGGGCTAGAGCTTGTTGATCAAACCTCAGCATAGATTTGAGTCATTCGAAAGAGGCTCCTTGCAGTGCAGAGTTGACAGAAAAGCTATACTAACAAGAGAAGAAGACCTTTAGAGTTTGAGGTTGGTGATCATATGTTTCTGAGGGTGTCACCAGTCATCGGCATCGGGAGAGCTATCAAGCGGAAGAAGCTAAACCTGAGGTATATAGGTCCTTTTGAGATTCTTACAAGAATTGGGCCTGTTGCTTATCGAGTAGCCCTACTCCTAAATTTGAGCAGGCTCCACGATGTGTTTCACGTTTCCCAATTGAAGAAGTACCAACTGGATCCGTCTCATATTGTTGAGTATGAAGAAGTCGAACTACAAGACAATTTCACCTGTGCGGTAGAGCCAAAGCAGATCATTGATAGATAAGAATGACGACTCAGACACCTAAGCATTCCACATGTGAAGGTAATCTGGAAGGGAATGACTCAGAGAGAGGCAACTTAGGAAGCGGACGCTGATATGCAGAGGCGTTATTTGGAGTTTATGGCTCAAGTGGTGTGACAAATTTCGAGGACGAAATTTATTTTACGAGGGGAGAAATGTAATATCCCAAAAAGCGATTAAGGGCTAATGACTTCAAAAGTGAATGTAATTATTGTTGAATAAACACTTTTGGAGAATGTGTGATGGGAATTTGGTTGTTTTAATGATTCCAATGGCTTCCTTGTGAAAATTCGTGTGGGGAGAGTGTTTATTGTGAAATTGGAACCATTAGGAACAATTGTGTAAAAGTTGGAAATTCTGTCTATTGAAACTCTGTACAGGGTAGACAATTTGTATGGCCATTTTAAATAGGCAAATGGTGTCTACAAATTCTGAAATTTTTCATTCTTAAAGTTCACATGCCAAGCTTCAAAATGGAGATATAATTGTGTCATTTCAATTTGTGAGCTAAGAGTTATAATTTTCCAATGTTTGGGATGGAAACTGGAATATGTTTTGGAGCAGTATGGACTTTTGTACAATTCTGTATTTTTGAGGTTATGAGTTGTAGTGATCCATATTTTTCCAATAAAGAGGACTTAAATAGCTTTCCATTGGCTTTGGGATCACCCCATTTTGAGTTTTATAGAATTAGTTATGATTTTTCAAAGTTTGGGCAGAAATTTGCCAGAATTTTGTAAAAATCCGAAATTGATGGAAATTTAGTAAATAATTAGAAAATAATATTATATCATATTAAATCATCATCCACCTCCTCTATCAGCCTAAAACCGTGCCATTCAATTGCAATAAGAGAGAGAAGGTGTGAGAAATTCTAGAGAGAGAAGGAGAAGAGGACTTGTACGGTAAGTTGATTTTGTCGGTAAATCCTTACCTAACGTGTATAACTCCGCTCCTAAGCTATTCTTCTATGTTCTTCAAGGTTTTTGGAGCACAAATTTGGGTGTTCTAAGGCTAGGGTTTTCATCCACCTTGAGAAAAAACTAGTGGGAGCTTGAGGTAACTTCCAAACTTTCGTATATTGCTTATTCTGGCTACCGTGGGCAATTTAATTGATGAAATTTTGCCGGATTGCCATTGGTTTTAAAGTTTGGAAATGATATGGTCTAGGGGTTATGCTGCCCAAATTGGGTCTTAATGTTAGTTGTAACCTAATGTAATGGTTAATAAAGTGATTAGGAGTAGAAAGAAACACGTCTGCAAAGACGAAACCTAAAAACCCTAATTTTTCTTGGGGAACATAGAATTTCGGCCAAGGCTATTTTGGAGGGGTTAGAGTTGGATTTCCAATGATTTGATGGTTCCATTGAGTTCAGGAGTGAAAATTAGGTAGGGTTATAGTTGGTCACTTTTTCGGAAAAGGCTGAAAAGGCATAATTACGAAAACGTCCCTGAAACCCTTAAAGTAGGGCTGCCAATGGTAAATTTGTAATTTGACATCGAATTTGATAATTCTGAGTCCAAAAATGGATTCCTTGGGTGGAAATCTGTTAGGATAGCCCAGATTAGAATTTCGGTAAAAGTGCAATTGGACCGGGACGGCAGGCCCGGGCCGGGTCCCTGGGGGCATTTTTGTAAATTTTCATTATAGACTCATATAACCCCAAGAAACACTATGGAAGTGTCTAAATGGTGCATTTGGAATTGTAGGATTTGATATTTGCCTTGTTCGTGATCCACTTGCACTAGAGCACAATCGGAAAGAACAAGGTAGTGACTCTTTTCCCTTATACTGTATGTGATACATGTATGTTTGTTTGATCATTGTTTGTGAGTCTATCTCCTGTAGCCCATCGGTGTTGACGGTGGGAGGATTGTACCTTCGGGGCGGTGGAATCCGGGGATGAGACTCTGTGAAAGCTGTAAGGCTATATGTGAAAGCCGAAAGGCTATTTGTGAAACCTTCACCCGCGGCCCATCGGTGTTGACGGTGGGAGGACTGTGCCTTCGGGGTGGTGGAATACGGGGGATGAGATTATGTGATTATATGCATATGTGGTAGCTTGTGTGCTGTGCTTTATGCTGTGATGCTGCTTGATGAATTTCTTGCATGCTTTGTGATTACATGTGGTATGAGTGATTTGTTACTACTGGGATTCTTTTGAATCTCATTTTTTCCATTGACTAACCTTCAGACAGGGCAAGTGGCTCCAAGGGAAAGGAGACAACTAAGGGCGGATAGGGCTCCTTAAGGAGATTTATATTTTGGTGTTGGTTATCATGTTTTGTTGGGAGATCACCGTATATCTTATAAATTTTGTTTTGGAGACAGTGGTGTGATCCCCTAATGGGAATTTATAAACCTTTAGTTTATGTATAAAGCCTGGGGGTTGCCGGGATTTTGTTGTAGACTCTGATATGTAAATGTGATGTAACTGCATAGGGTAATTATATTCAAGTTGTGGAATTTGAGACCAGGGTAAAGCAGGAATTTTGAAAATATTTGTGAAAACCCTTCCGCAAGAAAGGGATTGTAAATGAGTTTGATTATTATTGGTCTCTATTTCATTTTAAAATACGTATTTCGAATCATAATTACGAAGGGGGTTACAAGCCACAACACTAATTGCTAGAGGGTGCAATCCAATATGATTTAGATTATTTTGTCTTGTTTTTTTCCCTTCTTTTCCTCCTTATATCTTTCCTCTCTATTCTTTTTTTCTTTTCGTTATTTTTTATATTTAATCTTTTTAGTCTCATGTAATTGTACCACTCATCCCCTCTTCTTTTTTATTTCTTTTACTTCACCACACCAACAATATTTATGCAGCTCTCTTCTTGTTGATATTGCGAGGATATGCCCAATGATATTTGTGTATTACCTGAACCACGAAGAAGGTACACATCCTTCGTTTATTGACTTGACATGTGATGGTTTGCTTCCACCATTTATTTCCACTGTTCGGATGTGTATTACCTATATGTTATTTTCATCTCTCCCTGTAACCTAAGATTTCTTTATAAAAAGGAAAAAAGAAAATGATTCTAACCCATTTTCATAAATGAAAATAATGAAGAAGAAAGCTTCTCTTTTTATGAAAATAAATGAGATTGATTTTAAAAGGGATTTCTATCGTTTGAGGCTTTTAGAGCATCCTCAAGTAAAAATCGATTATTTATCTGTGTGAGATTATGGAAATCTTCTAAGGAAGTTTAGTTCAAGAGCCTTCCAAAAACCATGTGTGAAGAAAGGTATTGGTAGGTATAATCCAACATTGGTTATTGATTGTCTTTGACTCTTATTATTAATAATTCATATAATTTATGGAGATCCCCTCAATTATGGAAAGTGCCGTTCTTGGGTATGCTTGATCAAAAATATATAATTATTTATATAATTATGATTGCTGATTTAATGTCTAAATTTAAATTCAATTTATCTCAGTAAACTCAAATTAGTTATGGAGATTCCTACAATCATGGAATGTAAATTTATTGTTTATGCATGAACAAATAAATATAGTTATTAAGATAATTATGATTCCTTATTTAACATCTAATTTCATATTCAACTTACTTCCTTATATTCAAACCCCATTAATCACATATCGTAGTCATTTTTTAAGGTGTTTTGATCAGACCATTTTTGCCTTATGATTCAAGAATTAATGTGTTAATATACGGAACTAAAATACCTCAAATAAAACTTATTAATACAAATTGATAAGTTTTATTTTATTGCACTAGCCTAATTTTGAGCAAGACTTCGTTGACTTCAATAGTAAAGTTTTATGTTATTGCAGTAATAACCTAATTTTTAATTTTTAATTATTCATATAAGTTATGGACATCCCCTCAATCAAAGAAAGTACCGTTGTTGGTTATGTTTGGATTATAATTATATAATGATTAATATAATTATGATTTCTGATTTAACGTCTAAAGTTAAATTCAATATATCCCGTTAAACCTAAAATTAGTGATGGAGATCTCTACAATCATGAAAGGTGAATTTCTTGTTTATGCATGGAACACGTAAATATAATTATTACTATAAGTATGATTCCTAATTTAATGTCTAATTTCAAATTCAACTTTCTTCTTCCTTATAGGGTTAAGGTGCAAATTTATCAATGAAGCTTTGTCCGAGGAGCGTCTGACACAAATATCTTTTAGAAGGGGCAAAAATACCAATGAACAATTAATAAGAGGTAAAAATACCAATGAACAATTAAAAATGGGCATCAACCACAAAAACCGTTAAATCCGTACTAACGCCGTTAGGGGTTTTCTTCTCTTATAATTTAACGCCGTTAGTACGGATTAACGGTTTTTGTGATGGATGCCCATTTTTAATTGTTCATTGGTATTTTTGCACCTTCTAAAAGATATTTGTGCTATACGCTCCTCAGACAAAACTTCGTTGGTAACTTTGCACCTTAACCCTTCCTTATATTCAAACCCCATTCATCACATATGTCTTTGTTGAAGGTGTTTTGATCCAACCCATTTTTCAGCTAATCGGGTTATTTAGCAGGCATTTCAAATTTTTTAGTATAAAGTTGATTGATTGATGATGATTTGGGACATGATTTATGAATAAAATCGTCTCACACATCTCACTAATGGATTGATTTTTTTATTTGATCAAGGTGAGATTTAGAGCACAAACCTTAATTCAATTACAACGGGAACAACGATAATAATTAAAAAAAAATCTTCTCAGTAGATTAAGTTTATCAAGTTAATTAGGGTTGATGATTTTAATTAAAGGGGAAAATATATATCTAGAGAGAGAGAGAGAGATCGATCTTACAAACATGACTGAAATAAATATTAGTGTTGACAAATATATGCGACAATGTCAATCAAAACATGTTACACTCTTCGTTACACAAACGCATTATAAAATATAGTTAACAAAATTATGACTGATAAAATTCGAGAAAATCTCAAGCTCCTTGACAAAATATCTGTAAAAATTATTATCATTTTACATCTATTTATACTATAATCATAAACTACTAAAACCAACATAATTTATATTGTCATAAACAGGATAGCTACCTAAATTAGATGGTTGATATTAACGTGAAATATTAATACTGCAGTTTGTTTTGCAGGATTAATTAGTTTGATAACTGCGAGACGAGTGTTGGCACATACATACATATATAGTTGGCAATATATATATATATATATGATCAGTTGTAATTAATATAATTGGCATATCATCAAACACCATAAAAAAACACTGAATTTCTAACAGAATTTATCACGGAATTTAGAGTTTCTGACGGAATGGATTCTGTCGTTAATAATAGCTTGACAAACCAATTTCCAAAGGGATTCAGATTTTGTTGCAAATTTCCAACAGGAATTAAGTCCGTAACAATTTCCAACGGAAATTTGTGATGGAATTGAATTCCATTGGAAATTTATGACGTCGGAAATTTTCCGTTGCAATTTTCAACAGAATTCAATTATGTTGGAAATTCCTTCACAAAATTATTTTTTATTTTTAAAATTTTAAAAAGCTATGTGGCAACTCCGGTGGCCTCCACCTTGTCGCCGGCACCTAGATCTGCAACGTGGTGTAGCTTCGCTCTGTCACGTGTTATAACCTCCTTCTGCCACGTGTTACGACCTCTTTTTTTCTTGAAAATGCAACTCAACTTGCCCTCCTTTAGTTCTAATCGACGACCTTATCCGTGCGCGCGCGATGCCTTATCGGATGAGTTCGATTGCTTTGGCGTTTTATTATTACACAATTATATATAAAATCTTATTATATATAATCAATTATTTATAAATATATATTTTTTTCTTATATATAAATGTAATAATAATATGAAATAATTTTATATATTCTTATGATTTTTAATATAAATTAACTTCAAATTAAAAAATTTTACATCTTAAATAAATTTCTTATGACTATATTTTTGTCTAATTTCTAAAATTAATTTTTTTTATTAACGTTAATTAATAACTAATAAATAATTACTAACTAATAATTTTTTATTAATATTAATTAATAACTAATAAATTTTATTTTTTGTAAATAAATTTTTATATGACCATTTTGCCTCTACATGGACCAAAACCTATGGTTGGAAACTTGAAGAGCCAAAGCCAAAATGAGGAAAAACTTGAGGAAAGAAAGATGATATTAACCCAAAATTTTAAATATTTATATGGCTAATACTATCATAATTTTAATTTTTATAAAGATATTTTTTAAAATTAAAGTTAATTAAATAATAATAATTAATTAAAAAATATTTTTAAAATTTTTCCCTTGGAATTTTTTCGTGACGGAATTTTCGTGGCTAATTCCGAGGCAAAATTATCTACGGAATTATTCCGTCAGAAATTCTGCGGCAAATTTTTTTTTGCCACGGAATATTTGCCACAGAAAAAATTCAGTCAAAATTTTCCATTTTTTTGTAGTGAAATTCTCCTAAATATGATACTTGTGGCACATAATAATCATTACCTATATATACAAATAAGTATTCCTATCCATACGTTGCACGAAGAAGTTCTTATAGAACATTTTGAGCTTCAAAAACTTCTGCAAACATAGAAGGATAGTTTATTGATTTAAAACATTTTTTTGCCAGAATATTGATTTAAAGCATTGCTTTATGAGATGTGTAATATTTAGTATATAATTTAGTCTTTATGGGTGGACAATTTTTTTACTGTGTGCACAATAAGCAATATTTATTTGTAATCATAATAAGTCATGTAACTATTTTATAATCATCTATTTAAACTTAAATGTATATCTTACGAAAAAAATATATTTAAATGTATATTTGACAAAAAATTCTAATTGACAAAATTTTTTATTCCCATAAATCAAAATAAAGGATTTACTATAATTCAGAGTTTTCAAGATTTCTAAGGGATTTTAAATTAAAATGTTGATTCCAATCAAAAAATAATTGGTCAAAATATTTTTCTCTCATTGGGTTTAGTTTAGTTTATCAATTAACAGATATAGTTATAAAATGGAAAAAAAAAACACTTAAATACCACTTAAACTTCAAAATCTTAACTCAGTGATTTCTCAAAAATCTAAATTGTTAATTACTATACTCTTTTTGTCAATCATATTACTTTTATTATCAATAAAACCAATTTGAGATTTTGAAGTTTAAGTGGTATTTAAGTGTCTTTTTCCCTTATAAAATCCTCTCATCTCAAAATTAATGTCCCTTTTGTTATTCAACTCTAAATCTCCAGTTTTTTGACCTAATTTGGAAGAACTTATCCTTTTGATTAATTCAACAAATAATTTAATATTGTCAATAGGATCTTTTTTGAATTCTCTGTAGCACTATTATTTCTCAATCCAATTGCCAAAGGTAATGAAATAAGGAATTATACGTTAAATCATAAATGTGTATTTGACCAAAAAAATATATTCAAATGTGTATTTTTCTAATAAAATATAATAGACAAAAGTTTTAGTCCCTACAAATCAAGGGTTAGGGAGTTATTATAAATCCACCTAATCATATGCGAATCTCTTCTTTCCACTTAATTTGCAAGAAAGAATATGTTAGATTAAATCAACATATAATTTAATATTATCAATAGGATCCTTTTCCACTTGGATCTCCTCATTAATTTTATTTCTCAATAAAATTGCCAAAGTAATTAAATTAGTGATTCAATCTTAAATGTTTATTTCATTGGGAAATACATTTAAATAGGGATTTTACCCACAAATATAATAGATAAAGGTTTATATCCCCACAAATCATTTGTGAATCTCTTTTTTCTACTTAATTTGCAAGAAAGAATCTATTAGATTCAATTAACATACAATTTAATATTATCAATAGGATCCTTTTCCACTTCTCCTCATTAATTTTTTTCCTCAATAAAATTGCCAAAGTAATTAAATTAATGATTCAATCTTAAATGTTTATTTCACTGGGAAATATATTTAAATGAAGGTTTTACCCACAAATATAATAGGTAAAAGTTTATACCTCTATAAATCAAGGATCAAGAAGTCATTATAATTCAGAGTGAGCACAGTTTATAAAGGGCTCAAAATGCAAATGTTGATTTTAGTGAATAAAAATCCTACTTAGTATCCGTGAGTGAATCGGTTTTTTGGCCTAATATGTAAGAAAGAATTTGTCAGATTAAATGAACGAACAATTTAATATTGTCAATATGATCTTTTTTTTTTTATTACTACTATTTCTCAATCAAATCTCTAAAGTAAAATAACAATTCAAATTCAAAATTATAAATTGTTTTGACACATTGTCACAAACTAATTGAGGGTTTGTCACTTCTTATTAGATGGAGAAGTGATATATTACTTTATAGGTAGATTTCATAAATATTATGACATTCCTTTAATTTAAATATTAGAGTGATTTTAAGAGAATAAAAAAATTTAATCCCTATAAATCAAGGCCCAAACAGTTATTATAATTTAGAGTTGTCAAGATTTTTAAGTAATTTGAAATTAAATTTTTGATCTTATCCAAGAAAGTAACATGTAAAAATTTTGTTATCTCCTTAAATCAAGGAGTTATCATAATTGAAAGTCAAAATGATAAATTGCCACAAACTAATATAGGGGTCTTCATGATTTTAGAATACATAATGTTTAATTAAATAAATCCGGTGCTGATTATTAGGTACAAGGATTAGCTCAATGTATATAATTCTGACCAAAGGATATTCATAAGTGGTAAAAAATTATAAAATCAAAAGGCAGAATTCATGCTATAGGAACCTAATATAATGTGAAAACGTTGAATACAATTAAAAGTAGGGTTAAGGGTTAATTTTGCCCCAGAAGTTTTAAAATTGGAGCAATTCTTCCCTGACCATTATTTCAGTTAATTTTGACCATTAGTTGACCAAATATGTTGAATAGGCAGTCCACATGTCATCCATATCATATTTGTTAAGTTACAAATTTGCCTCAGAAGTTTTAAATCTAAAATTAAAAAAATGAAGTAGATAACACAAGGACTTTCGGGGCAAATTGGCACTTTAACAAAAATGATGTAGATAATATGTGGATTGTAAGCTTAGTATATTTGGTCAACTAATGGTCAAATTAACTGAGATAATGGTTAGGGCAAAATTGCTCTAGTTTTGAAACTTTCATGGCAAAATTGCCTCCGAAAAACTTTCAAAGCAAAATTGCCCTTTAACCCTTAAAAGTAAAGCAGACTCGAAACCTAGACTGCTAAAATGACGCATTCAAAAACTCAAAAGGTACTTGGGAACTCATTTTTATATTTTTTATGTTCTTGATTATTGCTTTGTTGACCCTAAAGGTAGGGGTGGACATATAAGACAATACATCCCACATCCCCATTATTAGCTGATGGAGTGTTGTCTCTCTTCTTTCTTTTTGAATGAGTGTTTGAAGATCCTAATGACTGAACTATTAGAAGATCATCATCGTTTTGAACTTTTTCTACAGACATCAATGTCATTAAGGATCTTGAGGCATGTGTTTCTACTTCGGAGGGTTGGATAAAAAAGACCCAAGGAATAAATGGAATCGCAAACAGATGAATATATAATCGAGTACCTAAGTACAATATGCGCTACTATCAACTAAATCATTTTCTTATTAACTCTGAGTATACAAACCATTGCAAAATATCTATCTCCTCAAAAAATTACAAAATGCCCATATTGCTGGATGGGTATTTGATGTTGCTTTGCTTGACTCTAAGCCTAACAATAATCAATCCTATGGCCCTGCATGAAGAATATGACAACCATAACATAGAAAACAAAGAAGAACATAAAACACAAAATGGGATATATTGACAATGTTAATATATATAAGCATTACTATAATCATGACACCAACTATATTTTTTGGAAATTAAGCTTCTTGCAGATTTAGTTGGAATTATGACTATGATAGCTCTTTGATTTACGGGCTAAATTATTATTATGATAACTCCTTGAATCATGAGGACCAACTAATAATTTGTGGATATAAAATACAAAATATTGATATTGAATTATAAAAGATAGTGATAAATAATTATGATACAAAAAAAAAGTTATAAATATGGATATTGATATCTGAATCCACAGCCATAAGCTGACACTGAAATTACTCTTAACCTTTTATCTGCGGCTAAGGTTGAGAGGTATTTACAGAAGGGATGTCAAGGGTACATGGTATTTTGCTCTATGCAATCAGAGGCTGGTGTAGCCTTGGAAAGTATCCCTGTGGCAAACGAATTCCCTGATGTTTTTCCGGAGGATGTCGGTGGACTACCTCCAGATAGGGAAGTGGAGTTCTCGATTGATTTGAAGCCTGGAGCGGGTCCAATTTCTAAAACCCCATATCGTATGGCTCCAAGCGAAATGGCAGAGCTGAAGAAGCAGATTGAAGAACTACTTGAGAAAGGGTTCATACGACCCAGCGTATCACCCTGGGGTGCTCCAGTGCTTTTCGTCAAGAAGAAAGACGGAAGTCTACGTCTCTGTATCGATTATCGAGAGTTGAACAAAGTGACCGTCAAGAACAAGTATCCACTCCCTAGAATTGATGATTTGCTCGATCAATTGTCTGGTTCCTGTGTATTCTCGAAGATCGATTTGCGATCGAGATACCATCAATTGAGAGTCAAAGCAGAAGATGTATCGAAGACTGCTTTCAGGACCAGATATGGGCATTATGAGTTTCTTGTGATGCCATTTGGGCTGACCAATGCACCTGCCGTGTTCATGGACTACATGAATCGAATCTTCCGTCCGTATCTGGACCAGTTCGTTGTAGTCTTTATTGATGATATACTAGTGTATTCACGGAGTCAAGCTGAACACGAGCAGCATCTGAAAATGGTGTTGAACATATTGCGGATAGGCAACTCTATGCCAAGCTGAGCAAGTGTGAATTCTGGCTTTCAGAGGTAAAGTTTCTGGGCCACGTTGTCTCACAGCAAGGGGTCTCTGTTGATCCTAGCAAAGTGGAAGCAGTACTGAGCTGGAAAAGACCAGAGACTGTATTTGAAGTGCGCAGTTTTCTGGGTCTAGCTGGCTACTATCGAAGATTTATTCCGAATTTCTCCAGAATTGCTTTGCCATTGACTAAATTGACGCGAAAGGCTCAACATTTTGTGTGGGATGAGAATTGTGAGAAGAGCTTCCTAGAGTTGAAGCAGAGGTTAACTACAGCACCAGTGCTGACGATCCCAGATCCACAGTTTACGTATGTTGTTTATACAGATGCCAGTGGGCAGGGATTGGGATGCGTATTGATGCAGCATGGCCGAGTGGTGGCATATGCATCCAGACAGCTGAAACCTCATGAATTGAACTATCCCACCCACGATCTTGAGTTAGCGGCAATTGTGTTTGCTTTAAAGATCTGGAGACACTATCTCTATGGTGAGACTGTAGAGTTGTTCTGCGACCACAAGAGCTTGAAGTACTTGTATGATCAGAAAGAGCTCAACATGAGACAACGCAGATGGATGGAGTTGCTGAAAGACTACAATTTAGAAATCAAATATCATCCCGGTAAGGCTAATGTTGTCGCTGATGCATTAAGCCGGAAATCAGTGCAGGTTGCAGCCATAATGATTTATGAGCAAAAACTGATCGAGGATTTTAGAGACCTAAATCTGTCTAGTCAAATTCTATTAGGCAGTGGGGTCAGTCAAATATACAATGATTTGAGGGCGGCAATTGAAGAAGCCCAACTACATGATGATGAAGCGTTGTATATCAGAGGTATGATTGATAGGGGCGAGACTCAGGATTACGACTTGTCTCCCAGCGGGCTAGTCAGGTACAAGAAGCGGATTTATATTCCACCGCAACAAGAATTGAAACTACAAATCCTGGAAGAGGCACATAAGAGTAAGTATACTCTGCATCAGCCACAAAGATGTACCATGACTTGAAGGCTCAATACTATTGGCCGGGAATGAAAAGAGAGGTGACTGAGTTCGTTGCTCGTTGCTTAACATGTCAGAAAGTGAAAGTTGAACATCAGCGACCCTCGGGGCTTTTGACGAATCCTGAGATACCTGAGTGGAAGTGGGAAAGAGTTACCATGGATTTCGTGACAGGATTGCCAAAAGTTAGAAACCATGATGCTATATGGGTGATAGTTGATAGATTCACGAAGACAGCTCACTTCCTACCGATTAGCATTCACTATTCTCCTGATAGACTAGCAGAAATTTACATTCAAGAGATTGTGAGATTGCATGGTATTCCAAAGAACATCATCTCTGATCGCGATCCACGATTCACTTCCAAGTTTTGGAAGGCGGTTCATGAAGCTTTGGGTACCAAGCTCCGATTCAGTACGGCATATCATCCTCAAACTGATGGGCAGACAGAGCGAACGATTCAAACCCTTGAGGATATGCTAAGGGCGTGTGTGCTTGATTATAAAGGTAGCTGGGACAAATTCCTTCCATTAGCAGAGTTCGCCTATAACAATAGTTATCATTCGAGTATTCAAATGTCTCCATACGAGGCACTCTACGGGAGGAAGTGTCAATCACCAATATGCTGGACTGAGTTGTCTGAGAGGGAATTGCTAGGGCCAGATCTTGTTGATCAAACAACGGAGCAAATAAAATTGATCAAGCAGAGATTGCTAGCTGCTCAGAGCCGACAGAAAAGTTATGCAGATAAGAGGTGAAAACCTCTGGAATTTAAAGTCGGTGACCACGTATTTATGAAAGTATCACCTGTTACGGGTATTGGCAGGGCATTGAAAACAAAGAAGCTACAATCAAGATACATTGGTCCGTTTGAGATCTTAGAGAAGATTGGGCCTGTAGCATATCGTATCGCTTTGCCACCGAATCTGAGCAGGCTACATGATGTTTTTCATGTTTCCCAGATGAAAAAGTATCAACCTGATCCAGAACACGTAATAGAGTATGAAGATGTGGAAATGCGCGACGATTTGACTTACGAAGTCACACCTGACCGAATCATCGATCGGCAAGAAAAGCATCTCAGAAACAAGAGCATTCCATTCGTCAAGATTGTTTGGAAAGGGTTATCGCCCAGAGAGGCTACATGGGAAACAGAAGAAAGTATAAAGAAACGTTACCCGGAATTTATGGCTGATCAGGTGTAGCAAATTTCGGGGACGAAATTTATTTAAGTGGGGGAGAACTGTAACACCCCAAATTTTATATTCACCAAATATATTGTAATTATTTGGGAAATTCAATAAAATGGTGAATATTCATGAATTTGGAATTTATGAATTTATAAATGTTCAATTTCATGGGAAATTGGGCAAAAATAATTATGGAATTAATTTGGGTAATTTAAAAAGCCCAATATTAAGGTCCAAAAATAAAGGAATATTAGAGAAAATATTTGGTCCAAAAATAGATGAAAATTGGTGAAAGAAAAATAAGAGAAGAAATTGGATTAGAAAGGTAATGGCAAAATCGTAATTTTGCCAAAATAGCACAAAATAAATTATTTTCCAATTAATTGAAGTTAATTTCAATTAAGTAAGGAAAATAAAGTTTAAAAATATATTTAGAATATTTTGGTCAATTTAATATGAATTTATGGAAAATTTGAGCAAAAAGTGCAATTTTGACCAAAATTGAGACTTTACGTGTATACGTAACCGAAACAAGTTGTGAAGCCAATTGAGACCATAGGGAGGGACCCCTAGGTGTCTCCTACATGTGGCATAAAGAAGAAAATATTGGTTGAACATGATGGCATGGTTACGTGAATGTAGGAAGTTATGTACATAAAATTGGATTTTAGCAATTTTGGAAAATTAAACCAATTATTATAATATTATGAGATATTAGAATATAAGTCATCTTCCTCATTCACTTGCTCATTCACGCACAGCAACATGAAATAGAGAGAGAGAAGGTTGAGAGAGTTTAGAGAGAGAAATAGAAGAAAAATCACAAGGTAAGCCGATTTCTCCGGCGATTTCGCTCCTAACGCGTATAACTCCGATTCTAAACTACTCCTCTTTGTTCTTTAAGGTTTGGAAAGCTCAAATTGGGTGTTTTAAAAGTTAGGGTTTGCTGCCATTTTTGGGAAAAGCTTGTTGGAGCTTGAGGTAACTTCCAAACCTTCGTATATTAACTATTCTGGCTGCTGTGGGCAATTTAATCGGTGAAATTTCGCCGGATTGCCATTGGTTTTTAATTTTGGAAAAGTGTATATCTAAGGGTTATGCTGCCCAATTTTAGTTCAAATGGTTGTTATAACTCAATTAGATTGTTAATAAAGTGGTCAGGAGTAGAAAGGAACGTGTTTACGGAGCCGAAATCGTAAAACCCCGATTTTTCCTGGAAAACACAATTATTTCGGCCAGGGATGTTTGAGGGCCTTAGAGTTGGATTTTCAATGATTTGATGATTCCATTGGATTCAGTGGGCAAAAATAGGTAGGGTTACAGTTGGGCACTTTTTCAGAAAAGGCTGAGAAAGCATAATTACGGAAACGCCCCTAAAACCCTAAAAGTAGGGCTGCCAAGGGCAATTTCGTAATTTGACATTGAATTTGGTAATTTTGAGTCCGGAAATGGATTCCTGGGATGAAAATACGTCAGGATAGCCATAGTCAAAAATTTGGAAAAACGTGCCATCGGGCCGGGTACAGCGGGGCCGGGGTCCCGGGGGCATTTTGGTAAATTTTCACCGTAGGCTATTATAACCACAAGAAACACTATGGAAGTGTCTAAAATGATACTTGGATAGGTTATGACCTATTTCTTGTACATTTGATGTTTTAGGACCGAGTTGGACGCCTATAGTTGACACGTTTTACGAGGCGGACCCTTTGAGACAGGAAAGAGGTTAAGGTAGGGACTACTATCTCTCATATACTATGTGACTATTTGTATGATGCATGTTACTGTATTTTGTGATCTGAACACGTGCTGGAGGCACATTACCTAGCTGTGGTCTAGGACCTAGCTGAGGTACACTGGTTTTACCTAGCTGTAGTCAAGGACTCGGCTGAGGTACATGCAGGGGTTTCAACGAGTTAGTTGGCCTTAAATTTTTGTGTACACATACAGATGATATGAATTTTCATTTTACTTGATACGGTGCATTGCATATTTAATTTTCGCATTTTATATGTTGATCGTATGTTTCTACTGAGATTCCTTGGAATCTTACCCCTTTTTTTCTAAACCAAATGTCTCAGCGGGTGCCAGCGGTTCAAAAGGCAAGGACATAGTTTCGGGAAACTGACGGGCATGTTTCTCGAGACACCGTTGGTGGTTATATTTAGCCTGTACTTGGAATATTTTGGGATATTCTGTATATATTTGTAATTATTAGTGAATTTTGCTCTGTTAATGTCTGTCTGTAAACAAATACTTATTATCAGTATAACTGTACTTTTCTGTTTGCCTATGGAACTTGTTCATTATTGCCCTGCGCATATCAAAATGGAAACGGGTGTTGACAAATTGCTTATTGATTTGTGAGGATTGTAGATTTGATTTTCAACTTGAAATTTTCAAATTTTGCTAAAAGTCTTCAAAACAAAACCTAGGATCTAATCCTAAAATTTTGGTTCTGAGTTTTAGAGTTTTTGTGATACTTATTGCTGGTTTGAATTTTATGACAAGCTTTAACTCTTGGAAGACTCTTGCTAAATCTTGATGGAGTGTTAAGTTGTGGTGCCAACCATATTTTAACAAAGCTAATTCTCATCTAAACTGTTCTATACTCTGCAAGTTGCGGGACAGTTTGAGCATCATTTTCATCTTAATTGAAATTGTTGATTGATAGCTTCAAGCTGATTGAATTCCTAGTCTTGTTATCTCTCTGTTGCAAGTTGTCTATCTGTTACTCTGCTGTGACAAGGAGTTTGGAGTTGAGAATCTGAATTTGTTTGTGTCTTGTGTTAATTAGTTGCTACAGCAATTGGAAAATAGTTTGTCTTTATTTGCTGGAAATGTTTCTGAATTAAATCTGTTATTGGAAATTTGAAATTGTTTGGAACTTGGAAGTATTTGATTTTACAATGTGTATGGATAGGATTAGCATGACTATCATGAGTTTGGATATGGGTTGAAGTTTAGCCACACCCATTGAGTGATTTGGAACTGATTTAGACTCATTAAACATTTTGCATTGAGAAATTGAGTTGGTTAGCTGATGTTTGTCCTGCATCAAGATTGTTTTTGCTGTCAACAGTGGGTAATAAGTTGAATTGCATACATGTTTCACAAATTTCACAATCTGAACCTGGCATTGTGCTGTTTTTGAGCGAAACATTGAGTCTAATGTGTTGAGTGTATGAATATCACATTTTGTTGGTAAAAGTACTTTAAACTGAAATTGCTGCATTTTGTGTGGTGTCATATATCCCACCAGTGTTGGAGAAATTTTGCTGCTGCTGGGATATTTAGGTTACTACTGTCATTGTGGTGAATTGTGATACTATTGTCAATATTTGCTCCTTTACTTGCTTGAAGCTCGTACCACACATCTTGTGCCATTGAGTTTTGGATTGCTAGACTCAGTATCATTGGTTGCTTGGTTGTTAATAACTATAATAAGCATTGCAGTCAAATTTCACCTTTGTTGTCAAGTTCTGGCCTTATTTCAACCCCATATTCACTTAGTTGCTCCTTGATTTTAGGATATTGATTATAGGGACATTATTATCTTCATCTTAGTGGTTGCATACCATCCTTTATTTTATATATTTATTCATATCTTTTGACTTTTTTTACTCATTATTTTCTTTGATAGGATCATTACATGAGGATCAAGGCATCTAGAAGTTCTAATACATATTCTCCAAGTGATGTGCAATTAAATCAGCTAGATGAAGAAGAAATGAACCTATATTTAGAGGCTGCAGGTGGTAAGAACAAGAAGGGTCGTATATTTTGCTTAGGATCTGAGGCCAAAAATGTTGATTCCTCAACTTATTCTTATGGGTCTTCTCCTCCTTCCATCAACACAACGCTCCAACCTGATATTGAAAATGTTGTCACAGAGCTTAGACAGGAGAATCACAATCTTAAGCAACAGAATCAAATTATCTTAACAAGGTTGGAAGCACTTGAGCAAAAATTTTTTGGAGCTGTCAACAATTCAAACTTTGAAGCTCATAATGCTGATGATAGCCCACCATAAGATAGTTGTCACTAGGTTGTTTGACTACATTAAATATTTGTGTGCTTTGTTTATTTGATACATTATATACATTTTCACACTTTTGTCGCTTTGTAGTTTGCCAACTTGCTATCATTTTAGAATTTGGTTTGAACTTTATTTTATTTGAAATCAATTTAATTCCACTTTCATTTCTTTAACCATTATAAGTCAACGGTTCAATTCAAAATAACAAAAAAAAATTATTGGCCAAAAATTAAAAAAGAAATCTGAAAATTTATTCACAAAATTAAATTAAATTTTTTTAAAACATTTCACTTTACGATGGATTAGTGACGGAATTCCGTCGCTAATTTTGACAATTTCGTCACTAACTGATGCACATTAGCGACGGAAATTCCATCTCTAATCCGTGTCAAAGATTAGAGACGGAAATTCTGTCTCTAATCCTTGTCAAATATTAGCGACTGAAATTTCATCTCTAATCCATGGCAAATATTAGCGACGAAATTTCTGTCGCTAATCCGTGTCAAATATTAGTAATGGAATTTCCGTACCGTGGCAAATATTAGCGATGGAATTTCCGTCGCTAATCCGTGTCAAATATTAGCGACGAAAATTTCGTCCCTAATCCGCCTCAAAAAAATAGCAACGGAATTTTAAATTAGCGACGAAATTTCTGTTTCTGATTAGAGACGGAATTTCCGTCGCTAATCCATCTCTAAATTAAAATTTCTTCGCTAATAGAATTAGTAACGCCCTTTTTAGGGATGGAATTTTTTCCGTAGCTAACAGATTAACGACAGAAATTCTGTCCCTAATATTATTAGCGACAGAATTTCCGTCGCAAAATTCCGTCTCTAATACCCTTTTTTTTTTTGTAGTGCTTATGCTAAAAGTCATGGTATTATTATCTGGAAAATCCCATATAAAGACTAAATATTGTATAAAAAAAGGATATTGTGAATAATTAATATTTGGAAAGAAGTCGGAGAATAAACGGTGCTTCGTCCTATAGTACTTTCTAAGGAATTAATTGATAAAGCAAATAATAATGTTATGTTTTCAATTTTGCTGTTTTAATAATTAAGGGAAATGGAGGTAATTTAAGTCAAATTTTAAATCCTTAATTATAACACATAACTTGATATATAATTTGTTAAGTTCAATTATCTAAATTAGAATTTAGATAATTCAATAGTCTTTATATGAGATTTTCCCATTATTTTATTATTTCTGATTATATATAGATGTGGGAAGCCAACATGATCCTATAAGGTCGGTCCTTGATAGGTTGGGGTTTTAAGTGTCAGGTCTGACTAGCAAGTTCTTGACCCTTTTAAAATTTTCAATATTTTTTTTTACTTATTTTCAAATAGACAAAAATGGAAGAAAAGATCTCATAAATTTTTTTATTCAAATAATAAATAATAGCAAACTAAAGTAGCAAACTAAATAAAATCAAACTATTATATTGAACCCTACTAGAAAAATGAGTCATAATTGCATGAGTATCTTAATATTTTTGCATCATCATATAATTTATAAAGGATTAAAATAATTTCAAATAAACAATAGCTAAAGAAAAATTGAACAAATGTAATTATCAAAATGATTAAGATATACTTCAAATAAAAAAAAAAGTATTATAGGGCTTCATTGGGCTAGTTCTTAGGCCTACCAACCCTTTACGAGGTCAAGTTTCAAAGGGTCGAGCCTAAAGACCCACCTACCTTAAAATCGTTTTTTAGAAATTTCTGGAACAATTTGAAAAATAAGTTTAGATGAGTTGGATTCTAAGGGCTCATCAGTGTTAGAGTATGCCTCCAAATTCAAAGAGTGCTCATAAAGACACTTATTAAACCCATCAATAAGATTCTCACATATGTGGGATTTAAACCTCTAACCTTATGGTTATGAGCTATCTCTTAATTTCACCAACTAAATCAAACTTTATTGGCTCTAGCCCTTGATTTTAATGGTCTTAAACGAGTTGGTTTGACGAAATTGGCCCGCTTATTCAAGTTTAGAAGTTAAAAGTTATAGCAAAGAGTGGGGCCGCATAGTAGCATGACGGTGGTGAGGACTGAGGGCGATGGGATAACACCACCAATTCTACAAAACGAATATATGTATTGGACGGATGTGAAATTTATCCAATTAGTATATTTTTATGCATCAACGAATATTTATCCATCTTTTCATTTGATTGTGACTCTCACTTTTTTTATATTTTAAACATATATATTTTTATTCTTCTACCACGTAAAAAATTCACTTAACTTGTCCAACTTTGATTCACGACTAACTAATGTCTCTACATATATGGTAAATTCGTTTCAAATTGTATAATTCTTTAATCATAATATCTCAGTATGTGGCAAAAAATTATAATATATTAGTATATTTATATGCTCAAAAAAATGTAAATTGATTCAGGTAAAAAAAAGTTTAAATTAATTTCATTTTTCATTCCCAGCGTATCATTTAGATTAGGCTAAAGTATATATTTGATCCTTTATGTTTGTTTCAGGTATCATTTTGGTCCCTTAAGTTTGTAAAGTGCACGTTTGGTCACTTAATACTAACACCGTTAGTTTGACTTAACGAAAAATACTGATTCAGAAATTTTAAACGATGATTGTACAATTAAACGCTCATCGCCAAGATTGCTCATCAGATGTGAAGAAAGTTGCTAATAATTCCTGATTTTGATAAATTTCTAATTATGATAATTCCTTTTTCTTCTATGGATGAAGACATCGATGGATGGGAAGAGATGATGCACATCTATGGGATAACAGTTGGGGAAGATAGGGTGATCTTTGACGAAGCTAAGGCTTGAGATTATTGTCAGATTTTTTTTCCCATTGTGCCAAATCTTTGAAATTGTTTGTTGGGTGTGTAGGAAATGCTATAATTATTACTGTTGGTGATACTTTTTTTTGGTTGAATCTTTTTTTCCATTGGGTATTTGATAATTTCACAATCATAGCTTTAAATTGCTGAGTCAGTATTTTCCGTTAAGCCAGACTAACGGTGTTAACATTAAGGGACCAAACGTGCACTTTACAAATTTAAGGGACTAAAATGATACCTAAAACAAACATAAAAGACTAAATATATACTTTTTCCTTTAGATTAATACTACTAACAGTTCTCTCAAAACCAGAATAGAATGCAACAACTAGCAAGAGCAAATAATAAATCTCATACTACTCTTAATTAATTATATATTCTAAACTTTTACTGATTACAAACTAAGTGAACATTTCTCTCATTTGTCTATTATGAAAAGTTCACAAAGGATTCAATATTAAGAAAGTGTTAGAGAGCTTTGAAATAAAAACGAAAGAGAGAATTATATATTAAAAGTGCTCTATAGATATATATATTATCAGAGATTGATGATGATTATATTAGTACACTTACATATAAAAAAGCCGCACGTAGATTAAAAAGGACAAAAAAAAAGAAAAAAAAAAGAAAAGAAGAAGAAGCAGGTTTGTGATGTAATAAGGCAGTGTGTGGGAGTAGTAGTAGTAATAATGATGATGAAGATTAAAGCCAAAGAGCTCCAGCATCTTTGAGCATTCTCTTGAGGGTGCCATTGAGGTGAAGGGTCATGACAGTGTTGGCGGAGCCGACAAACCTGCCTCCGACGAACACGGCTGGCACGGCCGGGTTGCATCCTAGCCTCACGAGGGCCCACTCCATCTCCTTGCCCCTCGAATCCTCATCCAGCTCGTAAATCGCCGGTCCAACTCCTTGCTCATAGAACAACCTCTTGATTGCATGGCACATCCCACATGAGCTCTTGCTGAATATCACCACCGCCTTTTGTGACACCAGCTTTGCCACTCGGTCCATCACGGTCAGAACCGATCACCAAAGGGCTAGCTAGCGAGCAGTAGTGAAGGATATATGATGTGTGTGTGTGTTTTGTTTTTGTTGTTGTTGTTGTTGTTAGGGTTTGGGTTGTGATGTCATATGGGAGAATGAAGAGGGAGGGATTGGGTATTTATATATGGGGATGATGGGAAAAAGGACGATGTGATGAGAATTTTGATTTAATAAATTAAAAGAGGAAATGGGGATTGAAAAAGAAGGCTTCTTTTTTAGGGTTTGATGCTCTCAAGATGAATATGGGCTTGATGTGTTAGGTCCTAAACTCAACTAGCATTACGAATCTATCATTGCAGATATATTCATGCGAAACACTGCCTAAGAATTATATTTAAGAAGCACTTTATATGTGGAGTCGTTTGCGTGTGTGTGTTTTTGGTAAATATCGATCACAATTCAATGTATCCATTAGCATTTATTTGCACTTGTTATCTAACTGAGTTAAACTGTGGGTCTGTTTGAGTTAGTATTTAAGAAGCATATTCACTTGAGTCGAGACAAAATTTCTCTCACAAACTTACCTCATATACTGTAAATCATATTGGAAAAGTAGCTTATACCGCTAATCCAAATAGATACTATAGAATTTGTGATTGATCTCCTTATAAATGAGGTTTTAAGTGTTTTTTTGGCTGGAAAAATAATGTTTTAAGCGAGAGTTATTATGTGAATATATGTGGAAAATAATCATATATCTTAGAAGAGATTTTTCACAATCAATTTTTTTATAGGTATAGATTTACAACTATTTAATTAAGACAATTTTGTTCAGGCACTAAATATACTATTCAAACTTTCGTTAGTTACTGTGAGAGGCTAAGCCTTCTATTAGACTAAACCTTGCTGATTTTTCACAATTTATTTTGATCGAAATTAGATTAAAATTAGTCGATGGTACGAAATGGAAAAAAAAGAAGAAGTAAGGAATGAGATGCAATTCATGTGGACGAAGATGACCTTGCAGATTACATATATTTACATGCGTGAGCGTGAGCAAGAGTGTGGGCAGAGAATGTCAACTTAGGATAAGGGCGTGTACTGCCGAATAATCAAAGCTTAAATGACCTTCCAAACAGTACTTTAATTTCCAACTTGTTCTTTGCCTATATATAATATTCTATCGGTCCTAAATGTAGGAGTTTTCTTATCGTAAATATAATATCTTAGTTCATTTTATTACCCAAAATTATAATTATTTTCCCAAATTATCTCAAGGAGGACTTTCTATGCATGGGGTAATTTTCAATACAAAGTATTAAAGAGGGGTTTTTTTTTTGTTTTATGAAATCAACACTTATCTTTTATGAATAACTACTTAACTAATTTTTCTAATCTCTTACAAATTAGTTATCTAGTTCCTCTATTTAGAATAAGAGGAAGTATATAATTTAACTATCAAAACTCACTTAGCTTGAATTATTTAATACTTCTAACTTACCATTTAGGTAAATAAACTTCAAATGAAAAGTTACAAGTGTGGTAAAGGTTTGAGAATCCATAACGCATTTCATAATGTGTGTGTGTGTTGTGGCCGTACACGGTGAAGTATGTATTTTGGTCACTGAACATCAGCATAAATGTTCTTTCATCTCTTGCATATGCATCTCGTTTAAATACTAAATTTTTTGATTTGTATTTTAATATAAATCTTTATCTTTTTTCTGTTTATAAGAACTTTTTTTTAAAAAATTTTTTGTCAGTTTATTTTAAAATAAATATGATGTAGATAATGTAAATGAGAATAAATACCCGTTTGATTATTGCGTTGAATTAGTTGCAATACGCATGGAGGAATTAAGAGGGGAAAAGAAGAATGAGATATAGTTGGTGGGACCAACCAACAAGAAGTGTATGTTGATCCACAGTAGATGCAACTAAAACTTTGAGATAAATTAAAGTTTCATGATTTAATATATCAGAGAAAAAGTTAAACACTAATTAGTAGTATTTGATTAAAGCATTATAGTTAATAATACTGCGATGTTAATGTTCCATTTGCATGGTACACTGAAATTTGCATAAAACACTTGGTTATTCTTTAATTTACATACACTCACTGAAACAAAAACAAGCATGATTTCATTAGGTGGGGTTGGTTGTATGAATCACACGACGACATTATACTTTATTAACAACTATTTCCTGCTCAAATGGAACATACCCCTTATAAAACTCCATACCGCTTGATCTATCATCCTCGCCAACACATCCAATAACCTTTTTCATGCTTCGAAACCATCTCAAATGATTTTCTACTATTTTCTCTTCTATAGATGTCACTCCAACTCTTCTTCATATATTTTTTTGATGCAAAAAAGTTTAGATAAGTTGGTCCTGGGGGTTTATTAGGGTCAGGCCATGCCTCTTGGGTTCAAAAAGCGCTTGTAGAGGTACTTACATATCGCTCACCAACAAAATCCTCACATCAGTGACTCTTCCTCATATTTATTATTACAAATACTATCTTTTCTTCTATAATCACATATCCAAATCAACATCTTCGTCTCACTAAAATAACAAGCAAACAAAAAGTAAATGGATTTCAGGCTTCCATAACACACGCCAATTCATTTGAGGTTAGATATAAATGACCAAACAATTAGCATCACCATGATGTAAGTACTGCTAAAATATGAAAATCTCAAAATTATCGCTGAAAATTACTTATCCGATAAAATTTTTAGGAACTATTCTGAAATTAAGTTTTTTTTAAACGACCTAATTATTCTTAGTAAAATCAGTTTGTCATTACCTTGTATTAATTGTTGTCATTTAATAAATCAAAGTTGCTACTTGCAACACTATTGCCGTAATTGATATTCGGCTACAAATTTCACTGAAACTTTGTGTCAATATTTTAGTTGTCGTCATCGTTATTTTATAAGTTAAAGTGGTTACTTGCTAAATTGTTGTTGTCATTATTTATATTTTTTAAAATTGATGAGGACATTTAGGTAATTTTACTATAAAATTCAATTCCAATCTAGACCTAAAGACTTCACACCGTGATTAGGCTATTTCAGGGTTCTGAATTAGGATTTATGGATTTAGGAAGATTTTTTGTGTTTTTTCCCCTAACAAGTTCTCTTGCATAAAGTGTTGGTCATATATCACAAATATTACGCATATATAACAAAGCTTTGAATAATTAATAATAGCTTTGCTTAAGGGGGAACCACTAAGATTTTCCCCCCCTTAAAAAAGGACTTGAGAATTGATAATTGTGTTGAACATGTTAGAGATTTAAAGGTATATATCTGTGTGTGTGAGATATTGAAGATGATGGGAAAGGCGTGTGATATTTACATGCCTACGTATGAGTGAGATATATATCTACAGAGAGGGAGGGAGGGAGAGAGAGGGAGGGAGGGAGGGAGGGAGGGAGGGAGGGAGGGAGGGAGGGAGACGTACTTGGAGAATTTCAACGTTAGGATAAGGGCACAATGTATTATTCGAACATAATGCAGAATAAGCATTATGCAATTCATTATATTCATTCACTTTATACTTATTTTTATTATTTTCAACTTCTCAAGTTCCAACCATATCATTTTATGTATTACACTTACGTCAAGCAAAGAATACTTTACCTCATTGTTTCATCAACATATACTATTAATCATTAATCTTATTATATATGTGCGTGTCTTTATTATATGCCTCTATGTTATATGTCGAAAATTTTAAAGTTTATATATAATAGTTAGTGAAATACAAGTCGGTTTTGGATTATTTTTTGACACTAGCATTGTCTATTTATAACAATATATTTCGTATATTTTCTATATGCAAAAAATATATAATAAAATGGAAATTCTTTATATGAGACTCACACACACACAGTTTAATTGAAAGATGTCGTCAGAACACAGTATATATACTATATAAATAGCCAATGGTTTGATCAATAGAAAGTTTGGGCATATATAGTGAATTTCATTCTATTTTTGACCCAAAATCTTAATACATTGAATTCCTGGAAAAAAAAATATACATTGAATTCATGAGTCTTTTTGTTGTTGTGATAATGAGATCATTAATCTACAAGTCATTATAGTTTTAACCAATTTTTCAGTAGGTCCTTGTAGTTTTTTCATTTTCATCATATTCTTATGTTTTCATTTGTTTTTAATCAAGTTCTTGTAGCTTTTTTCTTTTCATCATGTCCTTCGAGTTTCATCTAAATTTTAATTAAGTCCTTATAGTTTTTATTTTGTATTCTATAAATTTTTGTAATATTCTTCTATAAATATAAATTATAATATTAGTAAATATATATATTTTTAATATTATTGTATAAATAATAATATTCTATAAATAGTAAGTTATTTTAATAATTTTTTTGATTAAAATATTTTAATAATTTTATTTTAACATTCTTTCAAATTTTTTCACTAAACACTTATTTATAAAATTTATTTAAAAATTTTAATTTTTACTTATTTTTATAATTATAAAGTATGAATTATAATAATAAAATTTTATAAAGATATCATTATAATGAATTTTTATAATTATATTTATTGATTATTTTTTCTAATTACATAATTATTCATTTAAATTTAACATTAATATTCATACTTTAATTTTATTTTTATATTTGATTTTAAATCAAATTGATAAATAAAAAACTACAAGGCCGTGATTAAAAATCATGTGAAACTATAAAGATCTAATAAAAAGGAAAGAAAAACCTTAGGGACCTAATTAAAAATAAGTGAAAATATAGGAACCCAATTAAAGAAACTACAGGGATCCAATTAAACATTGGTTGAAACTATAAGGACTTACAGATTAATTATCCCTTGTGATAATATACCTCTTTTATATTTGTTGAATTCAATTTAATATGGAATTATATTGATAAAAAGGTTGAATATCAAATTTCTTTTCAAGAGAGAAATGAAGGCAATATAAGTAAGTCCTCTATAATGGCCCGATTAACCATATAAGATAGCAGAGAAACAAGAGAAATACACACACAAAAGGAGGTGATGGTGGCTCAATGCACGAGACTCATATCAAGTGGGTCAGATTTGGGGAGGGTTGGATGCACATAGCCCTACCCCCATAAACGGAAAGGCTATTTCTAGACAGAGAAGGAGGTGAGACTTAAAGTAAAAAACAAAGTTACACTACAATTTGATTTCTAATAGAAGAGCTAATTAAAGGGTTGGAATTCATCCAAAATAATGCGCGCGTGCGCGCACATCTCAATATGTAAATCCTTTCCTTAAAACAATAATTAATTAAGGGTTCGATCAAATCATTTACTAAAACATTATCATGTACACAGTTGAGCTTTAGACTTTACAAGGCCCAAAATAACTATTCATTACCATATCAAACTCTTTAACTGAATAATACTTCATCGTATATCAAAATATCCATATCAGACCAATTGTGGATCCACAAGTTTAAAACAAGTCATAAGGCCTTTAGGCCACCCAAAATCATCAAGAGTAATCCAATCATAGACAAATCAAAAGTATATAGTTAATGCATCAAATATCCAAAATAAATAAGAGTATGCATGATAAGCCCTAACGTGGCAATATACAATAATTCAACATATACCAAAAAGATGGAAGCACTACAATTAGCAGAAGTAGCTTAAGCTTCCAAAGTCTTCCTTGATGGACCCACACGAGAACTATCACCTGAAAAAAAATGTTAAATCAACGGGGTAAGACAAAAGCCTCAACAACGAACAATCAATATCATCAGACATACGAGTAAGTGCTTGTGAGGTGTCAAGAAGGATAGTTATAGAAACATAGCACTATTAAAAATGTCACATGGCTACAAGTGTTTATATATATCAATTCACAATATCATAATCTCATTCTCATATTTATCACATGAGTGCACAAAAATCAATACACAAGAATTTGTTCTCTATCCACCCTTATTTCCTCTTTGCCTTATTTTCTCTGACTAAACCCATGTGCTAGTAGTACTCACCCATGTGACTTGTAGTTTAACTCAAAAAGTTCACTAATCAAGTGATATGGATCGGCCAAAATTCACAGAGCACAAGACCAGACCATAGGTTCCCCCTCTAATACATTAGTGGAGTGTCAAGGCCCTATTAGACACAAATGGGCCAAAGGACTAACCAATGTAAACCTGGAAGCCCACCCCCTTATTTCCTCTTTGAAAAAACCTCCCATCAAATCCATATCCACCATCTCCTCTCATATCAATACTCAAGAGATATAATCACATTGGATTATCACATGTCATTATCAATTCACAAGTTATCAAGAGAATCTTTTCAATCATATAAATCAACACTAATTTATGTAATATAATATCACTAGTCATTTCTCAATGAAAATAACTCCCATAAGACAATTTCATAAACAACATAGTTTCATAGTCCACATCACATACCAATAGCAAAATTCACAATTCTATATAGTTAAAAATCACTCACAAACTGTAATACCTTACATTTCTACCCCTTTATTACATACACGGAAGCATTGACTTATATTCTCTCAGGGATTATTACTCATTTTTGGCTGTTTAGTGATTAATCTTACCAAGTATCAGAGTTCATTCTTATTCTTAGTTACAATGATCTCGACTACTGATTAAATTCTAATTCGCATATTCATTCTATTATTCATACTATTCATATAAATATCCAGGTCATGCAATTAATTTACACACAGTAAATTAATACACATTCTTCTTCAATTCTTCGTCATTCTTCCTTCTGGTTCATCTTCAAGCATTCTTCTCTTTCCTGTTTATGTACCAATATGGTTGGTGGGGGAGGGTGAAATTTGAGAGAATCTCAGTAGCAAACATTATAGACAATGCATATAAGATGAATGCTAGTGCATGATATGCTTGCCTTACAGAGGCTCATGTTTACATGATGATATTCTGCATGTTCAATTTTTCGTGCAACATACTTATGGCCATAGCAAAAATAGAAACATAGCTTCATTCATTCATACATACTTCACATAATCAAGCAAAGTAATTCATCAAATCAATACACGGCATAAACATCACATACATGTAAGTAAGTTTACTACCTGGTCCTTTCTCTTGAATGATATCCAACCGTTTCTATGAGCTCGAACAGGTTTTAAGCTCCGAACAGCTATTAGGTCCTATAATTAGAATTTATGGACGATAAATTATTATTTCATCCAATTCTTCTATAATTCAAAAACTCAAGTTGGTTATCATTAGGGTCATTTAATCAAGTCAACTAAGGAGCTAAAGTGGTCAACTAACCTAAAAGACCAATTTTCTAACCTTAGAGTTCATAGTTATTACTATGTGCCATTACCTTTGACTTTTCTCACACTTAGACCAAATCTGCCAAAATTTTCTCCAAACTTTGAAAAATCATATCTTTATGTACAAATGTCTAATTGCAGTGATTCAAAAGGTTGTGACCCTTATTAAGGCTATTTTCAAGAAAATATATCACCCACAGCCAATTGGACACACAACATTCCCATATTTGTCATTTATGGCACACTGCCAGAATTCATTCTAGTTTTCATGACTTAACTTCAAAAATTCAGAACTCCCAGTGTACAAGTCCAAATGACATGATTGACTTATCAAATTAAAGCTTGATATGTCTACTTTCATTCTGAAAAATTTCTCATTCATTGAACATCATTTGGCTATCCAAAAACACAACAAAAACAGGGTACCTCACAGGAACCCTATTCTGGTAGAAAATCCAGTTTTACATTTTGAATTCCAATGACCTAGAATTCACAACCCGGGGCTATTCCCACAAAATTTTTCTTGTAGAACACAATGGTAACATCAAAATAAACAAATTCCACTCTTTCCCCACATTTTGTTTTGGCAAAAAATCAACAAAAATTTCAAAAATTACCAAACTCCCAATTTAGGCATCAAACTTGTGTCATATGGCTTCTAGTCAACATAAAACACCAAGAACACAACCAAATCACCATGACTTCTCCAAACCCTTGTTTGCCCAAAATCAAGGCAGGTTCACACAAGAAAAAAAATACTCATTCAACCATTACAACCAACAGCTCAAATTGGAGCCAATACTCACCTCTTGCTCCTCCTTGGCTCCTTTCTTTGATTCTACAACTTTTGTTCTTGGATGATGGCTCAAAACACCTCCTCTTGAAATTCTTAAACCATAGAAATGAAGCTCTCATCAAGAGGAACAATGTTTATGAATAGTGTTTTGGCCATAGATGAGCTTAAGGAGGTGAAAAATCAAGATCAAGCGCTCACCTACAACCTTGCTTCTTCTTTCTTCATATGGCAACTCCCAAACCGACTTGAAGAGACCAAAAGTGGCTGCCCAAAAAGGTGTCCCAAGTTATTCAATATTCAGCTCTCTTCCCTCTTCTTTTGACCCAAATATATGCCCCAAAAAGGTAACAATTTGTTGGCCAAGCCTTCTTGTATTTCACTTGTTTTTTGGTCAAAATTTCCAACTTGAAGTTTTGACTTTTCCAATGGATTCAAGATGGCTTCAATTGAATTCTCTCTCTTCCTTTCCTTGTGTTTAGGCATCTTTTCATATAGCAAGAAAAGGAAAAATTAATTGAATCTTAAGTCCAAATTATGTTTTCAGTCATTTCTGACTTTAGGCAAAAAAAACTAGGCAATTACATCTAGCTAATCGAAACTAAAGTTATAGCAAAATTTTCAGGGGTAATTTTGTCATTAATCTCACTATCTATTATGTATATGTAGCCCTTAAGTACATTTTGGATATTGCACTACTTCCCTTTTCCTTTGGGTCTGAGTTAGGTTTCATGTCATTCGAACACATCCAAAAGGAATCAGGTATTTTTTTCTGGCTAATTCTTACTAAAATTCATATTTTGGTCTGAGTGCAATTTCTAGAGCCATACTGTTTTTATGTATTCCTGGGACACTTGTTAAACCAAAGGCTTAGTAGTCTACTTGATTCATGTTTATTCTCAAGCCTCTAGTGTAATATCCCAAAATGCATCCAAGGGCCACATGCATAGAATATATAGTGGTATTAAGGACAAAATTGCCCTAGAAATTTTGTTATGACTTTAGCTCCGATTAGCTTGAGATACTATTTAGTCTTTTCCCCTAAAGTCAAAAATGGCTAAAGGACTAATTTGAACATGAGAAGAAGGGGAAAATGGCTTATGGAAGAGAATATGAGGAGAATATTTATTTTGCCATAATATGAGACATATGGAAGCATTTTTGGCCAAACACAAAAAGGGGAAGTCAACAAAGTCAAATTAACATATGCTAATTTAACATTAAACTATATTATTCAAGGAGATATTATAAGAGATCATTTTTCCTCTTCAAAGAGCCATATTTTAGTGCAATACATGAAAAAAATAAGAGGAAATAATACTTGGTTCAAAATGAAAGCAAGAGGAGACAGTTTAACTAAGTTATAAAAGGATGATGACTTGGTCAACAATTGCAACTAAAGCAATATTATTTGACGAGCCAATTTGTGATACTTCAACAAGATATTTCCTCTTCCAAAAAGGAATACAATTGCATGACACAAGGGAAAAGAAAAGGAAGATGACCAAGGTCAACTCTCTCAAGCTAAAAGCAATATAAGAGGAGGTGAAATATGATAAAGTAAGAAACTCTTTTTGCTCCTTCAAAAGCTAATATTTTGGTCAACAATTGTAGGCCAAACAAAAGATGATGTCTTAAATTAAAGAGGGCCATATTTTCGTATGATATGCAAGAGAAAAAGAAAAGAGGATGATATTAAGCAATTGGCACATGTTGATATAATAAAACACTATATATTAAAGGAGGTGGATGATTATATTTATTAAAGTTTTTTATCTCTTCCTTTGTCCAACTTTTCGGTCAGCTCTTAAAAGATAAGGGAAGAGAAATATGATCATTTAATCACTCTCTCTCTCTCTCACTCTCCAAGTCGGTTTGCTGCAGCTACAACAGAAAAGAAAGAAGAGCAAGGTGAAGGGGTGAGACATTCTAGCTTGATTTTCACCTCCTTAACCTTATCTACGGCTCAAGTTTCCTTCATAAACATTGTTCCTCTTGATAAGAGCTTTATTTCTATTGTTTTAGAATTTCAAGAGGAGGTGTTTTGAGCCATCATCCAAGAACAAAAGCTGAAAAACCAAAGAAAGGAGCTAAGGAGAAGCAAGAGGTGAGTATTAGCTTCAATTTGAGCTATTGGTTGTGTAGGTTGAATGAGTATTTTGACATATATAACTCTACCCTGATTTTGTCCAAGTTAGGGTTTGGAGAAGTTAGGTGTTTTGGTTATGTATTTGGTGTTTTATGATGATTAGAAAGTATATGACACAAGTTTGATGCTCAATTTGGGAGTTTGGTAATTTTTAGAATTTTGTTGATATTTTTGCCAAAATAGGATGTGGGAAATAAGTGAGAATTTGTTCATTTTGATGTTACCATTGTGTTCTACATGAAAATTTGTGTGAGTATAGCCCTGAGTTGTGAATTTTGGGTCATTGAAACTCAAAATGCAAAATTGGATTTTCTGCTGAACAGGATTCCAACGAGGTATCCTGATTGTGTGGTATTTTTGGATAACCAAATGATCTCTAAAAATTCTAAAACTTTCTAGTTAAATAGTAGACATATCAAGCTTTAATTTGATAGGTCATTTGAGTCATTTCAATTTGTACACTGGGAGTTATGAATTTTTGAAGTTAGGTCATGAAAAATGGGTTGAATTCTAACAGTGTGCAATAAGTACAAATTATGGGAATGCTATGTATCCAACTATGTAATATCCTAAAAAGTGATGAAGGGCTAATGACTTCAAAAGTGGATGTGATTATCAATAAATAAACACTTTTGGAGAATACGATGTGAATTGTGATTTGAATGTGTTATGAGCAGTGCCTAAGCCCTGCATTTAAGTTTAATTATGGATTAATATCTAAATTGAACTAAGATAAAGGGAGGGCGTATGGTTGAGGTAAATAAATGATATAAATGGTGGTGCTTTAAGTGGAATTTCCACAATCAGGGGCAAAATGGGAAAAAGGAAAGATATCGACCAATTGGTCAGTTACTGAAGAGGAAACTCATTGGTAATTTGAAGATCAATGGTTGAGATTCATTGCCAAGAGGGTGGAATCATGTGTATATGAACTCATGTGTGTCCATAAAAGAGGCTTAGGATTTACAAGTGTCAAAAGGTGAGCCATGGGATCAAAGTCAAATTTTCAACTTTTTCCATTTCTCCTCTCTCCTTCCAAGTCGGCTAATTGGGCATGGGGGCTAGGAAAAATCTGTTTCGTTATCATCATCTCATTATCTCTCTTCATTCTCCATTTTCGTTCAAAGTAAGGAGGAAAGAGAAAGAAGGAAGCTCAAGTTTGGGTGAGAATTTGTCTTTGAATGCTCAATTCATCTTCTTTAATGTTGTTCATGGTGACGAGAGCTTCATTGCCATGGTTTTAGATTTTTGAAAGATGGTGTTAGAGTGCTTGAGGAAATTTGGAAGTTGAGGAATGAAGAACTTGACCTTGGAAGGAGGAAGAGGTGAGTATAAGTTGCATTTTGGCATATTTATTGTGATTGTTAGTTAAGTTTTGAGATTTGTGAATTTTGCCCCGATTATAGTATGATTCTAAAATGGATGAAGTGGATAGTGTATTGTGGTGGAATTTAGTGTTATATTATGTCTTTGTGCCATTAGAGTTAGTTTGGAATTGGGATATATAGTTTGACAAATTAGTGGTTTGGGATGTATTTTAGTTCAAAAACTGAATAAGTGGGGATGTGATGAGAATTTGGTTGTTTTAGTTATTCCAATAGGTTCCTTGTGAAAATTTGATGGGGATAGGATTGTTTGTGGATTTTGGCAGCTATTGGACACATTGGTTGGAAATTTGAAAAATTTTGTCATCTACTGCGTTTTGGCTTTTGATAAGCCTCACTCAAGTGTATAAGGGTATCACTCGAGTGCAGCATCATATTTTCTCTTTTCCTTCAGTTTCAGTTGCACTCCTAAGCAAGGAAAGCAGAAGTACGTGTTCTCACTTACGAGTGATCTAGGTTCTCACCCGAGTGCATATGGTCTCACTCGAGTATCTATGCATTTGGCACTATGAACTTGTGTCTCGGGTTAGTACTCGCAGTCAATTTTTCAAGAGTGTGTCTTGGCACTCGCAAGTATAGTGCCATCACTAGAGTACCAAAGCTAGTGCTCAAGTGCACTTTTCACTTCAGGATTTTCGTTGCTTTCGGGTAGTCACTTTCTGTGCTTCACTTGGTAGGGCTCGGGTGAGTATGATGCTACGACTCGAGTATTGTGTTTAGGACTTGAGTATAGTGATCATTTTTCTGTTATGTTGTTGCTCTCGTTCAAGCACTCGCACGAGTGAGCCATCCTTACTCGAGCGTAAGTCATCTCATCACTCGAGTGCATCATCCATCACTCGAGTGCATCAATTAAAATCAGTAATTTCACTTTCGAAGATGGTCTTTGGGCAAGTTTTTCCCAACCTATTAGGCATGTGTCTAGGTTTCTTGTAGCCACCTAAAGAGTTCAAATGATAAACAACTTTAAATGTTATGAAAGTAAGAATTTAGAATAGAGATTAATCCGTCGTCCTTGATTCTGGTGTATAGGATTTGATATTTACCCTACTCGTGAGCAATCTGTGCCGGAGCACACTCAAAAAGAACAAGGTAGTGACACTTTCCCTTGTGCTATATGTATTGCATTATATGTTTGATCTATCATTGTTTGTGAACCCTTCACCTACGGCCCATTGGTGATTCCAGTGGGAGGACCGTACCTTCGAGGCGGTGGAGATACGGGGGATGTGACTATGTGGAATCCGTAAGGCTGTATGTACAAGTCGAAAGGCTATTTGTGAATCCTTCACTTGCAGCCTATCGGTGGTTCCGATGGGAGGACCGTGCCTTCAGGGCGGTGGAGATACGGGGGATATGACTATGTGATTATGTGTATATGTGATAGCTTGTATACTGTGTTTCGTGCTACTACGCTGCTTGATGATGTCATTGCATTCTTTATGATTATGTATGGTATGAGGGATTTGTTAATACTGGAATTCTTTTGAATCTCATTCTTACCATTGACTAACCTTCAAACAGGGCAAGTGGCTCAAAGGGATAAGAGACGACCAAGCCCCAAGGGTGGCTAGAACTTCTGTAGGGTCATTTGATTTTAAGATGTTGGTTATCGAATTTTGATTAAGGATCAATGTATATCCTGTAAATATTGTTTTGGATACAGTTGTGTAATCCCCTAAATTGTAGTTTATAAACCCTTAGTATATATATAAAACCCGGGGTTGGTAGGAATTTTGGCTATACACTCTGATATGTATAAATGTGATTTAACTACACAGGGTAGTTATATTTGAAATGTGAATAGGAGACTAGGCTAAATCGATTTTGAAAAAAATTGTAAAACCATGTCTCAAGGATAGGATTAAAAACAAAATTTTATCATCAGTTGGTCTCTAATTCATCTTAATTACGTATTTTTGAATCATAATTAATATTTATAAAGCAAGGGGTTACAAATTTGACATGGATGATGTTTTTCCTTGAAAATAGACTAAATAAGGGTCACATAGCCTTTAGAATCACCCCATTTCGATTTTTATAGATTTAGTTATGATTTTTCAAAGTTGATGAAAAATTCTAGCAGATTTGGTCACTTATGAGAAAATTGAAGATGTAATGGCATAATGTAATATTGTTGAACTCTGAGGTTAGAAATTGATCTTTTAGGTTAATTGACCACTTTAACTTTTTAGTTGACTTGATTAAATGTCCCTAATGATAACCAACTTAAGCGTTTGAATTAAAGAAGAATTGGATTAAGTAATAACATATCGCTCGTAATTCTAATTATAGGATTTGACATTTACCTTGCACGTGATAAACCGGTGCTAGTGCACTAGCGGAAAGAACAAGGTAGTGACCCTCTCTTTTGTATTGTGTATGATGTGTTGTATGCAAGTCTTATCATTGAAACATGCTGTGGTGGAACATGAAACATGCTGTTGTGAACATGTCGTTGTAAAACATGATGTTATGAAATATGTCGTTGAGAAACATGCCATGGTGCAACATGCCATTATGAAATATATTGTTGTGAAACATGCCGTTACAAATACAACGAAAGCTGTCGCAAAAATGCCATTGATGTGTTGTTGTTTGTGATTTGCTTACATGCTTTGTGATTGTACATGTTATAAGTGAACTGTTACTACTGGGATTCTTTTGAATCTCATTCTTTCCATTGACTAACATACAGCCAGGGCAAGCGGTTCAAAGGAAAACCAAGTGACGAAGGGCGGTTAGAGCTCCGAGCTAGGAGTTTTAATTTTGGTAGTTGGTTGTCATATTTTGTTGGGGATTAGTTGCCCATGTTATATATATTAAATAGTATTGTGTAATCCCCTGTATAGGAAACTGAAAATAGGCAATGTGCCCTGTAAACCCTTCATTAAATGAATGAAACTTGAGTGTTGTCAGAACTTTTTGTTACACTCTGATACGTATAAATGAAACCAAATTGCACAGGTGAAATATATATTCAAAATGTGAATGTGAGACTGTATCAAACAAGTTTTGGAAATTTTTTTGAAAACCTTATCTTGAAGATAGAATTTTTAATAAGTTTTACATTTTTCATTGGTCTCTATTTCAACTTAATGACACATTTTCAAACAATAATTTCGGCTATTAAGGAGGGGGTTACATCTAGTCCCAAAATTTAGGATATTACACAAACATCATAGAAGCATGCGCAATAAGAGGAGAGTAGTTATCTCTCGCCAAAGCAAATTATTACCACACTGCTCTTAATGCAAGAGCTCAAACACACACCATAATCAATCTACAATAATCAATTTACTACACATTAATAGCTCTTTGAGTTATTAAAACAATTAACTTATTTAACTTAATTCTATAATTGTCACACCCTTATCTTATTTTCAGCTATTTCAGAGTATTTACGGAAAACGATATACGATTCGGTGGGCAATACAGGAATAGCATAAATATACTAATAATATGTGCATGATTACAGAAATTCCCCATAGGGGTTTGTATATGATAATTACCATCAATGTAGCCACACAGGGCTACTTGGTTGTCTAAACTCGTCCTAGTGAAACGAAGACATCCTCCCGTCTTTGTTCCACCACTACAATTCTCTCGTGTAGTTCCATTCTCTGATCTCTTCCTACCTTCCGTATTCACCTGTCTAAATTATTGATAGGGGAGGGTGAGATTCGAGAGAATCTCTGTAAGAAAATAGTACCAATATGCATGTAAGATAAGTGCTTAATGCATGACATGCTTGCATTACATAAATCATACTCACACAATGACATATCTGCATGTCAATGTTTCAAACAACATACATATGGCAATAGCATAAATAGAAACAAAGCTTCAATCATTCATATATGTTTCACATAATCAAGAAAATCAATAACATGCATCAATACACCAGCACCAAGATCAAATACAAGCAGGAGAGGTGAGTTCCCTACCTTAATCGCCCTTCCATGCTCCTCGAATAATGTGCCTCGTAATGCGTTCCAGCAACTCAGCCCTCAACTCGATCCTAAAATATCAAATGTATAGTTTAGACACTTCCATATTATTTCATATTGTTATACGAGTCTATATTGACAAATGACCAAAATGCCCCCAAAACCCTGGCCCCGCTGTACTCGGTCCGGTTGTACTTTTCCCAAAATTTTGATATGGATTATTCTAACTTATTTTCGCCCAAGGAATCCATTTTTAGACTTAGAATTATCAAATTCACTTCCAAAAGACAAAATTTCTGTTGGCAGCCCCGCTTTAAGGTTTCAGGGGCATCTTTGTAGTTATGTTTTTTTGAACTTGTTTCCGAAAAATGATAAACTGTAACCCCACCTAATTTTTCCTCCTGAATATCATGGAATCATCAAATCATTGAAAATCCAACTCCTTACCCTTAGAACAGGTTTGGTCAAAATGTTGTTCAAGGAAAAAGGAAAAATTGAAATTTTGTGTTTTAACACTTAGAGCTTACTCCTTTCCACTCCTAATCCTTTATTAAACCATTTAAATACATACTAACCATGATTTTAGGAAATTTGGGTAGCATAACCCCTTAGGATTATCACTCTCCAGATTTACAAATTCAACCAACCAACACCAAACCAACTAAGAACAATAATAGCAACAACCATAAACCACAAGAGTTGATGTTCTTGAGATTACCTTGGTTTGCTTCACTTTCTCACTCTAAAAATAGTCCTCCCTCTCTCCCCTAAGCCTTGAGATTTTACATGCTACACCATGTTCTCCATGAAGATCAAGAAGTTAGAGAAGAGATTGCATAAATTGGAAGGCTTAAACACTTTAAAGTACAAGCCTTACCTTTGATTTTCCTTCCTCTTGGCTCCTCCTTCTCTCTAAACTTTCTTAAGCTTACACTCGGTCTCTTTCTTCTCTTCTCTTGGGATGGAAATATGAGGCAAGAAAGATGAAATATGGCTTCATAAAATATCCCACCTTTTCCTCTAATTATCGTAATTCAAAAATTAGAATTTATGACACCTATTTGTACTTGACCTGATCTTCATACAACTTGTGTCATAAACCCCATTTAGGATTGAACTAATCCTTTCCCATTTGGTTAGTCCATAAAACGCATCAAAGCCCCCTTCATGCACACAATTGGGGTTTAATTCTATTAATCCAATTACATGTACAAGAAACATTATTTTAATCTTAATTGTACATGTGCTCATATTAAACAATTATTATTTATTCCTCTTGGCTTAAGATGATGCCACTTGGCATGTTTATGAGCCAAATAATTATTTTCCCCTCTTTTTTCCTTATTCCACAATTTACACAATTGCCAACACATTTTATTTTCCAATTTTTGGAATAGTTGGCCTTCTTAGCAGGTTTTCTATCCTAACTTTGAAAAATCATAACTAAATTTGTAGAGATCGTTTCGGAGTGATTCTAAAGGTTATAGAATCCTTATTAAGTCTAGTTTCAAGAAAAAAAATATAGACTTTGCCAATTGGAAGCACAAAAATCCTAGAATTTAAATCTTTGAATGTTGTTTCAAAAACTTTCCAGTTTTTCTGGGTAAACTTCAAAAATTCATAACTTTTTGTATATAGCTCTAATTGATTCATATACCTATTAAATTAAAGCTTATGATTTCTATTTTTAAAGTCGGGAAATCAGGCCGAGCCTATCAGGCCGGTCCGTTTAGGCCTGAGCCTATCGAGCTGGCTCGTTTAGGCCTGAGCCCTTCAAGAGCCGGGCTTATGATTTAAAGGCTAAAAAAGAAAGTGAGTCTAAAAGGGTAGGCCCTCCTTTTAGGCCGAATATTTTTTAAAATAAATTAATAAATATAATATCATTATATCAAATTATCAATATGAGAGATACATAAGTACCTAATAAAGTATTAATAACAGGTAAGCACTTATTAATTGGTTTAAATTATTTTATTTTCTACAATGATTTATTCATTTAAACTTTTAAAAAAATACTAATATGGACATTAGATGATTATTTTAACTAAAAAATTATGAGTTTTAAAAATTATGTATCTCAATTTAAAGAAAAATAATAAATAAATTGTAAAACTTGAAAAAGAATTTTTTTTTGAATTAAAATGAGTTTAAGCCTGTTTGGGGCCGAGCCCGTGAGCCCGTGAAGGGCCAGATCTATAGGGCCACGATCTTCAAAAATATGGGACTTTTTAAGAAACAGGCCCGTAAAGGGCTAGCCCATATTCTTGGCTCTATCTATTTTCACCCTATAAAATTTCATAATTTTTACTCATCATTTAGGCTTCCAAAACATCATGACAAGCTTACTACCTCACAGGAAATTTCACTGGAAGCGTAATGACTTTCTTCAAAATTCACCCTTTTATTTTCTTTAATACCCTAAATATATAAAAAAACATTAGGGAAGAGATTTAGGATATCTACTAAACTAAGGCTTAGCAATCCACTTAATTCAGGCTTATTCCCAAGCCTCCAATCCCAAAAATCAGGATATTACAATAATTTTAAAATTTTGAATTAATTACTCAAAAATTCTAACTCCACACTAAAATCCCATTTATTTATTTTAACATTAATTCAAACATTTTTCTTAACTCAAATAACCCATTTAAGTAATTGATTATCATCAATTTCATTCCATTACATAAAATCCCCAATTTTAAGTTTAGGGCAAAAAAATAGCTAAATTATAAATATTCACTTTAATAAAAAATCTAAACTAATTAAAATTTTAAGAATACCTCCAATAATCCAAATAAATCATTTAACCCAAATTTAATCAATTAAGAAGTCCAATATACAATTATTTATAGGCTGGTTATATAGAAAATTCATTATAAAATATTATACCAATTAAATAACAAAGTAAGCCGATTAAAATTAACTATTAATTATCTTCTACATTCTATAGTCATATATTGACAAAACTCAAAACTTGCCTAAAACCCTATCCTCAAAATATTCTCTAACTAGCAAAAATTACTATCATAGAAAAGAGAAAATTATTTAGAACAATTTTCATAAAGAAAGTTTTCTTATTAGAAGTGATTTTGAATACTTTGTTGATCTTCAAAGTTTGAAACTAAGCTGAGATGGAGCAACGGCGACACTGCGTGCTCTCTGCCTCCCGATGTGCAAAGAAGAAGGGATGGGTTGGGGTATATATACTACACTCCGCCATATGGCACTTAAAGGGTTAAAGGAGCAACGTAGCCCCTTTAGTCGCCACATATATATTATTATTTTATTATATATTTTTAATCATTTTTTATTTTTATTATTGTTTTTAAATTTATTTTTTTATATCCTCTCTCTTTTACTTCCCTTTTTTTTAACAACAACAACAATAATAATAATAATAAAATATTATTATTTCTACATGTTTATTCCACTAATTTCTTTTATTATCATAAATCATATTTTAAATAAAAACCTTTATTTCGATGATTACATGATAAATTCATTTATCATGATTAATTCTTTCTCAATTGTAATTAAATCCTAATATAAAAATTAGAATGTTACAAAATCTATTTTACCCCCTATATTTATCATTTTCCCCCAAATTTATTATCTAACTTATAAATTGCTATATAATCTAATATTACACATGAATATTTAGGGAGACCACAGTACATAGAGAGAATATCTATTGTTTTGCAGGTGATTCCAACAATATTAAGAGTTGTTAATGGAGAACTATAATACTGCTGATCTTGTCAAAGATGTTTCCACTCCTTCAACTTACATTCCCGCTACAATCTCGATCCCCAAGCCATTCCCAAATATTTTTAAGATTGAGCAGTTTGAGGCAAAGAATTTTCGATGGTGGCAAGAACTTGTCTATATTGTCCTAGATATGCATAGAGTTGCTATTTGTAACACTCCAATTTTTATCACCAATATTCCCATTATGTAATGAGACATTTAATGAAATAAAATGGTGAATTAAAGAGTATGGGAAATTTATATACAAAAATGGAATTTATTGAAATTGCAAGTGCATGTTGTTTCACTTCTTCCAGTGAGGCAGTGAGTTTGTTATGTGGTTTTGAATGACCAAATAATGACAAAAAATTATGAAATCTCATAGAATGAAAGTAGACATCATAAGCTTTAATTTGATATGTTATATAAATCATTTGGAGCTATACACAAAAAGATATGAATTTTTGAAGTTAGCCCAGAAAAACTGCTTATTTTCTGCAACAGCATCCAAAAACTTAAATTCTGGGAATTTTGTGCTTCTAATTGGCTAAAAGTTATATTTTTTCTTGAAATTAGACTCAATAAGGGTTCTGTAGCCTTTAGAGTCACTCCAATTTGATGTCTAAAAATTAAGTTATGTTTTTTCGAAGTTTGGATAAAAAATCTACCAGAATTGCCAATTGATCTAAAAATGAAATAAAAATGTGATGGCAATTTTGAAATTATGAGATAAATGGGGAAAATCCATTTGGGCTGATGAAGGACCCTCTTAGGTGTCCTTATGGGCTAACTAGAAGAGGGAAAAATTATTTTCATTTTAGTTAGGCTTTATGACACAAATTTCATGTAGGTAAGCTTAAGAAAATTTATGACACAAAATTCTAATTTTTGGGATTTTCTTGTAATAAAGAAATAAGGGAAAATAGGATATTTTAAAAGCACATTTCCCTTAATCTTTCTCTCATTTTTGATAGCACCCAAGAGAGCTAGAGAGAGTGAGTTTTGATATTTTTAGAGAGAAGGGAGAGCAAAGTTGCAAGGTAAGTTTATTTGCTTAGTGTTTTGGTTCCTAATTGGTGAAATCCTTCCTTTAAGCTTCCCTTCTACATGATTTATGGTATTTAGGAAGCAAAATCCTAGGGTTTATGGAGGTGGAAGTTTCAGCCAAGAGAGAGAAAACAAGGGAAAGCAAATGTGACTCCATAAACCTTAAATTATCGTTGTTGCTGCAGTTGTTGATGGTTTAATTGATGATTTTGTGGCTAATTTCTGTGATTTGTTAATTTGGGAAAATGCTAAGCCTTAACTATTATACTGCCCAAATTTAGTATAAATCAAGTTGGAAATGTAATTAAGTAGTTAATTAAGTGATTAGGAGTAGAAAGAAGCAAGGATTTGATGTCAAAATTCAAAAACCCCAAATTTTTTTGGAGTTTCCCAAGCTTCAACTAGAGCTAGAAAATGGGCTAGGAGTTATATTTTCATGAAATTAATGGTTCCATTGTGTTCAGGAGGGAAAATTAGGTTGGGTTACAATTGAACACTTTTCCAGAAAGGCCCTAGAAAGCGAAATGACCAAAACACCCCCACAACCCTAAGAATAGGGATGCCAAGGGCATTTTTGTCTTTTGGCAGTGAATTTGGTAATTCTGAGGCTGGAAACAGATTCCTTAGGCAAAAATGTGTAAGAATAGCCTAGATCAAAATTTCAAAAAAAGTACAGTCGGAACAGGTACGGTAAGGCTGGGGCTAGTCCTCAAGGGCATTTTGGTAATTTTTTATTTTAGACTAATATAACCAACAAAAATACTTTGGAAGTGCTTAAAGTGGTATATGAATGGGTTTTAACCTAATCCTTGTACATTTAAAATTTTAGGACCCGATTGATAGCTCAAGCTGTAGCACAAAGTACGAGGAGCCTATTTAAGGATCAAAAAGGGTTAAGGTAGTAACTTTATCTCTCATACACTATATGATTGTTGATATGTTATATGTTGCTATATTTTGTGATATGAACATAGTGCCTGGGGCATATTACCTAGCTGTGGTTAAGGACCCAGCTGAGGTAGATGGACATGTAGGGGTTTAAACAGTCATTCAGTCCTAAGTATTGTGTACACACACAAAATAGTATGCATTTTCATTTGACACTATATAGTGTATTACATATTTAATTTCGCATTCTATATAATTGATTGTATGTTACTACTAAGAGTCCTTAGAATCTCACCATTTTTCAACTAAAAAACCTTCCAGTGGGAACCGGCGGCTCCAAGGGTAAGGTGGTAGACACGGGAAATTGATGGGTGTAAATCCTAAGACGGAAGCTAGTGGTTATATGTAGTTTAATATTTTGGACAAAATGTATATATGTTATGAAACCCCAAAGGGAAAATTGGTAATGTAATCAAGCCTGTTATTTCAATAATATCAGTATATTTCCGCTATTCCTATGTTGTTCACTGAACTGCGCTTTAGTACTCTGATTAATATCAATAATAAGTGGTATGTAAGATGGGGTCTTATACTGTTGCACTTACCTAGTCCGCGCCGTTTGCAGATATTGACCAAGCTCAAAAGGATGCTTGGACATATGCAAATAAGGTGTGTAGGCATACTTTGATCAGCGCTTTATTTGGCAATTTGTTCGATTTGTCATCTATCTACAAAGAAGGACATAAAATATGGGAATCACTAGTTCTTAAGTACACTATTTGGGATGCTAGCAAACAAAAGTTTGCAGTGGGGGACTTCTACATATGGGAGATGATTAAAGGCAAAGATATAAAGCTGCAAATCAACGAATATCACAAACTGCTAGAGGAGCTTCGAGCCAAGAAGATCAATTTACCAGACGAATTTGTTGCTGGGATACTAATAGAAAAATTTCCTGAAACATGGAATGATTATAAACAACAATTGAAGCACAAGTAGAAACAATTGTCACTAACAGAACTGATCACACACATCATCATTGAGGACACCAACTGAAAGGCAGTTCAAGCAGGAAAAGGAAGAGAGATGGCTACTAGATCAAATCTAGTATAAGCAAAGCCGCATGACAAGAGTTACAATTCTAAAAGCACTAAAACTAAGAAATATGATTACAAACCCATTAGTTCTAACCCCAAGTTCAAGAAAAAGGGCAATTTCTTTGTTTGTGGCAAGCCAAGTCATCATGCAGCTCAGTGTAGGAAGAAGGCTAAATTCTCCTCGCAAAGTTGATAATCTTCCTAAGCTAAATGTAAATTTGGTTGAAGGAAATGATAATGATGAGATTGTTGTTGCGGTTATCTCTCAAGCCCTCATAGTCTCTGATATGAGAAAGTGGGTGGTAGACTCTAGTGTTACTAGACACATCTGTGCCAATACAGATATTTTTACTCCTTTAAAGAAGGGGAAGACCACATCTATCTTGCTAATTCCCAAACTTTAAAGGTTTTGGGAAAAAGAAAAGTGGTGTTGAAACTTGCATCTGGAAAGACCTTAGTACTGAATGATGTTTTATATGTGCTTGATGTTAAAGCTAATTTAATCTATGTAGCTCTATTCGGAAAAGATGGGGTTAACATGTCATTCAAATATGATAAGATCTTAATGACAAAAACCAATGTTCTTGTTGGGAAGGGTTATTGTAATAAGGAATTTTTTGTATTAAGCATAACTGAAATATGAATGATGAATCTTCTACTTATTTGCTTGTTTATATGATTGTTTCTTTTGATATACGGCATGATGGACTAGGACATACTAATAAATCCTTTATAAAAAGACTACAATACCTTTGGTTGATTTATGGAATCAAAAGTGATAATCGTAGCAAATGTGAAATATGTGCAGAAATTAAGCAAACTAAAAAACCACATTTTTCTACCCAAAGTGAATCTAAGCCTTTATCTTTAATACATACTGATTTGGGAGATATGAAACAAATTGAGACTAGAGGAGGTAAAAGATACTATGTTACTTTTGTTGATGATTTTTCAAGATATACTAAAGTTTATTTATTGAGGAATAAGGATGAGACTTTTGAAAAATTTCTGTCATATAAAGCAAAGGTAGAAAATTATTCAGGGAAAAAGGTCAAACAGAGGACGCGAATTTTTGCTATTAAATGATTATTGTGAAAAAGAAGGAATTATTTATGAGGTGGCCCCTCCATATTCACCTAAATCTAATGGTGTTGCAAAAAGAAAAAATTGAACCTTGAAAGAAATGATGAATGATTTACTTGTAAGTTCTGCTGCACCAAATAACTTATGGGGTGAAGCTTTATTGTCTGCTTGTTTTTTACAAAATAAAATACCCCATAAGAAAACTAACAAGACACCTTTATGAATTGGGGAAAGGTTTTGTGCCTAATCTTAAATATCTGAAAGTGTAGGGGTGTCTTGCAAAGTTTTTATTATCTGATCCCAAAAAGAAGAAAATTAGTTCTAAAACTGCTGATTGTTTGTTTATTGGATATGCTCAACAAAATGCAGCTTATCATTTTCTGGTTTTGAAAAGTGATGTTTTGGATCCAAACATCATTATTGAAACAAAAGATGCTGAATTTTTTGAGCATATTTTTCCTTTGAAAGTTGAGCATACTCTTAAAAGAATTGAAAATGTTTCTTCTTCTTTTGAACAAAACCCAAATGAAGGTTTAGTTGAAAACTTATGAAGAAGTAAGATACGAAGAAAAGAAACTTCTTTTGGAGATGATTTTTATACTTATTTGATACAAAATGAATCAAAGAATTTTTATGAAGCTATTACTTCTCTGGATGTAATGTTTTGGAAAGAAGCCATTAAAGCTAAAATTGATTCTTTGAAGCAAAACAAAACATGGGTTTTGGTCAACTTGCCTCCAAAAGTAAAGCTTGTTGGTTGTAAATAGGTTTTTAGGAAAAAGTTTTTTCCTGATGGCCCTATTGACAAAATAAAGCAAGGCTAGTAGCCCAAGGTTTTACCCAAAAATAAAATGTTGATTATTTTGATACTTTTTCTCCAATGGTAATGATTTCTTCTATTAAAATTCTTATTGCTTTAGCCTCAATTTATAAGCTTTTTATTCACCAAATGGATGTTAAAAACAGCCTTTTTGAATGGTGAATTAAAGGAAGAAATTTACATGGTACAACCTGAAGGGTGTATTGTTTCTAGGCAAGAAAACAAAGTTTGAAAACTTGTTAAATCTTTATATGGTTTGAAACAAGAACCTAAACAATGGCATAAAAAATTTGATCAAGTTTTGACAAGTTGAGGCTTTTCTGCTATTGAAGTAGAAAAATGGGTTCATACAAAACTTGTAAATGGTGATTGTATGATTATTTGCCTTTATGTGGATGACATGCTTATCTTTGGTACTAACATATATGTTGTTCTTGAAACAAAACATTTTCTTACTTCAAATTTTGACATGAAAGATCTGGGTAAAGCACAAGTAATCTTAGGTGTTTGTTTGACTCAAGAACATTATATTGAGAAAATTTTTAAAAGGTTTGGACATTTTAATGTTGATCCATTAAGCACTCCTTATGATTCTAGTGTACACCTAGTAAAACATAAAGGGGTTCCAGTTGTTCAATCTGAGTATGCACAGATTATCAGGCGTCTGTTGCATTTAATGAATTTTACCAGGCTAGACATAGCATATGCTATGTGTAGATTGAGCAGATATACTCACTACCTTAGCAATGAACATTGGGTGGCTCTGATAAGAGTATTGAGATACTTTAAAGGTACCATGAAACATGGTATATTTTATAGTGGATTTCCCACTGTGTTAGAAAGATAGAGTGATACTAGCCAGATCTCCTATTCAGGGAGTCCAAATCCACTAGTAGTTATATATTTACTCTTGGTGGTGCAAAATCATGGAGATAAGCCAAGCAAACTATTTTTACTAAATCATCAAGGGATTCTGAGTGGATTGCTATGGAGTTGGCTACTACTGAGGCTGAGTGGTTGAAACAATTCTTAGCAAATATCTCATTGGTTGACAAACCAATACCATTGGAGTCTTTAAATTGTGATAACAAGTTTGCAATAGCTATGGCTAAAAATAAACCTTTAATGGTAAAAATAGACATATTCTATTGAGACACAATATTATAAGCCAGCTACTGAAAGATGGTGTAATCTCAATCAATTTTGTAAGGTCAGAGAAAACCTAATAGATCCATTAACAAAGCCACTAGGGAAGAAACAAATTGTTGAAACATTAAGGGGAATGGGACTAAAGCCAATGCAAAATTAACAGTGATGGTAACCCGACCTTTGTGATTGGAGACCCCATGAAGAAGGTTCAAATGGGTAAGAACAAGTTGTTTTGTTAATTCTGCTAGCACTATAAATTTAAATTCCTTCTTATGGTGTGTGAAAAAGTGCTAGAATGCATTTTTAGTGAGGCTGAGCAAAGCTCTTAATGATTTCATAATCCTATGGGATAGTGTATTCATTATAGATACAATTGAAGCATTCACCTCTATGAAATATGGATTTGAGCGCTCTTATAATAACATGGTGAAACTTCTATAGCATTCATTAAGAACCAGGCAGGAGCATGGCAGTCATAATATGCAAAACCGCTGTTAACAGCATAAATTGTGGGGGTATAATCTGACTCTTAATGCCTTTAGTGCACGCCAAGAGTTGTTGGTTCATAGAAGCAGGCTTCACTGACATCTCTATGTACTAAGTGTTATTGGTCTAAGTCTAGTTCAAGATCCAAAAGGCACTAGACTCAAAATTGTTATACCCTTATATGTAACTTAGCAATTAGTGTTCCCTTTAACGCGTGTGGAGGATTGTTGTAATCATGATGTAAGTGTGTTAAAGGAAAATAATATATTTCTTTTTGTCCAAGTCTATCACTTCTTATCTTCTTTTCCAAGTAAAGACAAATCTTATCACAACATTTCTTATTTCCTAAGTCATTGATTATGTATATTTTACTTGGCAATCTTATCCATTTGACTTGGCAACCTTATACAACATTTATTACATTCCTATCTACTCATGAACCATAGCCTAGAAATAGGGAATTGATAATGAATTTCAATACACACCAAACTTGAGATTTCAAGTTATTCTCTCATCTTCTCACTACGGAGTTTACTATTTAATTTCTATTGTTCTATCACCCTACCTTGTATCAAGAAGGGTTTGTTTAGTCCTGGGGAGTGCCACCTTTTTTATTCTAACCTTATGTGGCAAATAACTCGTAAGGACAGAGTCCTTGGGCGCAACTCAAACCATATTTTCATTATCTTTTGTAGATTATTTCTATTGTTTTGCATGTGATTCCAACATTGACAAGTCCCATAACTACTTGTCAATGATAGCTCTTCACTTGTCAATGGGAACTTTTCTGTTATTATTTCCCATGGTTAGGACCCTATAATGATATTCTCCCTAGTACATGTGTTCAAATTAACTAATTTATTATATATTCTTAATCAACCCAAATTAATTAAGTAGCTCTTATATCATAGGACTTGAGGGAGTACTTAGAATATTTTCTAGTATTAGGAGGTGATACCAGTAATCAAACTTGGAACCTTTAGGACATGGAAAATAAAGCCATGAGGACCACGATCACCTGTAGTTCTTGGAATAATTTTTATCTCTTTATTGTAATACCAAAGGATTGAAGATAGAGATAAAAATAAGAAATAAGAATGTATAGCTCACTCATCGCTCCATGTGTATGTATTTCTCTTTACAACATCCATGCATTTGCAACAAGAAAATAGAACATGAAATGTATAGTTTTTCAATCGTACTTTGCTTAGTATATGTTGTAAATATAGTTGGTATTGAATAAGAAAAACGATGAAGTAGAACCATTTTGTTTTGTCAAAATGTCATTTCATTCTAAAAATATATATTAGACAACAATACATACACACAAATAGAGGATAATATAATATACATATATAAATGGGCTAGCTATACCTTCTATATTCTTTCTAAAATCTCTACAATAACAAAACATGTGCTCTATTTCATGCTTAATATAAAACTCAGTTGATTAATTTGAAGAGACTAGAGAAGTTAAATAAATTAGTTAATTATAACATATGTTACCTGATCTCTCCAAAATATTTATGTGTATCATTAGATTATATATTAGTTTATAAGTTAGTTAAATTAATTTGGAGAAAAATGATAAATACAAATATTTTAAAGTAATTTATTTAGTTTCATTAATCTCCCTAAACTAGTCAATTAGGTATTATATTAAAGATCAAATGTAGTGTGTATGTATATATATATAATCTACTCTATGTAAAAGGAGCTTGAAAAAGCTCTTGTAACCTAGTAACACCCTATCTACTAAACATTACACTTAACATAATTTTTGATATTTTTTTAACGAGTAACCTCAATAGAAAAGGAATCGATTCAAGCACACAGCTATAGAGGTTATAGATGTGTGACATCAATCTATATTTAATTCTTAACCATGATAGAAAGAGATAGACATATAGGCAGTCTATCATGGTTAATTAAAATAGTTCATAACTAACAAATTATTCAAATCTAGTCTTAGATTATAAGAGAAGGTATGAGAACAATTAAATCAAAAAAAATATGTAACAAGCTAGGCCTCTGATTGTTCACTAAGAAAGCTCAACAAAATATCTAATCAGAATCAATAACATCATAGGCCTCTGACCATCAACTACAAAAATAGGAACTAAATAACTGAATGATATCAAATCCATAAACTAAATTCAATATAAAGACATAAAATGCAATCCTAGAGGTGGCAATAAAGTAATTAAAATAATAACCGGTAAGCAACTCATCGCCATAGCTCAAGCATCCAGTGCCTTCCCACAGTCACCCCTCCCCTCAAGCTCTCACCAGAAAAAAGTTGAGAGTAACAGGATGAGACCACTGTCTCAGTAACATAATCAATACCCACCTTACATGTTAGCACCACCCGTGAGGTGCCAATAAGGACTAACAAATTTAACACAATATTACACAGGTATTTACAACACATATATATGTATAAAAAAGCTTTACTCTTACTTCACTCAATGAGGCGCACATGTGCGCACAACTAAAGGGGGGCAATCCATCATAACAATAAATTCATTAACATATAGAGATATATATATATATATATGGGCATAAGAATAAAACAATCTAGTCATTAAGCTAGCTGAGAATGCTGCCCGTATTATTATTTGTTTAATCCTAACCTTCCTTTTATCCTCCTTATTTTCGTTGGGTAAACCCATACGCTAAATTTCCTCTCATAATATGATGTAGAATGGCTAAAGTCCTATAAAGCACACAAGGGACCATGGATTCCTCCAGTAGAGAATACTGCCCTTGAGAATACTACTTTCTAGCCACTGGAGTGTCGCATCAAGGAGTACTACCCTGTCAAAATATACTAGCTACGGTACGCAATATACACATAACGGCGTGCGACGTGGTATTCAATTTTCAAATTCATATCTCATCCTCCATGTTTACCATTTATTTCACAATAATCTCTTAGGGTTATCAATATTCTCATTCTCATCAATTTCCATTACAAATATAGGTTCAACATACATCAGATGCATTCATTAATCATATGTCATCATGTTGTATGTCACAAATCACATATCATAATATTATCATCAGGGGACAATTACAATGTTTTTCATCAATCATTAGCATGACATCACATGTATAATATCATATATATATATATATATATATATATATATATATATATATATATATATATATATATATATATATATATATATATATATATATCAATATGCACAATAGGTCAATTAATCATTTGTGTCTTATCTCATTTAACTCGCCAAGGCGAAACTTATCATACTTGCCTCAGTGAGTAATCTACTCATCAAGGCAAGTGCTTCCTTATCTTGCTTAGGCAAGTAATCCCTTCACCGAAACGAGTCAGTGTTTTGTAAAGTTTCCAATTAAGTGGCATGTTCGATCAGATTCAAGTATCCATCCTAAAATTCATAGACTCTAGTTTTTTCAGTAACAAACAACCCACAAGGCACAATTTTAGCCAAAAAGAGGGTAAGGGAAATATATAATATTAATCTAAACTATTCTCTTAAATAGGGAGTTTTTTCAAAACTCCTACGAGCAGATGTCAATAGATAAAATAAGTAGAGACCATGTTACCTGGAATACTCTATGTTATAACCAAGGAAAACCCTCTCTCCAATGTGCACTTACTCAACTATAGATTAGTGAGAGAGATAGATTGATATCAATTTAACTAGAATAGAAATTCAACTTGTCTAAGCTACTTAGAAACCTTATGAGTAGCAACGATAATAGATAACTAAGTTAGAATTGAGAATTCTTTTCAACATAGTGTTAGACTAAGCTTATTTAACAATTCAGTATCATCAATTTGGGGTTCTAACTCCTAGAATCCAATTCTCAATAAAAATCCCCAATATGGGGCTCTCAAACCCTAACTTAGGTCTCTAGAATATCTTAGATTAAGAAGGAAGAGAAGGAAAGAGTATTAGAGGTGATCACCCGATGACTTAGAACCATCAGAAGCCCCTCTAGAAGAAACCCTAGCAAAGCTCTTCTCTTTCTCCTCTCATGAATTTGTCAATAATGACTCATGATTCATCTTGCCTAAGTCCATTACAAAAAAATGTAGGCCCTCTATTACGCTCTAGAAATTTGAGGTCTAATGGGCTTAACTGAGTGGAAACTAGGTCCAATCCATAAAAAAAAAAAAAAAAAAATTAGTCCCCAATTGGGCCCACTTTTGTAGTTGCTTTGGGCTTTTTCTAACATCTTATTGGTCTCTAATAGCTCCTTATTCGAACCTCCATCAATTTGAACCCAATTTTCATGTAGATCATGACTTTCTAAGGACTAATTTACCCTTATCTAAAACTTCTAGGGCTTGTAGAAATTAAGTTTAAGTTCTCTAAAATCTAGGACGTTACAAACCTCATGCTACTATGGGTACATGTGGATGGTGTTTGTAGGGATAATAGTGCAATTAAATGACAAAACATTCAATTACTGGTTGATCATGTGTTTGGCTAAGCCTTTTTTTCTATTTGACTGTTAAACCAAAAAGCAACTTAAAGCACAAACACAAATCATATTATACAATAAGACTTGTATCCTATCTTAAGTTTGCAAAAGTCATATTTAAAAAAATCACTTCCAGCACCTCTAATTCAAACACACACTAAGCATATAAGCCAATATTTGGGTTTGCAAACCAAACAATATTTTTGTAATTCACACAAATTTGTAATTCATTGGTTTTCTCCAATACCAACTTAAATTACATTGGTAGAGTGTTATATAACCAATGTGTTTCCCCTTTTTAATATACCACTACAAAAAAAAAAACACCTTATTTTCGATGAAATTTCCGATGGAATCTTTTCCGTGGCAAATTCCAACCGAATTTCCGATGGAAATTCGGTCAGAAATTTACCGACGACAAATTCGACGGAAATTCCTTTGGAAAAATTAAAATTTATTAATTTTTTTTAAAAATATTATAAAATTAATATATTAATTATTAAATAATTCTATTTAACCTTAATTATTAAAATTATATTGTTATTTATTGATTTATATTTAAAATTTTATATTAAAAATAATATTTATAATATTAAATTGTTATTTATTAATTTTAATAAAAAATTTGTTTGATTAAATATATAAATATATTTTTTGCGTTTTTCTTAAATTTTTCATGATTTTTAATAATATTATTTAATTAGTAATTAATTATATGTATATGATTAATTAATTATATATATGTGTATATATATAATAATATGTAATAATATGACATAAGTTCATTTTGGCGCAACTGGCAAAGACTCGAGCGCGAAAGCATTGGCAGGCTGAGGGTGAGGTCGCGGGTTCGAACTTGAGGAGAGGCACTTGAAGGAATTATGAGATGCGGACACGTGGGATGCTGAGGAACGAACACGTGGCATGTGGAAATTTCAAAAAAAAAAGTGAACATTTTTTTTAAAAAATCGATTTTTTTAATTTTTTTTACAAAAAAAAATTACGACATAAATGATTTCTAACGGAATTGCTTTCCGTCGGAATTTTCGACGAAATTAAAATTCATCGCAAATTTATTTGAAACACACTTATTAGCAACGGAATGAATTCCATCGGAAATGCGGTCCGTCGAAAATTCCATCAGAAAAGCTTATTCCGTGGCAAATTTCGCCGGAAATTCAATGTTTTTTTGTAGTGTACCTTGTCGAACCATTTAATCCATAAAGTATCTCCTTCTTTTTTCTTAAGAGCTCATAATTAATAACTTTGTTGTGGAACAGACCATAAATTTTGCTTGGAATCATTTATTTACTTTTTTATTAAAAACAAAAAAGATAACCCTAGCTCTTGTGTCTTGCATAGCTAAATTAGTCAAATTCAATCTCTCAAGAACGACTCAAAAAGATAACAGCATATCTCTTCCCCAAAAATTTTAAGTGCCCATTTAGATTAGTTGTAAAATAATTGATTTTGCATTGTCAGAAATAAATATGTGAGGGATGTAAAAAGCTTCTAGAGATAATAGTAATTTATCATCCCACATATATATTATTTCTTCATGCATAATTCTTTTTGGCTTATTCTTTTGGATCCCTTTTAATTTGTTTTGCACAAGAAAGTTGAAATTTTTTTTTGGTGAAAAGCTTCTATCAATATTAATGTATAGAATACTAAAATTGCACCCATAAAAATTAATTTAATTAATAAGACGCAACTTATAAAAAGCTTCACAAAGCCATGGATTCAAATCTCATTGTTAAATCCTCCAGCTGAACCCAACTAATTTAAAATTATACTTTTCACAAAAGAAATACTTGAGTTTGCAAGTTAACCATTCAAAAGAAAAATAGAATCAAATGCAATCAATCTAGTAAAAATACAAGATATTTAATCTAAAGATATTTTTGTTTAACAATTATGAGCAGTTTGAGATTTTGACGGATCCAAGGATGTCCATTGGAAATGAGATAATTAAGATTCGGAGCACATAGCACACAAACTTTATTGAATTAAGGAGTGATGATTTATTAAGTGCATGTGTTAAATGCGTGTGGATGGATATATCAAGGTCGGTTATTGTGGACATAAGTATATGATTATGTTACGTTGTTTCACATACAAGACAAGATGCCATATGCTCCAAAACGAGGATAACAATAAATATAGATAATGCGTCTGGGAATCACCTAACCAATCTCCATAACACAATCTAGGGAGGAATATATTTATTCATTCATATAGCATTTGATAAAGAATTGTAAAAATTAATTCTTTAATCCTTATAGTTTCATCCAATTAATTTCTAATTAGTTTCTTATATTTTTTTCCCTTACAATTTCCAAAGTTATAGATGGTAGTCCTTCTTCTCATGGTGTGTACGTTATTAGAAGTTTAAGATTATGTGGATGTTAAGTGTGAACACCCTATTTTGTCCAGGCCCACTCAAAAAATAAAAAATAAAAAAATCATTTTATTGATGATGATTGTGGTCCAAATTGGCAATCATCATCAAAAGAAGAAAATCAAAAAATTAAAAATTAAAAATTAAAAAAAAATGATTTAATGAGGCAAAACCCTAGGTGATGCCAATTTAAAGGGGAGCACAACATCGAGAGAGCAAGACACAAGGATTTCTGGGAAGAGAAAGGAGCTCAAGGATAAAGGATCTAGAAAGGTGAAGTATGCCTAAGAGTTTATGCATTACCTTGTTTTTTTATATATTCTTTTGAAATGTGAAAGTTTGATAGTTGGCTTGAATTTCCAATAATTGTACAACTTCTTCCCTTTGATCCTTGGTCGTTGCTTCACTCTTACCCTTTTCTTTTTCTTCTTTTGCGCATGGGTCGAACGTGGATGGAGATTCAAGGTGAAAGACAAATGGAATTGCAAGGGAGATAAATCACTTTGGTTGCTACACAAAAGTCCAAAGGACAATTGCCATAAAATATCTAACTAGGAAGATATTTGCTGAATGGAATCTGAGGTACTGAGGTCCTTAATTGTTAATATTTGCTGAAGAGTGAAAGAAAAAAATAGGATCAATGAACAAAGAAGGAATGAAATTTGCCTCAAAGCAATAGCCCATTAACTTGAAGAGTGAAGGGAAGAGGAGATTAACAGAAGCGAACAAGAGTAGGCCTTTATGGCAGCTGCGATAGAGTGTGGGTCTTTGCGATGACGGTGGAGTCCAGGTCTTTGCGACAGTGATAAAGTGACTAGGTCTTTGTGTTGGCGCAAAGATGTGTTCCTAGAAAGAGAATAGGCAAGAATTGAAAAGTCGCTTTGTTTTGCTTCTGATAAAATGGTGTTGAATCGATTTGATTTAGGATAAATCAATATGTGACTTATAAAAAGCTCAATGATAAATCGATTTATATAAGAATATATGAACTTTAGCTTGGAGGTTGATTACATCGAGCTTGATTAAATCGATTTTTGGATTTAGTAAATCGATTTATGTCTTTTGAAAAGACTGTCAAATCAATTTACAATGTTCTTAAATTGATTTAAGCAAGAAAAATGATAACTGTTGAAGATTTTAAGGAAATTTTGGCTAAATTGATTTACTGACTTGAGTAAATTGATTTATGTCACTTTTTGTGAAAATCAGTTTTGTCATAAATTGATTTACAACCCCTGTAAATTGATTTATGTCACATTTCTTCCCTTGGGCTCCACAAGTATAAACCAAGTATTCCCAGGTGCAACGCATCTTAACATGTGTTCAAAACATCTTCCATAGGTGCAAAAGATCTTCCCTTGGGTTCAACAAGTTTTCCCTAGTGCGATATAACTTCAAATCTTCCCTAGTACATCAATATCTTCCCTAAGTGACACATGGGAAGTTATATTGCACTAAGGAAGACTTGTTGAACTCAAGGGAAGATCTTCCACACATAGTTATAAATCGATTTACAACCCTGTAAATCGATTTATGTCACATTTCTTCCCTTAGATTCCATAAGTATAAAGCAAGTCTTCCCAGGTATAACACATCTTCCCATGTATTCAAAATATCTTCCTTAGGTACAAAAGATCTTTCCTTTGATTCAACAAGTCTTCCCTAATGTAGTATAACTTCAAATCTTCCCTAGTGCAAATATCTTCCCCGTGCGTTCAAAAGATCTTCCCTTAGGTTCAAGAAGTTTGTCTCATTTTACCCAACTTACATAAATTGATTTAACTAACCTTAAATCGATTTACTTTGTATCATGAAGTCTTCCCTATGTTAAAATATCTTCCCATGCGTTCAAAAGATCTTCCGTAGGTGGAAACGATCTTCCCTTGGGTTCAAGAAGTTTGTCTCATGTTGCCCAACTTACATAAATTGAGTTAACTAATCTTAAATCGATTTACTTTGTATCATGAAGTTTGGTAAATCGATTTGAGAAGAGTTAAATCAATTTATTTGAGTTTTAAAAAGCATTTAGTTCTCGGCCAATTTTGGTAAATCGATTTACAACATTCATAAATCGATTTATGCTGTTGCCGCCGCAGAGACCCATACTCTGCCACTGCCGCCGCTACCGCAAAGACCTAACACTTCAAGTTAGCGGGGTATTGCTCTAAGGCAAATTTGAATCCTTCTTTATTCACTAATGCAATAAGGGCAATGTGGTCATTTTACTTAATATTTTATTTCTGTTCAAGGACCTCAGTACCTCAGATCCCATTCAGCAAATATTTTCCTAATGAGGTCTTTTAGAGCAATTTTCCCAAAGTCGAAACATATGGAAGGAGATTTCATGTTCCAGTCCTCAACTAATTAATTGTTTCATGAATATGTGTGTTGATTATTCTAACATTTGCACGGATTTGATTCGGCTCTATTTATTATAATTTTTTTTTGTTGGAGCTAAATGTCATGTGCAATTTTTGGAGTATATTACATGTATACCAATTGGGTTACACCAGGCTCTTTCACAAAGATGTATTTTGACCCTTTTTTATGAATAAAAATAAAATAGAAAATTTTTATTTTTATAAAAATTATTTAAAATCAATTTCAAAGTATTTTTATGCCATGTGATGTTTTTGGAACCTCCGCAGGCATAAAAATGATTATTCTTCCATGTGAGGTTATTAGAACTTCTGCATGAAATTTAATCCAAAATCATTTTCAAATTAGAAAGAAAGAAATTGTTTTTAAAAAAAACAAACAAACCAACAAAAAAGTCATTTTCTCAAATAAATTAAAGAAACCTTTTCCTAAAAGACATCAACCCATTGATATACATTTCTACCCTGAACTACATGGGATTTGATCCCTTTTGAGGAGGGTACATAGGCCCTAAGCCCTGTTCTAGGTCAAGTCTAATTTTATAAATAAATATATTTTTATTTTTATTTTTTTGTAAAAAAATATTATTTTTATTTATTTTTAAGTTTTTTATACTCTCTTTATTTCTTTTTGGGGTAATTAAAATACATTTAAAGGCCATATTACTTTTAAATAATTAACTTAGGGTAAATGTTCTCAGAAACATATGCTATGGGGTGCCTAACACCTTTCCCACATACAATCAACTCCTGAACCCTAATTGGTTTTTGTAGACTATCTTTCATATTCTTTTAAAATGTTTCCAAAATTATCTCAGTTTTAAAATTTTGGTAGCAGCTCCATACTTTTCAAATTTTGGGTGCTACACTAATTAAGTTGTCACAAAATACAAAATAAAAAGATTTTTTTTTTTAAATGAAATGATGGAATAAAATTTATTTATTATCAACGTGAAAATAAAAATAAGAGAACAAGATAAGAAAATACCACTTAAACCTCAAAATCCCAAATCAATCGGTGATTAATTTCCTACTAAAATGAGTTGTCAATTACTGCACAGGTATAATTAATATCTATAATCTTGTAGGAAACAACATTTATTTAGGATTTTGATATTTAAATGGCATTTTTCCCTAAAAATTATAATAATCACAATCATCTATTTGTATCTGCACATAAGTGAGAGTCATGTCATCATCAACTACAAACTAATGACGGTTTTTTTTTTTTTACAAATTAATAAATTGAGTATATGCACTAGTACCTATATATAATTGAGGAAACCCAATAAAAAGAAGAAAAATTATAAGATTTTAATTAAAAATTAGGGTAAATGGGCAATTTTGCCTCGGAAGTTGTTTGGAAGACAATTTTGTCCTGATCGTTATCCCAATTAATTTTGACCGTTAGTTGACATAATATGTTGAGTTGGTAGTCCAAATGTCGTTTTTGTTAAAGTACAAATTTACCCTGAAAGTTTTAAATCTAATTTTAAAACAACGAAGAAGATATAACACATGGATTTTTGGAGTAAATTTGCACTTTAACAAAAATAACGTGAATGACATGTGGACTGCCAAATTAGTATATTTGGTCAACTAACGGTCAAAATTAATTAGGATAACAATCTGAGCAAAATTACTCCTTTTTTTACACTTCTGGAGCAAAATTGCCCCTTAACCCTAAAAATTGTGATAAATTGTAGGGAATTGTAGATTAATTTTTTTCAAAAAAAAATAGTGAATAATGCTTTTAATAACTTGATCAAATAAAAAAAAAATCATGCTTTCAATAATGATGAGAATTGAACATCAAAATATAAAAATGTATAAGTTAAATATTCTGTTGAGGGCAAAAATTTTTGGAGAATTTTTCTTTATAGGAGATGGCACTTTCTTTTGGGGTTCTCTCCGGATTCTGAAAAAGAGGCTCAGCTATATATATATATTCTATCTGTCTCTCGTATCTTAAAAAAAGCAACAGGCAAAACATCATGACGCTGCATATAATATTATTATTGTATATGTAATATGATAAATAAATCCAATTTGAGGGTTCTTTTAATTTGGCCTTTTGCCCTTTTTTTCTGTGCTTTAAAATAAATAAATAAATAAATTGTCCAGTTGTTGTACTTCAGCAACCACTGAAACCCTAATCTCGGTGTGCGCGATGCCAGGAACTGTCATCGCATGCAATTCTCTTCGTATTTTCCAGCTTATAAAGTTGACATTCCTTCGTCCCACCATCTTTCTTATATATATATATATATATGGATGTTCTTCCACACACACCATTATAGATGTGAGTATAAATATATAAATATATACCACTCACATGCATGCATACACCACAAATACATACGTACCTGTCATATATGATAGATTAACGGAAAAATTTATCTTTTGGGGTTGTTATAGTTTTGACTCAATTGTAAATCAATCATTAAATGTTGACTCAATACAACTTAATTTTTATATTATTGACTTAATTAAAACTCAATCCCTGAATTTTAACTTGCCGCAATCAATCCCAATAATTTTAACATTTTAAAACTTTAGTTCCTTTCTCCTCTCAATATCGTTTGAACCTATGACTATGTGGGCAGTTTTAACATCAACTATTCCTCTTAACCAAACAATATAAGACTTGAACATTGACAAAAAAAAAAAAAAAAACTTACTTAGTTCATAAACTTCATGAAATATACGAGTATAATTTTAATTTCTAAAATGTAGAGAGTAATGTTTTTAATGGTTAAATTATAGCGACAAGTCAAGTTGCATGGAGTCAAAGTTTAGAAATTGAGTTATAATTAAGCCAAAACTATAGATTGAATTACATTTCAAAACTAGAAGGAGGAAAATATTGATTTTCCCATAATTAATTAAATAGATTGAGTTTATCAATCATTTATAAGATTTCTTTTAAATAAAGGACGACCGGATCGAGGAGTATATATATTTGTTTTTCTGTGAATGATAAGAAAAAATTGCGTAATGACATTATTAAATTTAATGTGATTCATTAGATATGCTGATAATTTTGTGTTATATGACTTTATGAAATTGTGTGTTTTTTATTGTGTAGTATTATAACCTTAATTTGTTATAAATATTGGTAATAAGAAATTATGAACAAATTAAACTTGTTTGTATATATAAGGGGATTATTGTAAGAAAACAAACTGAGAATCCATGCTAATAATATATCTAGGGCTTTCCTCAAGGACTTGTCACGGAAAAAACTAGTGAGAATCAACATCTTCTCGCGTATATACATATTTTAATTTCCAAGAAATCTATGAGAAATGCAGTAAAATATATACCTTTTAATTCGGCATAAAGCTTCTAATAGAATTTCTCATATATTTAGTAACCTTGAAAGGAAGTTTCTTACAGAGAAACTCTCTTGGATATATGATATTCTGAGATTTCTAATGGAGATTTGACCTGAGTTGTATGCTGAGAGAATTTCTCACGTATATAAGATATGTGTGATGATTTCATGATATTTAGGACTTCTTTGTTTCTGTTTTTTAAAAAATTAAATAACAAAAAATAATGAAACTTATTTGAAAAACCGTTTTTAATAAATTCTTTTTAAAACAAGAAACAAAAACTTTTTTATAAAACTAAACAATCAAAACAGTTTTTAGGTATTTTCTTGTTTTTATTTTTCTATTTAATGTTTTTGAGGCTGTCTTCATTTGTCCACTATCAACACCACAACACCTGCGCCGGCCACTGCTGTTAGATTCCAAGTTTTGATGATAACAAAAATAATCATTGTTGTGATAAGAAATTCATACTTTACAATGGTTAAAAATGTTACCAAATGCATTTCACAAAGTTTAGAGGTGTTTACTGTCAGTTTAATCGATGCACTTGAGTGATCTAGCAAGCACTCGAGCACAAGAGAGTGTTGCACAGCAAGTGTTTGACAAAAGCATATTATAGCTGAAAATACCAGGACAACTCGAGTGATGGGCACAGCACTCGAGTGATGGTGTGATCTGTACTCGAGCATAAAGACACACTCATGCAAGTGTTTGATAGAGAGAAAAGTCAGAGACAGGATATCATCATCTCACTCGAGCATAGACTCCGTACTCGAGTGATAGCCTCAAGTGCACCCGAGTCCTTGCAAGTGTGGCACAAGGAGTGCTTACCCGAGAGCAAGATAACCAGAGAGTGTCAATTGCACTCGAGTCCATGCGAGTGAGAGACTGCAAGTGTTTTGCCGAGAGTCATGCAGAGCAGTGAAGAATAAGCATGCCCGAGTGGGTATACATGCACCTGAGTGATACCTCAGCACCCGCGAGTGAGAAATCCAACTCTCTCCATTCTGATGCAAGTGCTAAAGACAACGAGTATCTTATAGAAGAATATTATGTTCACTTGATTGAGAGTAAGTATGCTCGAGTGAGCGCCCACATCACCTGCAAGTGCAAAATCACACTCTTGATAAAATGGGATGCGAGTGTTGTCCAGAGACGTGGCTCATAGTGTAAAATACAAGGGCACTCGAGTGAGAGGAATTATATTCGAGTGAGGACCCACATCACTCGCAAGTGTGAAAATGAACTCTCTCAAAGTCACATGGAAGTGCAGTATAAAATTGAAGCAAGAAGAGAAAATATGGTATTGCACTCGAGTGATGCTCTGCCATAAACTAAAATGCACCAGTCTTACAATGATCAATCCGAATATGGTTTAATATTATTTAATCATTCTATTTCCACTTGTTATTATTATTTAACATCATTTAACATATATTACAAGTGTGATACATGTGGTTGATCGTTTGAATTAGAAAAGCATAGAGAAAGTCAAACAATGACAGACAGAATCATTACGACCAACCAAGCATGTACCTACCACGTCCAAAGATTTCAAACGAACGTATGCAGTTCCACAATAAAATGCTCCGCTCCACAATGATTATTATTAAACGGGCAAAATCAACTGGCTATAAATGCAGAGCTTCAGAGACCATCAAAAACAACAAAGAACAAGAATTCATACAAGCAAATTCACGAGTCTCGATTATTCATATTTTCTATGTATTCATATTGTTCTTCAGTGTTTATCATATTTGCTCTATGAGAGAGTCTATATACACTTCAAATTCTATTTTCATTTGATCTCAAGGTACTGGGACCTTAAGAGGGTAGATATCCTTACGAGAGAAGCAGTTGAGAGAATTCCTAGTAGGACTTTCTGCTCATAAAACTTACAAAATATAAGCAGTAGAGAACGTTGCTGCTTGTAAGACTTAAAGTGGTGTAAGCAAGAGAGAACATTGCTGCTCATAAGACTTGTATACGTAAGCAAGAGAGAAAGGTTATAGGTTCGTTTTTCTGCATGTAAGACTTGTCGTAATGGGGAGAGAAATTTCTGAGTGTTAGAATATTTCTGCTCGTAGTCCATTCAAGGACGATTGTTGTTTTATGGCGTTCTGAGGGCCCATTGAATCTTGGAAGCATAGTGAAAATATCAGTAGGTCTTGATCTCTGAGGACTGGATGTAGGCCTGGTTTTTAAGTCGAACCAGTATAATTCTTTGTGTACTAATCTTCTCAACTATACTCTATCTACAGCTATTGTCATATCAACACATCAACCAAACAATTTATCACATCACCCAATTCACTCCCTCTCTTGGGTGAAGGTTGTCTCTTTCAACTGCCACATCTTCGTTGATGATGTATGTTGCCACATTACTATTGGCAATGGCCGTCGCCACATCACTTTGAAAACAAATTTTTTTAAAACAACTATCCAAACATATTTTTTAACTTTTAAACAATGTTTTAAAAAATTATAAAACTATTTTAGAAAAAAAAATAAAACAAAAATAAAAATCTCTTAATTTCTTCAGAATTGTTTATACTTTTTCTTTGCATCAATGTTTCAATGTGGTGAATTTTTTATACAAACATATAAATAACCAGAGCAATGCATACTTTTACCCCTATATTTTTTCTTAATCTGACTAAGTTAAATAGGTCAATTCGTTCAATAACATCAAGCTTTATCTCACTAGGTAGAGCCATCTATATGAATTGTCCATTTTACTTTATCAATAGCCGAAGTTTTAAATAAATTGTTAATCAAAATGACTTATTCATTGACTTCAATATATTAAACGTTCTTTTCAATCTTCTTTTACCACTTTTTGAGAACTTCATATTGTTAAATCAACTCTCCTTATAAGTGCCTCTAACAACTTTCTTTGCACATATCTAAACCACCTCAAATGATTTTCTACTATTTTTTAATCAATATAATCATTTTGAATATTATCTTTTCTTGTATGACAACATATCTTCATCCTAAATACCCCAACTATATGCTCTTATTGTCTCTTTAGAGCTCAACATTTACTATTAAATGACATTTTATTGGTCTTATATCAGTTTGATAAAACTTTCCTCTAAGCTTAACAGGTATTTTCTCAAAGTAGTCTTTCTTTATTTGAACGCCAACTTGTATTCTATGTGAGATATCTCCTTTATTTTCACCATTTGTATATATAACTTATTAAATCCTTTCCTTAAAACTCATTTAAAATTAGTACTTAACAGAACCATCCATTAGGAATGTAACCAAAGTTATAAAGGAGATTAACTAAAATACACATACTCAAACTATTTTTGAAAAGGGGCACAACCTGTCTAATTTAGTGTGTGTTCGGATTAGCTTTTAGAGAATAGTTTTTATGATTTACGAGGTAAGTATGTGAGAGGAGTTTTGTCTCGATTTATGGAAAAGTGCTTCTGAAACCATGACTTCAGAGACACACGAACACACACTTACAACAACAACAACAACAACAACAACATAGTACTTGGCCTCTAGACTTCTCAAAACCTAGAATATTCATTCAGCAACAAGCCCAACTCAAACTTTTCTACATGATACTCGATTACAAAACAAATAATAAATATTCCAAGTTTTTAGGAGTAGATCCACCACCAAGTCAAGCACAATATACAAAACATGATCCAGTATCGAAATAGCTCAAGCGTTAACAATAGTCAGAGCATGCAGCTATGGGCCTAATATGGCAATATACAAAATGTCTGCACATAAATAATATGAGGCTATATACAAGATTACCAAACAAGCTCAGCCTCCGATGCCTTCCCTGTGTGCCAGCCCTCGGGCTGTCACTTGAAAATGTTAGGAGCAATGGGGTGAGACAAAAGCCTCAATAACCCACTATTCCATTCATTACATCTACTAACTTGAGCTTAGGAGGAGCCAAGCGGAATAGTTAACAAATTAAGCATTATCAGTATACATATATGAATTAGCGTTTATAATATCATAATTCCCAAGTTTTCCCACCCATCAATCCTCCTGAACTACCTTATTTTCGCTAACGAAACATATAGGCTAAGTTATATTCCATATTGTAATACCCCAAATTTTAAGACTTGAGGCTAGAGAATAAGCATGAGATTAATGGATTGCTAAGCCCTAGTTTAGCAAGATCCCAAATTATGATTAAGGGTTAATGACTCCAAAAGTGGATTTTATTAGTGATAAATGGACCCTTTTAGAGACTATGATGTGATTTGGAATCGGAATGTGTTGTGAGTAGCGCTGAAACCCTATATTTAAGTTCAATTATGGATTAACATCTAAATTAACTTAAAACAGAGGGGAGGGCGCATGGTGGAAGGAAAGGAATGATATGGTGTGTTTGGTGGTAATTCAAGAGGAATTACCATAATTAGGGGCAAAACGGTAAAGTTACCAACCAATTGGTCAGTTACCAAAGAGGAAACTCATTGGTAACTTCAAGATCAATGGTTATGATTGATTTGTGCAAGAGATCAAGGGAAGGAATCAAGTGTGTGTGTGTGTGTGTGTGTGTGTGTGTGAGCTCATGATAGATGGAGCAAGTATGTGAGAAGTGGCAAATTGTGGACCCTTGGATTGGGTCAACATTTTCAACTCACTCTTCCTCTCTCCTCTCTTTTTCTAGACGGCCAAATGAGCATTTGAGTACCAAAATCAGATCATCATCCTCATATCATCCTTCTCTCTCTTGTTTCTCCATTTTTGTCCATGAAGAAGAGGAAAGAGAAATTGAAAGGTGAGGTTTTGGCCTATTTGTAGTCCTCTTTAGCTCGAATACCCTTCTTTAATATTATTCCTAGTGATGAGAGCTTCATCTCTATTGTTTTAGATTTGTGAGAGGAGGTGTTTTGTTGCTTGAGCAAAAGTGGAAAGATAGAGAATTAAGGAATTTGTTTGGGAAAGAGGAAGATGTGAGTATTTGCTTCATTTTGATCTCTATATTGTGGCCATTGATTGGGTTTTGTGAATTGTGAATTTTGCCTTTATTTTGTGGTATTTTTGCGTGGCTTGTAATTGGGAGAATTGCATGTTGATTTGTGTTGAAAATGGTGATTTGTTCTGTAATTTGATCATTGGAATTGGTTTGGCATTAGAAATGGAAAAGTTGCAATGTTAGAGTTTGAGATGTGAAATTGTGTGACATGTTGAGATTGTTGGTAAAACATGTCAATATAATGTGAATTTGGTTGTTTTGGTGTTTACAATGGATTCCTTGTGAAAATTTGTGTGGGAATGGAGTTTGGTATGAAATTGGGATCATTGGAAGCAAATATGCCAAAACTGGAAATGCTGCCATTGAAAGTCCATTCTGGGCAGTCAGTTTGTATGAACTTTTTGAATGGGCAAATGATCTCAAAAAATTATGAAACTTTCCAGTCTTGAAGTTCACATCTTAAGCTTTAAAATGAACATATAATTTGTGTCATTTTGTTTTGTGAACTAGGATTTATGTTTGCCCAAAGTTTGAGGTCGAAACTGGGTTTGATTCTGAAGCAGCCTTGATCCATATTTTTCCTATGAAGAGGACTTAAATAGCTTTCATTTGGCTTTAGGATCACCTCATTTTGATTTTTCTAGAATTAATTATGAATTTTCGAGGTTGCCTTGGCTGCAGCGTAAAAGTTTCTGTGTGCGTTTTAGCCGCAGCCAGAAATTCTTGGCTGCAGCCAAAAACCTTTTGTGCATATTTTGGCTACAGCCAGAGGATTCTTGGCTGCAGCCAACCCCCATTTTCAGCATTTTGTGATTTTAAAAGGTGATTTCCAACCTAGTACTTCCCAATCCTTTAGGCTTTTATTGAGCTTATTATAGCCACCTATAGGGTATGAATGTTAACCAACCTTATGTAATACGAAAGTAAGGATTTGGAATTGAGATTGACCCTATGTCCTGGATTTGGTTATAGGGTTGGATATTCGTCCTGATCATTAGTAGCCAGTGTTGGAGCATACGTGGAAAGAATAAGTGTAGGGAACTTACCTCTCCTGCATGTATATGATATTTGTTTTGGTGTATTGATACATGTCTTTACTTTACTCGATTATGTGAAACATGTATGAATGATTTGAAGCTATGTTTCAATTTATGCTATGGCCATATGTATGTTGTTCGAAGCATTGAGCTTACAGATTTGTCATTGTGTGTAAGCATGAGTTATGCAAGCATGTCATACATTAAGCATCTATCTTGCATGCATATTGATAATGTTTACCTACTGAGATTCTCTTGAATCTCACCTTCCCTTACTAACCTATCAGACAAGGTAGTGGATCGAGGATGGAGCAAATAATCAGGGACGGCAAGGACTTCCTTCGGGTTGAAGATTCAGTAATTGGTTATCATTGCTTGTTGGGATATTGGTATTTAGATTTGGTTGCGTATATGGGGATGAGGATTTAATTATGTATATGAGATAGATCGAGTAATCCCCTATTTGGGTAATTGTATATGGGCGAATGTGCCCTATAAGGCTTTGATTAATATATGGAACTTGGGATTGGCCGAGAATTATGGTGTGCACTCTGATATTTATATAGATGTAATTTATCTTCGTATAGTAATTGTATTCGGAATGTGAATGTGAGACCAGGTTATAAATAATTTCGAAAGGTATTTGTGAAAACCCCGTCTGATAGATGGCCATGAAATTGAGTTTTGATAATTATTTGTCTCTATTTCACTTTAATCGCGTATTTTGGGTATAATTACGGTGGGGGTTACACGTATTACTGACCACTCAATAAGCTCACCGCCAGTCATGTAATAAGAGTTGGTCAAAATCAACAAAGCACATGCATGCTTAGACCATGGTTATATTCCCCTTAAAGACACTAGTGGGGTGTCACAACCCCCCGTCGAACTAGTGGGACAATCCCTCGTGGAACTAATGAGGCAAAAAATAATAATAATAGTAAAGCCAAATATTGTGCACTAATGAAGAATACCTTGTGTTGCAAAATCAACTACTCCATTTTATCCCAATCAAACATAGCAATTATCATTGTAATTATCAATGGGAATTATCAATATAATTACCAATGGGAATTACTCAAGGATTTTATATTCATATCATGCTATTCAAATCATTTCTACATGTAAGTCATAGCATCTCAAATTTTAACTCATACTATATTTTTCCACTATTCAAATTATAAAATTTCACAAGATGAATTCTATCAAAATAATCCATCAATATCAATACGCTTTAGTCATTCTCAAAATATATTTCACAATTATTTGCAAGAACATATCAATAAACATACTAAGTGAAAAGTGGTTTTCGTCAAAGCTAAATTTGCTACAAGAATCGAAGCTCCAAGTTCAACCATAAGTCATGAATCAATCAATAACAATCAATTATAACCAAAATTTAGTATTCAAACTAATTGAATAGTTAAACAAAGCAATTAGAGGCTCTAAGTCCATCTAAACATCCCAACTCTCAACAACATCCCAACATTAAACTTCCATGTCAAATAGCTCAACTCAGTCATTTAAACCAATTACCAACTCTAAGTCACTCCAATCAACTCAAATTCTCAATTTCACACTTAGGGTTCTAACCTCAAGATACTCATTTTCATAAATCAAGCTAAAACAACAATCTAAACCAATTAAACTTCAAATGTTAATCATATTAACATAACCCATCTATTAGAACCCATTTTCAATCACCAAAATATCAAATATCAACAAAACCTAACTCAAATCTTGTCACACCCCGCACGAAACCCAATCCCAGGCCTACAGGCGTGGACTCACAAAGCTATCCGCGGCCCTCCTAACTCAACCGCTTTTCTTTCGCCTCCCCAGCCTCGAACACCCGACCTAAAGGCAAAAGTACGGGGTTCATACCAAGACTGGTACCATATGAACCCTACACTTTTGCCTCCAGGTCGGGTGTTCGAGGCTGGGGAGGCGAAAGAAATGCGGTTGAGTTGGGAGGGCTGCGGATAGGTTTATGAGTCCAGGCCTGTAGGCCTAAGATTAGGTTTCGTGCCGAGTGTGACAATAAAAAGGTGCCTTTTTATTGTCACACCTCGCCCCCTTTACATCCATTGGGAAGGGCGATGCAAGCAGACTCACAAAGCTATCCTCAGCCCCTCCAACTCAACTGAGTTTCTTTCGCCTTTTGAGTCTTAAAGCCGTGACCTGAGGGCATAAGTACGCGCTTCACCGAGACTCTAGTACCATAAGCTGCAACCTGTGGCTCAGATGGTACTAGAGTCTCTGTGAAGCTAGTTCAAATAATTCATTTAAACGCAAAAGATTTGGTGAAAACCTCACCCATTTTGAAATCCTCAAAAATCTCAACTTCAACATTTCAAAACTTAGAAATGCTTCCCTAACTCAAAAATAGCGAAACCTTAGCAGCGAAACTGACCCCAACCTCAAAAACCCAAATATTTTTAATGATGTCCACAACAACAATATTCATATAAATCAAAGTGAGCAAATGAATCACTTACCCCAGCCAATCACATAGAAGGCACCTATGAGTTTCTATATCACTTGCTTTAGCGAGTAACATGCTAGCTAAGGCCAATGATACAGAGAGCAAGACTCGATTTCAAAAATTTATAACTAGTTCCACAAATCTCCAAAAACTATAAATTATAACTCTATGAAAAGTTTGTAATGTCTACTTTCTAATGCAAAAAGAATCAATAAAAAATATGACCATTTGATCCTCGAAAAAACTCAAATTCCAAAACTGTTCAAAAAGTGTAAAGACATGACTTCCGAACATCATTTTAGTGTTTCTAATCCTCAAATTACCCAATTAAACAACTTAAATAATCTTTTCCATTACCTAATCAATGCTAAACTTTGAGATCAATTTTTTTAGAATGTTACATAATTGATCCCAAATATTTGAACTATCACTTGTGTAATTGTTTGATCTCTCATTTTAACTGCCAAAACACAACTAACTTGCCTCTTATCAAAATTGTAGTGCATATATCTGTCTTACTCCTACTCAGATGAAAAACTTTTGACTCCAAGGCTCTTCTCCATAACTCAAGCCTAGTGTTAATATCTTCTCTTAGACTGAACCATAAGAACTATATCATCAACGAAAAGCACGCACTTAAGGATATATTTTTTCTTGTATAATATTAGGTAGAACGTCTAAACCAAGTAAAATAGGTAAGGGATCAAAGATGATCCCGGATATAGGTGAGTCTTAATTAACAGGAAAGTCCTTTATTTCACCTCTAGATGTTTTTACCCTAGTTGTTTCGCCCGCAAACATATCTTGTATGATTTTGATATATGCAATATACACACCTTTTTTCTCCAAAGCTTGCCACAGTAATTCTCTTAATATACGATCGTACGCTTTTTTTCCAAGTCAATAAAAACCATATATGAATAAGTCAATTTGCTCTTGTAGCTGATGCCTTAAATCGACCCCCTTAATGAATTTGATATGTGCATGGTATGCATGCTTGCATGCATACATATCATAAAAGAGTTGGTGATGATGCATGCACTTGCATGAAAATGTTAGATGCTGAATATATATATATATATATATAAACGCTTTAATGGATATACATGATTTGGTGGAATCATACGTGAGGATGCAACATAAGTGGCCCTTAGCTTCAGCATAGAGCCGTTTGATTATAAGACACTAATACCTTAAACGTACTGTGAGAAGGAACCCTACAACAATAAAGGAATTATGATATATATTATATTTACTTACTTTTCTTTGTAACTTCTTCTTCTTCTCTTCTTCTTCTCAAGTTGCTATCATCAAACGTGGCGCCATGAGAAAGTTATCAACCTTACCCTTCCCCACAGACTGACACACAGAAAGAGAGATCGAATATAAAGTTCTCTTAGTATTGCAAAACCAATTAAGATTCCCTAATCACAGCCACACAACAGCACCAGGTCGGAAAGAAACTAAAGGCAACTAGCTTTAGCTTTTTGATTTGTTGTTCACTGTATTTTTCCGGACTGTTCCTGATGATATAATATTATGTTCAATGATCAAATCTTTATTAGGTTCTTTTACTATTACCCATATCCCATTGAATGAATCTTTCTCATCAATTTGATCAACAAGATCGCTTCTTTTTGTGTGGTGATGATCTTGTGTACGAATAGCTTTAAAATTCCATTGGCCTAAAAGGAAAAATAACTACTAGATTTCGTATAAAACCAACATGTCAATGGTACTATGCTCAACAGTACACGTCAATGCCACTCTGTTCAATCGTATTTTTCCAACGTATCAACAATAAGTTTTATCTCAGTAAATGGGGTTATACGAGTAGTTTGGTAATATCAAAGAAAAAAATAATATATACTAACATGATGTCAAATATATAAGGCTTGATAAATAAAAAAGTTTATTTAAGCAGATAATAAATGTAATGTTCATTTGTCATAGGGTTAAGGAGCAAATTTACTAACAAAGTTTTAAGGAATAAGTATCTGGCATATTTATATTTTAAAGGAGGTGAAAATACACATAAGGAATTAAAAGTGGAGCATGCAACACAAAACCGTTAAATTTAACCTAATGCCGTTAGGGGTTTTCATCTCTTATAATTTAATGCCATTAGGTCAAATTTAACGGTTTTGTGCTGGATACTCCACTTTTAATTCTTTACGTGTATTTTTACCCTCTTTAAAATATAATTGTGCCAGGCACTCCTTCCTTAAAATTTTATTGGTGAATTTGCTATTTAACCCTTTGTTATACCTACCAAAACTTTTTTAATCACACTTCCCTTTCTGGAATTGGATGCGAATCTTTGATAGAGGTCCCAATTGGATAAAATCCAACTTTTTCTTTCACCGTAGCAGATGCTTCTTCTGTTAAAGGTAGAAAAACCGGAGACTCCCAACATAGAATTTCTTTTTTTATTTTTTCTTTCTTCTTTTAGGGAAAAAAAGGGGACACATACACAATCACCACATATTCATATACACCATCTTAAAAAAATTTTACCATGATGAAATAAATTAAGTTAAATCATTATTAATCAACTCATTTCTATCCAAATTTTTCTCATCAAACATGGATTTCAATCACATCCTCAAGCTTGGAAAAAAGTTAACACTGTAAATAGATGGAGAAATATGACACATTTAAGTAAGCCTCAAAATTTATCTAATAAAGTGTTTTTATATGATCTAAAGGTCATGAACTTGGCTAAAGCAGAAAATGAAGAATCACATGCAGTTAACAGAAGTAATTGCTAATAAGAGAGTTGGCTCAGTTAACAAAGTAAAAAGTTTGGAACCAACAAGCTATTGATTGAGAAGGGTAAGCGGCCTCATTCCCGTAAGTAGGGCAACACAAGTTCGAATCTTGAGAAGCATACTTGCTAAGAGAAGCAACAACTCTTTGCACTTTAAGCCTCGAAAGGGATTATACCCTTAATCCAGTAAAAAAAAACAGTAAAATGTTTTTATTTTTGTTCATGATTTGAGCCAACTCTAACTAGAATTTTGTCTTGAAGCTTCTGTGTTTCTATGATTTTTATTTTCCCACTCTTCAAACGGAAAAGAAAAGTAACCACTAAGAAGGGGATATGCATATAACAAAACTAACTCATCAGTCGTACCAAGGACGCACTTGTGTTTCCGTATGCACATAACATAGATTCGTTGTTGTGAAGGAACTTATTGATCAATCACTTTCCAATAAATGATCAAAACAGAGAAATTTAGAAACAGACAAATATAAAATTAATATCTAATCGAACATTCCTTCTTTACCCCACCACACACCACCATATCATTTTCTTTGCAATTAAACTTTGCTCATAGCCATGCCTATCCTCTAACCAAACAACCACTATATATACCTCAAGAGCCCTCCCTCCTCCTCATCTCATCGCACAACCAGTTTCCTACTTCAAAATCTCTGCATTGAACCCATTTGGCAATATATATATACACACTTCTCTGTCCTTAACCACTACTTAGCCTACATTTGAAAATTTCTTTTAGAGATTCTTGTGTTCTAGTACTGTAATTTTCATCAGCAATAATGGACAGGGTGACAAAGTTGGCATCAGAGAGGCCTGTGGTGATCTTCAGCAAGAGCTCCTGCTGCATGTGCCACACCATCAAGTCCCTCTTCAGTGACTTCGGGGTGAACCTGTTGGTTCACGAGCTTGATGAGATGGCTCGAGGGAAGGAGATTGAGCAAGCCCTCGTGAGCCTCGGCTGCAGCCCCTCGGTGCCAGCTGTGTTCATCAGTGGGGAGCTCGTGGGTGGGGCCAATGAAGTCATGAGCCTTCACCTTAACCGCTCCTTGATCCCAATGCTCAAAAGAGCCGGAGCTCTTTGGGTATGAAACAGTACTGCTACTCAGTACTGACCTTTTATCATATCAGGCAATAAAAGTCCTGTTTTGGTTATAATAACTATATATGAGATTATAAAGTGGTAAGCATCGGATAGAGAGTGTGATATATATCCATATTAGTGTCGGATACAGAGTGAGATATATATATATATATATCTCCATGTTAGTGGATGGATAGCTTGTGTTGCTGAAGTTTTATAATAAACAGGCTAACTTGATCAACTGATGAGGTGTAATTTAGCCTCTTTTTTTTGGGTATTTTAATGGAACTTTGCGGCTTATGAAGTTTTTAATTGTGTTCTTTTGGCATCATAGATAAAAAGAAGTCAAGTTTCTTACATTAACTATTTAACTAACAAAAGAGGAGGCTGGGAAAAGAAAAAATAATTCTTATGTACATTAACTAAGTTAAATGACAGAAGAAATTAAATATGCAGGGAACTGGGTAAAGGAAAATTCATTAGTAAATTCAGTCTATTAAAAAACAATATCAAACCAACAATACATAACATGATTAGTATCTGAAGCACACTTTTCTATTTGTTTATGATTTGTTTGAATTATTTATTAATAGACTGGATTTACTTAAAATTCTCTCCAACAGGAAAAGTGAAACTACCACTAGCCATGTAAGATTATACCCACAACCCCAAGATGAAATAAAATAATTGGTTTTAATACCTTGTCTCTCAACCCCTTTAGCTAGGGGTTTGTGGTTTGTAATCTTCTAAAAATTATCTGAACAAAGTAGCTTATTATTATAATCTAGAAAAGGCAGCAAATATCACTATAGACGTAAAGCATATCTTGCTCTTCCACTTGGTTTTATGCAGGACTAGGGCATCAAATGAAATAAACATGCAGGTAGGCGTGCAAGTGACACATGCAACTTAATTCCTCTGTCACATCAACAAATAGACAGAAAAATGAAAGAGAGAAAAATAATAATAAAAAAAAACTAAAAAGAGCTCAAAAATAGATGAAAGTTGGGTGGTGCATAGAGGAAAGTGTAGTTTAGGAATAAGCATGATAAGACAGCAACCATTTTTTCCCCCTCGAAAGTGTTCTAAAACACTCTGTTTTTCCTGAATTGTCCTTGTTCCAATGAATCCAATTTCCAAATTATTACCCACATATATTTTTACATGGTTGTTAGGTTAGTTCAAGGGGTTATTAGTCGGTTAGAGAAAGTATTAGTATAAATAGGGATTAGCAAATGTACTGACTTGTCTAGTGATATCAAATATACTTTTTCTCTCGACTTCCCCTGTTATACGCGCATCATATATCTTCAGTCAAAGGCGAAAAAAGGTACAGTAACAAATTTACATACAGAGAACACTGTTCAGGACTATGGTTTTTAACTGGAAGCAGACAGATCATTTGAAAGCCTTCACCAATAATAGCGGAGCCAGAATTTAAATTGAAGTGGCTCATCAATGCAAATGAAATGATAGGTTAATAAATTTTACCATGACCTGACCACCATGACTTCTTGCATATATATATATATCAACTGCTGCTATTTGAAGCCTTTGCACTTTCCAAAATATAATGACACTGCTTTCATTACCTGTGAATTGAATCAATGATAACAGCAAAGTCTACATTTTCTTCATGTTGTAAATATAGACTTTTATGTTAAAAATGTCGTGCAACTGAGTGCTTTTTCATTAAAGAAATAAAAATTTATGGGGAAAAGCTGGATGTCAATTAGAAATTGCAAATTTCTCACAAACTAGTTGGCCTTCTAATATCAAATTAATCTGAAATAGTCTAGATATCTAAATCATGGATTTCATTGTATAGCACACTGCATGACTACCATCAGTTTAAATACTCAGATTGCAGAAAGTCCATCAAATTGGTAAAGAAGTAGATATAAGGCGATGCCAAGCGACAATGTTTGAATCTGTCCCAATCACATAGCTATATAAAAAGTGATACATATGGTGAAGCCTGCTTCAAATAATAAAAAACTGATCTTCCCAGCCTAAATGATATTCTTTTCTAATTTCCTCCATCATATGTACAACGAAGTTACAGAGTCTCAAGTTTCGTCTTTTTTTAAAAAAACCTTTTTGGTGAAAACAGAATGTCTAGCCTCATTCATAAGTATCAATACTAATCAAGTTATACACTAACAGTTCATCTCTGAAAGACTTTAATCAGAAGACTACTCATTCTTCTATTTTTATGAGACTGGTAGTCATAGATCAATTTTCATCCATCACTACCGAAATTGTTTAGCTTGTTCATTTTCAATATTGCTGGAGCATTTCATCAGTGACAACTTCATCCCTACAGCTTATTCTTTTCTAGGAGCTACAAGTTTGGGCCACAATGGGAAAAAACAGAACTTTGAATGCTTCACAAAGCTTCCTCAGACACAAAGCCTATGTCATTTTTTCATCTTCAGTCTCAATTAAGTTGATTTAAGATATCAACTTTGCATGATAGAAGATGGTAGAAGCCACTGGACCATCAAGTTATTATCATGAATACAACTCTATACATTTTTTCTCTTCCGGTCATGAAGGAACCAAATTAAATCCAACTACATCCAGGTATTTTGTAGAGTTTCTTTCCACTCAAACCCATTCTCAACCTCTCGGCATCACCCCATTTACCAACAGAAGCATATATACCAGAAAGAAGAGAGCAATAGCCACTTGTATCACTCTCCAACTTAAGGCAGTGCTGAACGGCAATTTCCCCCAATTCCACATTGTTGTGTAACCTGCAAGCAAGAAGTAGAGCTCCCCAAACTCCCGAATTCGGTTGCATTGGCATATTGATTATGAGCCTATACGCTTCATCCAACCAACCCACCCTCCCTAAAAGATCAACCATGATTCCATAGTGATCAACTGAAGGCACAAGTCCATAATCTTTCATGGATTTGAAGCAGCGGTATCCTTCTTCAACCAATCCGGCATGATTGTATGCGGTTAAGAGCCCCGTGTAGGTAACTAAATTCGGCCAAATACACTCTGCCAGCATCTGTTCATATAACCTTATTGCATCAAATGGCCTACCATTTATTCCACATCCATGTATCATTGCAGAATACGCAACCAAATCCTTCTTTCTCAGACCATTAAATAGATCATATGCATTATCAATGCTTCCAAACTTGGCATACATATCAATTAAAGCAGTCGCTAAATGATCATCCAGAACAATTCCAAAGTCGTTCATGCGTGACTCGATCCAGTGCCAATATCTTATATCTCCTAATTGCGAACAAGCTGATATAATACTAGCCAAAGTCATCTTATCAGGGTGTATATTGATGTCTGGTTTAAGCATGTCGTTTAGTAGAGCAAGGGCCTCCTTTGGCTTGCTATTCTGAGCATAGCAAGCTATCATAGCATTAAATGAAAGCAAGTCTTTGTCATCCATCTGGTCAAAAAGCTTTCGAGCAGACTCAGTATCCCCAGTCCGTGAGTACCCGGAAATCATTATCATCCAAGAAACACTGTTTCTAACTGGCATTGTATCAAAAAATTCTCTTGCATATATTATGCTCCCAGAATCGATGTAACCACTTATCATTGAGTTCCAAGAAGCCAAGTTTCTCTCAGGCATTTGTTGAAATAAGGAACAAGCCTGGTCCATATTTCCGGATTTCGCATACCCTGAGATCATAGAGTTCCAAGATACGACATCTTTGCTAGGAATCTCATCAAAAAACAAGCGAGCCACAGCCAAGTTACTGTCTTTCAGATACCCAGATAACATAGAATTCCAAGAAACCGCATTCCTCTGAGACATTTCATCAAACACCTTACGTGCAGTATCTGTATCACCCACTTTCGAGTACAAATCAAGAAGGGCCGTTTGAACATAAACACAACTAGAGAATCCATATACCTGAACTTGCCCATGAATCGATACACAGCCAAGTTTATACTCAATCCTAGCACATGACTTCAAAGCAGAGGATATCGCAAATGAATTTGGACACAGTCCAATTCTCTGCATTTGAACGTATAGAGAAATTGCTTCAGTGAACTGACCTTTCTGAGAGAAGAAACGAATTGTGCAGCCCCATGAGAACGAATCTGGATTGCGTAAATGTAGGAGAATTGGCTGCACATACGTAGCTATACTTTTATAGTTCTTGACATCCCAGAGAAGAATGTGATGGACTAAAACTGGTTCTAGATGACATAGACCATTAAGAAGAATATGGGCATGGATTTGTTTAGCCTGCTTCGGAGTTGAACAACTCTTTATCAAGGCTATCAATTTAGGAACTAGCATAGAGAACTTTTAACGGACTTGAACCATTTTGGAGCGGCAGTTATATGGAGTTGGTTAAAGTTCATACCTTTTGTTTTGGAATGGCTGTGGCGTTATCAGTTACTAGTATTATTTTTTCCGATCATTGAACTAATATTCAAATATATTTTTTAATATAACAAAAACCTTTTTTGTTTTTTTAAATATAACAAGATTTCAATTTCAATTTCAATTTCAATTTCAATTTCAAATTTCAAATCCAAATATAATAAAATCCATCATGTATGTGGCTTTGTAATCACTTTGAAGAATTTATTACCAGTTGGATGTTTTTGTGGAGTTTTATGGGAAACTTATGGTATTGTTTCTGATTTTTTGAAGCATCCTATTTTAAAGGTCTGTTTGAATTAGTATTTAAAAAGCACGTTTACATAAATCGAGACAAAACTCATATCACATACTTAACTCGTATATTATAAATCATATTGAAAAAACAGATTCTACCATAAATTCAAATGCACACTAAGTCATTTCAATGATTTGTATTGGTGTTGGAGCTTTGAATTCGCCTTTAGGAAACTATTGCCAAATGGAAGTATGATGAGGATGTACAATACGTTGTGACTTATGAGTGCATTATTGACATTATTATACTACCTAAAAATTAATAGTATAAATACCAAGAGAGAAAAAAATATTTAATGCATAAATATTCACAAAAAAAAAATACCAAGACAAAATAATAACCCAAATATTTAACCAAATAAATATTTAATTTAAAATTCCACCAACGTCAATTACCATCATACATGGATCATTAATGACGCGTTAAGTTATTTAACGCATATAAAAACTCTAAAAAAAAATTAAATTGACCACTGAAAGGCAGCGTATGTGGGGAATACATTTTATTACGAGCATTTATTACTGACCCACCGGTTGAAATAAGTCAAATAACACGTTCTTTCATAACTGGACCTTATTTCTAAGAGCATGTTTGAATTGGAGTTCAAAAAGTATGTTTACGTAAGTTAAGATAAAACTCCTATCATATATTTATCTGATACATCATAAATCATGGTGGAAAAGTAGTTTTTATAGTTAATCCAAACAGACACTTAATAAGTATAAGGATAATTGTGATGGGCATATGAACAGTTTATTCCCGTTTCATCAGTCCCAGTATTTATATACATATTCCCTCCAAAGACGTGTGCAATGAGCTTGGTGACAGTGATGAGAATTAGGGTCCTCTCCCTGAGAATTATGTGTATCCCGTTCCATCCGTCCTAGTATTTATTTACATATTTCCTTTATAATATGCTAATTTACAATCACTCGTCCACCGTAACAACAATTGGTATTTCATTTTCTTTGGAAAAACTAATTACAGATTTATGTTTTTATATATGATATAACCTTCACTCTTGGTTGGTTTATTTGACCCCATTAAATAAACCGTAATAAATGTTACTAAGACATCTTTCTCATTTGTTAAAGACCTAAGGGCATTGCCCATTAATATTTAAATAAGCTTTAGATAACCCAATTGGTATTTAACCGTACCTTGTGAGTTCAATGCCTGTAAATGCTTAAAATATTTTAGTTCCACAATCTTCGACCAAGTAGGGATTAACTATCAATTGTAAATTATATGGGTAGGGATATTTTTGTCTCATTTAACTCAGGGATGGGATAGCGTAATTTCTATTTCCAAACTTTTATGCCCTATTTGGTATATGGGAATTAAAGTTTGAGAAGTGGAAGTGGAATCCTGAAATTGTATTGTTTGGTATGTTGGAATTTACTTCCTCATGGAACTCACTTCCATTGGGTAGATCCATGGAATTGAGATGAGTTCCATGGAAGTAAGACTTTGGGACCATAACACCCTCACACATTTTATTATTTGATAACTTTGCCCCTCCTAAGCATTGATCATTGAACTAATATACAAATTTTTGGGCCAATATAATATCTCTAATAATATCCTATAATATTCTTTTTTTAAATTTTGTTTTATTCAATAGTATATTAATATTAACGAATGGAATACCACCCAAACAACTTTCTGTGTTTTCATATCAGCCGCATAAAACAAATCGTTGCAATGGCTCCTTCGGACATAACCTCCATCTTGCAGACTGACAACACTCACAACAATTGGTGCATCTGTGTGAAGGTCATCTCCAACTTTTGGGACGTCCCGCTAGTGCATGGAGCCATACTAAGTTTCTTACAATGAAGTTTTATCTGAGGCGAAGGTTGAATTTTTTTTTTTTTCCCGGTCATTCCAATTTCCAATGTAGTGTGTTCTTGTAGTTATGTTTTTTCCCGTAGTCTAAGTGTATGTTTGAGAACACTTATTTTTTTAATACAAATGCTTATTATGCAAGCCGAGATAAAACTCCTCTCACATACTTACCTCGTATACCGTGAATCACGATTTATAAACACTTATTATCCAAAAATAAACTATTACAAACAAACACTAACTTAACATTTCTTAAATTCGTATGTAGGGCTATATTGTTTTGGCCATCGTACGCCGCCGTGATATGATTAGAAAGTTATGTGGTGTTCCCGTACCTGTCTTTTGTTTCGTTCTAAGGTTTACTGTTGAAGTTGGTCCATATTAATTATTAATTTATTTATTTAACTTTTAAAATCTTTAATTCCCAATATTCTCTCAATTCTCATACCTTTCCTCCACTCATTTTTCATCTTTCAAATCCAAATCCTTCAAATATATTTTTTAATATAACAAAAACCTTTTTTGGTTTTTTTTAAATATAACAAGGTTTCAATTTCAATTTCAAATCCAAATCCTTCCAATATATTATTTAATATAATAAAATCCATCATGTATGTGTTTTTTGTAATCACTTTGAAGAATTTATTACCAGTTGGATGTTTTTGGAGTTTTATTGGAAACTTATGGTATTGTTTCTAACCTTTTGAAGCATCCTATTTTAAATGCGTATTTGAGTTAGCGTTTAAAAAGTATGTTTACGTAAGTTGAAACAAAATTTATATCACATATTCAACTCGTACACTGTAAATCACATTGGAGAAGTGGCTTCTACCACAAATCCAAACGTGCACTAAGTCATTTCAATTATTTGTATTAGTGTTGTATTCGCCTTTAAGAAACTATTGCCAAATGGAAGTATGAGGATATATGAGTACATTACTGATATACTACCTAAAAATTAATAGTATAAATACCAAGAGAAAAAAAATATTTAATGCATAAATATTCAAAAAAAAAATACCAAGACAAAATAATAACCCAAATATTTAACCAAATAAATATTTAATTTAAAATTCCACCAACGTAAATTACCATCATACATGGATCATTAATGACGCGTTAAGTTATTTAACGCATATAAAAACTCTAAAAAAAATTTAAATTGACCACTGAAAGGCAACGTATGTGGGGAATACATTTTATTACGAGCATTTATTACTGACCCACCGGGTGAAATAACACGTTCTTTCATAACTGGACCTTATTTATAAGAGCATGTTTGAATTGGGTTTCAAAAAATATGTTTACGTAAGTCGAAACAAAACTCCTATCACATATTTATTTTGTATATTGTAAATCACGTTGAAAATACAGTTTCTACCACTAATCCAAACAGAGACTTAATAAGTACAAGGATAATTGTTATGGGCATATGGACAGTTTATTCCCGTTTCATCAGTCCCAGTATTTATATGCATATTCCCTCCAAAGACGTGTGTAATGAGCTTGGTGACAGTGATGAGAATTAGGGTCCTCTCCCTGAGAATTATGTGTATCCCGTTCCATCCGTCCTAGTATTTATTTACATATTTCCTTTATAATATAATCACTCGTCCACCGTAACAACAATTGGCATTTCATTTTCTTTGGAAAAACTAACTACAGATTAATTCATGTTTGCATATATGATATAGCCATCACTCTTGGTTGGTTTATTTGACCCCATTAATTAAACCGTAATAAATGTTACTAAGACATCTTTCTCATTTGTTAAAGGCATAAGGGCATTGCCCATTAATATTTAAATAATGAAGGAATTCTGTGGTTGTTAGGGACAAGCATCGTCCTATCGATTGCATAGTTGATTCCGCTGTTCAAAGGAGTTCGCAGCAAATCAAAGGTTCATGTCATCTGATGCAGTGCTATGGAACGATAGATGCGTGGTTTAGTCGCATTGGCTTTCACTAAATATGGCGTTCAAAATGATGGTGACTGAGAGGAGGAAGACGATAGTTCCAATGGGTTACGATGTTTGCTTGTCGATCTTTCTTTCTTTCTTTCCCTCTATTTTTTGTTTTTGTTTTTTTTTTTTTGTTTTTTCGAGTTGCACTGTTGAGGGCTGATATTTTGTGCAAAAATGGAGGATTATGATTGTTTGTGGGATGACTAGTGTGTCCTATGGTGGCCGACGGTTGCTTATGTGGTGGTTGTGCCTGTATGGGCTGGTAGCTAGGTTTTTTGGGTGTAGGATAAATTGGTCATTTTAAATTATACAGAAAATATTTTGATACAAAATTATTCCCCACTTCTATTTACCAAATAAACTTTAGAACTCACTTTCACCTCTACTTCCATTTCTACCTCCACTTCCATTTCCATAAAAAAACTCTTTCATTGTACCAAATGGAGCATTAGTATAAAAGTCATCTTTCTTTAACAAAGTGAATGTAACACCTCAAATTTTATATTCACCAAAAATATATTGTAATTAATTAATAAATTCAATAAAATGGTGAATATTCATGAAATTTGGATTTTATGAATTTTGAAATATTCATATTCATGAGGAAATGGGTAAATTAATTCAAGAAAGGAATTAAATTACAAAGGTGATAGCAAAATCAAAATTTTGCCAATTTAGCTCAAGATTAATTATTTTTCAATTAATTGAAGTTAATTTCAATTAATCAAGAAAAATAAAGGGAAATGTATAATTGGAGTATTCTTGATGGAATAAATTAAGAATTGTAAAATTAGAGGGACTTGGGCATTAATCAATTAAGGGAATTATGGAATTAGTGAAACACATTTTTCCTTCCCTTCTCCTCCATATTTTCGTCCAACACATGAAAATGAGGGGGAAAGATTTAATTTCAAGAGCATATGTCAAAATGCTATATGAAGATAGTAATGATGACAATGGTAAGGTTTATATTACATGAAGATATGGACATGGTGATCATAATGGGTGATGGTAAGGGAGTAGCTTAAGTGAAGGGAGGGGTGAAATTGAGTGCTAGCTTGGTTAGTTGAGAGAGAAATTGGTTTGGTTACATTAAGGGAGAGGGGGACGGTTTTTCTGTGAGCAAACTAAGGGAAGAATTAGTCCAATTCTAAGTAAAACCTAATGGGGCAAGTAAGACAAAAAGTGAAGAAGGTATGGGTGGAAGTATACTGGTTGGAAAATATCACCATGACACCCCTTGATGAGATCAATGGTATAGAATGAAGGGAGGAAAATTTATGAAGTCATTCACTTCCTCTTCCTTTGTGTATTTTCGCCCAACATAGAGAAAGAGAGGGGGGAGCTTAGAGAAATTCTTGAGCGCTAGAGAGAAGAAGAAGGAACTTAAGGTAAGAAGCTAAACTCTTGAGGTTGTTTGTGATTTTGTCATGGAATCATTCTATAAACCTTGTTTCTTCATAAATTCATGATCTTGAAGACACATTGTTAGCTCAAGGAGAAGAGAGAGAGGACACATAGGGAGAGAAGAATCAAAGAAGCCTAAGAGGTAACTACACCAAACTCAAATCTATACTTGTATGAAATTGGTTTTGAAGTTTGTTGTTAGTTTGGTGATTTTTGGTTGAGTTGAAAAATTGGAAAAGCCATAACCCTAAGGAGTTATGCTGCCCAAATTTCTTTGAATCATGATTAAGAAGTGTTTAAATGAGTTAATAAAGGATTAAAAGTAGAAAAGTACAAGTTTTGGAAGCTAAAACATAAAAGGACAGTTATTCCATTTTCTTTCAATATTTCGGCCAGCACTTTTTCAGGGGGTAGGATCTGGATTTTCATGAAATAAATGGTTCAATTGGATTCATTGGGCAAAAATAGGTGGGATTATGGTTGGTCACTTTTTCCGAAAAGACCGAAAAAGCATAATTACGAAAACGCCCCTAAAATCCCTAAAGCAGGGCTGTCAAGGGTATTTTCATAATTTGACAGTGAATTTGATGATTTCGAGACCAGAAATGAATTCCTTGGGCGAAAATATGTAAGAATAGCCTTAGTCAAAATTTGGAGAAAATGTGCCTTCGGGCTGGGTACGGCGGGGCCGAGCCGGGGTCCTGGGGCCATTTTGGTAAATTTTTATTATAGACTAATATAACCATAAGAAATACTATAGAAGAGTCTAAAATAATACTCGGATAGGTTATGACCTATTTCTTGTACATTTAATATTTTGGGACCGAGTCGGAGGCCGAACATGACACGTTTTACGAGACACATCTAAAAAAAGGGGCTTATAAAGCTTTAAGGTAGAAACACTATCCTTCATACATCATGCCATAGTTATATGCTTGTGTGGATGCCAATGTTTGTAAATGCACTTTATTAATTAACATGAATTGCCTAGAGAGAGGCAGTTAATGTCGGTGTGCACTTACATTGGGAGTTGGCGGAAGACCAACTAGTGTAGATTGTGGGGATGGGCCCTACTCATGTATGCATGACGATGAAGTGTTTATATTGTTCATTAATTGGTGCATACCTTGGCGCATGTTATATTTACTTTTCGCATTTTCTATGAACAATAACATATTTCTACTGGGATTCTTTGGAATCTCACCCTATTTTTAAATAAACATCTCTGTGGGTGCCAGTGGTTCAAAAGGCAAAGGCGTAGACGCCGGGAAGTGATTGGCACATGTCTCGAGGGTAGGACATGATCGTGGTTATAATTAGTTTATGTTTAGATATTTTGGAGAATTATGTAAATATTAAGTTTCCACTGTATTTTCTGTATTTCGTTGACGAACTATGTGGGATTGTGAACGAATATTTTTATAAGTTAATTGTAGTTTTCTGTATACCCATTGAATTCTTTCTTTATTACTCTTCGATTATCGAAATGGAAACGGGTGATGACAAAATCATGAGTATCAAAAAACATAGGGTAATTGTGGTTAATGCTTTTGTCCCCTAGATCAAAGGGTTGGGGTGATGTTATTTATATCTAAACACTTTTAATATAGGCTAAATTATAGAAAACCCCCTGAACTTTGAGTCGATTGCATATAACCCCCATTACATTTCAAAGTTTAATTTAGCCCCATTGACCTTTTATTTTTTAACTATTAACCTCTTATCATTAAGTGACTGTTATCTTTTTAACGGAAATTGTCACATCATATTATGAAAGTACACGTGGCATCCTACATGACATCTTATGTAAACTACTGATTTCAGAAAACCACCTAAACTTTAAACAGTTGCAGATAACCCCCTGAATTTTGATTAGTTATAAATAACTCCCTTAATATTTCAAAATTTAAATTTGACTTCCTTAAAATTTTGATTTGTGATATTAAAACTCAAGTTGTTACTTTTATCATTTAAATAAATTTATTAAGTTTTTTACTATCATTTGTCAATTAAAATAGTTTTCTAATAGTTTTCTAGTATGAAAAAAAAGAATAATTAGAAGAATAATATTTTAAAAAAATATAAAAATAAAAATGTCACTATTTATATAAAATTTACTTATTTTCTTAGAATAATTATGAATTGACAGTATTAAAATGTCATCATTTGTGTTAAATATATTATTAGGATGATTGAGCATTGATAGTTTAAATATTATGTTTGTGTCAGAGGATAGTTTATGCTCGCATTAATTTTTTTATTAGTAATGCATATTTTTTCATGAATCAAAGGTTCGGCGTGTATTTTTATATTTTTTTAAATATTATTCTTCTTATTTTTGCCATATACAAAAGAACTAATAGTATTTTAATTGATAAATGATAGCAAAAATCTTAATCAATTTATGAAAATGATAAAAAGTAACTCATGTGGTTTAATATTATAAATTAAAATTTTATGGGAGTAAAATATAAATTTTGAAATGTCAGAGGGTTATGTGTAACTGATCAAAGTTCTCGGTGGGGTTTCTTTGCAATTGTTCAAAGTTTTGGGGGTCCTCTACAACTGTTCAAAGTTCAAGGGGGTTTTATGAAATTAATAATTTACATAAGATGCCACGTAGCATTTTCTGTTAGAAAGATAACGGTCACTTAACGGCAGGGGTTAATAGTTAAAAAATGAAAAGTTAAGGGGGTTAAATTTAAATTTTGAAATATCAAGGAAGTCATATACAACTCACCCAAAGTTCAAAGGAGTTTTGTATAATTTAGCCTTTAATATATCATAAACATGTAACAAAGTTCAATTTGATTACAGTTAACGAGTGATTATAGTTTTAGTTGCACAAATACAACTAAATACATTTACTACTATTCATCTTGCTTATCAACGAAGGTAGCTTTTACTCTTGGCGGTTAGATATCCTTGACTGAAATTTCTGTGCGGGGTGAACAAAGAACATCGTTGGAGTGTTTTTTTGCTGTTGGCGATTAGATCATCATTGCTTCTGTTAGTATTCCGTATAGTTCTTATTATAAGGCAAAACCTAACAAGTGTATTTGGTCTTTTTTATAAGATACTTGCTTGTTTCTAAAGAGCATTAAATATTTGTTTTCATGCATGCCCATAATTAATAAGGATACTGGGTGAGAGTGATAATTAATATGATATTATAATTTAGTGGAATTAGTAGGGTAATATTGGAATTACTTAAATTTTAGGATAAATTTAATGACTTTAACTATTTTTTATTAGTTTGTGAGAATTATTAGTTGGTGTCTTATAATAAAGATTAGATGGAGTATCTAGGAGGTTGACCAAAAAAAAAAAGAGGGAGTATCTAAGAGTAATAAAGTTTTTGTCCGCTTTAGTGTTGGCATGTCATTATTGTTTTCCGTGGAGTGATTTTTTTTTATATTAGTCTCATATGTGAGATATTCTTATTGGTTCTGATCAATTGAAGGTGCCCATGCGTGGTTGTAGTAGGCAGGGTTAGCGCCATTCAATTGAATGCAATAACTTGATCACACTCACGTCTATCTAATTTTAGTGAATGTTTGACAAATCATAAAATCATGATATCAAAAGTTCTTTTCATTAATTAAGTTAAGATAAAATCTCTCTTACATATTCACTTTATAAATCGTAAAAACTATTTTTAAAAGTTAATCCAAACATGTAGAGGAAGAGAACAAGATCTGACAGTTGAATCAACCTCACCCAATCGGAGTAGTCTGCTTATCTGTCTTCAACGACGATTGTAGCAGTAGAATAGCATGCTTCCTTGTTAATGGATACACATTGAATGGAATTATTAAAATTATACAATTAGTAATGAAAATGCTACGCAAGAAAACGTCAAACCCATTAAACCACTTCACCCAAAGTAACCTTTTCCTGCCCCACGCCCACTAATTAACCAAGTTATGATATGAAAAAAATCACTCGATCTATTGATGTTAATATGTAGATGCAGAGCAGTGTTTCAAAAATCTATCTATTAACTTTTGGTAAGATTTTTGCCCTAATGATCAACAAAAAAAAGTAAGAGTGGTGATACTTTTGAGAAGTTAGGGTATATATTATGTGTTATTAGAGGTGTTTAATTATACTTTTTTTTAATAGCAACTATCTAAATATTTACAATCTAAAGTTTCACATGTCCGTGGTATTTTGTCCTGAATATAAGTGAAAAAATCCCTCGCATCACACGGGTATGCCCGGCACCCACTGTAAAAGTGAAAGAATCTCTCGCATCGCGTGGGGGTCCGGGGAGAGGGGACATAACACATTATGAAATATGATACAATGAATCTTGCTAATGTTGGGGTGTAATTTATTGCATCAATGACGGTTAGAAGAAGCAAGGGTGGTTCTAACTTTTGATAAGTTAGAACTTAATTTTTCCAATGTCGGGATGTAAATTTTTTGCATTAATGATCAACAAAATAAGTAAGAGTGGTAAAACTTTTGAGAAATTTGGGCATATATTATGTCTAATTAGTGGTGTTTAATTATATATTTTCTAATATCAACCGTCTATACATTTAGAATCTAAATTTCACATGTCCATGCAACGCACAGGGTACTTTGTCTTCAATAGAAGTAAAAAATCCCTCACATCACACCCAAGGGAACACATTATGAAATATAATACAATTAGTCTTTCCTATGTCAGGATGTAATTTATTATGTTAATGCCAACTAGAAGAAGTAAGGGTGGCTATAACTTTTGACAAGTTAGGACTAACCTTTCTGATGTTGAGATACAAACTTTTGCATTAATGATCAACAGAAGAAGTAAGAGTGTTTCTAACTTTTAATAAGAAGTTAAGATTTATATTTTGTCTGATGACTTTTGATAAGCCAGGACCTAGTCTTTCCAATGTAAGAATTTTTGCATTAATAATCAACATATTAAGTAAGAGTGGTAAAAGTTTTGAGAAGTTAGGGCATATATTATGTCTGATTTGAGGCATTTAAATTGATTATTTTCAATATTAACGATCTATATCTTTATAGTTTAAGTTTCAGGTGTCCGTGCCACGTATGGGGTATTTTTATTTAATCATTTTTACTGTTCAGATTTTTCTACCATTTCGACTAATGAATTCTTATATTTATTTTCATCGACTACATATTATGATTATCCATTCTACAATGCAGTGATAATGGTGGTGTAGAAAATCTGGATCTAAGAATAGTTCGGTCCATAAAGGAGTGCCTTGACAAGCACAACAATGTAGTCAAGCAACATAGTGTCCATTTGTATTAGTGGTGAAGAAGTGACTTTTTCAACCATCTGAATTTTGGAAAAGTAAGGTAGGATTAAATGTGAAATTGTAAATGTGATTTATGTTTGGATTAGCGGTGACAGAAGTGACTTTTTTTCTAATCTTGAACCTGTTTGGATTAGAGTTTGGAAAGCCCGTTTAAATGTAAAATGACTGAAAAGGGCATGGATGTTATTAAATACTACACACACACATATATATATTATTTGTATATATTGAGATACTTGAAGTGCAAAACATAAATAAAATTTGATTAAAAAACTTCAATTATTATTTAAAAAATAGACACTAAAGTACTTCACTAAAAATGGATAAATTGATATTTATATTACAATGCATACATGAAATGGATCATTATTGAATCATCTATTGTTAACAAGTTAGTCTCTGATTGTGTCACGAATATGATTCATTTGTATTGAAGATAATCTACGGATAATTAATGTGGATGCTACATCAACTAGATCATTGTTACCTTCACCACATATATTTCCTTGTTCAGCATCTTGAAAAGCCACATCTATTTGGAAATTTCTCCGAATAAGATTATGTATAGCCATTGTTGCACAAATTATGCGGACTTGTGTTTCAAAGCTATATGACTTCATTTCCCCCAATAGCTGAAATCTATTCTTCCAAAATCCAAAAGTCCTTTCTATAGTAGTCCTCAAACTTGAATGATAATAATTGAACATCTTGTTGGGATTTGCAAATCCCTCGCGTCGTCTGAAGTCTGGAAGGTGATATTGCTCATGTCTATATGGACCAAGATATCCAACTGGTGTTGGATAGCTAGCATCAACTAAATAATATTTCCTTAATAAATAGACGAAATTTAATTTAGACCGTAAAATTATAGCAAATGTGAGGAAAAAGTTACAAAGACACTATGTAGGTGCAGGTCTTAAAGATATACCTTAAGGTGGATGGGGCAAATTCATAGATGGAGTAGAGATAGCCGTTGAGAAGATACAAGCATCATGTGCAGTTCCCTCCCACCCTGCCAACACAAAAGTGAAGCACATATCCCAATCATATACTGCCATGATATTCTGTGTTGGATATCCCTTTCTCCCGATATATCTCTCTTGCTCTAATTGACTGACCACACACTTAATGTAAGTTCCATCAATTGCTCCTGTTGCTTGCTAAAAATAGGGGTAATATCACTGATCATTGCATATTTTTGGGTGATAATGATGGAACTCAGGATCAAGTGGTTTGATAATTTCTGTCGATAGATTGATATAAGCATTTAAAACTATATAGAAGATCATACTGACAGTTTCTCCTGAATGTTGAAATCGTTCTTGTAGGATCCTATTTCCTTGTGCATGTCTAAGCATATGTAAGAACATGGCAAATGTTTGTTCAATTCAAATGTACCTTGTCAACACCCGTTTCCATTTCGATAATCAAAGAGTAATAACGACGGAATTCAATTGGCATATAGAAAAGTACAATTATACTGATAAAAATATTCGTTTACAATCCCAACGTCGTTCGTTTTCAATTCCAAAATTGTTCGTTGACGGAAACAGAAAATACAGCGGAAGTTTTAATATTTACAAATTTCACAAAAATATCACAAAATAGACTAATTATGCCCACGTTCTTGACCCCGCCTCGAGACACGCGCTGCTCACCTTCCGACGTCAATGTCTTTGCCCTTTGACCCACTGGTACCCGCTGAAGTGTTTATTTAAAAATAGGGTGAGATTCCGAAGAATCTCCGTAGAGACATAATATCGTTCATAGAAAATGCGAAAAGTAAATATGTCATGCGCCAAGGTATGCACAAATTAATGAACAATATAAACACATCATCGTCATGTATACATGAGTAGGGCCCATCCCCACAATCTACACCGGTTGGACTTCTGCCAACTCCCAGTGTAAGTGCACCTCTGGCACTAACAGCCTCTCTTTAGGCAAATCATGTTATTAATAAAGTGCATTTACAAAACAATGGCATCCACACAATCACATAACTTATGGCATAGTGTATGAAGGATAATGTCCCTACCTCAAAGCTTTAATATCCCTTTTTAATGGTGTCTCGTAAAGCGTGCTGTTCCGGCGTCTGACTCGGTCCTAAAATATTAAATGTACCAGAAATAGGTCATAACCTATCCAAGTATTATTTTATACTCTTCCATAGTGTTTATTGTGGTTATATTAGTCCATGGTGAAAATTTACAAAAATGCCCCCGGGAACCCGGCCCGGCCGTACCCTGCCCGATGGCACATTTTCCCAAAATTTTGACTAAGGCTATTCTGACTTATTTTCGCCCAAGGAATTCATTTCCGGGCTCGAAATCACCAAATTCACGGTCAAATTACGAAAATACCCTTGACAGCCCCTATTTAGTGATTTCAGTGGCGTTTTCGTAATTATGCTTTTTCGGCCTCTACCGAAAAAGTACCCAACTGTAACCCCACCTATTTTTTCCCACTGAGTCCAATGGAACCATTTATTTCATGAAAATCCAACTCCTTGTACCAGTTCTGGTTCTGGCCGAAATGTTCAGGAAAATGGAAAAAAATGGGGTTTTGTGTTCTAGTTTCCAAAACTTGTACTTTTTCACTTCTAACCCTTGATTAACTTATTTAAACATTTCTTAACCATGATTCAAAGAAATTTGGGCAGAATAACCCCTTAGGATTAGGACTTTCCAAATTTACAAACTTAACAAAATAACCAAATCCAACCATATTCATCAACAACAACCACATCTAACATAATCTTAGGATTTGTGAAGTTACCTTCTTGAGTTCTTGTCCTTCCTCTAGAAGTTCTCCTCTCTCTTTCTCTTTGGGCTCAAGATTTGCTTGCTAATCTATGGAATTTATGGAAAGGAAGAGATTAGAGAAGAGATTTAAGGAAGATTAGAAGAAGAAACCTTAAGAAATCATAACTTGACTTAACTCTTGCTTCCTTTTGCTCTCTAAATCACCAAGAACTCCCAAACTCACACTCTCTCTCTCTTTTCTCTATTCTTTGTGCGTGAATGGGCATGAAAGGAGGAAGGGAAAATATGTATTACTTGTCATCTTTCATCTTTAATCCTAGCCCTTGATCTAACCAATGGTTAAGATCTTTCCACCTTTCATGAACACCTTACCTTCCACCATACTCTTTTGCTTTAAGCCATGCTTCCTCAACTTTATGCCATCCCTTGTCATTATTTAGGTCCAATTGGATTTGACTAACATTTTCCCTTAGTTAGCCTAAAAAAAAACGTGCTCCCCTTCTCATGATTGAACCAAACCAATTCCTCTCCCAACTAACCAAATTAGCACTCAATGTAGCATACCATTTTATCATTATTTGTCCATGTAGCATTATTTTAATGCAATTTGACATGTGCTCATACAAATCCATTATAATTTAATCCCCTCCTTATATGTTCATGACACTTGGCATTTTAATTTCATTAATCAATTTCTAACACATTTTATTTTCAATTTTCGGAAAAATGCCAATTCTGGCAGATTTTCTGCCCTAACTTTGAAAAATCATAACTAACTTTGTAGACATCTTTTTGGAGTGATTCCAAAGCCTATGGAACCCTTATTGAGTCTAGTTTTAAAGAAAAATATGTAATTTTACTGTCTGGGATCATCTCATTCCCAGATTTTACATCTTTGATCGCTGCTCCAGAAATTAGTAAGTTTCGCTGAGCAAACTTCAAAAATTCATAACTCTCAATAAACAAGTCAAAATGGCTTATAATACCTATCAAATTAAAGCTTAGGATGTCTAATTTCACCCTGTAAAATTTCATAATTTTTGGTTATCATTTGGTCTTCCAAAATTATATGATAATCTCACTGCCTCGCAGGCGATTTCACTGAAAACACTATTCAACCTTCAATTTTCAATATTTAATTCTTTTGGCCTTAAATATTCACCATTTCATTGAATATATATAATAATTACAATATATTCTTGGTGAATAAAATTTGGGATGTTACATACCCAGTTTTCCTTAGCCCATGTTCTATCAATTTAGAGCACAAGAGAAAAAAGACATTTTTTTCCACTAAAAAATTTCGTGACAAATTCCATCATGTCCTTCCAATACCTCTTGCACCCACTTTGCACCTGTTTGCTTACTAGTTTTGCATGACTCTTTACAAATATAAGGCACGAGATATTGAGCCATCAAGGCACTTACATGTTCATACTCTATCATCTCTTCATATAAAAGAGATATGAGTTGGAACCTCTTATCTGCACGAGACGGTCATACTTCCTCCGTGTGCTCTGAAATATCTTCACTGCTCGAACTTGCCATATAGACGATGTAACCTATGTTTTTTCCAAGATTGTACGAAATCAAATACAATTAGAAAAAGTGCAAGTACGACTAAATAATATAACAGAAGTTAGTAACATTCATAACTAATATAAAACATAGGTGCATCATCTAACATAAGTACTATCATAACATACATAAGATCAGGATATCGATACAACTATACATGACCAAGTTTTCAAAAGTAACATAAAATGGAGTTCAGGGCTTCAGGGAAATCTGAAGATGTGGGCTGTTATAAGCATGTTCCTACAACCACTCCAACAAGGCTTCTTTGTTTCCTTTCAATCCACCAAACATGTCGTGAGGCATCTGGTGCATCATCATATTACAACATCGACGGCGAAATTCCCTATCATTAACAACTTCTGGAACTGTGAATAACTCAGCTACAACATCACTCGCTAGTGCATCACTTGTGGACATCTTTCTTATCTCTTGTAATCTATTCGTAGATGCATAAACTATTCTACTAACCACGTCTGCTATTACTTTGGATGTCAGTGTTTTTTTCTTTTTTGATTTCTTGGACGCTGCATCCCTCCTTCTCTTCCCACTATTTTCTGAACCATTAGGTCCACTAGGTGTAGTGTTAGGTGCAGTAGCGATAGTGTTTGTCAACACCCGTTTCCATTTCGATATTCACAGAGTAATAGAAACTAAGTTCTACAGGCATACAGAAAAGTACATATATACTGAAAAAAGTATTTGTTTACATTCCAAAGTAAGATACAAAAGGTGACAATATTTACAACATAAGCTATCTATAACCACAGACTTTAACTTCGCCTCAAGACACGTGCCAGTCACTTTCCTTTATCCACGTCCTTTCCTTTTGATCCGCTAGCACCCACTGAGATGTTTGGTTTAGAAAAAGGGGTGAGATTCCAAGGAATCTTAGTAGAAATATACGATCAACATATAAAATGCGAAAATTAAATTTGTAATGCACCGTATCAAGTAAAATGAAAACTCATATCCTCCGTGTGTGTACACAAAATTCAAGGCCAACTAACCCGTTGAAACCCCTTCATGTATCTCAGCTGTGTCCTTGACTACAGCTAGGTAAGACTAGTATACCTTAGCTAGGTCTTAGACCACAGCTAGGTAATGTGCCTCCAGAACTTGTTCAGATCACAAAATACAGTAACACGCATCATACAAATAGTCATATAGTATATGTGAGATAGTAGTCCCTACCTTAACCTCTTTCTTGTCTCAAAGGATCCACCTCGTAAAACGTGTCAACTATAGGCGTCCAACTCGGTCCTAAAACATCAAATGTATAAGAAATAGGTTATAACCTATCCAAGTATTATTTTAGACACTTCCATAGTGTTTCTTGTAGTTATATTAGCCTATGTTAAAAATTTACCAAAATGCCCCCGGAACCCCAGCCCTGCCCCGCCGTACTCGGCCCGATGGCACATTTTTTCAAAATTTTGATTAGGGCTATCCTTATGTGTTTTTGTGCAAGGAATCCATTTCAGGACTCAAAATTACCAAATTCAATGTCAAATTACGAAATTTCCCTTGGCAGCCCTGCTTTTAGGGTTTTAGGGGCATTTTCGTAATTATGCTTTCTCGGCCTTTTCTGAAAATGTGCCCAATTGTAACCCCACCTAATTTTCCCTCCTGAACCCAATGGAACCATAAATCATTGAAAATCCAACTCTAAGGCCCTCAAACATCCCTGGCCGAAATTATGGTGTTCTCTGAAAAAAAAAATCGGGGTTTTACGATTTTGGCTCCGTAAACGCGTTCCTTTCTACCCCTAACCACTTTATTAACCATCTAATTGAGTTATAACAACCATTTGAACTAAAATTGGGCAGCATAACCCTTAGGCCCACAGTTTTCCAAAATTTAAAACCAATGGCAATCCAGCGAAATTTCACCGATTAAATTGCCCATGACAGCCAGAATAGTTAATATACGAAGATTTGGAAGTTACCTCAAGCTCCCATAAGCTTTTCCCCAAAGAT